>JAQPPZ010001045.1:3058333-4275000 GCA_028583015.1 Wollemia nobilis
GAAGAACTAGATCAAGAGTATCCTGAGATCTCCCTAGTCGAAGAGGTGGATGAGCCTAATCCATCACTTCGACCGAAGAGGAATCTACCTTCGAAGGTGCCTACAAGGCAATCTAGAGAAGAGGAGTTCCTATCTTCATAGGCCTATAAGGCCTTGGTAGAAAAGGTCAAAGCCATTGAGAAACAAGGGATGACTTATCAAAATCCTACTTTGAACAAAATTCACAATGAACCTTTATGCCCATTTGTGCCTATTTCGGCCTACCCAGAGCATTTTGAGATGCCTAGGCTGGATAAGTTTAGAGGAGAGGAGGACGCTTAGGAGCATGTGACAAGTTTTCTAGACATGTGCTTTTAGATTGAGAGCAATGATGCCTTGCTCCTATGGACCTTCATTATGACCCTCTCAAGCCCATCCTAGGAGTGGTTCAACCAACTTAAGAGGTACAGTATCACCAATTTTGAGCAATTGGTTGATGCATTTCTTGAACGCTTCTCCTTCGACATCAAGAAAAAGGTAAATTTATCCGATCTGGCTACTTTAACACAACATGATGATGAGCCAGTTATGGATTATGGGAAATTATGGAGGAAGATGATGGCCAAGTTGTCATTCTCCATCCCTGCTTCTGAATTGACTAGAATGTTTACGAAAAGTTGTACCAAGCACATTTCGTTATTACTATAGTTGCAGTAGTACCAAACCTTCGAAGAGGCTTTGGCGCAAGCCAAGGTAATTGAGGATATCAAGTTATAGGAGGGTAACTTGAAGCTCAAGAATAAGAAGGAATGGAACAATAAGGGCATCAAGAAACAACTGGCCAAGCCGACGCATGTTAATCAGGTGGTGCTAAACCTTCAAAAAGGGGATAAGGGGCAACAATAGTGTGACTATCAGGCCCAACCTCCTCCTACACAATATGAAAAGTGCAACAACAATTACAAGGGTAAAAATAAGGAACATCACCCACCTCACATATTCACTCAGTTATCGGAGTCGTTGGCTTCGATTTTTCATCAGTTATGTGAGGCCAAGGCCATAAACTTACCCAAAGTAAAATTAGTGGATCCTAATCAACCCAAGCCTAAGGGGTACAAAGATGATCAGTATTGCATATTTCATCGAATGAAGGGCCACGACATCGAGGTATGTTGGTCCTTCAAACATCTTAGTGCAAAATATGATCGAAAGAGGTACGCTTCTTGTAGACAACCCGCAAGCGCCTGATAATCAAAATATGGGGATTTATAAAAATCCTTTACCCAACCATGAGGCGCCGAGGAATAATGTTGGCCAGGTCAACCAAGTGTGCATCGAACCACCAACCCATGGGTTCGTTGGGATGGTCAACATTGTCACAAGGAATACGAGGTATGAAAGACCCAATCAACCTCCTGTACCTATTAGGGTCCAAGTTGTGCCTCCTCCAAGGCCAGCCCAAAATATGCCAGGCCCACCAACTAGATCGGTGGTGACCATCAGAAGTAGGTTGGTTCAAAACCTATAGACAACTCCAGTGAAGTTGTCAATCTATGAGCTTATTCAACAGTCTCCTAAGCACAGGGAGATGCTTATGGATATTTTAAGGTCTATCGAGGTGTAGTCCCAAGATCCGAAAGCATTCACACACTTCGTGGGACATGTGCAACAATTCTAGGAACCGATCATTCAATTTCATGATCATGAAGTCAAGATGATTTCCACTATTATAGCGGACCCACCACTCCATATTATCGCATGTGTGAATCACATACCGTTCAAGCGGGTGTTGATCGATATAGGATCATCGATCAATATTATCACAACCAAGGTGTTAACTTACCTGAAGTTACCAAAGATGCATATCATACCTTCTACCTTCACATTGAGAGCATTCAACGATGCATTATGCTCGACTATCGGTACTATAGTTTTACCTATCCAGGTAGGACTGAAGACCATCCCCATGATGTGTCATGTCATCGAAGGTGCTATGCAATACAACATACTTCTAGGTAGGCCTTGGATCAGAGAAATGCATTGCATCCCTTCCATTTTGCACCAATGTATCAAATATGTGCATGAGGGATAGGTTCACGTAGTTCCATCAGACGAGGAACCATTTAAATACGTGAATCTAGCAGATTTGCTAGGGGATTTTGTGCTCCCCTCAATGCACCTGGACATATGGCCTGCATCACCGATCAAAGAGCCAGGAGGTAAGAAGAAATAAGTGTGTGCAAAACCAACAATATTCGTATCTCAATGATCGGAGCACGCAAAACTTACTTCCACTAGACCACCGGCATCCATGATGCATCGTGATGATGAGAAGCTAAAAGCAAATATGGGTGAAAAATGTTTGTATCTCAATGTATTCTCATGACCATTCATTTGGTTAATCTCAGATTGGGAGAATACATTGTGTAGAATGTGATGTTTACAATGATCATCAATCCTGCACAAAACATGGGCCAACCGAACGCCCATCGCTTTCCCATAGGGACAGTGGTACCTCTAGGGGTGCCCCCTAACCAAATGAATTTTATCTATGGAGGGCTCGACCAGCTTGCATCTCGCACCCCCATGGATATAGATGATGATGAACCATTTGTTGTAAATGTTCATTATCTATCTAACCCAGAGTACGCCATGTGATACTTCGAGCGTTACCATTGGCATGGTTACGGACTCGAATTATTCGAGTAGGGGCATAGGAGGCCCCATGGACCCCAAAAACAAACCACCACCAAAAAGGTTGGGGTAGAGATTTAAGTAAGAAGAGGATAGGATGACCTCCTCATAGCATTGTTAGACCACCTATACCTCAGTTTGGGGGATGAAGTCGATTTCAATCCTTATCACCCTGATCCTTCCACCTTTTGGAGGGATGACCAGATAGTATCTTATGTCACTATTGAACCACCCGAGACATATCATGAGGATATCTTAGTGGGTACCGGTCCAGATCATGACCCCAGAGTCAACCTGGGTCAACAAATATGTGGGGCAGCCGACGACATAGGCATGCAGGATCAAGATGCTATCGTAATGATAGATCCCGAGTTGGAAGGGCATTCTGACAAGGATAGAGTAGAGTCCATCTTTGAGATAGGTGGACCAAGCTGCAATATAGAAGATGATAGTGATTCCTCACCCAATGATCAATCTAAGGATGAATCTGAGTTGGTCTACTCAGCAGTATCATATTTATGATGTTTATACCTAGTTTTAATAGATAATGATGATAGCGATCAGGAGATAACCTATATGGGGCCACATTTTCTAGAGCATCCCATTCCTATGGGAGCGAATGAAGGACTGTGGATTTATGATAGTGATGAGGAAGATGAGACAGAGAGGGCCTACCTTGGTCCTCACTATTTACATCACCGTCATCAACCCATCGATATGGACGAGGTTTATCATCAGCTACATGTTGGTCCTTGCTTGAGGGAGAGACGACTAACCCTAGATCAAATCTATCAATTGGTTAATCTACCTCCTTCGACCTACATGGAGCTCCTCAAGCCAAATGACCCTATTTTGCAATCGGTGCATAGGGAAGATTTGATCGTATCGATGGCGCATAGAGAGGATCCATTTATACCCATACCGTGAGAGCCAGATCTTGGGTATGGAAGTTGCACATATGTAGAGTCACATGTGCATGGTCCTTGGAGACATGATCCATTCCATAAATATGATCTCCATTGATTTGACCACTCCACTCTACAATCCAGTCGATCCGTCCAAACCATTGTATCTTAATGTAGATGCTATTGATTGGGATCACATTGATTCACCCCTAGAGCCTAAGGATTTCTTCCCCAATGAAGAAATGTTGTAACCATTTCATTTTGCACCAGGTTGTGCACATGATGTTTATCATGCTGAGGATGCTTCTGATGTGGAACCTATAAACCCAACAGATGACATCCATTTGATCCCTATGCCTCATCAACTTGAGGAGGGATCTCATATGTTAGTAGAGGAAACCTTTGAAGTGGATATTAGTGATGATCCTATCAATCCAAGGAAGGTTAAATTTGGAGAAACTTTGACTCCTGATGAGCGTGCCAACCTCATCCCTCTACTGAGAGAGAGACCTAATCTCTTTGCTTGGACTTACAAAGACATGCCAGGTCTAGATCCAAAATTGGTTACTCATAACCTTTCGCTAGATCTATCGAAGAAGCCAATCAAGCAAAAACTTAGGAAGATGCATCCAATAGTAGCCTTAATGGTTAAGGATGAATTGTAGAAGCTACTGGATGTAGAATTTATCATTTCCATCGACTATCCAAAATGGGTATCCAACATGGTGCCTATAGGAAAACCTGATGGAAGGATCCGTATCTATATGGATTTCAGAGACCTAAATAAGGCAACACCAAAGGATTCATTTTCATTTTTGAATATTGATGCTCTTGTAGATGCAACTATAGGTCACGAGATGCTCTCCTTAATGGATGATTTTTCTAGATACAACCAAATTTGGATTAAGCTCGAAGACCAGCATAAAACCGTATTTATAACGCCATGGGGGACATTTTGCTATAAATTTATACCATTCGGTCTTAAAAATGTTGGTGCCACATATCAATGGGCTATGACATACATCTTTCATGACTATATGCATAAGATCCTAGAGGATTATATCGATGACTTATTGGTAAAGTCATTGTTGCATTCTGAGCATGCTGAGGTCCTGAGGAAGGTCTTCGATCGCCTGATAGAGCATAATGTCAGGTTGAATCCTAAGAAGTGTGTATTTGGTGTAACTTCAAGAAAGCTCTTAGGATTCATCATTTCAAAGTGAGGCATTGAAGTTGACCCAACAAAGGTCAAGGCTATTTTAGAGATGCGTCCCCCCACAAACATCAAGGAATTAAGAAGCCTTCAGGGCAAAGTAGCATCCATAAAGTGATTTATCATGCAGTTATCGGATAAATGTCGACCCATGAATTGACTGCTACACAAGGGGGTCCCATTCAATTGGGATGAAGACTGTCAAGCAACCTTTGTTGAGATTAAGCAATACCTGGTGATGCCACCAATGCTAGCTCCACCAAGGCCAGATATACCATTTCTGCTATATATATCGACAATCGACTTTGCATTGGGAACCATGTTAGCCCAAAAGAATGTGCAAGGCAAAGAGCAAGCCATATATTACATTAGCCGAACCTTGGTGAGTTACGAGCTAGGATATGCATATGTGGAGAAGTTGTGTTTAGCAGTAGTGTTTGCTACCAAGAAATTGTGACACTATATGTTAAGTCATATGACATATGTCATATCAAAACAAAATCCTTTGTAGTATATGATGAGCAAGACATATCATAATACATGTACTACGAAGTGGATCATGCTATTGATAGAATTTGATTTGGAATTCATTAGCCAAAATTCCATCAAGGGACAAGTCATAGTTGATCAATTGGGTAAGGTGCCTCTCGAGAATAGTAGGCCTCTCACCATAGAGCTTCCTGATGATGCAGTCTTTGCCTTATCAAAAGCACCCAAACCCGAAGAACCAGATAACAAAGCTGATATGACCTTGTTCTTCGATGGTTCGAAGTGTGAGCAAGGGGGTGGTGTAGGAATAGTGTTGTTCACGCCACAAGGTGCTCCTATGCCCTTGTCATTCAAGTTGGATTTTCCTTGCACTAACAATAACGTTGAATACGAAGCCCTAATTTTGGGCCTCCAAATAGCTATCACCATGAAGATTAAGAGGTTAAACATCTTTGGTGATTCCCTTCTCATTGTCAACCAAGTGAAGGGGCTTTTTCAATGTAGGTGTCCTATTCTGAAGGCCTACAAAGATCTTGTTGATACTTATCTAGCTCGGTTGGAGTGGTATGACATCGAGGCAATCCCTCATTCATCAAATAGATTTGTAGATACCATGGCATCTTTGGGATCCTTAATCCCTCAAAATACTTCTAACGATTTTACTACCATCCATGTCAAAATATTGTCACATTCTACTATGCAACATGAAGATTTGGATAACAAAGAGTCAATCAACATGATCCATATAGAACCAAATCATGAGTGGTTCTATAGAGCTAGATACTTTCTCAAGAGAGCACCTTGGGGGTCATTGATCTCGCAAGGTCCTATGGGGAATGGTACTACCATTCACCATAAGGTTGTTTCCTAGTCTACATTTGCAAATGTAGAACTGTAGGGGGAGCATGTTGTCTTGTCAGTCAAGGTTGAAGCCTACCAGAATTGGATGTCACAGATACATGACTTCTTGAAGCTTGGTATAATCCCTCAGGGATTGTCGCATGTCATAAAATGCACATTTAAATAGAAAGTGATAAAGTATGTCTTGTTAGGAGACATTATGTACCATAGAAGCTACGATGGAGTTCTCCTTCATTGTCTTGAGCCCCAAGAGTCATCTTGGGCAATTTCTCAAGCTCATGATCGTACATGTGATGGCCATTTTAGTGACATGGCTATCATCAAGTGCATCCTTCACATGGGTTATTATTGGCCCACTATGGAGAAGTATTGCAATGTGTATGTCAGGAAATGCATTAAATGTTAGCATCATGCTAATCTTACGCACTTGCCATCATAGGCCTTACAACCCATTCAAGAGGCTTGGCCATTTGCTCAATGGGGTTTGGATCTTATCGATAAGATCTCTCCTCCATCATCGGGTCGACATACTTACATTATTACGGCTACTAAGTATTTTACTAAGTGGGTGGAAGCCATTCCCTTAACAATGACAACTGGAACGCATATTGTTGAGTTTATACTCACCAATATCATAAGTCGATTTGGGATACCATCCAAGATAGTTTTAGATAATGGAACGTCATTTAAGAACAAAACTGTGAGAGCTTTGACATCTAAGTATAGAATCAAACATAGTTTTGTGACTCCATACTATCCGTAGGAAAAAGGGCAAGTTGAGGCTTCAAATAAGATAGTGGTCTCCATATTGAAAAATATGGTACAAGAGCACCACAAATATTGGCACATTCAACTACCCCTTGCATTATGGGCTTACAGGACTAGCATTCGGACACCCATTGGGGCAACTCCATTTTCACTAGTATATGGCACTGAGGCCATTATACCCCTAGAGTTAGAGATTCCAACGTTGTGCGTCGCATTGAAAGAGTTCATCGATGATGACACTACGTGGCAAGCTCACCTAGATCAATTGATCGCTACTTGATGAACATCACGTGAATGCCCTTGAGCATCTCCATGTTTATCAAGAGTACTTAAAATGAGCTTACAATAACAAAGTCCATCTAAGAGACTTTGAGGTTGGTGATCTTATGCTGAAAGAGAACCAACAGAACTTGAATTTACCACCAAAAATATGAGATAAATTTATGGCTAATTGGTTAGGTCCTTACATGATCTCTGAGAAGATTGGACCTAGGACATACCGCTTGACATCGCTCGAAGGAATTGAAGAGCCTGAACCTCTCAATATCCTTCATCTTAAAGCATTTTATGCCTAAATCCAACAAAAGGCTCCAAGGGTTTCTTAAAATCGCTTGGTCAATCCCAAAAGGCTCCAAGGGTTTTTCTCTTAAAACTGCTTTCAATCCCAAAAGGCTCCAAGGGTTTCTCAAAATCGCTTGGTCAATCCCAAAAGGCTCCAAGGGTTTTCTCAAAATCGCTTGGTCAATCCCAAAAGGCTCCAAGGGTTTCTCAAAACCACTTGGTCAATCCCAAAAGGCTCCAAGGGTTTCTCAAAACCGCTTGGTCAATCCCAAAAGGCTCCAAGGGTTTCTCAAAATCGCTTGGTCAATCCTAAAAGGCCCCAAAGGCATTTGTAAGCCCTTTGGTCATCCCAGTCAAAAGGCTCCAAAGGCGTCTGTAAGCCCTTTGGTCAAACCAAATGTTAAAAATCCAAAAAAATTAAAAACAATAAAAAAATTTGGAAAAATATCAAAAATAAAAAACATTTGCATTTCATTTGCATCATTGCATTGCATTTGCATCATGCACCTCATTTTCCACATGCATTTCATCTCTGCATTGCATTAGGCATATCCATTCGTCGCACTTGCATTGGAATAAATTGTGTTTACAATCTTACAAATGACACCATGTTTGTATTTCAATCATGCATCTATGCACTATCTTTTTCATCCATTTATCACCCTTGTGAGTAATTGTGTTTTTCAACACAACCCCAATTGTTGCTATGAAGAATATACTAGGGTTTTTTCGGTCATTCAACCATACCTAGAGGTCTTCTCAAGAGTTGATAGAAATCTTACTTTGCTTTTGTGGATGAGGTCTAGTTAGTATAGCCCTTAGCATATCATAATTCTATCACTAATCAACAAATTAAACAATCCTAATAAGGACTAGGGGAAGATGAAAGCCATGAAGTAGGACCGGGTATCCTAAGGTGAAAATATTTATTCTTGCTTATCCCCCTATGCGGATGGTTTGGGAAATATTGGCAATTGGAAAAAGGACAGGTTTATTCCCTACCCAGAATCCCTTGCTTATGATAAAATGAGCAATATCCCAGAGTGGTATCCCAGATCAATCCTCTAGATTGATACCCTATATTGATATCATAGATCGACATCCCAGATTGATATCCCATATTGATATCATAGATCGATATCCTAGATCGATAGTTCCCCAAAAAAAAATCCCCAAAGGAAGTTTCTGAAGCAAATTATCAAATGTAAATTCCAAAAGAAATTCAAGTCAAATGAAGACAAAATTATACAAAGAAAGTCAAATCAGTATCAAATCCCTTGCTCAAAAATAAAAATAAAAAGAAGAGTAAAAAATAAATAGTGATTTTTATCACTATATATGAGCAAGTATCCCAAAAAATTGAAGAAAAGAAGGGAGAAAACCTGAATCCCTGGAATTGTCAGCACTACTATACCTTACGCACGATGATATGTCTGATACATTAGCATCTTGCTTGTGTGCAGACCAATGTTTGAATGTGGAAGAGCTAGCTTCAGGTGTCTTGTATCGCCTAGTGGTCTAGTCCAACTGAAATCTAAACCTAGGATTGGATAGACATATGCAGACCCCCAATCTTAGCAATGGGCTAAAAGAATCCCACCTGACATTGGGGTATGCTTATACCTTATCTCAATATACTCATGTGCACACACAGGGATAATGAATAGTTAGGGCCTATCCTAGTGAAAGCCTTATATTTCAGAAGTCTAGTATGGTCAGTATACAACTTTTGATAAGTCAACTAGGGTGTTTGAGTCTCATGGAAAACCTCAAAAATTCCCAAATAGCAACAACCAATTTTCAATGCAATCATCAAAGCATCATTTTCTTTTATGAGAGTTTGTTTATTAGAATTATTTGTAATATATGTTAGATACTGGATGGATGTCAGAAATGATATTTAAATGGCCATTGACTATGTTATCCATATTCTTTTAATTTACAAAATCTCATGAATAGAAACAATATATAATTGCATCTCACATATGGGTGTACTATCTTTCACAAAAAGATAAAGCAACTACAATCCATGATTGTTATACATTCTGTGGTGTCATCCATTAGATTGATTAAAACTCATATTGCATACATTATGTTTTAAAGTGATTAAAGCATACATGTCCATTTCACAAACACATTATCAAAGAAACAAAGAAATACATGCAGTACATACATGGCATAGATTATGTCATAGCAATATAAATTAAATGCATACAAGTAAAGCAAAGTATACATGCAAGTAACATCAAAATATGGCATTCATAATGCATCCATCATAAGTAATACATCTGCATACATAACTCATAGCATCTAATCATCTATCACATATCTAGCTAGTGCATGTCATCCATACATCACATCATATAGCATTAAATCAATTAAGCAGTGCATCCATGTGCATAACATAAACATAAAACACTCAAAATAAAGTACACATATAATGAGTCTCAATGCCAGATCATATATATATATATATATATATATATATATATATATATATATATATATATATATAGGTATGTATGTATATGTATGTATGTATGTATGTGTGTGTACCAAAAATAATAATAATGTGCAGTACATCGGCATGGTCAAAAATATTCGTAGGCTACATACGTGTAGGTCCTCAACCTTACACCCAAAAATGGTACAATATCTCTCATATATATGTACTAGATAGGGCCTGCACCCCCAGTCTGTGAGGCACCACCGTCGCCTCCACCATCCCTGTGGGTCCTTCGTGAGTTGGCACCATGAGTCCTCTCAGATCTATGAGTCCTATCAAACATGTGACTCCTCTCAGACCTGTGCGTCCTATGGCTGGAGCTAGCCGATGACTACCCTATCTCTCTAGTCCTGGTCTAGCTCCAATGTGACCCTGTAGTGGTAGTCCTCTCTGGCACCTACCCACCTAGCAACCTAATGATGCCCTCCAGCTGGGTATTACGAGCTATAGCTGCTATGTGTCGATCATTACCCTCCTCCATGAGGGTATGTAGCCTCTTGATCTCTACCATAGGATCAAACCCTGATGGCACTAAAGTGGATGGTACTACAAGAGATCCCATGATAGCCTATGAGGATGAGGGGTCTCCCTTCGCTACCCTGAGCAAGTTCCTCTCAGTAGTCACTACACCCAGTTGTGCCTATGCTAGATCTAGCTCGCTAATAAGATTCTTGATTTATGTGTTTTCTATGGTAACCTATTCCTAGAGAACTACCCTCTTCTTCTTATACCATTCCACTTTCCCTAACCATGAGCTAGCTTCACCTCCAAAGTGGCGATAGTAGTATCCCTGTGTAGGAGCTAGGTGCATAGTATCCATACCTAGCTCTATAGGTCGATGATCTTTGCTTATAGCTACCCAACCTCACTATCAGGAGGTGCCTCAAGAGCCTCCTCCTTTGCCTCTACCTGTGGTCCCTCCTCTACTATAGCCTCTATAGCCCATGCACCCTCTATCCTCTGGCGGGTCTTGCACCCATGAGGATCTACCTCTGCACCCTCTGCTATAAATCCCTCAATTGGCCAACCTAGAGGACCCTCTCCATGCCACTGGAAGTCTAACCACCAACCATCCTAGTCATAAGTAGTGTTTGCATCCGCCAAGCTTGACTCCTATAAGTCATCATCAACATCCCTCAGCGGAGTCACCTGGGGTCAGGTCAGGTCCCTCTCCAACACCAGGCATCTGTAGATGATCGGCATATCTAGGATATCCTACTGAATCCCAAACTACCTTAGGATGTGAGAGTAGTAATGATACTCATGCCAATAGGCCTTACGACTGATGATCCATCTATCTCTATGCACCCGACATAGGTATTTGTCTACCTCTGTCTAGGTTGGGCAGTCCATGTAGGGTCACCATTGTATCTACTGCAGAGCAAAGCTATGTGAAGCAACCAATGTAGTGATCTAGGTCTCCTGCATGAGACCTACTCCTAAATCCCTCCTGCTCCCTAGGCCAGTAGGCGATATATCATTGTCGCTCGTCAGCAATAGTAGTGATCACTAGGGGTAAATAAACTAGATGCTCTATCAGAATATGTTGCCAAATCCAAATCTATAGAAGTAAGCTGCAGCTGATGCCCAATTTTCTATGGCATGTGATTTGGTATAGCTCGAGGTAGAGTTGCGCTAAGAGAGCTCTCCCCATGATAGGATAAGAGGCTGCTCGATCAAAATAACCATCACATCTCTAGTCTGATCTAAGAAGTTCTAGGGGAACCTCACACCTGAAGAGTCTAGAAGGATGATCTAGATGATGAGCTGCATGAACATAGCCTCCCATTGTGAAAATAATCTATCCTGGTACCACTCCTAAATGTGGACACCTCTGTGATCAATGCGACCCTATGCCTCCAGGCTTCGTATCCTAAAGATAGCATCAAATACGACCTTCCTCACCATGGTAGGAGAGGAGGTGATGGGCTCACCATTAATGGGTAGGAAAAATATGTGATACATGTCCTCCAGAGTGATAGTTATTTCACCCATAAGCAAGTGAAATGTATTGGTTGACTAATGCAGTGAGGTACACCTGATCCACTCTGATGATGGGATGGTATAAGATGTAGTTGAATCCCATAGTAGTAAACCAACCCTGATCCATAGCAGTAAGAGTGTGGCATAGGTTGCAAAGGAGATCAGTCTCCCTCGCTCTATTTTTTAGGGACTGAATAAAAGAAATCAAGTAAAAACGAAAAAACAATTAAAAATAGCTAAAAAATGACAAACAAATCATAAAAAATCATAAAAATGCAAAAACATGCATAAATATGATCAATTTAAAAAAAAAAAAATCAACAAATTACTTCACAACCACAATAAATGGCATTAAGTGCCCAGAAAAATTAAAAATTTTTGAAAATTTGGAAAAATGTTCCAAAGGATGTGCACCATGGATCTGAATCGCGATCGAAGCAATAGTCAAAAATTTTGATCACCAATATTTATAGTCTAAGGTCTAGTAGAGTCATAGGATGAATATAATTAATACTTCTATGAGTATATTGATCAAGACCTTCATCGAAATATCAATCTTATGTTCTTCTCAATGGTTTCTTTGGGTTCTTCTTTGTAATAGAGTCACCAAGTAAAAAATGTTGCTATCTAGATGGAGGTTTTTATCGTAACCTCAATCTAGGGATGGTGATGTCTTTGGGTCCTTCTTTAGTAGTGGATTCACCAGGTTAATCTATGGAGTGCTTCAGCAAGCTAATGATTGTGGCATTCATTGGAACCATGGTCTAACTTCTTAATTAGGGATGGATTTTGTAGCTTGTGTCCCATCGAGTGTGCCAGTCTAAATTATTGGGGGTTGAAAGCAACCCCTTACACTCCCCAAGTGTCATGACTTCCTATGATTATGGTTTTAGCTTTTCTCCTCTATCGAGTATGTGCATATGATGCCTTGTGCCTCATGTGGGGACGCTAGTCCTAAGAAGTATGACGGAGCATGGGATGCAGATCCATCAAATGATCTCTAACATTTTTTACCCAATACCAACTCCTTTATTTGGATGTGATCTTTGGCACTCATATTTCTTCCTAATCTATTCCTACTCTATTAGGTCTTTGAATCTAAAGGAAAAGGAAAAAGAAGGAAATAAAAATACAGTAAAAGGAAAGCAATAAAGGAAAAGTAGTAAATGATAGAAATTATAAACAATGAAAATGAAATGAAAGAAAGAAAATAAAGTTTATCTAGTCTATTGATATTCCAAAGCTCTAATAAGACCCCCTATACCATGATATATTTTAGAGAACACATGCCCAATGACTAATAATGCGTGAGGAACACATGTCCTCCTAAGAGCATATAGCAAAATAGAACACCCAACCAAAACTAGGACAAGGATTTCATAAATAGTCATAAATTCTTATTAGTGTGAACTCAAAGTTACATACATGCAAAGAGAAGAGGTTCATAAACTCCTTAGCTGGCTACACAAGGATCAAGCCAAGCTAGGACACAAGGGGGAATGAAGGAAAGCATCCCTTAAGAGAATAGAGATCTCTCAATGTTTTACAATGAGAAGAAGATAGATATTTATAAGAAGTGGGGATAAAATACCTCAAAATTCATGCAAGATTTTAGAATTTGAATTCAAAATTTTTCTCGAGCTAGTCGACATCAATGATGAATTCTCTATAAGCTTTAGAGATTCGTAGATAGAAAAATATCCATGATTTTTTAAGAGAAAAACTCCTTGCAATTCTGCCTTGGTCTGAGAGACCATGACGAGGGGGTTCTACACCGTCAAAGTCACCCAAGAGTCACGTCTGGCCTTGCCCGCACCAACGTTATCAATTGGATTTTGGGTACCCAATTCAACTTTTTGGTAGGGTGGATATTTGAACCTAGGATCTCCCTTGGAGGATTGCCCTCTCATATCCAACTTACCTACAACACCTGGGTATCCTTGATTATACCTTTAATATCACTTGTTATTAATTCCTTCAATTTTATGTTGCCCCTTGGGCCATCCTCCCTATCATTGCTTTAATTCCATAGTTGTTTCCTAGGGAACTTTGTTTGGTTGTGGGGTGCTAGGACCAAAATTGGATCATCATCCCTTTACTTGTGTCTGGTCACTTTGGGCTAGTATGGTAGAAATAACTAGGATTATAACATCTTAAGAACACAAGCTTATACTGAGAGGGGGGTGAATAGTATAAGACCACTTTTTAATGTTTTCCTTTTACTTCAAAAATCAATGCAATGAACCAATAGCAAAATAAAAGTAGTAATCAAACCAGTGTACAAGTCATCACACAATTGAGACACCAATATAACGTGGTTCACCCAAGGTGGGCTACTCCACGGAGAAAATATTTCACTAAATTTTCTCAATCAAATCCTTTGGGAATCCTTCCCAATTACAATGTTTATGGACTTCCTATAGAAATGAGAATCCTTCCCCTAATCAAATATTTATGAGCCTCCTGCCCAAAGGAGATGTCCTATCCCCCAAAGAAGTATTTATGAGCCTCCTACCCAAAGGATATGTCCTATCCCCTAAAGCTCTGAAAATGATACTTCAGAAGATCACTGCCTCTTCTATGGCTAGCAGGTGGAACTCCTTTCCATAGAAGACGTCATGTCCTCCTTTCTCTAGTTATAGAGACTTATGCCCTCACTGATCACCTCCACAGCTGCTCATCAAAACTTGTACTAAATATAGTCATTCGATCCAGCACAAGTCCTCTCAAACTCTATCACAAATCTGCACTAAACTCGGTCCTCTGGTCTAGTACAAATCTACTCTCAAATCTCTATCAGATATGTCCCAAGCTTAAGAAAAAATCTTAAACAAATCAATCACAACTGCTCACAAGTCTCCACCAAGACTTCATCAAATATGTCCACAAGTTCTCCAACAAGAACCTATCCAAATCAATCCACAAGTTCTCCACAAGCACCTGTCCAAATCAGTCCACAAGTTCTCCATAAGAACCTATCCAAATCAGTCCACAAGTTCTCCATAAGAACCTGTACAAATCAGTCCTCACCAAGAACTTGCCCAAATCAGCTCAAGCAAGTTTACCAAGAAACTTGCCCAATGTGAACACACAAAGAGAATTTTTAGAGACCCAATGTGTTTCATCCAATCATATCAAATCAATCTCATAGAAGCATAAAGAGAATTGTTAGAGACTCAATATGTTCTATCCTTCAAATTTCAATCTCAACTCAAATCAATCTCATAGAAGCATAAAGAGAATTTTTAGAGACTCAATATGTTCTATCCTTCAACTCTCAATCTCAACTCAAATCAATCTCATAGAAGCATAAAGAGAATTGTTAGAGACTCAATATGTTATATACTTAAACTTTTAATCTCAACTCAAATCAATATCATAGGAGGATAAAGAGAATTGTTAGAGACTCAATATGTTCCATCCTTCAACTCAAAAACAAACTCTTTCTCAAATTAGAATAAAGATAGAAGTAGTATACTTTCACAAGATCTTGAACCACGACCCAACAACTGTCAATAATGCAATATCAAGGAATCAACTCCTCCAACATAGAACCATAACTTGCTATCAAACCCTAGCCAAGTTAGTTTTCAAGAACTCAAAGCAATCTCTCTCTAAGCATCAAAAAGGGGTTCAAGATATTTCCAACTTCTCTCAAATGGGAATGCTCAACTCAACCACACAACAATTATCAAGCAAAGTAAAACTTGATAAAATCAAATCTCAAAGGAGCAAGGCCAACTCATGTATCAAGTAAAGCATAACTTGATCAACTTAATCTCAATGGAAGCAATCTCAAAATCAAACTCTCAACAACCAAACAACTCAATTAGGGTTTCAACAACTTATAGCAATGGCATAAGCTTCTCACTCAAAAAACCTAAAGCAAAATTCAAATGCTTCCACTCTCATAAACTAGAATTATGCAATAACTCATAAACTCATCATGATCTCATAATGCATAATCAATACTTCCACTTTCAAAAAATAAGATCCACTCCAAATAAGGAAACTTAATTTAATCCTTTTCACTCCAAACTTATTTTTAGAAAACCATCAATCAATAATAATCATGGAAGAATGTGCCCATACCTTTACTTTGATGAAGAAGGAGAACTCAAAATCTGTCACAACACTAACTCTCAATTTACCACAAATTAGAGTTAGAAACAATGGAATAATGCACAATGATAAGATTCCTAATAACACCTTATCACTCCAACTCATCAATAATCAGAACTCACAAATATACATATCAAAAATATTCCTTTACACCTTATAATTACTAAAATATATTTACTTCTAAATGCATTTACCACATAAACATTAAGCATCAATAATGTAAGCAAAAGAAGACAACACCTTGCAAGTAAAATAATGAAAACAAGCAATTGCAGAATTAAAGGATTTTGTATTGAATTTTATTGGAGCCTTAGTCTCCTTTTTACAAGTGATTTTCCCCAAGTGCATAGGGGTATGATTACAATAAGTGAATGCTTGCTTTCACATGATATAATGGGCACAAAGAGGGAAAAACCCCTTTGGCTAATCAAATTATTGGTGGTATCTTCGGTCTTCTTTCGCTTCAATCCAATTGGTGAGTGGGCTTGAGTATCCACTGATGGGCCACTCCTAGCTTCAATAGCTCTTCAATTACCTGTTACCTACACACATGCAAACCAGCAAAGGGGGATTAGTAGCACCCATATATTCAAGTGATAAACCTAATGCTACACATAAACCTATTACTGATATAAATGAAAAGTAGATAGCACAAAACAATTAACAAACAAAGCCTTACTTAATACTCAAATCGCTAATCTCTATCGATGAAATCCATTTTTGTTCTCGAGATTGTGGAACCATGGAAGCGCGGTTGTGGGATAGAAATCATGGACCTACGGTTGTGAAACCATGGATGTGCATTTTTGACTATGGAACCACGGACAAGCAGTTTCAGTTGAATAACAGATTGCCTCAAAATTCAAGCCAATGGTCATATTCAAGCTCATGCCCTCAATTTCTTGTTGGTTCTAGATCTATTTCGATAGTCTGTCGGTATGCAAATTCAGATCCCTTTGTTTTGTGGATTGATGGTGTCTTTATAGGCTGTCTACGGCTTTGAAGGGAAATGTGAGGTGGCAAGCCTGACTTGCCAAGTGGCAAATCTGGACTGCCAAGTGGAAGGGGCAGTTACAGTGAGTTACTCAGTGTGGCTCACTTAACTGGGGTGATGTGGCTCCAAGTGGAGTGGGATGTGGGATATTGTTTTATGTGAAGGTACAAGGGGACAACAACAAAGGAGTTGTGGCATGGGTGTTGGGAATCTGTCTCATGTGCAAGGACAAAGAGGACAAGAGTGGGTAAGATGTGGCATGGATGTTGGATGAAGTGTCCAGGACACATTTCCAATGGGTAGATAGGGTATTCTAGGGTGATTTTCTTGATTAAATAAATTAGGTAAGTGTAATGATGTGCAGGATTTTATATCCCTAAGTTAGAACTTAGGCATATATCTTTATTATGTAGGATTTGATGGTGAGGTGGTGAATGTGAGCTAAAGGGTGCTATATTTTGGTGTCCACAAATAATAACAATGTCAAAGCAATATTTCTATTTAACCTTATACCTCCATCCAATTACCAACAATAATTCCCAAGTCAAATCAAATATTCCACATTATCAACAAAAGATTTACCTTCACCAAAAATCAATTCTCCAACCTTAGGAGAAGTGTGGAGACATCAATATAAGCGCCAAAGTGCTTCCTCCTCCAAACTCGTGGCCCAAAGCAACTGTTGTACCACATGCACAATAATTTGTGACCAAAAATGAAACATGCCTAACACAAATCGATCTCAACACCTATGCCTAGCGAGCACCTTCGCTCCACTACCTCCGTCATTGGAGCACAAGTGCCCAACGAAACTCTCAAGCGCCACTCGTCGTTTTACCTTCCCTTTGCTCACATAAATTAAAGATAAACATATTTGTCTTCCTCACAGGCGTACGAAATTGGAACTTAAACACAGATCAATACGAAACTCGAAAATCATAGAGCAATCCAAAATCAAAGGTCATAGAGCAATACAAATTCAAAGGTAATCATGCAAATCGAAGGTGCTTAAAACCTTAGGAAATAATGCCCTTTAATAGTCTTTCATCCCATGCAAATTGACGTCGACGCTCCTTTCAAACATTACATTTTTCATCCCATGCAAGTTGACATCGACAAGGTAAGTCTTTTACATGAGCGTCGCTAAGGGTTTAGAAACACTTTCAATAATAATTATTAAATTAATAATTATTATTTTATTAATAATAAACTTAACTTAAAACCTTTTCAAAGGTTTGAGTTAATTTATTTATTAATAATCAAAATGGACTTTTAAGGGTTTTTCAAGGAGCAAAAACCTTTTCATTAAGCCCAGATGGTTTTAATCAAAACACTTAATGAGTCCAGATGGTTTTAAGAAAAACCTTTAACCTTGTCACCATGGTTTTAATTAAAAACCCTTAAACAAACATCATGGAACTTTCAAGATATTTTTGGCACCAAAAATTTTTTTACATCAGCACAAATTCCTTTTGACTTCAACACAAACTCCTTTTGACATCAATGACAACTCACAACCATGAAGCTAGGCAACATACCCAAAATTGCCAATAATCTCCCCCTTTGTCATTGATGGCAAACCACTACTGAAACCACTGCCAACTGTCAAAACTGAAACCAACTAAAAACCATCCTCTAAAGCTTTGCTCCCCTTGACTCAAGGCTTTCCCCCTTACTCAAATCTCTCCCCCTTTGTCATCAATGGCAAAGGGTCACCTTTGGGTCTCAGGGCTAATAATGAGCCTCTTAGCTTAGCCCCTCCCCCACCTCCTATTAAGGTGATTAATTATGGGGTGGGAGTAAAACTCCCATTAGGCACTGATCATCATCAATTTTCATAGTTGCCTTTCCATGATTTTTCTTGATATCCTTGTCCATGTTCTTATTCCTGTTCTTGTTCATATCCTTGTTCTTGTTCTTGTTCAAAACCATGTTCCTGTTCATGTTCTCATCCATGTTTATGTCCAAGCCATTATTCCTATTCCTATCATTATTCTTGTTCTTGCCATTATTCTTGTTCCTGTATATAGCCCTGAACCTGTACCTTGGAACTTTTGCTCTACACCATATGGCTGTATTTCCTTCATTATTGTATTTATAAAATTTGACAATGTTATTCCTTTGAGATGTACCTATTTTTTGAATCCTCTTTGTTGGACCAAACCTGTTCTTGTTGTTAACCCTGCAATTAACTACCTTGTGCCCAAACTGATTACAAGAGTAGCAATACCCTTGAAAGAAATTACCATTTCTAAAATTTCCATTAACCTGTCTTGCTTGAGCCCTGCACTGTGAAGCCATGTGTCCAAACCTGTGATATGCAAAACATCTTCCATTCAACTTTCCTTGCCTTGACCTCATAGGTCCTTTAGTATTTCTCCCCTTATGTTGATTCCTATTTTTTGATTCTATGCTATATGAATTACCATCTGAAAACTTACTCTTTGAAGTATTGTTTTCATCTGAACCATCTTCTTCTTGGGAACTCATACTAGATTCCTCAACCTATTCCTTTTGTTTCTTTCCAAAACCAAGACCTATTTTATTTGTTGTCCTTATTTGATCCTTGATGATTGATTTTACCTTATTGGAACTTTCTTCAAACCTATAAAGCTCCTCCTTGTTCTCTTTAGTTTCCTTTTTCAAGGAAGCTACTTCATGTTTTAACTCTTTACACTCAAGAGACCTAGCTGCCAACTCTTCTTTGAGTTCCTGTGTCTTTGCTATAGAGATATCAAGATTCCTTATAAGCTCATCTCTTTCATAATGGCATTCATAAAACCTATCAATGAGTCTAGCATATTTCTTTCTTTCTTTCTTTAACACATCAAGAGCATTAACAAGTTCAACCTCAAGATCTACTTCTCCCTTTTCTGAAACATCCTCTATTTGTTTACCTTTTGAAACATCAATATCATTTTTTGATTTCTTACCACTAGAGGTGCTACCTTCATCTAAATCCATAAGAAGATCTTCCTCATAATTTTTTGAAGCATCCTCATACATAGTATTACCAGAATTCAAACCATCATTTGTACAATCATCCTCAAGGTGACCAAAATTTCCACATCTAAAGCACTTAAGCACAACAAATCTATTTATCTTTTCTTTTCCTTCCTTTTCTATTAGAAAAAACATCTCATTTCTATCATCACTTGAAGAACTTCCATCATCACTACTAGAACACTTACTTTCTTTGTCTGTGTAGAAAATTTTCTTGTGTTTTTGGAAGCACCTTTTCCCTTGAATGTTTAGCTCATTTATGTTCTTTCTTTGATACCTGTGCTTCTCAGATTCCCTGTGCTTATAATCTTGTTTTTCTTCATCATAATCATCCTTGGGTTTCGGACAGTGAGTAGCATAGTGACCAAACTTTCCACAATTGAAACATTTAACAAATTTCATACCTTTATGCTGAAGAACACAAGCGTATACTAAGAGGGGGGGTGAACAGTATAATCCTTAACCAATTAATAATTTTAACTCTCGATAGCAGTGGTATCAATATAGCATTAATCAAGACAGACAGCATCACATATTGAAGACCCATTTTAGCGTGGTTCACCCAAAATGGTTGGGCTACATCCATAAAAGTTTTCACTAAAAATTATCAATTTCAAATTTTGAGAATATCTTTCCCGATTACAATGTTTATGGGCATCAACCCAAAGGAGACACCAATCCCCTAGCTTTGTTCTGGCTGGTGATCCTCTAGAAAACCTCTGCCTTCACTACCCTTAGCAAATAGAACTCTATCCATAGAAGACACCTGTCTTCCCTGCTCTCTCTGGAGACCTTTGTCCTCAACTCTATCACCTCCAAGCTGGTCCTCGAAATTGCACTAAACACAGTCCTTCGGTCTAGCACAAATGTCCTCGATCTCTTTGTCTGATCTGCACCAAACACAGTCCTTCAGTCTGGCACAAATGTCCTTGTCCTCTTTCTCTATTCTACACCAAACATTGTCCTTCGATCTTTTTGCATAATTACAACTGCACTTGATCAAAATTCGACCTTTGCACCTCTGCACAATCATAGCAGCATCGTCTTCGCGCACTCTGCTTCTCGGCAATCGAACTTCTTCTCTGTGCATTTTCTATGAACATCGCACTTCGAACGCACACACCAATCGATACCACAACTCTCCACACAGCCTTCCTTTTATAGCAAAATTTTCATGAAGAAAACTTTAGTCTTAGTCGGCTGTTACCCTTAACTTCGTCGGCTGCAAAACCCTAAACTGCATCGGCTCAAATTTAACTTTGTCGGCTTCAACCACCTTTGTGGTTCTGTAGCTTTTCTCGTGAAACTACAACATGTCGTGATATCACGACACCTTTGCAGTCATACACTTTCTTTTGGCTTTTGTCGCGATATCACGACACTTTAGCCTTTGACAACTTTGGCTATGCCCTTGTCACGAAATCACGACACTTCTGTCTCTGCTGATGTCATCTTCACTTCTGTCATGAAATCGTGACACTTTCGCTACCTTGAGCTTATCTCTACCTTACACCCGTGAAATTGGAACATATCATGAAATCGCGATGCTTTCGCCTTTGAGCTCTTCCTTCTTGAATTCCTTGCAAAATCGTGATGCTTCTTCTGTTGAAGACATGCTTGCTATCTTTGTCATGAAATCGTGACACTTTCTCCAATTGAATGCTGCCATCTCAACCTGTCATGAAATCATGACACTTCCTGCATCCATACGATTTCTTTGCAGCCTATCGTGAAATCGCGACACTTTCAGCTTTCGTACATCTTCTTTGCAACCTGTCATGAAATCATGAAAGTTCTCATTTCCGACTCTTCCCTTTGCTGCATGTCATGAAATCATGATAGTTCTCACTTTGAGTACTACAGCATGTCACAAAATTGTGACGCTTCTCATTTCAACTTGTGTAGCATGTCATGAAATCGCAACACTTTATCTTGCTACTTCCTCTCTCTTCAAACTTGTCGTGAAATCGCGACAACTCACATTTTGGACTCTCTCTTCTGCATTATGTTGTGAAATCATGACACTTTTTCTTTCGGACTCCCTCTCCTACAACTTGTCGCAAAATCGCGACACTTTTTTGTTTGTACAGTCTTTCTTGCAATATGTTGCGAAATCGCGACATTTTTGACTCCGAACATTCTCTCTCCTCTATGAGTCGTGAAACTGTGACATGTCGCGATATCATGACACTTTTTTAAAAAATATTTCTCTCTCCTGCCTAAGTCACGAAAATGCGACATGTCGCGAAATCGCGACACTTTCCACCTTACTCTCCTTCTTTGCCAACATGTCGCGAAATCATGATAGTTTTTCTTGCTTCTCTCTCTTCCAACATGTTGCGAAATCATGATAGTTTTTCTAGCTCTTTCTCTCTCCTCTAACATGTCGCAAAATCATGACAGTTTTGCCAGCACTTTCTCTCTCTTCTAACATGTCACGAAATCGCGACTGTTTTTCTTGCCTGTTGCATACTTTTTCTAACTTGTCTTTTTCTTTGATCTTTTGCAAAAGGGCTACTATGATCTTCTTGTAAACTCACTGTCCATGCTCTGAATAATCTGACATTAAATCAAATTCCTTCAAGAGCTTCTTGACATCAATGACAATTTCTACTCTTGAGCAAAGGCAATGTACCCAAGGTACCCAAAATTGCCAACATATGCTTTCTTGAGAACTTGTCTTTCCTGTTGTAGTTTGCTTCTTCGTCACTAGAAGACTCATCACTGTCTTCTTGTTGTTTACCCTTGGACTTCTTGGTAGCTTTGAAAGTTACCTCCTTCTTAGGATCAGGTACCACTTTAGTTCTTAACTTAAAAGCTGCAAGTATACTATGAAGCTCATCCTTTTTCAATTTATCCAAATCCTTGGATTCCTCAATAGCTGAAATCTTTTCACTAAATCTATTTGGAAGAGACCTCAAAATTTTATCATAAACATCATTTTCAGCAAGCTCAAGACCTAGTTCCTTCATGGAATTAACAATATCATCCATACGAACACTAATATTTTCTTCATCATTCATCTTGAGTTGTTCAAACATACCTTTGTAATATCTTAATTTTGCTTTTTTGACATTTGCATCACCTGTATGTACCACTTGCAATTGATCCCACATTTCCTTTGTTGTATTAGAATGAATCACCTTTGTAATATCTGCCTTTTGTAGACCTTTCATAATTGCATTCATTACCCTTGAATTGTTGTGATGTAGAAGTTTCTCATCTATTGTAGTAGGAGGAAGATTTAGAATAGTGTACCCAAACTCAACTGCTTCCAAAACTTCATTTCCAAGAGCCATTAGATGAACCTTCATCTTTATGCTCCATAGACCAAAATCTGTCCCATCAAGAATAGGTTCTGAATTACCACTTATAAAATCCATTGTGTTCTTTTCAAGCTTTTCCTTCAAGTTGTGAAACTCTTCTAAAGGAGCCTACTCCAATACCAATTGAAGAACACAAACTTATACTGAGAGGGAGGGTGAACAGTATAAGACCACTTTTTAACTTTTTCTTTTTACTTCAAAAATCAATGCAATGAACCAATAACAAAATCAATGCAATGAACCAATAGCAAAATCAAAGTAGTAATCAAACCAGTGTACAAGTCATCACACAATTGAGACACCAATATAACGTGGTTCACCCAAGGTGGGCTACTCCACAGAGAAAATCTTTCACTAAATTTTCTCAATAAAATCCTTTGGGAATCCTTCCCAATTACAATGTTTATAGACTTCATGTCCAAAGGAGAATCCTTCCCCTAATAAAATATTTATGATCATCCTACCCAAAGGATATGTCCTATCCCCCAAAGAAGTATTTATGAGCCTCCTGCCCAAAGGAGATGTCCTATCCCCCAAATTTTTGGAAATGATACTTCAAAAGATCACTGCCTCTTTTATCGCTAGCAGGTGGAACTCCTTTCCATAGAAGACGTCCTATCCTCCTTGCTCTGGATCTAGAGACTTCTATCCTCATTGATCACCTCCATAGTTGCTCATCAAAACCTATACTAAACACAATCAGTCGGTCCAGCACAAGTCCTCTCAAACTCTGTCACAAATCTACACCAAACTCAGTCCTCTGGTCTAGCACAAATCTGCTCTCAAATCTCTGTCATATATATCCCAAGCTTAAGCCAAAATCTTGAACAAATCAATCACAACTGCTCACAAGTCTCCACCAAGACTTCATCAAATATATCCACAAGTTCTTCAACAAGAACCTGTCCAAATAAGTCCACAAGTTCTCCACAAGAACCTATCCAAATCAGTCCATGAGTTCTCCAGAAGAACCTATCCAAATCAGTCCTAGCAAGCTCACCAAGAACTTGCCCAAATCAGCTCAAGCAAGTTTACCAAGAAAATTACCCAATATGAACACACAAAGAGAATTGTTAGAGACCCAATGTGTTTCATCCAATCATATCAAATCAATCTCATAGAAGCATAAAGAGAATTGTTAGAGACTCAATATGTTCTATCCTTCAACTTTCAATATCAACTCAAATCAATCTCATAGAAGCATAAAGAGAATTTTTAGAGACTCAATATGTTCTATCCTTCAACTCTCAATCTCAACTCAAATAAATATCATAGAAGCATAAAGAGAATTTTTAGAGACTCAATATGTTCTATCCTTCAACTTTCAATCTCAACTCAAATCAATCTCATAGGAGGATAAAGAGAATTTTTAGAGACTCAATAGGTTCTATCCTTCAACTCCAAAACAAACTCTTTCTCAAATCATAATAAATATAGAAGTAGTATACTTTCACAAGATCTTGAACCACGACCCAACAATTGTCAAAAATGCAATATCAAGGAATCAACTCCTCCAACATAGAACCATAACTTGCTATCAAACCCTAGCCAAGTTAGTTTTCAAGAACTCAAAGCAATCTCTCTCTAAGCATCAAAAAGGGGTTCAAGATATTTCCAAATTCTCTCAAATGGGAATGCTCAACTTAACCACACAACCAATTTTATCAAGCAAAGTACAACTTGATAAAATCAAATCTCAAAGGAGCAAGGCCAACTCATATATCAAGTAAAGCACAACTTGATCAACTCAATCTCAATGTAAGCAATCTCAAAACCAAACTCTCAACAACCAAACAACTCAATTAGGGTTTCAACAACTTACAGCAATGGCATAAGCTTCTCACTCAAAAACCCTAAAGCAAACTTCAAATGCTTCCACTCTCATAAACCAAAATTATGCAATAACTCATAAACTCATCATGATCTCATAATGCATAATCAATACTTCCACTTTCAGAAAATAAGATCCACTCCAAATAAGGAAACTTAATTTAATTCTTTTCACTCCAAAATTATTTTTAGAAAACCATCAATCAATAATAACCATGGAAGAATGTGCCCATACCTTTACTTTGATGAATAAGGAGAACTCAAAATCTATCACAACACTAACTCTCAATTTGCCACAAATTAGAGTTAACAACAATGGAATAATGCACAATGATAAGAGTCCTAATAACACCTTATCACTCCAACTCATCAATAATCAAAACTCACAAATATACATATCAACAATATTCCTTTACACCTTATAACTCCTTAAATACATTTACTTCTAAATGCATTTACCACATAAACATTAAGCATTAATAATAAAAATGTCAAAGAAATATTTCTATTTAACCTTATACCTCCATCCAATTACCAACAATAATTACCAAGTCAAATCAAATACTCCACATTATCAACAAAAGATTTACCTTGGCCAAAAATCAAATCTCCAACCTTAGGATAAGTGTGGAGACACCAACATAAGCGCCAAAGTGCTTCCTCCTCCAAACTCGTGGCCCAAAGTAATTGTTGTACCACGTGCACAATAATCCACGACCAAAAATGAAACACACCCGACTTGAATCGATCTTGACACCTCTGCCTAGCGAGAGCCTTCGCTCCACTACCTCTGTCATTGGAGCACAAGTGCCCAACAAAACTCTCAAGCGCCACTCGTCATTTTACCTTCCCTTTGCTCACATAAATTAAAGACAAATAAATTTGTCTTCCTCATAGGCGTACAAAATCGAAACTTAAACACAGAGCAATACAAAACTCAAAAATCATAGAGCAATCTGAAATCGAAGGTCACAAAGCAATACAAATTTGAAGGTAATCACGCAAATCAAAGGTGCTTAAAACCTTAGGAAATAATGTCCTTTAATAGTCTTTCATCCCATGCAAATTGACGTTGGTGCTCCTTTCAAACATTGCATTTTTCATCCCATGTAATTTGACGTCGACGAGGTAAGTCTTTTACATGAGCACCGCTAAGGGTTTAGAAACCCTTTCAATAATAATTATTAAATTAATAATTATTGATTTTATTAATAATAAACTTAACTTAAAACCTTTTCAAAGGTTTGAGTTAATTTATTTATTAATAATCAAAATGGACTTTTAAGGTTTTTTCAAGGAGCAAAAACATTTTCATTAAGCCAAGATGGTTTTAATAAAAACCCTTAATGAGTCCAGATGGTTTTAAGAAAAATATTTAACCTTGTCACCATGGTTTTAATTAAAAACCCTTAAAAAAACATCATGGAACTTTCAAGATCTTTTTGGCACCAAACTCTTTTTGACATCAGCACAAATTCCTTTTGACATCAGCACAAATTCCTTTTGACATCAACACAAACTCCTTTTGACATCAATGACAACTCACAACCATGAAACTAGGCAACATACCCAAAATTGTCAACAACATCATCATCCATACCAAAAACCCCTTTTATCAAACTTTTCAATGTGGTGGAGCTCCTAGGGAAGTCAATTGGAGCCATGCCTCTTTGGGACATCCTTTCCATTCTAGAACATATGGAGAATTTAGAAGAGACCCTAAAGAAGTAGAAAGAGTTGAGAAAATAAAGGATGACTATTATGCTACAAATCTCAAGCCTAGAACACAATAGGCCTAAGCCTATACCATTCTACCTAACCCTGATTTATGAAGATAATTTAATACACAACTATATGGTTGACTTAGGGTCAAGCACGTTAGTTATGCCAAAAAGGGTTGTTGAAGCATTTAGCTTATCTCTTGAGCATGCTAATAGTAAGGTGGTATAGCTAGACAAAACCCTAATACCAGTCTTCAAGCTTATTTAATACCTTCCTTTGGCACTCAAAGCATGCCCCAACCTAATGATTCTCCAAGAGATGGTGATGATTGATCTCTTAGCCACATTGGAATATGCCTCTCCAAAGACTTCACCACTAAGATTTTAGGATACCTATCACTGAACTGGACTCACATGTTTCTCCAAACTAGGTACAATATCAAGTTCAAAATCTTGTCAAAATACCTCCACATGTACCACATAGAGTAGATCCCCTTCAAGAATGGTGGAGAAGAGCAAGCCTACTCAATAAAATATGAGTTGTCGAACTCTGAGTACTTCATGGATGAGGTGCATCCATACATCCCATATAATTACCAAGAGTAATGGGCATCTAAAACATGGGGGCTAGGTCCCAATGAGGCATTTGAGCCAACTGACATGGGATGATTTATCACCAAGTATTCTACCTATTGTACATAGTGTACATAATGTATATATAAGAGAAGTAAAATCTATTTTGGATCGAAAGGCCTTCCAAAGTGCAAAGCAATGCATCTAACCTTACAAAGAAAAGCTTAAGATACCCCATTACCAGTTTGATCAAGAGGAAGCATCTCTTAAAAGGAGAGTTTTTTTAAGGGAAGTTGGTCATCCCATTAATAGAACAACAACACTCACCCTTAGATAAAGATATATGGTAGATTCATGTTAGCCCAGAAATAAAGGCAAAAAGTCTATTGAGGACAAGGGAGCACCTTCCATCAAAGCAAGCACTATAAATGATCGAAAGCAAAACATCACTTAAAATATAGAAAAATTCAAAAGCAACACAATCCAAGTCCTAAATTTCAAAGAGTGGCAATGCTTAATCCTTGCTTATAGAAATATGCCTTGACATTGTCACATGACAATGGTTTAAAAGGGCCATAATGGTTGACACCTAGAAATCATGATCTGGACCCCAAAGCATACAAGGAAGAAAAATTTGCATGGTAGGTATAACACCTAATGGATAGGGTTGATCATAGGTAACAAGGAATAGTGCAATCAACTACCCACCAAGAGGATGTATGTGAACCCTATGCCTTAGCATGTAGACAAAAAGCCTCAAAAATAAACAACTATGTTAGACTTCTAGTAAAACTAGCTACATGCATTAGGGTGGATTGGCTTGGGAAAAGTTCTCGCATAAGAGGTGCATAGTCGAACAACACTTCTTGTGAGCCTACAAATCATCACACATCACCTAGAATATCCATATGGCTAATGACAAGATAATTTTGATGACAAAACACAATGAAATGCATTGAATAAGTGGGACTTTATTGATCCCATGCTACAAGAAAGATCATCTCCCATGGCTTGTTAGAGAAATAACAATCATAAGGAGAACTAGTGAACAAAAGGGACTTTAAAAAATTGACTAGCGAAAATATCTATAATAGGAGGGCAACTTCCACCTTGTCTTATATGCCCTGAGTTAAGCTGCCTCTTAGATAGGAGATATCTCCTCTAATATTTTATAATAATGGGCTATTCTCACTTTGGAAAAAGGGCTTGGAGGAGAATTGTTGTTCATGGTATGAGTAACAAAATAAGACTTGAAGCTCCTGTAGATAAGGTAAGACCTTCAAATGAAGTCACTATTGAATATAAAACTCCCCATACCACAAGGAAAAGATAACCACTTATACCAGATGAGCAAAAGGATATAACTTTTCTGATGGTATCATAACCATTCCCCATTATAACTTAGAACCCTAAGCTTTTCAATGGTATCAAAAGGGGCCTTATTGCCAATTGGACCCCAACCTACTCAACGACTCTAAATCTGCTACTCAACTAGAGGGGTAGGTTTAGAACCAAATTACTCTTCTAGTAATTGGATCTCAAAGATGCATGTATCCTTGGGTTGTCACAAAGACAAACATGAACATGCCCAATAGTCAAGACCCAAGAGCCATAGGAAAAAGCAAGAAGAGGGGCTTTGGCTACAAATATAAGGTTGATAATCTTGTTAAGGATTGCCTAACTATATAAAATGTCCCTTCAAAGTTCATGGTGAAGGACATAAAAGAACAAATTTTGTATAACAGTGACCTTGAAGTATCTGAAATCAAACAGGGAGTAGGATCACCATGAAAGTAGGCATTCATTTTTGTAAGACCTAGGGTATGAGCTAAATTGTAGCTTTAATTGGTATTCAAGGTTGGATAATAATCCAAAGTCATGATTCTCCCAAGAAGGTTTTCGTAATAACTTAAGCAAAGTCTAAAATTTCACATGGGCTCTCCTCACTTGTATGCATGATCTAAAGTAGTGCCCACTTAGGAATCTCAAGCTTGAGATGATAGTCTTCCTCATTCCTTTCACCTTTTCTTCTAGTCTATTATTATGTATTTTGATAGTTTTTAGTTTCCAAATTTTGACTCTATGTCCAAGGACAAGGTAAGCATCTAGATTTTCTCCTTTCAACAAACTTAAGAGCTCTGGGAGCCACCAAAGTTGTAGGTAACTTTTACCTATAGCCCTGCTTCTCTCAAGGTAGACTCAATCAAGAGGACATCAAAGAAGATAGTCAAAATGTCCTTCCCATATTTAGTTAGAGTAAAATAACTTTAAAGAAAAGGTAGATAATCTCGAAAGCCACATCGACTATTAGATATTCCATTAATGGTCAATGCTTATCTTCTACCCAGAGCTAACCACATTGAGGGTGCTAAGGCCTATAGGCTATTGATTTTCAATCCAATAGTCTGTGTAGTCCTTCCAATGGAGGAGAGCATGAAAATGAAGAGAATATCCCAAAATAACTTGAAGCTAGACATTTGGCAACCAATAAAGAGCTTGAGAAGAAGAATTCCAATGCTCAAATGATGAAGACCTATCATTGGCCAAAGGAATTTCCACCTCAGTCGATAACACATGGAAACCACATGCACAAAGAAGAAAGCAAGTAAAGGAGCATTTAAAGAGACACTTATCATTGGCCACAAAGGTTGACTTTAGTAGCCCAACCTATCATAACCAACCAAGTGGAAGCAATGACAACCATCCACCATATACATAATCCTACCGCCAATCTATGCCATTCAGGGAGGTCATACCTGCTACATTAGCAAGCAGGGCATTTAAGGAGAAACACAATAAATAATTAATGGCACAACCATCCCTATCATAGCAGTAAAGAGACAAGTCATCAATGATTTGTCATTCAAAGATGTATAAGATCTCATCATTTATAACCTCCAGATCTAGAGACCTCAAAGTTGTTGTTTCTAGTTGTAGAAGGATTTTGACTATAGAGTAGAAGATAACTTATAGGCCTTCTACACAAAGTTTTTAAAGGGAAATGACCCTCCTCCTGGCTTATAAATAGGCCTAAATTTTATTGTAAAGGCATCATGAGTAGTTTTCTCATACCTAGTATCTAGCCTTGTAGGCTCTTCCTTTCATCCCCCTTATTTTTTATTGTAATAACCAGAGCTCAAATCTTGAGTTATTTTCGAAGGAGCATTGAACCTTATGGGTCACATCTTGTAATTATTTTTGGCATATTAATGGAAGCCATGACTAATTTTGCATTGCCCTCCTTTATTTAATTTTCTTATTATTCTTGGAAATGTGATTGTTTAATTGTGTTCATTTTATCTATTAGTCAATAGATCCTATGTTCATTTATGGTCACTTGTTGCAATTGATAGGGTTTTAAATTTTTGCAGTCTTTATTTTTTTTTAATTTCATTGCAATTCCTTTCTCTACAAAATCCCCATGGCCTTAGCTCATGGAGGCCTTTGTGCATCAAGGATTAGGTTCAACGAGGAGCCAACCTTGATTAAAAACCTCTAATGTTACCCCATAGGTAGTCTTCCATTTGTGATGCTTCTTGCTATTTCACTCTACATGAGGTGCAGGTGCCCCTAGCTCGTCGTTCATCCCCTCTTGGAGCTAAAATTAGAACATGAGAGTAGGCTTGATGTCAAGGTTCATTGACTAGTGACTCATTCCTCAAAATATCCCTTTTCTTTTTTTTAAGCCTTGAGGGATTTGTTATCAATTTTACCTTTTGCTTCTCCTTTATCTAAATCTCTTGGTGTGGGGTCTCCTATCTGGTAGTTAATTGTGTTTGTGATGGTGGCATAGAATTTCTAGAAGGAACAATGGTTGGGGCTTCTTTCAAGACTTCATATGGAGATTCATGAGCCCCTTCTTTTGCTATTCTTGCCCTTTTTATTTTCTAGAGTGTTTTAATACTTATTTATTTCTCACTCCATTGCTATGATTTAGAGCTTTCAATATTTGGGTGTTCTTTGTTGTACAAGTTGCTAAATTTCTCATCTATGGGTAATGTGTCATGCTCTTTTCTCTTTTTGCTAGTTCACTGTCACATTATCCACCAAGCCTTGAACTTAGGATCCTTCCAATGCAATTTTCTCATAGCATATTTCTTCTTTTTATTGATTTTGCTATGTTGATAAACCTCACCCTTTGTCTGGTAGAATGCTTCATACAACCTAAGATTTAGAGGAGGCTTGACAAGTAAGCTTAGTAGGTGTGTGACAATTTCATCTACTAGATTCCTTAGAACCTTGACATAAAGCCTACTCTCATGTTCAAATTTTAGGTCCATGGAGCTCATTAAACATTTGGCAAATTTTCTATCATGGTCATAATTCTAGTTACCCTCCATTTGCTTGAGCCCTAGCTCCTTCAACTTGCAATATATAATAGAAGTAAACTTTCTCCTCTATAGAAGCATCCCTCTCAGTTTGATAGGATTTTTGTAGAGATATGTTCTCACCTTCCCACTCCCATTTTGTTAATAATCAAGTCCAATTACCTGAATACTTCTAAGGCAAAAATCCTATTTGGATATATTTAGGGAGGAAATAACATCTCAAAAACTATGCATTCTAACAATTTTTTCTTCTTCAACAAAATACCAGTACCTAATATATAACTTTTACATGAATGTGCAATAGGTCTCTAAGAGGTTCCCAGATTGAGAACCTCTCAATAGTACTATAGTTGAAGTAGAAAATATTTTATAAAAGAATAGTAAGAAGAGTTTTTATTCAAGGCCTTTGTCTAGATATACACATGCAACTCTTGACCCCTCACATCCATCCACCTTTGATTCAGATTTGGGAATGCTTCTGAATTTCTAAATAAAATAAAATGCACCATAAATGATGATTGTATGAACACATATGTGGTTGAAAATTGACTCAATACTTCATGTATTTGTTTAGAAATCACCTCAATGAAATCCAGTGTCATTTTCTCACCCTGGATGCATGCTTAGTTGTATATAGAATGCCTAATTGGGTAGAGATCGTATTATTATCACTTTATAATCCAAATATGAAACTTGCCATGCTCGATGCATCTTTTGTGCTTTCACCAAACATGATGAGATTCAAAGGACCTTCCAATAGTGGTCCATTTAGGCTTGGGTCCTGTTGGTCATCAAATCTGCCTAGGAAAGGATTTGGGTGAGTGTATGTCCCCTAGACCTGGACCAACATTGAAAGGTCGAAGGGAAGAGATGCCCCTCGTGCCAATCTCCGAAGAAAGGTCGGCTCCTATGCTAAACTACTTGGGTGTTTTGAGATAAGGGTGCAGGAAAGAGATAAAAAGAGTAAGGGTTAGAGAAATAAATAAATAAGGGTAAGGGAAGAGAGATCGGTGATTTAAGGTGGGGAAGAACAGGAAGCACGATCAGTAACTGACAACTTGAATAGAAGCAAAGAACACCAAGAATAAACGAAAGAAACGCAATATCAACCTTCCTATGTATCCTTCAGGCGAGTTTCAGGGTACAGTCCTCGATCGCACACCAAACGCAAGGTTCAACTTTCTCAGTATGTAAATGAAGAAAGACAAAAGAATCAAGCACAGAAGGCAGCATAAAAGAAAGCCAATATGACGTTTTCCACTCCTATGTATCCTTCAAACAAGTTTTAGGGTACAGTCCTCGATCACACACCGAACGCAGGGTTCAGCTTTCTTAGTATGCAAACAAAGAAAGACAAAAGAATCAAGCATAGAAGGCAGCATAAAAGAGAGGAATTGAGCCCAAAGCTCTTTAGTATTAATCACAGGACATCAAGTTACAATAGCTTTCTAGCAGATAGTTCCCCCCCTTTTACATTATAAAATCTAGGTTTTTATAGAGGACCCGACCCTCTGAGTCATTATTACATAGAATGACGAAGTATACTCTTGAGATCTGAGAAGTCGGCACCTTGCGGCCCTCATGACTGAGCTTTCAAATCCATTACCAGAACTGGTAACTATGACCGAGTCAACCATGAAAATATGCAACGATGAGCCGTCTGAGTGTCCTTGGTCTCTGGGTGCAATGCTCGAGTGGTCGCCATGATTGACTGATACTTCGTCAGGGACTGATACTTCACTTCTAATTGCCAAAAATGAGCAACAAGCTTATCGAGCAAGTAAAAATGCATTTATGAGGCACTTTGATGGTCTCGAGAAAATACCCAGCTTGGAGTGTGTGCCCCTCACGAAAAAGCAACATGTCACGATATCACAACATTTCTATGCCTTCAGCTTGGTTCTTCTTGTTGCATCACGAAAATATGACATGTCACGAAATCATGACATCTCTATGTCTTTGTCTTCTTTTGTTGCTTTTGGCTACGAAAATGTGACATGTCATGATATCGCGATGCCTTTCCTCCTTTGGTCTTTCTCCTTGCTTTCGATCACAAAAATGCGACATGTCATGATATCACGACAGTTTTTGTCCTTTGCCCTTCCTTGTCGCTGTTGGCCACGAAAATGCGACATGTCGCGATATCGCAACACCTTCTCCTTCTTGCACTTTCTTCTCACTCTGAGCCGTGAAAATGTGACATGTTGTAATATCTTGACACTTTTCCCTTCTTGTGCTCCTTCTTGCTTTCAATCGCGAAAATGCAACATGTCGCGATATCACAACACTTTTTCTCTTTTGCTCCTTCTTATCGCTTTTGATCATAAAAATGCAACATGTCGCGATATCGCGACACTTTTCCTTCTGGCACTTTTCCCTCGCTGTCGGCCATGAAAATGCGACATGTCGCGATATCACGACACTTTTTCCTTCTGCTCTTCCTTCTTGCTTTCGACCGCAAAAATGCGACATGTCACAATATCGTGACACTTTCTCGTTTTTGCGCTTTTTGTCATTTTGAGCCGTGAAAATACATGTCGCGATATCGTGACACTTTTCCCTTCTACGCTTTCTTCATGCTGTCGACCACGAAAATGGGACATGTCGCGATATCGCAACACTTTTTCCTTCTACGCTTTCTCCTTATTGTCGGCCGTGAAAATGTGACATGTCGCGATATCGCGACACTTTTTCCTTCTGCTCTTTCTTGTTGCTCTGAGTCATAAAAATGCAACATTTTGCGATATCGCGACACTTTCTCTTTCTGCTCTTCCTCCTTGCTCTGAGCTGCAAAAATGCAACATGTCACAATATCACAACACCTTTTCTTTCTTTTGGCGGAGCTATCTTCTTTGTCCTGTTTGGCAGTGAAGCTTTTTCTTCTTCATTCTGTGTACAAGGGGATGGCATTGAAAGCCAAAATTGCTGCAACACTTACAAACAAAAAGAAATACTTTTGCAAAAGGAAAGACTATACAAAATTTTAATTTATTTTTTATTTTTTTCTACCCCTTGTGCAATGTGATTAAATTTTCAATATTCTTGGTGGCTCGTAGGGCATTTAGCTTGTCTAAATGCAGAGATCCTAGGTCTTTATCCATTAGGCAACAGAGTCATTCCCATTGTCTTCTTCTCTGATTATCCATTGACAGCATTTTTTTTTTTTTTTTGTTTGTGCCTAAGCTCCTAAGCAACACTTAGTGCTTTCGGCACTTATTTACTAGCCGAGCTATTTACAGTATCTACACAAAATTTTGCGGCATGATTGGCATGTCGCCACCATAAACCCAGCTTCAGGTGCCTATCCAGTGAACCTGCAATGTCCAGACCAGATCTGATTGAACGTTAGCTAATCTTTGAAGTCCGACTAGCCTCTTCCCAAAATTTTCCATGTTGCAAACAAGGAGCAATGTAGTGAGTTGTCGCTCCTGCCAGTACCCATACTATTGATAAAATATGTGGCAAAGAAGTTCGTCGCATGGGGGTCTTTTGTGGGTACCGGTTGTGGTGATGGCTAGAACCAATACCACCATTTTAGAGAGTCCATCAGCTACGGACTCTTGAATATGAGCTCCTCCAACTTCTTGATGTGACAACAGGGCTTTTCCCGTGATAAGTCTGCTTCCAGGATCTCCTTGGGCTCAGCCTCCTGATGAGGCATGCTTAATGGGCTCTGGTTGAATACTTGCGTGCCATCCACTGGGATACAAAAATGGTGCAAAAATGTGCCCTCTTTGTTCTCAGGTTCTGCCACTTGAGTCTGCTTCTCTCCCTGGCCCATCTCCTGATGGAGACTACAAGCAACCATATTGTTCATTGTTGGGGCAAAGCTTGCATATTCCCATCGTTGGACTTGGATGGAACCCGCCTCTTGAGCTTCAAACGACTACATCTCAGGCCTCTACTTAGTATGAGGAGTCTACCATGATGAATACTGCATTGGATAAATAGGAGCAGTAATTATCGGGTAGGGTGATGGGGCTGCTCCCCACTGCCACTTTCCCGATAAGAGCAGAAGTTGTTCTGCTCGTATTGCTTCCTCAAATATTTGAGGGAATATTTGCTCACCTGATTGCAGTAAGAGGAGGCCCATGTCTAGGTGAAATGCCCGAACATAGAAGAGGTGGGCTTGGGCGGGCGTCGATTGGATCTCCTTGGAATTCTCTTCCAAGTTCTATAGAATCGAACATTGAAGTCTATGACGCTCTCCAGAGGTGCTCTCGTGACTGTGGAGAAGTACGTCAAAAGCTGGAAGGGGTCTTGAGAGCCATCAAATGCTTCGAGTAGTGCTCCTACTAAGTCATCCCATGAGTAGATGCTTTTACGCTTGAGCAATCTGTACCACTGCAGTGCCCTTCCTTCCAAATATAGGACCAGAAGTCTGATCATGACATCCTCATGGATTATGTCAAAGATGGGCCTTAAATCAACAAGATATTTAAGGTTCTCTAGGGCCATTCCCTTAGTGCCATCATATTTTGGCAATGTCTCCAAGGCACTTTCGAGAATGGGCATCTCTTCCCTTCGGACTTTCAATGTTGGTCCAGGTCTAGGGCGCATACACTCACCCAAATCCTTTCCTAGGCAAATTTGATGACCAACAGGTCCTTGCACTCAATGCACAAGAAGTTTATCTTTTCTTTGCTTGAGAACTTATCATTAAAATGTTCAATGTCCTCCATGTTGAGTTTATGTTCACTTATCAGCAAAAGCAACATTCTTCAGATGATATTCCCATCATGGTATTTGATCAACCAAACACTAGGGTCATAAAATTTTGCACATGCTAAAATTAGCTCATAATAGTTGTGCACTTCAGGCACTAGGTATTGTGCAAGAGAGTTACTCCAAAATATTGCTCCAAAGCTTGTAGGTTGGGTGGCTTTAAATCTCTACCATGCATCTTCCCTTAAATTCTTCATTCTTTTTAAAATTTTAGGCTTCGAGAAGCTTGTATATGGGTCTTTAAATATTTTGATGTTGAAGGTATAGATTGTTACCTCTGAACCCAATTATGAAGGGGTCATCTCTAATTGAGAGTCACTTACTTTGTAAGCAGTTACATGGATGATCCTTTTCTTCTTCTCCATTGTAGTTGGTTGCTTACTTGCAAATATTTGCCTTTACGACTATGCTTTCTAATGATTGCTCATGCTCAAAGTATTTTTCAAGTGCCCTAGATATTGTAAAGAAGGAGCTAAATCAGGAAAGGGTCCTTTTATGGAAGGTTTCCTTTTGGTTTCACACATTTGATGCCTTTATTTATGTTCCATGCATTTATGAATCTACCTTCATTAGGTTGTGGGAGATGCTCACCACCTTGCATAATAAATTTTACTTCCTTACAAAGTCACCTTTAGGAGATATTTCCAATTTTTGAGATCGATTCATTCCTTTCTCCTCCTCACACACTATCCATCCTCTCTATGCTATGTTTATGTGGTAGTTATTTCAACAATCAAGGTGTTAATTTATGCATGGATGCATTTATTTAGCGTTATAGGAAATATTGAAGAGATTGCTTGCTCCTTATGGTCGGCAAACCTTCATTTTAAACTATCATCTTTAGTTTGAATTTTGACCATTGATTAACTTGATTGGATGATATTCATTTACCTAGGAATACACTTGTTATTAATGCTTCTTATCAAATGGGCCAATCGGGCTCAACATTTTTTAGAGATATTTAGTTGATTTGGAATCAATGGTTGATATGGAGCTCTTTGACCATCTTGAAGTTATGGGTCAAAGATTTAGGTGGTCTAATGATTCATAGATATTTGGATTTCTTCTTCCATCAAAAGTTTCTCATGGAATTGCTAACTATTGATGTTTGTAATGTAATCATTATTTCAATGGGATCTCCACATTAGCATGACTTGATGGTCCATGATAATATGTTCCCTTAATACCTTAATCTTGCATAAAAAGAGAAAAAACAAAATTTCTTATAAAATGACCCAAAACACAATTTTTTTGTACATAACCCAAGAAGGGTAAAAATATAGTCATGCTTCAATGTCAATCCATGCCTATAGACCTGTATGTCTTATGAGGATTGGAATCCCAGACTTCAATCACCCATTGGTCTATTTGATCATTGAGAATGAAAGAATGTAACTCATCAATGAAAACATCCAACTCGGACTGCTCCTATTTTGATATTAGAACTTGATTGCTGCTCACCCCAGATGAATGCAAATATTCAACATGATGTAGATAGAGTAGTTTTGACATCTTTACTCTAGTTTCATATCGAGTACTTAAGACCATTAGGGACCAATATAAATACAAATAACCTCTTAATTTAGCAGTAACATCCCTTGATAAGCAAATACTAAAGGATGCAAGATCAATTACTACTATATCTTATAATATTGTAAGGATCAGATAGGTATAGAAGGTGAGAGAAAGATCTTCAACTACCCCTAAGATTTGGATGACACTTTCATCCAGTCACATCACCCTTTTGGTGACTGAATGATAAATTAGACTTAATGCATCCGCCATCCCTTTTAGTATGATTGAAGTGCTTGCCTCATAATCTATCATACAAATATGGATCAACTTGTCTTTATATATTAGGTATAGATAAAAAGAAGTGGGTTTAGACCTACTTAATTCTAGGCCAAATATTTGTTGGATCATGGGTACCTTTTGTTGTCCAAGTTATTTTTCTTCCTCTAGAACCTTCATTAGATTCTTCTTTTGCTCAAGGATTAACAAGATATCACACATAGGTATAACCATCATGGACTTATTTAAATGGTCAACCACACTAAACGACCCAAGGGAAATGATCTTCTAAGGAGCACTCAACATCGATTGAGTCTTGGAATTGTTCACGATTGATTGAATAGGCTCTAATTAGAGTATTCATTGTTTTGGGACTTTTAGATCACTATGTTTGCTAATCATCAAAGGTTCTAGTGCATTCTGCTTTGGTGGTGTTGTAGTGGGAGGATCTCTACTAGAATCAATTACCCTTTTTGGATATCTTAAATTGATTGGTTGATCTTTTATTTCTCCTCTATATCCCAATTTTTGGCTCTTGTCACATAGTCTGATTGAACTTGTGTCTTATTAGTTATTGTAATGCCCACTTCGTTAGATACCACTTACACTTCTTACATATCCTAGGTGACCAAGATCTATTCTAAAGGTACATCACTCAACTTAGAAAGGGATGAGGTAGGGGCAAGTTGATTTATCACTTATGTTTAAATCCTTGAATAGGATGTGGATGCTAGGACAACATATTTTTACCTAGTAATATTACAAACAACTAGGAGCTTTCTATGGGATAGAGTTAGACAAGGTAGGCATTTAGAGATGGATAGTACCAAGCAATGGAATCCTCCACATAGTTTTTTGGATGGAAGCTATCTCCTTGGTAGGGTTAGAATGTATTTGTTGTAGATGAGTGAAAAGTAACATCAATTTTTGGTTATATATCTATGCCCATTTTGCATCTCGATCAGCCTAAAACTAGGACCTTGGATAGCCATTATGAGGAGGTTTATTTCCTTGATTGTTTTGTTGGAAATGAGGTCTTAGATTATTCTAATACTATAATATTTGGATATTTTGTTGCCTCCTTAGGGACAACACCTTATTAGAGACTATTTTTAGCAAACTCGTCATTGACTCAAACTTAGAGTTATTTTTGATAGGGGATATTGGAGTAGGAAGGAGAACAAGGAGTATAGGCATGATTGAATTTTTTTGGAAAGTTGTTAGTTGAATGACGTAAGGTGGATGATATGGCAATTGAACATTTAGAAATAGAGGAATAAGGGGCCTAGGGATAGCTTTCCTATATGGATTAGATCATTTTCTACCTAGATGACTATCCCATAAGCATCTAGTAGAGAATTTCCTCCCTTGGTCTTTATCATCATAGATATTTCTAAATCTAAGGCCTTCAAATAATATATAAATGCCATACCTAGAAAGGGGTAAATCTCATCAGGGATTCTATATCATGCTTTACAAAATTTAAATGTTGAAAGCATCCATAGCCTCCATTGGTGCTCTCTTTCTAGTTGATAATTACTCCAAGAGACACTCCATCTACGCTCTCTTTGAATCTTTCAAAATATGATAACAAGCTATTCATACTCAACAATCGAATGTGGTTGGAGTGAGACATATTGTTTGTGTGCTTTACCTCTAAATAATTCCACCAACAATATATATATTTTTTTTGAATTTACATGGTGGAATCGGTAGCCACCACGAATCCGAGCAGGCTGTCCAGCTTTTATGGCCGCCACAGTATTCTGCGTTGTCCGCCCTAGAAGCCGCCACACAAATCTTCGTGCAGTACGCCCCTATAACCACCATGCCACAATCATTTTAAACCTTTTACGCTGCTAAAAGCACCAGGAAAGGGACAAGCATTCAGTCCGACGAGGCCCGAGATTTGAACCTTGGACCTCCGCCCCCTTATGGGGTTTGGGTGAACCAATTGGTCTACACCTCGGACCTATTCCACCAACAATATTAAAGCCACATTCTACTCTACAATATTGTGAAGTGCACATGGCCTAACCATATGTTTTAATGCTTTAATGGTGTGGTGAAGTCTTCTCCAGTAAATTAGGGCAAGGATTTTAATGCAAATGTTGGGATGCCATCCCATATTGCAAGTGAAGCATAGGTTGCAATGGACCTCAATCATTCCATGTAGGGAATCTTCTAGGCTATTGAACAACCTTAATCTGACCTTGGCCTCTCCTTCTTCTCAAAATTGTGTTGAGAGGTGGGACCAATGCTTGAGGAATTGCAATAATGTATGATTTGGTAGTAGGTCTTACACTCATAGACTTTTGAGTTCTTTGTTTTGAATGGATTTTCCAAGTGAAATATTGCATATTCTCTTCAAGAAAATAGATATCTTAATATAAAATCTTTCTAAATGGCTTCTTCTAGGTAATTGCTTTTAGTGGAGTCACCAAGAGAATTTTCATATGCTTCAATCAAGTAGATAGGAAAATATCTTCATGAGGATCTTAGCCTAACATAGTTATCTTATTAGTGGGATTAGACCAATTTATTTAATTGGGTCCCATCAGACATGACATTAAATTGTTTTACTCTCCAATTATTATGATCATCCACTATAGGGGATAGATTCACCTGACAATTGTGCCTCATAAGGAGGGACATAATAGGGTAGCTCCAAGAGCATGAGAAGCGGCTTGATCAAACTACCTTATAAAATATGATCTTTAATGCTTGCCTACTCTAATGTAACCTAATAGGCTTTTAGTGCACAAAGGAAAAGGGGTTAAAAACCATAGGAAATAGAGGAAAATAAATTTTCTAATCTAACCAAAGGCAATACAACAATATGATTAGATTCTTCCACATAACAGTGGGATAAATACACAAATGAATCGCTTGCAGATACCACACAATGAACACTTTTCCTTCTCAACATAAACAATTAAATAGAAACACATACAAGAAATTAGATAGAAAATCAAGTAGTCATGACTCCTCATGCATGCACATATAAACAAGAAATAAGACATAAAATTTTTCATAGGCACAACTTATTATATATGTATAAAAGAGAATACAATTATGCCAAAGAGAGGGCTCAAAAGCATATCCACAAAATAACCTAGGGTTCAGGTCCAATTTTTTATACAAAATAAAATGAAAGGAGAGTTACATACAAGTTCTAAAGAAATGCTTGAATAAGCAACTAACCAATACTTTACAATGCCTAGACAATCACTATTTATAAAAAATGGGGAGAATTTCCCTTCAAAACTTGTGTAGGACTTGGATGATGCTACTATTTTGTTTCTCTTGATCCAATCCATATTGAGTCATTTTATCTCTTTAAGGTCTTTGGATTTGGAATCATCAATTTTGGGCCTCTAGATGGTCAACAACTGCTGACACTTTCAATTGCCACCTTAGGGATCTTGAAATATAAACATTAGCACCCATTGTGATCAATGTTGTCAAACTTGGGGGTGTTGTTAGGGTTCACTGGTCATGCAGTATGTTCGTCCTTATTTCTATTGCTTCACCATGTCAGACCACCTCTTTGTTAGTCATTTCTACATTCTGTATGCTTTACTTATTGGAGTCTCTTGCCTTCTTTGCATCTCTCTTGCTTTCCAAATAAGGTAGATTGTTGATATTTAATTAGATGGTCCTTTGAACTTTTTTTCTTCCTTCTTCAGAATCATAAAACTTCCATGACTTGGCTAAAACTTTGTCAAATTATCCATAAGTCTTTTATAAAATTCTTTTGGGAGTTCTGACTTTTGGAACTTTTACTTCATCTAACCTTTGGATTTTTCTTACATTTTGTGAGTTGACACGTGAAACTTTTCTTTTATTTCCTTATTCATAATTTTAACAACTTTTGATCTTTTGAAGTTTTGCTCCCTTTACACCCTTCAAAACTTTTGACTCTTGATTTTTGAATCTTTTTAGGTTAGTGCATTTATCATTGGAACTTTTACCTCCTACTTTAGATCATAACTTTGTAAAGTAGTGCTATCTATTAGTCAAAAAAAAATTTGCTCAAATTTATCCAATGCCTCTTTCTCCACCTTCCACCTATTTTGACTTTGCTTCAATCTTATTTCAAAATCTTCTTAAGGCAAAATCTCCTAAGTTTAGTGAATTTTCACTACAAAACCATTATATCATTCTCAATCATCTCATACTTGATTAATATATCTACTACCTGGATAGGGTTTTCCATAGGTTCGCTCTTCCTCTTGTCCCCAACTAGGGCATCCATACTTCCAACTATAACATATTTACTTCTAGTTGACTTTCAAAATTGACTTTCTTGCCATGCTACCTAGATTTTATTCATAAGAATCCTCTAGTTTTTTTTAATTTCTAAAGATTAGGAATAACAAAAAGTGACTCTCTTTCCTTGCTCGTACTTACTTCATGCTTACACTCACAACACTTGCTTTGTAAAAAAAGAGAAGGTGAGGCTTTCTCATGACTACCATTGAAATGACATTGTAAATTATTTTTTGATTGAATAGTTAACCTACTATCTTTGTTTTATTTTCAAAATCATTAATTTGAATAAGATATTATAATAGCTTAATAATTATACATGTATCCCTTGAAAAGATTTGAACTTTAGTCACCTCATTAAATAATTTAACCAACTGAGCTCATACCATTTTATTTTTAGCATCGTTTATTAATGTAAAGCTGACAACAACAACTCAACAACTATACATGTATCTTTTAACAAGATTTGACAAGAACAACTTGATAATTATACATGTATCGTTTGATAATAGTCGAAGCTAGGTCTCCTTCTTGAAATTCTAGACTTTGACTTGTTAAATTAATATCATTTGATAGTTTTTCAATGAGTTTACGTAGGTTTTTATGATGGGTCTTGATCCCCTCATATTGTGTGGGGTTTGAACCTTGGACCTCTCAAAGAGAGGCCAGAGCTTTTACCACTGCAGTAAGCTTGCAACTTAATATCATTTAATAGTTTTTTTTAATAGATTGAAAAGTTAGGGACATATCGAGGCCACCCTTCCCGTGAATTGAACTTGGGTTTCCGTCAAGAAAGTTCAATACCTTTTGCCATTGTGGTGTCCCTGTCAGGACCATATCATTTGACAATTAATTTCATAATATTTAAATATTTTTTATAACATGACATTAAAGCATATTTCTAACCTTTTTAGATAGACATATAATTGATTGTTTTAAGACACAAAATTAAAGCATGTTTTTTCTCAATGGGTTATATAGGATCCCATCATATTATATCATTATCACATAGTGGTATTACAACAACTTAAAAATTATGCATGTATCCCTTGGAAATATTCAAACCTTAGTCTCCTTGAAAGTTGATGAATCTAATTGGTTGAACTAATGCCATCTTATAACTTTAAAGCATCTTGCTAATATTGTTTTTTTAATAGGCTATGTGTGGCTTTTATTACAGGCCACTTCCATTAAAATAATAAACCACTACATTGTTCTCATTACATTGTTATCAAGTTAATTTTTTCATTGAGTTTGCACACGTTTTTATGAGGGGATCTAGTCCTCTCATACTAAGTGGGGTTTGAACCTTAGACATCTCAAAGAGAGGCCAAAGCCCTTACCACTACAATAAGCTTACAACTTTGCTATTGAGTTAATTAAACCATATCCAACTTGCATTTTTTTCAAAGATATTCTTTATCTGCCTTTCTATCAATGATGTTTGTCATATTTCTCAAATTGTTGTGTTTTTGGAATTAACTCCATGATATCATTTTTATTAAGAGATAAAATCTCAATCATCTAATTGCCTTCTAAAATTTAACTTTTGCCATGATGAAAATCAACACTATGAATGTCTAAAAAATTGTGACCTGGTTTCCATTTCTATAAATATGTTGTCTATAACTTGTCAATTCCATAATATCTCCTTTTTAGGGGTTTTATTCATATGTCTAATATTGCAAAGTATAATTTTTATCATCACTTTTTATTTGTGGGTTTAGTCCCATTTCTTGTTAACACTTGCGATATTTTCTTTTATTTTTACATATCAATATCCCTTTGAGTTTCTTTTTCTCTTTGGTTTTGCTTCTTGTGTCTTCCTCTCTTTTTTCATCTTCACCAACACTTTTATCTTCATCAATATCTTCAATTTTCACATTGTTCCTTGTAATACTTATTATCTATAGGTTTATCTTGCTTTGAAGGATTCTAAGTGCAAGAAATAACCTTAAAAGCACTTTCTTATTTTTGTTTCCCTAGAAACCCTAAAGTGAAAGGGCACTCCTCCATATTAATTACCTTGTTATGTTTCTCTTGAAACCCTAAAGTGCAAGGGATAAACTCTACACTATTTTCATTTCTATTACCAGGAGAGAATTATATACTATTTGACGAAATTGAAGATGATTTACATGAAATAAACTTACCTCTATTGTCATCTTTAATTTAAATTTTCCTTTGCATATTCCTTTGTACCTTTAATTCCTTTTGAATTTGGACTTGCACATTATACTTTCTCATCCCTTGTATTCTTCTTTGTTTCTTCTTTCTTTGCCTCTTTGTTTGGAGTGGGATATCCTTAATCTAATTCAACTTATATTATATTATGATTTACTTGCTTCATCTTGAAGTTTGTCTCATGACCAAAATTTTCTCTCTTTCTTGATTGTTTTCACTTTGCGATCTCTTGCCATGTGTCCAAACTCATAATAACTGAAGCATCATAATGATACATTTTCATAATTTACTTTTTGATCCCATTCTCTTGATTCATATTTAATTTTAATGGATTGTGGCAAAGGATTTGAAATATCCATAGTAACACATATCCCGATATATATAGTATGTTTTTGCTCCTTAGTGGTCGGTCCCTTCATGATGAATTCCCTTAGGGTATTTCAAATATTCTTCAAAACATCCTTATTGATAAGTTGATATGGAAGTCCAAAAAGCCTACCCACATTAGAAGCTTTTTAATAGTTTGTGTTGTTAGGAAAAACTCCAAGATTTATCACCTGCAAGAGGAAGCACAATAACAAAAATATAGAACACAAAAATAGTAACACAAGCAACACGAAGATTTACGTGGAAACTTGTAACATGCAGGAAAAACCACGAGACAATGGCAACTTCTCCTTTATTATTTTTAGCAAAATTTACATTTCAACATTTTCAACAACCTCTATACATATGCAAGGAGACAAGTCCCTTTTTATAGAGCATAAGGAAGACTCCAAAACTATTTGTTTCCTCTTCCAATGGAAGCCTCCAAAACTTGTTCATTTCAGCTCCCAAGGATTGTTTGTATTCCCCATTCCTATTGTCTACCTAGACATATTCTTGGCTTGATGTCAGCCTGGATGTCTACTAGCTTAGACGCCTGGCAACCCAGACGTTAGGACCATATGTTTACCATCCTAGATGTTTGGCAGCCCAAACGTTAGGCCTAGACGTCTGCCAACCCAGACATCTGCCAGCCCAGACGTCAGGCCTAGACATCTGGTCTAGATTTCTGCCAGCCTAGACGTCTGTCCTAGATGTCTAGCAGGTCAAACGTATGGCATATTGCCTAGATGTCTGACCCAAACATCTAGCAGGTCAAACGTCTAGCTGACCTACTTGCTGCATATTATCTTCATACCTAACATTCTTCCACTTGAATTCAGTATTCAGGAATTCTTCTACTCAAAAATTTTATCCAGTGCCAATTGCCTAATGTTTCCCTTGTTACTTTTTCAACAAGCCCAAAGAAGTTTTGCACCATTCAAAATTCTCTACCTTGACCGACTTTGTAAGCATATCTGCAAGATTCACTTCAGTGTCAATTTTTTGCAATATGATCCTACCTTCTTCTAGCACATTTTTGATAAAGTGGTACTTGACATCAATGTGTTTCATGTGATCATGGAATGTTGGATTCTTCACTAATTGAATAGCACTCTGGCTATCACAATACAACATAATTTTCTCCTGCATTACCTTGAAGTCACTCAACAATCGCTCTAGCAAAATTTCCTCTTTGTTGGCATGAGTTGTTGTAATGTATTCTACTTCAGTGGTTAATAAAGCCATAATAGACTGCAACTTAGAAGTCCAACTCATCGCTCCTCCAGCAAGGGTGAAGGTATTTCTTGTAGTGAATTCTCTCCCATCTCTATCTCCACCATAATCAAAATCCATAAAACTTGTAACTTGCAAATCTACCGATCCAAAGTAAATGGCAACATCTGAAGTGGCTCTTAAATATTTGAATATCCACTTCACCACATTCTAATGCTCCTTACCAGGATTTTCCATGTACCGGTTGACTAATCCCACTTTTTGGGCAATATCTGATCTAGTGCTCACCATGACATACATGAGGCTTCCTACTGCTAATGAATATGGTACATGAGACATGCTTGTCTTCTCTACTTTTGTTCTAGGACACTGGTTGGAAGACAACTTTAAGTGTGGAAGAAGTGGGGTACTAACTGCGTTGTAGAATCTTTTCCACATATGAATTTTGACTTAAAATCAACACTTGACTTCTGCACATAGCCCTTTGCCACAAAGCAAGCTTTATAGCATTCCAACAACCCATCGTTGTTCTTATTCACTTTGTACACCCACTTGTTTCCAATAATATTTCTTCTAGGTGGGAGATCCATAAGTTCCCAAGTTTTATTCTTTCGAAGTGCCTCGATTTCCTCCTCCATGGATTTACTCCACTTTTCTACATTCTTATACTCTCTAGCTTCTTGAAATGAACTAGGTTCACCATCATCAGTTAACAAAGCAAAAGAGGACTGATACACATGAGAATACCTTTTTGGACACTTTTGTGGACATGTAGATCTTCTAACCCAATTATTTGTCGGTTATGGCTCTTGGTCTTGTGATCGTTGTGGCTGCTCTACTTCCTGTTCTACTTGTTGTTCTACATGTTGATCAAAAACTTCAACATGTTCATCTTCACTAAATTCTACTTCAATAGGTACAACATTAGGATTTTGATGTACCTCCTTTACGTGGATTTTTCATCAACAATTACATCTCAGCTAATAATAACCTTGTGGGAAGTAGGATCCTGCAATCTATACCCCTTCACTATATCTCCATAGCCGAGAAAAACACATTTGCTTGACTTCGGGTCAAGCTTGGACCTTTTTTCTTTGGGTACATGGGAAAATGTGTCACAACCGAAAGTGTGCAAATGATAGTAATCAACTAGCTTACAACACCAAACCTCCTCCAAAGTCTGTCCATCCAATGCAGCTGTAGGTGACCTATTAATAAGATAAACAACTGTATTAACAACCTTTGCCCATAAATTTTTCTCCAACATGGTTGCGCTAAGCATTCTTCTTGCACGTTCCATGATTGTGTGATTCATCCGCTCAGCCACACCATTTTTTTATGGAGTGTATGGTACAGTCTTTTGGTGCTTAATACCTTCCTGCATAAAAAAATTATCAAATTCCTTGGAGCAATATTCATCCCCATTATCTGACCTAAGACACAAAATTGACTTGCCCAAACTCTTTTCTACTTGTGCTTTGAACTCCTTAGATTTCTGCAAAGCTTCCAACTTCTTCTTCAGAAAGTAAACCCACACTCTCCTTGAATAATCATCTATAAAAGTCAAAAAATAGATGGCGCCATTCAAGGACTGAGTGGGGACAGGTCCAAATATATCCAAAAGTATAAGTTGCAAAAAATCAGAATTCTTACCAAGACTTGTAGTAAACTAAACCCTCTTTTGTTTACCAAAAATACAGTGCTCACATAAGTCTAAATTACAAGACTTAATCCCAGAAAGCATAACATTGTCATGCAGAATTTTTAGGTCTTTTTCACTCATATGGCCTAGGAGTTGATGCCATAGCATTACTGCATCTTGAACAAAAGTTTTTGTTGCTGCATGGTTTGTCATCGTATCATCGCATAAATGGTATAAGGTCCCATAATATTTTCCCTTTGCTACTACAAGAGCTCCTCTGGTAATCTTGCAGTAGTTGTTACAGAATGTGACAGAATACCCTAGTTTATCCATCATTTTGATTGAGATAAAATTATTCCTCAAATCGGGCACATGTTGCACATCACATAACATCCTTTCTCTACCAGCGTCCAACATGATCCTTATATCCCCTCTTCTCACAATTTCTAAAGGATGATCATCACCCAAATAGACCTTTCCACCATAGTATGGCTAATATTTGTCAAACCAGTCTCTGTGGGGAGACATGTGGAAGGATGCACCTGAGTCCAGAACCCAGAACCCAAGTATATAAAATTGATCTATTGTTACTGATACAGAAGGCTTCACATGTTGTCGTCTCTCCCAGATCCGCTGCACTGGCCTCAACTGATGCCTGATTTTGCTTTTCACCATTCTTTAATTGCCAATAGTCCTTCTTGGAGTGTCCTGGCTTCCCACAATGCCAACACTTCCCTTTCTGCTTGTGCTTTAAACTTAGATCTGGACTTTTTTCTACCTTGTTTACTCCCCTCGAACGATCGACCTCTCATAGATAGGGCTTCATTGGTTGAGGGTTCCAAAGACGTTTTTCGCCTCAACTCTTCTGCCAACAAAGTGGCTACCACATCATCAAATTTGAGAGTTCTTGATGATGAATTACTGATGGTCATCACCACATGATCCCAAGTGTTCGAGAGGGAACAAAGTAGGGTGATAGCTTTATTTTCATCCTCCATATTCACATTAACTGAAACCAATTTACTGATAAGAGTATTAAGCTCATTCAAATGATCTACAATGGATGAACTTTCCTTCATCCTCAAGCTATAAAGTTGATTTTTTAGAAAAACCCTGTTAGTTGATGATTTTTTTTCGTACAAATTTTCAAACTTTTGCCAAAGGGCTTCCGCAGTCTTCTCTTCAGCTACATTGAACAAGACAGAGTCCACTAGGTAGAGATGGATTGTAGAAACTGTCTTCTTTTCAAGCGTTGTCCACTCCTCATATTTCATGCTGCTTGGTTTATTCGTGACCCCTTCCAAGGCTTGAGCTTGGTCATTCTAAACCAGCAAATCCTCCACCTTCATCTTCCATAGAGTGAAGTTCTTGCTATCAAATTTCTCAATCTCAAACTTGGTTACACCTTTTATCATTGTTACAACTCCCACTCGCACAAAAACTTAGCTTTGATACCAGATGTTAGGAAAAACTCCATGATTTATCACCTACAAGAGGAAGTACAATAACAAAAATATAGAACATGGAAACAATAACACAAGCGACATAGAGACTTACATGGAAACCTGCAATATGCAGGAAAAACCATGGGGCAATGGCAAATTATTTTTTATTCTCAACAAAATTTACATTCACATCTTTCAATGTTTTCAACAACCTCTATACATATGCAAGGGAAAATTCCCTTTTATAGAGCAAAAGGAAGACTCCAAAACTGTTCGTTTCCTCTTCCAATGGAAGCCTCCAAAACCTGTTCGTTTTAGCTCCCAAGGACTGCTCATCTTTCGCATTCCTATCGTCTACCTAGACATCTGCTTGGCTTGACGTTAGGTTGGATGTCTACCAGCCTAGACGTCTGGCAACCCAAACATTAGGCCCAGACGTCTTCCAACCTAGACGTTTGGCAGCCCAGACATCTGACCTAGACATCTAATAGGTCAGACGTCTGGCCTGTTGCCTAGATGTCTGACCCAAACATCTAGAAGGTCAGACGTCTAGTTGACCTACTTGCTGCATGTTGTCTTCATACCTAGCATGTGTCTCAATAGAAAAATTGTCACTTCATAATCTTAAATAAAGGGTATCTCTCCCCTTAAACCATGGGCCACCACCCAATATTTTATCTGTAATTTCCAAACTAAAAAAGATGATGAGAAAACAAACTTTAGGAAGAAAGTCATAGAATAATTTGAATTCAATCCCCACTTCCATTTGATCAAATTTTGAATCTGCAGGACCCTCACCAATATCTATGGAACTTACATATTAAACCTTTGATTTTAACAACCATTTTATGATACTGGATCATCTCATCCTTAATAATAAATTTTGGTGTAACATTTGTTCCTTAGATCAAACCTGATATTTATTCGTTCTTCCTATTATCTCCAACTTGGGCATCCATACTTCTAGGTAGGGCATCCTAACTTCCTATTAGGGATTTCAAATATAACTTTCCTTCCATGCTACCTAGTAGGGTATGCTCTTGGCTTGCACTCGATCATGTTGCTGACCTTGTTAAATAGACATATAATTTGGTTTTAAGAAACTTATCCAGGTGAGAAACTAGGGCTTTCAAATATAACTTTCCTTCCATGCTACCTAGTAGGGTATGCTCTTGGCTTGCATCATGAGATAGACATATAATTTGGTTTTAAGAAACTTATGTAGGTGAGAAATATCTCATGCTTTTAACCTTTGAACACAAATTGTTATAACATCATCTATATCATGTCACATGAAGGATTCAACTTTTCTTTCTTGTATTGTGTGACACAAACCTTCTTTATCTGCTTAAAAACATTATTTATTAAATAAATAAATAAATTTGATAGTGTTTTAAGGTTTTTTTTTGAATAGGTTATATGTGGTTTCTATTGGAAGCCACTTCCATCAAAATATCTTAATATTACATTTATTGTAGCAAACATTTTTATTGCGAATTTTTCTTTTCTTTTTTCTCTTAAATATATTCTTCAACTTCCTCAAAGTGCTATGTTTACACAATTAACTCCTTGACATTATTTTGATTAAGACATAAAATCTCACTCGGCCATTTGTTTTCTAAAATTTGAATTTCACAGGGATGTAAATCAACACCATAATTCGCTAATTTATCTGCTACTTGATTTCCTTCTCTATAAATATGCTCACACTGCTAGGAGATTGCCTCTAGTAATAAATGATGAACATCAACAATAATATTATTTTTTATACACGGGGATGTAGATCAACACCATAATTCGCTAATTTATCTGCTACTCAATTTCCTTCTGTATAAATATGCTCACACTACCAGAAGATTACCTCCAAATAAATGATGAACATCAACAATAATACTATTTTTTTATCCAGTCTCTACATCCATTTTTGTTAATAGCATTGATGATAATTTGAGTCCCCCTCAATTGAAATATATTTCCATCATTTTTCTCCTGCAATTTTAATCCCAGTAAGAAGTGCCCTAAGTTAAAGTTCCATATGATTATGAATAAGTGAGGAGTTAGCTATTTTTTTTTTACAAATATATTTTTTAAATTTTTATCTTTTCAATTAAATAAAGAAATAAATTGATAGTCCTTTAAGGTTAATTTTAGAGTTGGTTATATGGGATTGAAATGACCCTATTCTTTTTTTGGATTTGATTAGTGTGAGAAACCTTTACAATTGACTAAGAGGGTTGGGCATCCCCATCCTACCATGACCTCCCATAAGGGGAGAGCTAATCTTAACAATAGGAAATAACACAACCTCATATACATACACCACGGTTTGAACCTTGGACCTCTCAAAGAAGAACCAAAACCTTGAATTGTTGTGTTACTCCCCGGGGACGAAAAGACCCAATCCTTGTTACATCATAACCACATAATGGTATGACAAGTTCGCTTAACAAAATTGGGTCTTCTCTTTAAAAGTTGAAGAATATAGCTGATTAAACTAATGCTATTACATGGTAACCCAATAGTGGTATTAAAAAAATTTGACAATAAGCATGTATTACTTAACAATAAGTTGAAGAACATAATTGATTGAGCTAATGTCATTTAATAGCCATTAATTTTTAAAAACATAATACAATAAGCATGCATTACTTAACAAGAAGTTGAAGAACATAATTGATTGAGCTAACGTGATTTAATAGCCATTATTTTTTAAAAACATAATTTTTTGTTTTTTTTATCTTTTCAATTGTATGAGATTTTGTTTTATATGATATTTTTTTTTTATACATGGTGGAATTGGTAGCCGCCATGAATTTGGGTAGGTTGTCCAGTTTTTATGGCCATCACAGTATTCTGCGTCGTCCACCCCGAAAGCCGCCACACAGATTTTTGTGCAGTCCACCCCTATAACTGCCATGCCATAATCATTTTAAACCTTTTACGCCGCTAAAAGCACCAAGAAATGGACAGGTGTTCAATCCTACGAGGCTCGAGATTTTATATGATATTAAAATAAGTTTTATTCATGTTACATCGTCATCACATAATAGTATTATAATAGGTTTGACAAGAATATAACTGATGTAATGCCATTACATCATAACCACATATTCGTATCAAAACAATTTGACAATTATACTTGTATCCATTAATTTTTAAAAACATAAATTTTTATTCTTTTTAATCTTTCCAATTGTATGAGGTTTTGTTTTATATGATATTAAAATGAAGTTTGTTCATATTACATAGTCATCACATAGTAGTAATTATTATAGATTTGACAAGAATATAATTGATTGAGCTAATGCTATTAGCTCATAATCACATATTGGTATTAAAACAATTTAGTATTATCTTAAAATTGATAAGAATATAATTGATCGAGCTAATGCCAACATCATTATCACATATTGATATTAAAACAATTTGACAATTATTGTTCTTCTCTTTAAAAGTTGAAGAGCATAATATTAAAACAATTTAACAATTATGTTTGCATCTCGATCTTCTTGTATTGGTATTAAAACAATTTAGTATTATTATAGATTCAACAAAAATATAATTGATTGAGCTAATGCCATTACATCGTTATCACATATTGGTATTAAAACAATTTGACAATTATTATTCTTGATAGTTGAACATAACATTAAAACAATTTGACAATTATGTCTGTATTGTTTAATAAAATTTAATATTCTTTTTGAAATTTGAAGAACATTATTAATTAAGCTAATACCATTTAATAGCCATTAATTTTTTTTGTTATGTATAATCATACACACCCATCCCCTCACACACTCACACACGGTGTGGTTTCAACCTTGAATCTTTCAAAAAAGAGCCTAAGCCTGAACCTTTGCATTGTCCTTCCTAGGATAGCCATTAATTTTTAAAAACATAAATTTTTATCTTTTTATCTTTCCAATTGTATGAGGTTTTGTTTTATATATATATTAAAATGAGTTTTATACATATTACGTCCTCATTACCTAGTAAAATTATTGACAAGAATTAAACGAGTGTTTCCTCCTTAAAAGTTGAAACATGGGTTTCTTAATTTAATTTATTAAGCTCATCTCATTTGATCCATCTTTTCAATCTCTTTTTAAACTGGTCTTCTCATAAATATAATAAAAATTTTAATCAATTATTTACAAAATTATTTTAAAAATGTTGCAAACTTGTTGCTACAGAGATAATGACTTTGAAATGAAATGAAAGATTTTAATTACATGCGTGAGACCTAAATATGGTCTATGGGACCTCAAATATGGAAGTACAATTACTCAAGTCATATCATATGATCTTTAATATCTTTGAGAAGGTTGTTCCTTCTCATGTTGATTTGGGTTAGCAATTTCCCAACTTTTTTTATTTTACTATCTTCAAATTACTCTGCTATAGATTTGTTTCCAAATGTTTTCTTGTATTTTCCACTGATATTTGAAAAACTCGAGCATTTATAAATGAAGTGTTCCTCTGTCTCTATTGCCCTTGTGCTGCATAGAGTACATATCCTTTCTTCCCATTGTTCTTTGGGCGTTGTCCATCTCCTTGAGAGCTAGTCCTTATCTAAGCAATGAGGATTTTTTCCTTCCACTTGATTTCAACACCTATATACGCTTTTTCCTTGTGGTCATACATTGGGTTAAACTTTGCAATATAATATTGTCTTTTCCTGCTTGCATTTTTCTACATTCCACTTTTGAACTTTTCATTCACATAATTTTTTTGCCTTTGTTGACATTTGGGCATTCATTTATGTTGATTTCCCAAAGTTTCATCCATTTCTTATTTTGTTTCATCCATGTATTCTTCCGCCTATGCAACTCTTCGTCCCTAGCTACCCTAGGCCATCTGTCATTTTTCATATTTTTTGTTTTTTTCAAGTAACATAACAACTTGGTCATAGCAATTGCTTTTAAAGGAAACATTCCAGTTCAGCTAGAATAATTTCATAAGGGGTTGTGGCCTTAATTTTGAAAAAAATTGTGATTAGATATTTTTGAATCTTTTTTATTTTCCTCCATTTTGCATTTGTTGTGCCACTAGCCCACACCTCACTTGGCAACCATACAACAAAACCAGTGTAACAAGTAGGCCAAATAAGACCTTGGTGGTCTTCTAGTCCCATAACTCGACATTCCTACACCTGTTTTGAAGTGCATATAGTGCTCTCCAACCACTTTGAGTTCTTTTCATCCTACATGTATTCCAATTAAGTTTGTCATGAAAGTCTATGCCCAAGTATTTGTATTCTACCACTACCTCAAGCGGTTCTCCTGCAAACTAAAATTCGAGCTGTTGCTTCTTCTTTTTTGCTGAAAAAATCATAATTTTTGTTCTGCTCATGTTCACCTGCATCCCAACTTCCTCACAAAAGAGTTCTAGAGCTCGAAGGTGATCTTCTAGATCTTTGGCTATTTTGGCCACAAGAATTACATCGTTTGCATACATGAGGAGTTTTACCACATATTTGGTTAAGTGCACACCCTCTCCCCCAATTTATTTTATCCATTCTTCTAACTTGTCAATGTACAACCCAAATAAGATCGGAGATAGAGGGCAACCTTGTTTGACACCTATGTCACTACCAAAACATTCATATAACCCTTCCTGTGTTCTGATTTTAGCCTTTACATGCTCATATAGTCTGTGAATAGCTGCCCTGTAGTGAATTGGAACCTCTATCTCTTCCATTCTGCTCCATAATTTTTTCTTTGACACTGTGTCAAATGCCTTTTTAAGTCTACAAAACAACAAATAACCTCCTCTTTTTTGTCCCATATTTTTTCCACTGTGTTTGAGTGTGATACAGTGATCAATAGTTGAGTGCTTGGGCCTAAAACCTGCTTGCCCCTTTGCTCTCTTTCCCTTTTCTTCTGCCCATATGTTGATCCTACACTCTATCATACTTCCTAACAACTTTGCAAATAGAGGGTTGATCATGATAGTTCGATAGTTTGAGGGATTATTTACATCTCCATTTTTAAACAAAGGAATGGTCACGCTAGTTGTTCACTCGGTAGGGAAACCATTTTATATGACCTCATTGAAAATTTCTTTGATCTGTGGTGCCGGGATATCTACCCCCATTTTATATGCTCTGCCTGAAGATTGTCTATGTCATGGGCTTTACCAGTTGCTAACTTTTTTATCCCTTGAATAATGTCTTCATTTATGAAAAGTTTTTTCTTGATAATGATAGTAGGGGCTGATTATGAAAGGTCCAAAGTTCAAACCTCAATCAATATGAGAGGACTTGTAAACTCATTTATAAAAAAACAATTTAAAAATATTGTAAAACAAAACTCATCATTAAAATAATTTTATTATTAAAAATTATTAAATAATATATTTGTTTAACCATAAATCCCTACATTTCCAAGGAATAAATAAAGGTTTCAATCTTCTCAAACAAACCACTTATAATTGCATGTTATAATAAAATTTAAACTAATAATGATAAACTATAACCTATAAGTTTAACTTTTTCAATTTCATATAACCATAAATATATATATATATATATATATATATATATATATATATATATATATATATATATATATATATATGGGGTAAAAATTTATTGAATCAATAAGCTTTACAAGAAACAGAGAATCCCATAACAATAACCCTTGTAAAGATCAGAAGAAAGAAACCTCCAATACTACCGAACATCTGACCACAACAGCCTCAACTAGACATATCCACAACAAGTAAATTAGCAAGATGCCAAAAACAATCCAATGGGAGAACAATCCCATGGAAGCTGATCTCATTCCCTAATATTCCAGTCTTCTTGAAACTCAGAAGCCCATTTTGTTAAGCAATCAACCACACCATTCCATTCCCCGGGAATACGAACAAAGGAAATAAACTCCAGATGCCGACATATTTAAAAGATCTGTCGAGATACTAACGCCAACTGTAATATAAATCAAAATTACTATAATAAAATTTATTTTTCAAATTTGTTAATAGTTTTTATTTTTTAGAGTACTCGACCTTTTCTTTTTGAACAATTGGTCACAAAGTCAAGTTGCATTGCCTCCGATCAACGTCAAATCATGGTGCTACCACTATAATCCTTATCTCGCCTCGGTAAATACGACCTGAAGTGAAGGAGACCCCGGTGGCTCGAGGTTGGTATTGTTGTGTCAAGCTGGCGCACACTCAACGATCAAACCATGGTGTTACCACTATAATTCCTATCTCGCCTTAGTAAACATGATCCGAAGTAAGGGAAACCCCCGGTGGCTTGAGGTTGGCTCAACTGACTCAAGTTAGAGTACTACCTTTTCTCTAGATTGAGCATGCCTATGAGATTTGAACCTAGGTCTCCTCAAAAACTTTGGTAAGTGGTGAAAACAACACCAAAGACTCCCTTAGACCTTTGGCCAAAACCAACAAGGAATAATTTTTTTATTGTATCCCTTCGTATTGCAGAGGTTCAAACTGTAAACCTCCCATTCAACGAGACAAGCACGCATTCTCCAACTGCACACTTATATATATATAAGAGGTTGAAAAATAAGTGCATTTAAAAGCCACTCTTCCCATCAATTAAACTTGCTTTCTTTTAAGAGAAAAAATTCGTTAACAACTACATTCTTAGTGATTGAATCTGTTGACTTTATTTTTTACAACAATATAGATATTATATTACAAAGAAACAAAAACAAAATGGGCCTAAATAATCCACAAACATGGTGTGATCCCTTTGCTGTCACCATATAAACAGAGATTCTCCTTACATAAATGAGGAGATGCATCGTCCCTCCGCGCCACACCAAAGCAATAAGAATGTTGTATGACAACATCATTGCCACGCAAAAGTAAATCAAAAGTAAATCAAACTGTCTGTCGGACACGAAGCCAAATAGCGGAAACAGATCTTTGGACCCCAAGTAAAGCGATATTTGGGCAGTAGAAGGAAAAAGGAATAGACCTCTGAGATCCTCAATCTCTCCCTGAATATACCATACTCTACTTTTGCTGAATCAAGAAAAATCCCAGAACCCTTCAGAAGAAATTTCCAATATGGTCAGCACGGCGAAGCAGAAGCTTCAGAAGAAGAATTCCCAGGGCCCCAACACGAGAAAACCAGGGGAGAATCCCGCGGGCACGACTCCGCCGGGCTCGAACCCTGCAGCTCCCGATGGCAGCTGCAGCTGCAGTGACACGGAGAACAGGCAAGAAGACGCCTCGGACAATGATGCGGAAGCTTCGGAAATTTTCATGGAGGGGTGCGTGGAAGACGAGATCCTGAGGCGAGCGGATGCAATGACGATCGAGGAGGTGGCGAGGCGGAGGGCGCGCAGGATGAAGCAACTGGCTAGGCTGTACAGGAGGCATTACTGGGCTCTCATGGAGGAACTCAGGTTTAAGTACAGGGAGTTCTATGTCAACACGGGGAGGAGCGGGTGGAAGGCTGAGGCCGAGGAGGAGGCCCGCCAGGAGAGGGAGTTTCTTAGGGGAATGGAGAACGGGTTGGAGGTTGTCAAGTGTGCTGCTTTCCAGGGATGCAAGTCCAAGCCCATGCCTCTGTCTTCCTTTTGTTATGTTCACATTCTTTTGGACCCTCGGCAACAGCTGTACAAGCCCTGTTCCTATGTCGTCAAAAGGTTCGTTTTTTCTCAGAATTGATGTTCTTTTTTTAATTACAAGAGGCACTGTTGAGTATTTAGGGACTTAATTTATTTTTAACTTATTATTACACATGTATATGATTATAAGAGGCACTCTTGAATATCAAGGCGTAGCCAGCATCTCACTTACCACTCCGCAAGGACGCTGTGGTTCATTTCATTTTATTTAATGGAGACCCATTTCGTTTTTTGTTTGAGCTCCAATCCAAACCCTGTGTCTTGGATTTTTTTTTTCTTACTTTTTTCCCCCTTCTTAAGACCCATTTCTTTTCTTATAAACCAAGAGACTAAGCTCCAATATTTAGTTTTTACACATACAGACTCATTCTTACACATAGCTTGGTCATATTTAAGCCCTAACATGTCTATTCTTTTTTTTCACCTTCCGGTGGAGACCCATTTCGTATTTTGTTTGAGCTCCAATCCCTGTGTCTTTGATTTTTTTTTTTTTAATTATTTATTTTCCGATTTAAGACCCTTTTCTTTTCGTATAAGCCAAGAAGTTGGGCTCCAGTTTTTCACTTTCACACAGACATACTCAGTCATATTTAAGCCCTAACGTCTCTCTCTCTGTCTCTGTCCCTGATATGAACTCTAAATAATTGTAACTGAAAATTAAGTTAATTAAAAAACTCAAAAATCAGAAATTTGAATTTTGGACTGAATCATAGAATCTTATCCTGAATGTTTTCTTATAGATGCGGAGATTTAACATACAATGAAACATATTTGAAAAATAAACTCCTACTAGAAAGCAAAAGAAATATATTATACCTACGACCAATAACCAAAATAGCCCAAGCTCACAGGCGAGCCACTCCAAATTTGAGAAGACAACCAATCTTCTGTGCAAATACCAATTTCTGTTTGTTAAAAAACACTTATTTGTCAATTCCTTCATACTTACGGATAAGGGAGTGCTTTATTTTATACTTTTGCTTGATTCCACTAGCTGTACTTGATTTATCCTTCCAACAATGCTTTCTATATTTTCCAGTTGCAGTGCCTATATTCTTTTCCAAATGCACTTATTATATTTTTAATTAAACTTGCTATATTTTTCCACTGTACTTGTTTTATTCTCCAACTTCATTTGCTTCTCACTGACCTTATCCTGTCTTAGCTGTAATTTCTTTATTATTTTCCTAGTTTTGATTTCCGCATTCAGTATTTACACGTCACTTGGTCATGCTAAGCCCTGATGTGTCTCTTTCTCTCTCATAAACAAACAAGCACATAGCTTGTTTATAGTTAAGTGCGCTCTCTCTCTGAGACAGAAACACATAGCTTGGTTATATTCAGGTTCCAATGTCTCTCTCTCACATGCAGATACAAACACACAGCTTGCTCATAGTTATGCTCTCTTGTCTCTGTCTTGCATCAGACACAGCAAACAGATTGTCTGTTCAAAAGGTGGGACCTGAAAGAAGTACATGATTGAACTAATAAACACACGTGAAAAAATTCCCTTGCTTCTAAGATGCTTGCTAGCCTGGTCATGACCTAGATTGCCTTATGTAAGCAAACTTGCATACTTGCATGAGTGGGGCAATCAGGTAGGCGAAACCCTCTTGTAGGATAGATGGAATTGAGACCATTCGGATTTTATGGTGTGATTCCTCCTGCAATGAAGGGTAATTTTGGATCATCAGGATTGCCTGGCCTTTGGCAAAGGGTGCATGCTTTTTGCTGGAGAATTATTGCATGGTTAGTGTTTAAACTTAGGTGTCCTAATAGGCATGGATTACAGGCAAAGTACAAATCACTTGCTATTGATTGCAATGCAAACATTTTTGTCTTTGCCAATTGTCAGAATCTGGGATCAAGGGACCAAATCTATAGCTTACACAGCTGTGCAAAAGCCATCTTAGGTACAGTAGAAGAAGAGGTATAATGTTCTTGCAACTGGAATGAAAAACTACGCTAATGATTTTCATGTCAATATGGGACAAAAGTGACAAGATCCTTCTAGTCCTAAAAAATATTTCCAGAAATAGGGTATCTATCCACTGAAATGTTACTGGCTGTTGTCAACTTCTGAAAACTTCATCATGGGTGGTGGACATTTTGATTTTATTTTAGTTTTTAGCCTATGTTCCATGGGTACTTGTTCTGGGATTTAGGGCCTGTCTGGGAGACGCATCCTGCCATCTTGAAAAGGCTATTCGCTGTTCCAAAATACGCCCTGCCAACCCAAAAAGTTGTCCTGCTGTTTCTGTCCTGAAATTATCGTGAAACATAGTTTTTAGCTGCATTTTCAAATGCTAATTTCCTGCCATTTGTATTTCTGTTTTCTATCATTTCCTAACATTTTCTCTGTTTCTTACTGTAGGAAATATACCCCAAGTTTCCATTTTTTTTTTATGATATTATCTATCATAGTTTTTCACGGTTTTTTTTTCCTCCGAAAAAAATGTCGTAATTTTATGTTAAGTAAATATGAAATTACATTCTTCTGATGCCTCTTTGGCATTTCTTCAAAATTTCAATTGTGACCTAAAAGTCAGGTCATTTATACATCATATCTAGCTGTCTGTATCATGCTAAGTTCTATCCTTAGACACCTTCCCAATTTATCAAACAGTATCCTTTAAATCACTAACTTCTGAGTTTTTTGAAAAAGTTGCTTTATCTGTGCTTGCTTTAACTGGAGTGTATTAATCCCCCAGATAGAGATTTGGACCAGCTGCAGTGTATTGCCCTCATTGAATTCCTCTCCTTAAGCACGTACTTGGATCAATCTGAAGTGCCTCCTTTGAGAGTTTATCTGCTTCCCTATTCAGTTCTCTATAAATATGCCATCAAATAAAAGCTTCACTTCGATCCACAACTTCTTTTATTTGAGAGAAGATGGGTTGTAGAATCATGTTTTCCATCCTAAAAACATCAAGCATCCAGTTTATTACATGGAGCATTTTAAGAAGTAAACCCCAAGTTTCCATTTTTTATGATATTATCTATCCTTGTTTTTCATGGTCTTTTTTATAGAGCATTTTAGGAAGTACACCCCAAGTTTCCATTTTTTGATGACATTATCTGTCCTCAATTTGACAGTGTTTTTAACAGATTTTATAATTGCTGTTGCTGATTTGTGGTATAATGCAGATAAAATTCAATTCTGCAAGTCTTCTGGATTTGCTTTCTAAGATTTGGATTTCAAAAATCTTTAACTGTGTTTTGAATCTTTAGGTAGTTGAAATGATTATTTCTTTGGATTAACGAATAATTCTTTTTCCCTTTCTTTTTTGGGTGTGTTTTTTTGTAGGACAATAGATGACTATTGTAATGTCCATGAGTCTTTAGGGGTACCATTTGATTGGGAACCAGTTTATTGGGATCATTGTAGAGAAATTTGGACTTGGCAAGGCCATTTTTGACTCGGATTCGGCCAAAAAACTCAGAAAAGCTGGGCAAAAACTACTCGCCCCCTCCCCCCCCAAAAAAATCAAAGAAAATGCAATTTTTTTGTTGGAATTTTTTTTTCATGCATATCACAGTTAATTAGCATTACACAAATCCAAAATTAATTCTGCAAGCAATAAAACCTTAAACTACACATGAAAGTGATAAAACACACATCAATCAAAGAAATTTTAATGCCAAGTAATATTTTTGTATTGATTATCATATAAAAAGGTACAAAATGTGTCAAAATGCCTCATAGGCCCACTACAACAGTCAACTAATCTATCTAGCATCTAGCAATGCCTTTGCCCTTTGCCCTAGCTGAAGCTCTAGTCCTCTCTCTTTGTGCCTGTGCCTCTTCCTCTGCTTTTGCCACTAACTACCCTGCCATACTTTCAAAATCATCCATTAAAAAGAGAGGCTCCTGCTCCTCCTCCTCTGGCTTGGTGATCCATTCAGATGATAAATTAATTTCATCTATATCAATGGCTTCATAATTTGAATTTGCAATTTTTTTGTGGTGGAGGTGAAGGTTGTAATGAACAAGTACAAGCTCATTAAACTTCTGCTGCATGAGTCTATTATGCTTGTTGGAGTGAATGTGCTCAAATATACTCCAACTGCTTTCACAACCTGAAGCACTGCATGGTTGACATAAAATTTTGATTGTGAACTGCTAAAGGTTTAGTGTAGAGGCACTAAAGTCCTACCACCTAAATCTAGAAAATGCCAAGGAAAAAGGAATTTAGTAATTTATGTAAAATTGTAAATTGAGATTATTTTTGAAAACAAAATCAAAAGATTAGATCAATAATAATTTGATTCATAAGGGTTACCTGTCCTTTGAGTTGCCCTTCCCTGAATGCACTATGGGGTTGTGAAAAGGTAGCCCTCACATTTCTTGTAATCTTGCAACTCATCCTATATCATATTGCGAGTGTCCTCATTTGACATCATCCAATAAGGCATTGTTGAAGGCCCGACATCACTTTATAGTCAGCCTCAAATGAATCATCATAAAAGAATTTGGGGTTTAGGTAGTACCCCCTTGCATGTACTGGGCTATGGAGCTGAGAAGTCCATTGCTGGTCAATCAGTTCCCAAATGGGACTGTATTTGGGCTTGGAATAATTATACAAATGAGGCAATTGCCTCTTTGGTCTTATCCATGGCCTCATATAGGTATCCCCTTGGTGACTTTTTTCCATCAAGAAGATGGAGAACCTTCATTGAAGGCTTTGACTCTTGAAGTCAAATGAGTGATTTTAGTTATTGTCAGCAACTTAGCTATTTGAAATTTGGATTACTATTCAAAATTTGCAAATGAAAAAAAAAACACACCTAGTCTTGTACCTTAATTGCCTCATTTATGGCTGTCTAGAAGGGCTCCTTAAACACATAATCGTACATCTTTTGGCTCTCACTGGGGAAATGGTATCTAATAGTAGCTTCTTTGTTCCACTCCTCGCTCGCAAACATCCTCTTCAATGCGCCCTTTGCATCAAAGAGGCTATGCAATATAATGAAATTTGTGGCAAATTGTGTAACTCCAGCTTGCACAAGCTCCCTCCCATTAGTGAACTGCCTCATTAGCTGGAGAACTCATGTATTTTGTAAATAAATTTTGTAGTATTTGGCTTATTTACAACCTCACACACCCAGGGTAATTTCCTAATGTCTTCAAGAAGCAAATTGAGACAATGGGCTGCACATGGTGTCCAAAAAATTGTGGGGAATCTCTCCTTCAAAATCCTTCCAGCTGCCACATATGCTGCTGCGTTGTCCATCATATCTTGGATAACATTCTCCTCCCTTACCTCCAACACAACCTCCTTCAACAACCTAACAAGCATTTCGACACTCTTTACTTGTGCCAATGCATCCATTGACTTGAGGAACACTATTCCTGCTGTAGAAGCAACCAAAGTTGGTCCACCCATTGGACATGACCGTGCAACCTTTTTTTCTCCATATCTTGTGCTGCTCTTTAACCATAAATTGTATATCCTCCCCGGATTCCTTGAGGAGAGGGCCTCTAAAATCATCATAAGTGGGCGCCTTAAATCTTGGGCCTCAAATTGTGAGGGCATCAACCTTTCTCTGTCAATATGGAGACCTTGCAACATTGAAGGGAATGTCAGAAAAATACCAAAAGCTTGCACAAGCCTTCCTTGCAGCCTTATGCCTCTCCAGGTTACATGCAGTTATACTCTCAAGCATGGGTTCTAACCCTGGAGTGGAACATTCCTCAAAGAATGACTCTCTGACCCACTCCATGAGTGTGCCACTGATGGACTTGATCCACTGCAGCGCCGCTGAAAACGGTTAAAGATGCTGCCGCTACCCTCTATAGGAGTCAAGGAGTAGCCATTGCTTAGCTTGTTCTTCTTTTCAGTTCTTTCTTCTCGCTATAACTTGTTAGGAGGGGATAGCATTCCCTAATTACTTCAGGCTTCAATTTTTCACATAGCTTGACATCATGGCCGGATAACTTTGCCAAGTGGTATTTGAGTCAGTTTATGCCTCCAAAAATTCTTTAATCACAAAAGTTGCAATAAAGCTCCACCGCCCCTCTCATACTTCCAAGCTGGGTCTCTTTTTGCTGTCATTTTATTTCATTATGACTGCACGTGGAAACAATAATCAAGTAGTTAGAAAATTTAAAAAAGCCCTAGGATTTAAGCATTGACAGTTGAAACTTTGTTTTTTCACCTCAACTGTAACTGCTGGGTGGCTATTAGATTCTTACAAACTACAAAAAATTTGGGTTTAGGATGCAAATGAGTGTTCTTTTGTCTCTGACTTAACCTTCTCTCTGCTCTCTCTGCAAGTGGAAACAGCAAAAATGACGCCAGGCTGGGGGGGGAGTTTTTATGCCGTTGTCTATTTTTTTGCCACGGTGGCCGAGTTTTCAAAAATTGACTCGTGAGTGAAAAACAAAAAAACCTGGCGAGTCCAAAAAAATTCGCTGAGCTGGTTCAGAAAAAGCTGGGAAGGCTGATTCAGGTGCAGACAACAAATTTTCCAAAAAGTCAGAGAGTTCCATAACTATGATTGGGATGATGGTTTCATTTCAGAAACTGATAATGGCCCTATATAGGTTTCTGGGATATTCATAAAGGTTTTCAGGTCATTGGCTTTTTAAGTATCTTTGTTTGATAGTTAATGGCAAATGCTATGTAGTATGTACATCAAGGGTCAAGAGAACTGAACTTTTGTAGAAACAGAATTCTGTATATTTATAATTTAGCATTAGGTTTCATTTGAAAGTGACTTGTCTGACTTTCTGGTTATTTTTGTGTTTATGAACCTTAAAGTTTTGTTTATCATGATTAATGGGGCAGTTAAGTGTCCATAAAACAGGTGACGCTTAAAGAACTTGTTTACAAAAAGGTACGGTCATTTGATAGTCTTGGATTCATCTTGTAATAACCTACAATTTTAAAGGGATTGCATCTTGGGAGAAGAGCTTCACCTTCCTACAGAGAAGTGTGGCTTACTGTAGAGGATATAGCTCTTATCTTTAACCCTTTGATTTGCATCAGATATTTGGCATGAACAGACTATCCTTACAGTCTTTAGGTTAGATAGCGATGTGCTCTGTTTATTGCAATACATTGTATGTTTATTTGCTAATATGATTGATTGGATTTGCAGTGGCAGTGGACAGGCTAAACCAGTGACCTGTGGAAAACCAGTTCTGAAAGCAGCTGTACCCTCACTGTGCACAGTTCACTTTCAGAAAGCTCAGAAACATGTTGCACGTTCTTTGAAAAGAGCAGGGCTTAATACCTCCTCTTCTTCAAAATCTGTGCCAAAATTTCATCTTATTATTTCAGAGTATGTAAACCATATTCAGAGCAAAAGAAGGGAAGCTAGGACTGCGGGACCTGTTGACAATGTAGACAAAGAAGGAATCTGCAATCTGAATGCAAACAAAGATCCAAGCAATCACTAAATCTTCTCTCCTTGTTTTTGTACTTGAAAGAATGAGCATTAGATTCCAAACAGATGATTGTCGGAGTGTGAATAATCAATCTTGGAATTGTATAAAAGTACCCATGTATGGTTGAGCCTTGCATGATATCTTTTCATACATACATGGAAGCATTTAAAAAAAGAGGAAAAAGAAAAGAGAAGTTTAAAAGATGTAAATTGGACCACTTATTTCTTGAAGGTGTACGTTTGTAGGATTCTGCTTCTCAATTACTCTGATTGACATCTGGACAATTTAACTTCTCTAATCCCCAAGAAAGAAATGTATTCTATACAGCATGCCAGTAAATTGCCATTTGTTGCAGTCCATCTACCTGATATCTATTCTTGTACTATATCTTTTTATCATCTTAAAGAAGTTGGTTTCATGCCTTTGAAGTTGTGATGTGATTCATATAATCATTTTAAGTTATCATCGAAAAACGACGGTTTTTTTTAAGATCTTTGTCATTGTTTATAATTTATATCCTACACCTGTTTTGGAAATCACTTGCTTACTTGTAAGCACGCTTATGCTTCTACCTCTGACCTTGTGTCTCCCACTTTTACTGGATTGCTGAGGTGTTCGTTTGCTGACATGAAGGGAGCAATGCTGCCATAGGCTTATCTACGCTCCGAAATGGTCTAGTTCCTTTTGAGTTTTGACGACAAACCCATGCAGATAAATTGACAATCAATATAACAAAGAGTAGGAATAAGACACATTTATCACAAATTCTGCTATGTTTGTTTTTTACAGTTATTGTCCATAGTAAGAAAGAGGACTTCTATTGTCGTTTTTTGCCCCTTTTGAAAGGTAACCAACCAAGGGCTGGCATCTTCTAATAAGTCACAGGCCAATAAAATTTATCCATTATAGAATCTGCAATGACAGAGACGAACCGTCTTTCGAATTTCGTTTCACGAAACCAAAATACGCATGTAAATATTTACCAGCTTGCCAATCTTGGTCTACCTAATAACCAATTTCATAGGGTGACCATGCAAATATATCCTTTTTTTGACTAGTATAGTGCTTTTTGTGCCCTGCCTGGCTTCATATCCAATGTGGCTATGTTCCATGTGGATGCATCCCCGTGGCTTGATACCCTTAGGGACTTTGGGATGAGTGGCCACAGCAATGGCCTTGATAAAGTGACCATGCAAATATATCATTTTTGACATGCAAATAGATCATTTTTGACTAGTATAGTGCTCTTTGTTCCCTGCCTGACCTCGTGTCCAGTGTTGGCTATGTTCAATGTGCATGCATCCACGGCTTGATACCCTTAGGGACTTTGGGATGCAGTGGATGTGATAGACGTCCCCCTTCCCTTCTCAAAATCTTTGAGGGGATATGTAGGCATTTCCACCAGCAGTATATGGGCCTAGAAAGTAGAAAACTCTAAATCTCGTCCCCTAAACCTAGTCAAATTGTGAACTCTAAAGCTCGTCATGATGATTGTTTTGCAAAATGAAGAATTTTCCATTATGCAGATTGAAAAATCATGGGGTCCTTTCTACATTTGAACATTTTAGGTTTGGGGCATTTCTTTGTTCAGATGGGTCGTGTGCATTTATTAGATTGTTCAGTGGCATTTCACAAATTAGAGGAGAAACAAATCTATCACTTGTCTAAAATCTGAATAAAATTAGCACTATTCTATTAACAGAATTTTTAGAAACACGGGATTTATCACGGAGAAGCTAGTCATAAATTTATAACAGCCATGATGGTGCCTTTGAGTGGACTCAAAGTAGAAAAGTTGATATACCATGGCAATTTCATATGGCAATTGGCATGCAGAAGAAAGTGGAGTGGTGCCTCATTATGCTATAGGATTTGATAAATTCTCTGTTCATGTTGGTTTCAGTGTTTTGCTTCTAGGACCGTATGATGTTGTTATTAGATTAAAATAGCTTGCACACTATCAAGACAAAGGTGCTTATAATATGTCTATTGTAAAATGATTGTGTATGTGCTTGCACACTATCAAGACAAAGGTGCTTATAATATGTCTATTGTAAAATGATTGTGTATGTATGTACACCTGCACGTGCTGGCCCCTTTGCCCTTCCCTTTTGCTCAGATTTGGGGCTGCCTTCAAGCCATCTCCTTTTTGCATTTCATCATTTCCTTGTTCCCCACAAATGCGAACGTGGTGGAACATAGAAGATTACTTACAAAGTTGCTAGAGGTTCATTGTGTCTGCTTCTTTCCTTGAGCACAGTTACTTTTTCGAGAGACATTCCATTCAAAAAAATTACATCAATTATCAAGCAGATTTTGACTTGCTCGTGTTGCAGAAAATTTGGGATGGAATTTTTTGATTTTTTTAAAGTGATTTTATCAGCCCTATCAAGCCTGGATTTGGTTCCACATAGACCTGCAATAATGCTTATTCTTCTAATGTAGTGTCATTGGATTTTATACTGTGGATCTTACCTACCATATACCTTTCTTGATTTAGAAGGGAGACTACCAGGAAGAGTGGTTACAAATAGACCATCTTTTCCAGAGTCCATCTTTTCCAGAGTTCATGACCTTGCAACTCAAAGGAAATGCACAAGAGATTTTAATTGGTTATATGGGATTGAACAGGCCCCACCCATATTACATCATTTTATGTAGTGGTATTATAACAGCTTGGCTATTATGCGTGTATTGTTTTGGCAAGATTTTAATCTGGGTTTCCTCCTTGAAAGTTGAGGCATCTAAGTGATTGAACTAATCCATTTGATTGCAAGAGATAAAATTTTAAGATGCTTTCACTTGCATAAATAAATTTCTGTATCCTTGCTTTACATGTGGAATACTGTTGAGGATATTTTTCTGACCAGTGTCTTCAAGGATTTTACGACTTCTGAATCATAAAACGCTTTCTAACATAAAACACTTTCCTCACTTTTGTTAGTCATTATAAAATTTGGAGAAATAACAAGCGCCTTATTTGTCTTTGTGAAATCTATATTTTTGTCCGATTTAAACAAACTTTTATATATTTCTTTAGATGGCATATGATTGGCACTTTATTCTTTAAGTAAATGTCACAGTTTAACAACGATTTTGATCAGATACTGAATGACCTGACATGGCTTCCAACAGGAGGAAGTGTAAACATTTGTCGTAGAAGGTTCTGCGGTACAGTATTGGCAATAGGTGGAATAGATCAGGAGGACCATTTTACAACATTTTATGTTTTTTTTTGCCACAGTGGCTAGTACATTACAGGTCATATTATGGAGAATAAAATAAATACAAAACAGTGTCCTGAAACAGAGGGAGCATAATTAGGCTGTAAAAAAAGTAAGCAACAAATTGTGGAAGCACACATAAACCCCACAATAACAAAAAATAACAAATTAAATATGACAAGTAGAACTGTAAGTAAAAGAAATAATATCAACATTAAAAATTGAGTGTCTTGGTCCTACAAAGTGCCTAATATGTCATAGCCAAACTGTCCAATAACCACAGAGATTGTTACCTAGGAAAACTGAATTCTCATAGGCATTAGAAAATGCCCAATTAATCATAACTAAATTGATCAATAACCTGAAACAGCGGATATGATAAATAATAGAATTAATACTATTCTGGGAAAACACCTAAGCTCTGGTTTTTCACTCAAATCATGAACAAAGGCATCTGTTTTGTCTGCATGGTCCTTCTCTGTGACTTAGTCCTGAAATTTTAAATCTTCAAAGGACCCGGGTTTGTTAGATGACCCCTAGGTCGAAGTTGAACATTCTTATTATATCCAACTTCTCATCCTCTTTTGTTGATAGCTTTAAGTTCCAGTTCGTGCTCAATTAGATGGGACTTGAGCCTCCCTACAAAGTCTTTGGAGACTAAATACATAATAATGGAACAAAATACTTTTGTGAGAAAACACCTGACCTATAATTGCTTCCTTGAAACATTGGAGAAGGTGTAATTATTTAGCTTCTTTATTTGCATGGTCCTTCTCAGGGGCTTACGTCCAAAATCTTTAAATTCTCAAAGATCCTTGGTTGTTAGCTGTGCACTTGGGAAGCTATGATAATGCAGAACAATCTCAACATGATCAGTTTCTCACCCTTCATAACCGCAAGCTCCAGCTTGTGCTTCCTGAGTAGGACTTGAACCTTCCTACAAAGACTATAGATGGCAGAGTCTTCTTTTGGCTGTCTATCGTATTTGCCATCAGCTCTTTCATAGTCATGGTAACTGGGTTCTTTGAATTTTCTATTAAAAAAGTCCTTTCTGGGAACAACTGTAGAAATAGGAGCGGATGCGCTGACAGAGTTGCACCTAAGTGAGACCTGATTCTGTGATGGAAATAACCATTGGTTCAATTTCCATAATTACATTGCCACCCCCAAGAATCTCATCTGAACTTCAAAAATAGCAATTATTTGCCAGAGTGTAAAGGTTGTAACTTGCAAGCATATTGTTAGGGTCTGTCAGGAGATCTACCGTCACCAGTATGTTCAATACCATTGTTATTCTTTTTGTAGTCTGAGGTCCACATTTTCAGCAACTTGTGGTCTCAGAAGAATATCAAAATTCATCCTCTCTAGCTGATTCCTCTTCTGTTGTTTTGGCATTAAAATGTTCTGGTATTTTCTCTCCATTAGTACTCTTGCTTCCATCTAGCTTCATAGTTCTTGATCTACTATTAGTGGCAGAATACAAATGCTAATAGCTAAAAATTAAAATCCTTAGAAGATGTGACAGTGCCAAAGTAATTATGAAAATTTCAAAGGGGCGAATAAATTCTAAGTAGGATGGATCAAGTATGATAATGAACAGGTGGCAGGGATGTTAGAAGATTCCCTTGCTCCTATTTCATCCTTAACCATATATTACACATATTGATATTTCATAGAGGGGAGCAAGTGGTACAAGGGTTTACCAGGTATATGAATCATATCCTCCACATGGATTGGGAAGCAAAAGAGGAAACTCTAGAGAAGATTTGATTCATTTGATTTCCTATGAAGCTTGAATGTTGGTCTTGTTTGGAGGATGTGGATAGTGGCATAATAAGCCTTTTTTACACATTCCTTTGATGTTTGGTAATTTTACGCTTTAAATATATAGGAATATCCATAATTTGACCTTATTAGGCTAGAGACAACAATGATGAAGTGCCTTTGAGTGATCTAGATGTAGCCTACGGGCAAGTGCTATGTAAGCCTACAATGCCTTCTATGTAAGTTTATGGGCATTCTATATGTGAGCCTATTGGAGTTCTATATGTAAGCTTATAGGCATCTTTATATAAGCTTGTTGGTAGTTTTGATGCATTCACCCTTAATGGTATGGGTTAAACCACCTCTATGGATAATCTTAATTAAAGGGTTTACGACATTTATTATATTGATTTATCCTTCAAGTTAGGTTATGTCAACTTGAGGTTAGCATTTAATTGAGGATTAGGTATCACTATAAATACTCTACAATGATTGATCCATTGTCTTATTTAGTGATATGTGAGATCATTGGGGTTCCTATGAGCACCCACCTCATATCCTTATTTCATATATTATTTCTCTCTCTCTATTTCATCTAATTATTCTCTTTATTTCACTCCTTTATCTTTTTGTATACAATTATGATGGATGTACATTTTGCGAGATTTCTAAAAAGTGTTATGAATTCCAACATAGTATTAGAGCCAATACAAAGCAACTTTGGTCAATTAGACAAAAGAACTATATAGGAAAAACCATAGTAGATATGGATGATCTATTAGCTCTATTGGATTCCTTGCAAAATTTTAGAGGGTCCTAATGTACCACTTTTCAAGATTTTGTTGTTTTGACACCCATTTTTGCTTTTGAAAGTTTCCCTCATTTTCTTCAAATTTGACTTTAAAATTGAAATATTCTATGAAATATTTCATTTTTGGGTAAAAAAGGGCAGGGAGGTGCATAAGGTTTTGGTGTCAAATTCATGAATGGTGATATTATTTATTGAGATAAGGTTGATCTTCGCCACAAAGAAATGAACTAGTGGTAAGGCCCTTGTGCAATAAATTTGAGGTTCCTATTTTAAGTCATGGTGTGTGCTATTTTTTATTTTATAATATGACCATGCATTGACTAACGAAATTACTTGTGTTTGCGATAGTTATTGCCATGTGTTGGTATGACAACAATGATGACACTTGCTGGTAAAATGAAGATCAAGATGCAACAAGAGGGGTTTTGTTTTGGACTTGCACATGTTTTAATGCACACATAAGTTTTCTATGAAGAATAACAAAACACTTGATCATGCAGGATGGAACAATAGTAGGGCTATTGAGTGGTCCTCAACCAATCTCTAGTTTGAAACCAATCATAGCTTACAAAGTCACTTCGCAACTATGGATTTGCAACACCCTTTTTGTGCCTTGAGGTATATTCAGGTAATAATATTTTAGAAGCACATATACTCACTCCAGCATTGTGGGCTAGCAGTATAGATGATTTTTTGGCAAAAAGGATGTCTCATGTTCGAGACACATTTATTTTTCCTACTCCCTACACTATGGGCAAAGGCTATAATTGGGTGATAAATTTATTGTAGCGCACATGCCCTTTCACTTTTTTTTGACATGTGCTTGTATGGAGCACGAGTTTTATCTCTTAGATAATTAAATGTTGTGCATGTGTAGTTGCAAAGTGTTTAGGGGGGCCTTGGCTAGGCTAATGAACATAGGGTGCTCACCCCTCAATCAACCAAGGTTTGAGTTCCTTAGTCGACATGGCCCAAGTTTGGGCATTTTTATCAAATTTATTAATATTATATACGTATAAATATATTAGCCCATCCTTTTTTGCCACATGTCAACTTCCTATTCATAGATCCAATGAATTTGGCAATCTAGTGAGAGAGATGCCATCAATATAGTTCGAAAGACATCTAATGAAGTTGGCAATCTAGTGAGAGATATACCATCAACATAGTTCAAAAGATATTCTAATATGACATGTGGCAATTTTTAGCTGGTTCATTCTTTTTCTAAGGTCTAAAGTCTATTTTATGTTTAGTTTTGATGCTAGTATGCTCAAACTTCTAAAGACCATAACTTTCACAAATAGAAGCATTTTGGGTCCTTTTTTAGATTGCATAGTTTTTTGAGCTCTATATACTGGTGACATTAGTTAAAGAACTTGTTATTATTTAATATTTTTTATGCAAAATAGGTCTTGATGACATTCTCTTTATCATGGTGCAAAAATTACTCTAGAATTCCCATTGGTGTGATAGTTTATAAGCTTACTTGCACCCAATATATCTATGGTTAAAATCTATATAGGATTTGAAGACTAATCATGCATAACAAAAAACATCATCCCTTGTTACTTTGACTAATGCAAGTCTTAAACCTTCTTCAATAAGGTCACAGAAACAAAACGCATTTCCTCTCTTTTCTTTTATCATATCTTTCAAGGTTTGATGTATTCAAGGAGCACCAAACATCTAACTCCAATTGCATTCATTGGTGTAGTGGTTGGTCAACTATACTGTATCCAAGAGATTAAGAATTCAATTCCTTTTATTTATCTTTTTTCACACTATAGTGTAACATAAAAAAAAACACCATTGCAATAAAAATGACACATTGTATTATATTTGAGAAAGTCCCTTTTGATACAATTTAACCCTTTTAGGGTGCATTTTACAATAAGATGTGCCAAAAGGGGAATCCCTTTTACAAATCAAGGATGGTGTCTTTCACTTCTTCTATGCCACAATCAATGTTGGAGGTGGGTTTTTCATGACCATCGTGATGGATTTGAACTTGTTGAATCTGTAACCTGCACACATGCAAAGAGATAAGGGTTTAGTAGCACCTGTCTAAATGCATCTAATGAAATAAATAATGTAAATTGCATAAAATAAAATGAATATGATTATTGCTTACATGAGTGACGATTTTAGCAGCATAACATTAGCATTCCCCTCCCTTTTCTTGGTCATGTGATGGTACCTTTATAGGCCTTTGAGGGTTTTGGAGGGAAGGATAGGTAGCAAGTCGGGGCTACCATGTGGTAGGGAGAGTTAGAGTGAGTCACTTAGAGTGCCTCACTTAACTGGGGTGATGTGGCTAATGGGTGAGTGTAAGTGGAGTGAAATGTGGAGGATGAGTGAGTGCAACTGAGGTGATGTGGCTTGATGAGTGAGTGCAAGTGTAGTGAAATGTGGAGGATGAGTGAGTGCAAGTGAGGTGATATAACCAATGAGTGAGTGCAACTATGGTGAAGTGGCTAATGAGTGAGTGAAAGTGAGATGTTGTAACCAATGAGTGAGTGCAAGTGTAGTGAAATATGGAGGATGAGTGAGTGCAAGTGAGGTGATGTAACCAATGAGTGAGTGCAAGTGTGGTGAAGTGGCTAATGAGTGAGTGCAAGTGTAGTGCAATATGGAGGATGAGTGAATGCAACTGTGGTGAAGTTTTCCATATTTAATAAAAATATAGAAAAAGTAATTATGTGCATGATTTTATTAATATTTTATTATGCAAATTTGTGAGGTGGATTTTTCTAAATTTAATAAAAATATAGAAAAGGTAATTATGTGCATGATTTTATATGTCTAAGTTGGGACTTAGGCATACATATTTATTATGCAAACATTTGTCGTGGTATGCAAATGGTGTTTTGTGAATGCCTAGGTTTTTGTGTCTTCAGATGCCCCTTTTTGTACCATATTGTGTAAAACACAATGTGGTGCAAAAATAAGAGATACTTGATTTTATTTGGAGGAATGGACTCAAATATTCTCGACGCACAAGAATGAATGAATTTTTAAAATTTTTGATTTGTTTGCTTACCCCCTCAATTGGAAAATGGGTAAATGATGAAACCCATGAGCTAATTGACCAAATATGGATGATGAAAGGAGGCAGATGATTAAATGATGTGGATTGTGTATGCAAATGTATGACATTGAAAGCAACCTGATGCTCTAATTTTTGGATGATTTGTGTTGCTACGAATTTGACTTTGGTTTCGATGATGCGCAAAATGTTGTGGTAAAACCACCAACCATGTTTGTGATTTTGGGGGTCCCAAGACTATTAGTTGCTCCTGTGTGTCGGAACCAATGCACTGGGAGTTCGATACTCCATTGATTGTGGTTGTACCAAATTGTGATTGTTTGTTTTCATTTTTTTACCCAACGAAAAGGGGTTAAGATATCCTTATACAAATTAGCCTTAATGAAGCCATACTCAAAGATTGAGGTTTCAACTATTTTATGCCATATATCATTGAATTAATATCCTTATGGTGAGCTACCCATCCGACCGAATTGCATGGATTCCAATCATTGCAATCGCCATGTGTGTAGGGTAAATACGAGGTGCACTTAGAGATGATGATGTTTGTGATAATGCATGTGGTGATGTGATGAATGCAAATATTTGAAAATAAAGATCAAGTTGGTTACCCCAAGTTTGGGTTGGACCTATGTTGTTGCAAATTTACCTTTTGGTATGATTGACATGCAAGGTTTGAATTAAAGGAACCAATCACCCTAGGAGAACATTGTCCTAGTGATTGTAGCAAATTCCTTAATGCAAAATGATGAAGTATAAAATTTTCATGTTTTGTAACCCCATGGAGTAGGCATCAATAACAATCTTGGGCAAACTTGCTTGAACGTAGTTACATTCGAAAAAGCGAGGGACCAAACTGATTTAATTTTAAATGTGATGATATGAAATTATTTTGAATAGGTTTTCTTATGGTAATTTACCCATCCTACCAGATTGCATGGACAACCAATCACTGCAACCACCAGGTGTCTAGAGTAACTAGATACAAGGTTCATTTGAGATGATAATAATGTGAGATGATGATTTGGAGGGTTTTGCAATGTTTTTATAACCATTTACATTTGAAGGGAAGTTGTGTAATATGGTCCCAAATAAAATTCAAATTGTGTTGTCCCAATCATGGAAAATATGCTCATTTTAATGAGCATAATTTGCATGATTGAGTGTTTAGAGTGTTGACTTTGATTATGAAACTAGAATTTGCTGATTTTTTTTATCCCTTCAAGCGATGAGTCGATGGAGAAGATATGAAATTATGAAAGTGATGAAATAGATGAAAATGGTTGATTTGAAATGGATGTTTTTATTTTTGTTACAACTATGATTTCGACCATTACTGGTTTTTGTATACCTCTATCCCTTGGAGCAGTCCAGTTGTATGGCTTTCTTAGGGAATTGAGATGATAACAATTTGATTTTTTCTCAAGGTGAATTATTGTTCAAGGGCCTTATGGTAACCTACCCATCCTACTAGATTGCATGGATTGCCATTCGCTGCAACTACCATGTATATAGGATAAGTTACTAGATACAATTATCACCTGAGGCTAAGTGGAAGCAGGAAATGTACACTCGTATCCCTTGGAGCAGTCCAACCGTATGGCCTTCTTAGGGAGTTGAGATGAGAGAATTTCTATTCTTTCAGGAGCCCATTTAATTTGTTTTTGACCAAAGGAATTAAGGTACCTTTGGAGATTTTTTATTTTGTTGTGGTTTTTATTTTTGGGTTTTATATTGTTTTGTGGTTTTTATGTTTGCTGATTGATTTTTTTTAACCAAAGGAATTTGGGTACCTTTGGAGCATTTTGGATTGGATTGACCAAAGGAGTTTGGTTCCTTTGGAGCCTTTTTGAAGTGAATTGACCAAAGGGATTAGATTCCTTTGGAGCCTTTTGAATTGAATGTGACCAAAGGATTTTGGTTCCTTTGGATCTTTTTTTTTTTTTTTGAATTTTGATATGCATGTGATGAAATGAATGTATTATGAATAAATGAAATTGGTGGTGATGTATGCAAATGAATGAATGGTGTTGCCTTATTAATTGTCATTCAAATAAGTTATGGACCATTTTTTAGCAAAATTTGCCTTTATTGCTTAATCATGGGCACCGATACGATACTACTGGTTTTGACCATATTTTGTAGGACTTTAGACTATGATACATGTGACCATACAATGGTGGTATGAAATGGAAGCTTGATTATGACTTTGTTTTCCTTAGGGATAAAGGATCTATAGTTGTTTTGAAAAGACTCAAACCTTCTAGTGATCTCAAACAAACTCATATATGATCTCACAAATCTTCATGATGCTAAGGTTGTCCTAGTGTTTTCAAATTTATTTAAGGACCAACTATGTGTGTAATGAATATTCGTTTCTCATTATGGACTAGGTCAAACTAATAAATATGCCAATAAGCTAGCTCATCTGAGAGTGTCCATAGGTATGTACAAAAGAAGATCGCTAACGTGACATACATGGCACCATGCGTAAGTATATCCCATCATCAGGCGGTATTCATTCGGCCCATTGTTGTAATGAGGATCACCCCATGGTTTTCAAAATACTAAGAGTTCCAGAGATTCAATCTCCTTTCCCTTTTTAATTGTATTGGATTTTGGGAATTTTATTTTTGAGTTTGCTCATTTTTGTAATGGAGCAACATGCATTTTTATGGTTTTTTTGGATACTTGCTCGTTTTGAGGAGCAAGGAAATTTTATTACTTTGAGACGCTTTGAGACGCTTTTCGAGATACTTGCTTGTTTTGAGGGAGAGAAAGGGATTTTATTGCTTTTTGGAATGCTTTTGGGATACTTGCTTGCTTTTAGGAAGAGCAAGGGATTTTTTTGGGAATGAATGTGGAGCTTGTACTTTTGTCAACCCTATAGCATTCTAGACCATGTGCATAATTGGATGAATAGGGGAAACCTTTCACTTTATGGCGTTAGCAAATCATGACTTCGTCATTCCGAAGGTTAACAATGTTTTTATGTATTTTAATGTACGTGGTCCAAGAGGAAACTTGATTGACCAGGAACAACCTATTGCATCTAAAGATTGTTTGACTTTAAATTAAGGTTGTTTGAAACACTAGGAGTGGTTGAGTGACTAAAAACACCTAGATTTTGTTCTACAAATATGTTAATGACCAAAGGACCACTTAGAAAGTTGTAAATGATTACGACTGATGGATTGGTGACTAATGCTAAACCGAAGGTGCCCCTGATGAAGGCAACAAGACATAGTACTAACAATTATTCATGACTTTAATGAATACAAATGGTATGAATGTGCAAATGCCATGAAAGTGGAATGTGTGAATGCAATGAAAGTGGGATTGTGAATGCGATGTATTAAAAATACAATGTGTATGAAAATGTTTTTGTGTTTTATTTTTTTTTTTTGGGTATTTTTGAACTAAAATATGACCAAAGGGGTTTGGTTCATTTGGAGCTTTTTGAAATACATGTGACAAAAGGATTTTTGGTTCCCTTGGATCATTTTGAATGGAAATTGACCAAAGGAGTGCCCCCCTTGGAGCATTTTGAAATGATATTTGACCAAAGGGGTTAGGTTCCTTTGGGACCTTTTGAATTGATTTGACCAAAGGGATACCCCCTTTGGAGCATTTTTGATTGATTTGACCAAAGGGGTGTCTTCTTTGGAGCCTTTTGGATTGAATTGACCAAAGGGGTTTGGTTTCTTTGGATCTTTTTGAATTGAGTTGACCAAAGGGATACCTCCTTTAGAGCATTTTTTATTGATTTGACCAAAGGGGTGTCCCCTTTAGAGCCTTTTGGATTGAATTGACCAAAGGGGATTGGTCCATTTGGAGCCCTTTGGATAGACAAAATCTACAAAAATATAGTCTCAAATCAAGTCAACACTCAATCATGCAAATTACGCTCATTAAAATGAGCATCTTTTCCATGATTAGAGCAACCCACATTGAATTTTATTTGTGACCATATTAAGCAACCCCCCTTCAAATGCAAATGGCTACAAAAATATTGCAAAACCCTCCAAATCATCATCTCAAGTGAACCTTGTATCTAGTGATTTACTCTACACACCTGGTGGTTGCAGCAATTGGTTATCCATGCAATATGATAGGATGGGTAAATTACCATAAGGAAACTTATTAAAAATCATTTCATATCATCATGTTTGAAATTAAATCAGTTTGGTACCTCACTTTTTTGAGTGTAACTACGTTCAAGCAAGTTTTCCCAAGGTTGTTATTGATGCCTACTTCGTGGGGTTACAAAACATGAAAAATTTATACTTCATAATTTTGCATTAAGAAATTTTCTACAGTCAATGGGACAACATACTCCTAGGGTGATTGGTTCCTTTACTTCATAATATTGCATGTTAATCATACCTAAAGGTAAATTTGCGATAACATAGGTCCACCCCAAACTTTGGGCAACCAACTTGATCTTCATATTCAAACATTTGCATTCATTACATTACCATGTGTATTATCACAAACATCATCATATCTAAGTGCACCTCGTATTTAGTGATTTACCCTACACACATGGTGGTTGTAACGATTGGTAATCCATGCAATCCGATTAGATGGGTAGCTCGCCATAAGGACACTAATTCAACGATATATGGGATGAAACAACTGAAACCTCAATATTTGAGTATAGCTTCGTAAAGGCTAATTTTCTCAAGGTTATATTAAGCCCTTTTTGTTGGGTACAAAAACAAAAATAAATAATCATAATTTGGTACAACCACAATCACTTTATTATCAAACTCTCAATGCATTTGTTCCAACACACAAGAGCAACTAACAGTAGTAGGGCCCCCAAACCCACAAATGTGGTTGGTGGTTTTACCACAATATTTTGCGCATCATCGAAATCAAAGACAAATTCGTAGAAACACAAACCATCCAAAACTTGAGGTATCAGGTTGCTTTCAATGTCATACATTTGCATACACAATCCACATTATTTAATCATCTGCCTCCTTTCATCATCCATATTTGGTCAATTGGCTCGTGGGTTTTCATCCTTTACCCATTCGTCAATTGATGGGGTAAGCAAACAAATCAAAATTTTCAAAAAGTCATTCATTCTTGTGTGTCAAGAAGATTTGAGTCCATTCCTCCATCAAATAAAACCAGGTGTCTCTTATTTTTACACCGCATTGTGTTTTACACAACACGGTACAAAAAGAGGCATCTGTAGACACCAAAACCTAGGCACTCACAAAACACCATTTGCATACCACCACACAAATTTGCATAATAAAATATGTATGCCTAAGTCCAAACTTAGACATATAAAATCATGCACATAATTACCTTTTTCTAGATTTTTATTAAATTTAGAAAATCCACCTCACAGATTTGCAAAATAAAATCATACACATAATTACTTTTTCTAGATTTTTATTAAATCTGAGAAAATTCACCTCAGTTGCACTCACACATATTCCACATTGCATTACACTTGCACTCACTCATTGGTCACATCACCTCAGTTGGACTCACTCATAAAGCCACATCACCCCAGTTATACTCACTCATCCTCCAAATTTCACTCCACTTGCACTCACCCATTAGCCACATCACCCCAGTTAAGGGAGGTACTCTAAGTGACTCACTCTAACTCCCCCTGCCACATGGTAGCCTTGGCTTACCACCTATCCTTCCCTCCAAAACCCTCAAAGGCCTATAAAGGCACCATCACTTCACCAAGAAAGAGGAAGGAGAATGCTAATATTATGCTGCTAAAATCGTCACTCATGTAAGCAATAATCATATTCATTTTCTTTTATGTAATTTACATTAGTCATTTATCATATTCATTTTGATAGGTGCTACTAAACCTTTTGTCTATTTGCATGTGTGCAGGTTACATATTCAACAAGTTCAAATCCATCACGGTGGTCACGAAAAACCCACCTCCAACATTGATTGTGGTATAGAAGAAGTGAAAGACACCATCCTTGATTTGTAAAAGGGATTCCCCTTTTGGCACATCTTATTGTAAAATGCACCCTAAAAGGGTCAAATTGTATCAAAAGGGACTTTCTCGAATATAATACAATGTGTCATTTTTATTGCAATGGTGTTCTTTTTGCATACATATAGAGTTTGTATTTCCCATGTATAATAAATAGTGTACTCTCTAATTCAAACAATCCATTGGCATGACATTTGGTAATATTTTAGATGCAAGAGAAACATTTTGGATGGTCAGTGCAAGACACACTTTGTTCTTATGGGTCTCCATATTGATAATTAATCTACTTCTTTTTGAGTTTGGAGGATAAATTATGGTTTCCATGTTGCATGTTAAGGATATTCTCATGGGAAGCTCAACATCTTGGATCCAAAGGGTGGATTCATAATTTCATATTCACAAAGAGGTTGATCTAGTTCATGTAATTTTGACAAGAGAAGAAAGCATGATTCATTGGACCATTTGAGCATTCATTTGGGGTGTTGGTAGTTTTGACATTATGCCACATTAAAGTTTTTATGAAATTTTATTGATAATTTTATTATGACAGTTTTTATTGTAAAAAGCGGTAAAGTATAATGAATAATATGCCTTCTTTCCCTCAATTTATATTGTGCTGATTAATTTTGGTTTTAATCCTCTTCCTTTAATTTTCATGGACTCTATGCCAAGAAATGATGGGATTTAAGGTAAAATTTAATATTAATATTATGTTTAAAATGGAACAGTCGAAGAAGTACAATTAACAGTTTTCAACATTGATAAAATTGGTTCGAAAATAGGAGCGCCTGTAATTAAAAGAAAGTTTAAAAATAATTTTGTCATGTTTTCGAAAAAAATGCAGTAATAAATTTTAATGGATACCCTCAAAATGATTTTTAAGACACTAAAAGTTGTGGTGCATAAAGGGTTTAAAAGACAAGGTATTTTTGCCCCAAGTGAGAGGCATAAAATATTTGTCACCTCTCCTTGGGGTGAAATGTACGTCTTTATTTTTACAAGATTTACAAATTGCAGGCAAAGGAAAGTTAGAAGAAGTCAATGGTGGGTTCGCCCCGATGGATGGGAAAAAACCCCATTCGCCTCTTTGAAAGGTGAACATCATTTTAAAATTGGTGCAAAAAGTTTAGTGAATGGCCTCGATTAAAAATTCAAAGGTGCTTTCACCCCAAAGGAGGGGTGAAAAGCCCTTTCACATCTCCTTGAGGTGAAAACATAGTGCAAAATGGAAAGGTGTGTGGGGCCCAATTTTAAAATCATGAAAAAAAATGAATCAAAAGCATTTCACCCCAAAGGAGGGGTGAATGCTCCATCACCTCCTTTTGGGATGAACGTATTTTAAAAGGTATGAAAGGAACACACTTGGCACAGGTTTGAAAAGTCAAACTTGATTTCACCTCAAGTGAGAGGTGAAACTCCCTTCCACCCCTCACTGGGGTAAAAGCGCAGTGCAAAAGAAAATGCATGTCGTGGGTCTCACCTTGGTAAAGTAAAGAAGGTTGTGAGAAGAATTTTGCCCCAAGATAGAGGTAAAAATCCCATTTGCCTGGACGAACACAAGTCTTAAAGGATGGAAATGTTGAAAAGTCAAAAGCATTTTAGAGGCACAAGTCATGGTTTTTTTAGTGACGTCATCAGAGGTTTTAAAAAGAGCTTTCACCCCAAGTAAGAGGTGAAATTCCCATTCGCCTCTCATTGGGGCAAAACAACACAAATGGATACAAGGCATGATTCAAAGGTGAACAAGGATATAAGGTGCCAAGAATTGTCGTAAGAAAAAGAGAGTTTACCTTCAGAGAAGGCAAAAATCCTTTTCGCCCTCTCTAAGGGGTGAAACTATATGAAGTGATGATTTTTCATGATTTAAGTATTTTGTCTGAAATGAAGGTGCACGCTTCGAATGAAAGCATGGGTGAAAAGGAAGTTTTGGCCAAGGAAGGAGATATTTGAGCACGTGATAAAATAATATAGGATTTTGCACAAAGCATTTTCCCTTAGCTTCACTCCAAAAGGGTTGATCGCCATGTTTGGGTGAAACCAATTTTAAAATAGCAAGAAATTTTTTTAAGGGCACTAATCATCCGAATTTTTTGGGGAAAGACCAGGGGGTGATAAAATTTAATTTTTGGAGAAAATTCAATGGTTTTGGGCCCAAATTTCAGCTGAATATTTGTAGGATTAAATGTTAAAGGGTGATTTTAATTATTTCCAAGGTACCATCCACCAATCTCACCCATTTTCAAAACAACTTTAATATTCAATTGAATTTCTTAGCAAGGGTGAATTTCCAAGGCACAGTGGTGACCTAGATTCAATGACCAAATTTCTTGTTCTCAGTGCACCAACATCCAAGCTTGCTAATTTTTGAGGAATCTCACCATTAAGGATGGCTTGCTGCTCCAAAAGGAAGATTTTTGAGGAGGAAATTCCTCTTGCTAGTTCCTAATCTAGGGACATTTTATCTTCATGTGTAGTAAATGAAAGGGGTGAAATCTTCTATAAATACTAGATATTTTCATGTAACAGGGGAGGATGGACACTCAGCAAAAAAACACTTTGTGTTTTCTGCATAAATAGAAGGACGCTCGGCTTCTGATTCCTTGAATGGTTTTGTGTGTGATTTCTTTCTATTTATCATTTCTATTTACATTCATGTATGTTATTTGTTGGGTTTAAATTCTGCATTTGGATTTAAATACTACTGGTGATGGAATGAATACTAGAATGCAATTTTGTAAGTTATCTTCACGAACCATAAGTGATTTATTTACCTTATTTCCTATTATATATTTCCTAATACTTGATTTAAATTTCCGCTACTAGTCTATCCACATCCTACATCATTCGGCTTATAGCCATATTTCCCATTGCTTTTCACCATTTCCCATTTCTTTCCTGTAACTCTAAACTTTAAATCAATGTAGGATTTAGTAAGGGAGTTAGCCCTATCTAGAGATTAGCCTTGAGAACATTTCTTTCCTTCAGCCTTTCAATGTTTGCTGTGTCTAGTGCATACAAATGCATAGTTTGTATTTTAGGCAGATATTTGACCAACAGTTTTTGGCACACCCGATAGGACTCATGAGTCTCATATTGAGCAATATACATAGTATTAAGGTCTTGATGTTCACCTTTTTATTGTTGAGCTAGAACATCTGGTGACTCAGCCATACCCAGAAGCCTTTGAACGTGAAGTTGGCAAAAGTTGTACTTCATGATCATAATATTGAAGGTCAAAAATCTTGAAAATCTCATTGATTTATTTGAGCTTGACACCCATAAATTAGGAGAACATCCTATATTAGTCATCCCAACTCATAAAGTAGTTATGACATCTTCACAGATAGTTGGTGTGTTTTCCATTCCTTCAAGTGTAGCTAGTACTGCTACTAGTGTTCCTCCACCTCAAGCGAATCCTCTAGTCAATATGGCTTAGAATCCGCCACCACAACACCACCAAGGTAGTTCTCAGGATGGAATAGCTTAGGATATTTAAATCTATAAGCTAAAAATATAGTCCCTCAAGCAACATTGAAGGCTTTTCCCACCTATGATGGTACAAGTAAGACTGCTTACGAGCATGTCCAGGATGTGGCTTCTTTGGCGATAATCCACAACATCACAGATGAAGATATTATGGTAAGATTGCTCATGTTGTCCCTAAGAGGAAAGTTGATAAATTGGTATAGGTCTTTACTGCCTGCTACTATTACCACATGGGACCAGTTGGCAGAACTGTTGATTAAGAATTTCCATGAGCAAGCTGATCCTTTTTCCTTACTGCACTAATTCAAAAATATCCAAAGGCATTCGTAGGAGGAAATAGTATATTTCAACATTAGGTTCGCTCGAAGTTGGTATAGATTTCTTGATGGTCTTTGGCTGACTCATGAAAAAGTCACATTTTACTGTCTTCGAGCTTTCAACTCTGACATTGGTATGGCCATCTGACAAGACAATGTCAATACATTTCCATATTTGTACACGCAAGCGCAAAAGGCCGAAGCGGATCTGATTTTCATAGGTAAGCTACCTCCAAAGGTAAAAATACCTATTCTTCTCGATCTTCCACAACATTTGTACTCTAGTGAATTTTCATAGCCTATGCCTTCTATGTATCCTGTTCCTTTATGGAGATCGAGTCCACCTCTAATTGCATCAGTTTTAGTTTTGCAATTGCCCGCTCCAACTATTCCACAAGTACCTACTTCTCTTCCTATTCCAACATTAGTACCTCTACCTTTGCCAACACCTCTAGTGCCCTCAAATCCTGATCTCCACATTAAATTATTGTAGGATATGCAATCACTTAATTCAATGGTGAGGAAAATATCAAATGAAATCACATCCATTAAGAAGAAGAAAGTTGGATATGACTTTCAATCAAGGATATTTTAAATATCGTTGATTACTAGAGAGAAACCAGCTTCAACTAGCAAAGGTCCTAAGAGAAATACAATCATATTGGTAAATGAAGATGCTATTACATTCGAGCGAACATATTGGTGACCCTCATGGTGAAGATACGTGCATGGTTCATTTGAACTATGTAAAAACATTAGCAAAAAGTTCTACCGATGGAAAAATTAATATGATCATGAAAGTCAATCATAATTTCATGGTCTCTTCCTTGGAGCAAGTCTCAATTCTTATGAGGGTTGGAAAGAAATTGGTAACTATCAATCCAAAAGATATGGAGCCATTGAATATCCCTTCTGAATAGAAGGTACAAGTTAAAACGGCATAGCCACAAGTAAAATCACCTGGTGCAACACCGAAGCAGCAATATCCCATCTTGTTGAAAGATCTCTTGCCTAAACGAACTCAAGAGAAGCTACAGATAAAGACATCAACTTCACAACCTACAATCATTCAAGTACAAACTAAGGAAAAATAACAAGCCAAAGAATACCTCAAGTACCTATCATTGACCAAGCATCAAAGGGTAGAAGTTACTCAACAGTACCGAAACAAATATAATCCAGCTAGTTAAGGGAAAGACTTTGTTGCCTCTGATTATAACATTGTTGAAGAAATGAAGAAAATCCATGCTAAGGTGATCTTGTATGATGCATTAGAACTCCTTGGATAGGTTGATCTATTGTAAGATTCTCTCAAGTCTGCAAAGGATAAAAAAAAACCCACCCAAATAGTGTTAGCACAGACACTAACAACTTTTGCCATTGGTATTAATAGACCACCCCCATTCTACCCGTATCTTAGGATGGAGGGTTAGATTATACATAATTACATGATCGATTATGGTGTCACAACTACTGTTATGCCAAATGTGTTATGTGAGGTCATGGGGATGGAGTACACGAGGAGCAGTCTAGGCATCTTACAGTTGGATGGGATCCCATTTAAAATGGTAGGTGTCATTAAATATATTACCATTATTCTGCACAACATACCACAAATTACCATCATTCAAGAAGTGGTGGTGGTTGTAGAATAGGGGTGTAGTATTCTCTATGGGGAGGTTATTTCTAATACTTAGGATGATCAATGTACTATTCTCAACTTGTATACCAAATCGTACGATTGTACAGTCTACCAAACTACTTAGTTTATGCCCAATGAATAGTTTGTATGAAATTTAATTCGACACACTGTACGATCTAAATCATACAGTAATTTGGATTGTACAATTCGGTCTACCAAACTACTTAGTTTACGCCCAATGAATAGTTTGTACGAAATTTAATTTGACACACTGTACGATCTAAATCATATAGTAATTTGGATTGTACAATTCTACAATAAACCAATCCTTAAGATTCAGTTTTGCAGGTTGTCGTACACAGTTTTGTAACCAACAAGTCAATTTTCCAAAACTGCCAAATTGATAAGTTTCCTTCAATCGCCTGAATTACCAAATCGGGTAAGTTTTCCTTGTACAATTTGTACGAACTCTAGTGTACGATATGTATGGAAAAAAGTACATCCAAGTGCTAAATTGGATACTCTAATGGGCCAATATCTCTTAGATAGTTTTTTTAAGGGTTTAATATGCCAATTAATCCTTTTTCTGTAACATGTAAAACATATCAATGAGGCTTGAGAGAGATGCAAATCCAATGGCTATGTCAAAAAATCATACAGTAGGACTAACTACATCCTCAATAATACTACCATCATCACATAACATTTACAAAGCTTCACCAGTGTCAGATTAATCCATTCTATCACAACAAGACATAAACTAGCCAAAACATTCACCAGAAAGTACATACAACACCATTAAGCCACCAATTGTCATTCATCCATGCAAGAATCATACACAACTTGGAAAGGCATAAATTTACTCATTTGTATATTATTCTATCATGATTTCACTTAAAACATGGCTAATCTACAACAATTATAGCTAGAACTCAGAACATAATAGCATAACTCGGTCAAATTACAACCAACAAATATCCAAACCTACAAAATTGAAAATGGGGCCTTATATAATGTTTCCTAGGCCATTCCAAAGTGGTTCCTAAGGAAATTAGTTATTTACAACCACCCATGCATAACGAAATGTATTAATTAATACTTTTACTAAGTCTAACACCTTAATTATCAAACCTATGCGCCATTTCAACCTAAAATTACATTTCCCATGCATTTCACTACATTTTAGTGTGCCTTGTATGGTTTATCTTCACCTTGTATGGTTTACCCTCCTGGTTGTATGGTTTAATCCTACCTGTACGATTTGCAAAACCTGTACAAACTATAAAAATTGTCAAAATTGAGCAAATCCCTTTTGTCACTTTCTCTTCTTTTGGGAGGTGGATTTGCTGCCTACATATGCCCTCCCCTTTACTTTGGTCGGTGTCCTCACCGACTCACCTTTCTGCTTCCACTACATCTTGTAACTTGCTACTATCGCCTTTAGGTCATTTACTTGGGATTGAAGAACTACACATTCGTTCTTCAACTTGGTTGCATAGCTTCCCATTTACATTGCTTTCATCCCATGGAAATTAGCCTTCACTTTAGCATTCTTTAGGAATTCCATAATTTTATTTTCATGATCAGTGGCACTCCTCTTTAACCTCTCCTGAAAGTGAGCTTCTTCTCAAGCTACTGCTTGAAGTTATTCATTCTTGTCTGTAATGGTCTTCGGGTGGTGATCAATATTAGCTTCCAAAGCACAAACAATATCTTCTTTGGATTTCAATTGCCCTTGTTTATCTAGGACTAGATCATTAGATCTCTTGTTTTTATTTTTAATTTCTTCTATCTGCTTGGCTTGTGTCACCACTTGCTCTTTTTTCTCAACCAACTGTGTTGTCATCTGTTCATCCTTTGCCTTGAGTTGTACATCCAACTCCTTAATCCTATCCTCTATTGTTTGTGAGATTTGTCACTTCTCCTCTTCAATCAAATTAAGTTTGGTTTTAGAATCATCCTTTATGATTGTCAAATATTCCTCCAGTTTCTTTATTTTCTCCTCTATCGCAACCTTACACTTTTGTAATTATTCCTCCATTGCAATCATTTCCTTTCGAGTGTCTTCCATATCCTCCTTCTGAGATTCCTTGAGCTGATAAATATACTCCAATCTGATGCTCAACCACTCTATCCAATGTGTTAGTAAGTTAAAATTCCTAATATTGATAACCAATTCTATTGTAACTATCTTGTACTCTGACTCTGCCGTATTCATGGGACAAGTTGGATGATTGGTTGTATCTAGGTATAACATCAAATACTGCTTGTAGTTGGTTCTCACTCCTTCTGGTAAGTCATATCTTCTCAAAATTATTGTTACCTCTTCCCTAGGTAACTTCCATAGGTGTTGTACATGAATGTCTGCAATTCTTCTTGTACGCTCCTCGTTGCTCACCCATTCTATTATTTTCTCTAATTCGAGAGGCACTTTTTCCTCCCACAACTTCAATTCTCCCATGCGTCCAATACAAAACTGTAATTTGGCGCTATCTAAGGTATTGCTTAGCTAAGAGAAGAAGTGTTCCACATCATCTTCTACTCCTTTCACCTCCTTAGTTTTGATCTTTTTGAATTGCAGTACCTTCAAAAGGTAGCTTGTTCTCATTTTGCGTCGTTCCTCTTCTATAGGAGTTCAATCTTCCTCTTCCTCCATGTGGTGTCTAGAGCTTCCTATGAGCTCTAGTAGTGCTCTCTCTGTATTTATCTTTTCTCTTAGTGGAGTCTGTTCCACTGTTTTCTCCACCTCCATATTGTCTTCTATATTTACAATCTTCTACTAAGATTGTTGCTAATTTATCTATTCTTAGGCTTCTTTCTGTTTAGTGGAGCCCGCCTATTGCTCTTCAGTAACCTGATCTTCTTCTTGATTTTGTTGTATCTCCGTTGTGACTTTTTCAACAATGGGTTCTTCTTGTTCTTATGATTCTTTCACCTCTTCTTGTGCATCACTTAGATTATTTTTTTTTAACTTTCTCCCATTACAAATTTGAAATGGAGCTTCTTCTTTTTCCTAGACTCTTCCTCTAAGGCTTCCACTCTCACTTCGATTTCCTCATTTTCCTATATCCCTTAAAATTTTTTAAGAGTCCAAGATTTCAAATAAATTATGTTGGAAAATTTGTGGAGATACCACTATCTTATCTGCTTTTGCCCAACTCTAGTCATCCAAATCCATATTCTTTGAATCTGACTATTCTTCCTCCTTTTGGTTCTTCTATGTAGGCTTATCTTATTTTTCTAGGATGGGATTATTTGTCATAATTTCCCGTTGTTGTCTCGTTCTTATTTGTATTGGGCTTACTTTTCTCTCCATGATTTTCGTCCTTTCTTGAATTGATGATTGCTCCTACTGCCATTGTTGCATTTCTTGTTGTTCCAGTTTAGGTTCCAATATCCTTGGCCTTTTCCTTTGGGGGTGTACATCCTCATCATATGATGGAGTATCTTCTGGTACCTCCATGGCTTGCTGCTCTTTATTTGTTTAAGTCTTCTCTGGAGTCTCCTTCTGAATAGGTACTGACTTTGCCCACCTAAAAATGGATGGCTGTCTTGCCCTTACATTCCTAGGTTTTGTAAAAATTGGAAAGTGGATTCCCAATTTTGTCATAGCATTTAATAACAATCCAATGGCATGGAAAGTCATTCTAAAATTCTTCAGTATTTTCATCAGTACTTCATGCATTTTTCTTTCTAGATAGGTACCCCAATCATACTTGATTCCCTTGGTAATACCTTCTACATATTGGGCCATCCATATTGGCATATCCGTAGCTCGTTTATCCCCTGATAGTCGAGACATTACTGTATTTATAGCACATGTCCAATAATCCCATTTCAACTGGATATATTTAATTCCTCGAGTCCCTGCACCCAAGATCTTTGTAGTAGTCGGTGACTTCACATCAGTTAATGAAGTGATGATACAATATGTATCAATCAAATCAACCAACTTCTTAACTATCTTCATGTCATATACTAGAAATTTGAATGTCTTCCTAATTGCATCCATCATAACTTCTATTTTCACCGACCTCTTGTCCACATTGACAAAGGCAGTTCTGGTCATAGGATTATACGCCTAAAACATATACAATAAATAGTTGTTGAATAAGGTCTTCTAGTGTGGTGGCACTTGTGCTATTATAGCTACACCAACCTCCTCAAACCGTTCCCTCCAGGGATGGTTCTTATTCCGTTCATTATTCCACCATCGCCTACATGTTTCTCCTCCATGTTGTATGAATGAAATATTCATTATCTCCACCTAACATTCCTCAAGTCCACTACTCAGATCCTATTTCAAATTTTGAACATGTACCTCACTCCTCAATTCCATCCTTGGGACCCTTTCTTGTGCCATCCTCTCCTCTTGGTATCTCGACGGTGTTCTCCTTCTATCAACCCTCCAGTACCTCTGACCTCTCCACTACTTGTATCCTCCTCTTCTCAAAGGATGAATACCACACCAATCACAGGAATGATACTGTCACCCTTGGTACTATTTTGGTAATGACTCTCTCTCGTGTAGAGATCTTGGTGATCGTTCCACCCTATTGGCTACAATCCTCCTTAACCAGTATCTAAACTCTTCTATTAAGATCATTCTTTCGTCATTCTCTCAGTTAACTCACTACTTGAACATCACCATATTCACAATCAAAAGTGTTTTTAAAATCATACAGTCTACTATAAATCATACAATATGCTTTTCCTTATGTTCCTGTATGGTTTCTCCTCCAACAACTACCTCATATCATACACTATTCAGTCTTCCACTGTTCAATCTTTAGACTGTTCAATCTTAAACTACTCCATATCCATCAAATCATAAAACTGCAGCATGAAATATTACAGGGTCATACTAATCCATACAATATCCTTCTCTGGCTACCCCCCTTTATATAATCCATACAATTTAATACAATTCCGTACGATTTGCTCAAAATGGCTAAAAATAGCCCAAAACTACCCTAAATTGCATAATTTTTTTCCTGAGATCGTACACTCCACCCCAAATCATACAATAAATCTTTTCAAACCCTCATCCACCTAAAAATAACATTTTGCATTTTCCTTCTACGATTTCTCTCCAACCTAGTTGTCGAAATGCCTCGATCTACCTTTTCAATGCTTTTCGGGAGCAATTTCTCAATTCTTCCATCCTTGGTGCAATTTATCCCCAGAATGAATTTTTTTGGCTATAACACATGACCATATGGACTACTCCTTCCTTTCCTCCATCTTCTCCCTTTCGCTTTTGGTTGCTTTTGTTCGATTTAGGGTTTGTATCTTCCTTCTTCCTGCAATTTCTTCGCTCCATATCCAATATACCACTTCTTCGAAACCTAATGTACATTTTTCAATGAACTAATTCATGTTTGAATGTAATCTATTGCAAACCCTTTTTTCTTTTTGGCTGAACTCGAATTCTTCTTCAAATGGAGTCAAACCCTTACTTTTTCTCCTTTTTCCTTCTCTGGTTTGATTTCTTCGAATGCAAAAGTCTCCCTGGTGCAAATTTGAAAATGGGTCATGAATTATTGTAGCTTACTGGTGAGTTTTAATGCCCATGTAGTTGCCTCCATTTAGTTGCATGCTTGCCACCTTCGTTCTCCCAAAAAAATTTGAATTCTTTCTTTGTACGATTTAAAAAATTGTAAGGTAAGCTTTCTATTTAAACTTGTTCATCAAACCCTAACTGATTTATTTTTAAAATTGCACCACTTTGCATGTTTTCCATCCTCCTAGCATGGATGATCAACAACTCATCACTTTATTTGATTTTTTTATCTTTTTCCCACTTTTTCTCCAACCACCTCTTATTTCACACATGCGACATTAAATGGGGTAGTTGAAAATCATACAACCTACCTAAAATCGTACAGTGTATGACCTAAATCGTACAACATGCCTTTTTGTATGATTTCCCATGTTATTTTACCAATTTTACTTGTACGATCTCTTACTTGTGCTTTTTTCCATCCTTAATTTGACTTGTACGATCTCTTAGAGAATTTTTTATTTTTTTTTCTCTTTTTCAAGAGGTCGTCATTTCTGGTTTTCAACACGCTTCCTCTCTAATTGTGTCCCGAGGGATTTTCAAAATTAAGGTATTTTATTTTTATTTTCTTTTTCTTTTTATTTTTTTATTTTTATTTTTTATTCCTAACCTATTTACACTTATCGTCATGGAAATCGTACAGTGGCATTCACTTGTACGATCCCATTAGATTCTTCTCTTGGAGGTTCGACTGTGACATTTTGAGTGGTCGTGTCACCTATTGGTACTTGCTCTCTAGGTTGATTCATCTCCACTTGTGATGTTACTAAATTTCTTGGCCTTCCCCTACCATGTGTATAATTTGGAATTGTACAATTGCAAGCTGGAATATCTTCACCCGATGTCCTTTTCTCTTGTCGCATAGGTGATTGATCCCTTGGTAGCAGTGTCCTTACTACTCTACTATCATTCGAGTGACTTCTCTGTCTATCTCCTTGGATCAATTATGAATCCAAACTTGGCGATCGGATCCTTAGTTTTCCTTGGTTTATTTCATCTACAAAATGCACTCTTCCTTTACCAGCAAGGCCTCTCCCATGCGAGTGTCTTCCCCATCCTATTCCTCTTGACATCGGGTTTCTCTATGCTAGTGGTGATTCCTCCATTTCTTGGAGTAATCCTCTTCCACATACCACTCTTTGAGGTCCTCGTCGAATTAGTGGTGGTCATCCTAATGGATACTGCCTTGTAGGGCTAGGTAAGATTCCTCTCATCCGTGGTAACCCTCACAAATTCCTTGTCTAGTTCATACAAGATAAAGGTGTATCTCCTGGCCATCTAGGAGTAGGGGGTCAAATACTTCCTTATCCTCTTCCTCCTCTAGTTGTAACATCACCTTGTCCTTGCTCACTTCATAGTCAAATACCTCCTCCCATTCTTGGATAAAGCCTTAGGGGTCCTTCTCTATTCCTTCCTCCCATTACTCGGTTATCAGGAGTTATCTCTACCAACTCAATGTTGGCTAGTGGACTTCTACTTCTTCTTGTGCTTGGTGAAAATTGTCGTAGTGCTCTAATTCTACGATCCATGTGTGCTAGGTGACGTTTCCATCTTCTCTCCTCAAAGTGTCTTTGTGGGGATGAAGTTGCCAAGACCTCTCTATATGCGTCAAAAAAGTTTATCTTAGAATTGGAGTTATTCTGATTCTCTTCTCTCTGTTCTATCCAATATGTTAGAAAATTCATCAATATCTCCAATATTCGTACTTCTCTCCTTTGTCTTCTCAACTATCTATAGGCTATTATGTATGCTTATGGATCAAGGTTGGTTTGGCATCCTTGTGATCTTCCTAGTTGTTGTTGTGTTGTTGTACATGTTGGGAGATCATGATTATCGCAAGGATTCTGGGGGTTCTCTAGGCAATCGTCCTTATCACTACTTTTTGTACTAGGTTCCATTACTAACCAAGGCATTCCTTCATTACTGGACTCAAATCCACTCGTACATTACCTTGTGATTCAGGTGATGTGGTTTCTTCCTCAATATCTCACCACAATAATTCTGCATCTTCATTCATCATTGGCGGATCACTTGGTGGTACTTACAAACTTGTGTTTACTCCATCATTTCTTACACTATTCCTTGGATTTATTCTCTCATCATCCTCAAGTTATCCTTCTATATCTTGTAGCCTAGCTTTTCTTTGCTCATCCAACATTCGTATTTTACTATTCAATTCTTGGATAATTTATTCTCTCAACCTTGCATTATGTCCTCGCAACATATGGTATTCTTCTTGCAGTTGTTGAGTCTATAGGTACATTCTCTGCTATAATAGCCCTATCTGAGCCAATGGAGTAAGTTCGGCCAATTCTTCATCGATGGTCTCATTCCTTTCTTCCTTCAAAATTTCTATTTCAAAGGTGTCCACTCTATCCTCATACTGTTTTGTTAATCGTATCCTTCTTCGTCCTTCCACTTGTTAGGGTAGTTTCCTCTGTTCTACTCGAGGATACGTCATATTTATACTTACTTGGGGTGCTTCTTCTTACCTTTTACTATTTCTGGGTAACTGTACTATCTCTTGATGCCCTCTTTCATTTGGAGGAATCCAATCTTCATCTTCCTCCTCTACTCAATCGGTCCCATCTATAACTTTGACATGTACTCGCAATCTTCTTCTTTCTTCGGGCCGAGGTACTCACATATTCTTTCACATCATTATACAGTGTGGGACACCATAGTACAGCTAGTAATATTTTTCTAATTATCGCATCCGATCCCATATGCCCTCTTACCAATCCTTCATGAGATTATTTCAATGCCTCTTTGACTTATTATTCCATCACATATCTTTGTAGGATACCATAACTTCCCATATTATACAGCAATCTTGCTATCAATTGGAAGGGTGCTGACTTCATGATCACTTTATTTTTCTTGGTCGTTGTCATTTCTTGTGACAACTCACCTGTGGATAGGTACTGGCCAATCAACTTGTACCATGATGGAACAAAATTTATGGTGAATAATTGTACATCTAAGAATTCATCTAGAATTCTTGTTCCTACAGTCTATCATGATCATATCTGAGAAAACTGGTCTATAATGACATACTTCTTACTAGGTCTCACTACTACTCAAAATACAAACTCCTGTAGGGTGACGAGCCACCTACTGATCCGTCCTTGTATCACCAATTTATTTATCAAGTACAATAGAGCTTGATGATCTACGTAGAAAGCAAAAGAATTTTCCAATAGGTAATGCCTAAAATTCTAGACTGCATATACCATTCCCAAAGCTTCTCTTTCTACTATACTATAATTTCTCTCTAGCCTAGACAATAGGCGACTAGCAAAGAAAGTAGGTTGATCCAACCTAAACTGTCCTTCTTGTGCCAAAGCACATCCAATTGCAAAATTTGAAGCATCAATATGGACATGGAATTCCTTATCCCAGTTTGGGAACACCAAAATCGGACTACTCAAGAGCTTGGCCTTCAACTCCTCAAAGGCTCCTTGGTGCTCCTCTATACATATAAAATAAATATTCTTCTTCGTCAATGAATCCAATGGGTAGGATACATGTGCATTATTACTAATAAGCCTTCAATAATATCTCGTCGATCCCAAGAAGGTTTTAAGTGAAATCACATCATATGGTTCTTCCATGTGCAAAATCACATGGATCTTATCAAGATCTATTTTTAATCCTTCACTGCACACTATGTATCCTAACAGTTTCCCACATGGTACCATTAGGTAGCATTTCCTAGGATTTAATGATATCTATACATTTATGCATCTACTCATACATTCAATGAGGGTAGGAAGATGCTCCTTGATCTTCCCATAAATGGACCAATCATCCAAAAATACTTTAAAATTCCCTATTGCCAACTGATCAAATATATACAGTATGATGCGCTAAAATGTAGCTGAGGTATTACAAAGCCCGAATAACAATCAATTATATGCGTATATGCCATTCTCTAAAATAAATGTGGTCTTCATCTTATCCTCCTCAGCTATACTTATCTTATTGTAACCCAAAAACCCATCCCAAAATGAATAGATCTTGTGTCCTATGACTTCCTCTAGGATAGAATCTCTTAAAGGAATAGGGAAGGGATCCTTAATAGTGACTGTGTTTAGACTCCTAAAGTCCACACATATTTTGATCTTGTCCACTTCCTTCTTCAAGGTGATCACTATAGATGATACCCATTCACTGGTTGTTACCCTAAAGATGATTCCTACCTCCAACATCTTTTCTATCTCTGCATTCACTAATGCAACATACTTTGGGTTCATTCTATATGGTCTCCTCATTATGGGTTGAGCTCTAGGCATTAACGTAATCTTGTGGACACATAACTTTGGTGGTACTCCCTTCAAGTCTTTATATGTCTATGCAAGTACATCCTTATATTCGAAGAATATCTTAAAAATTACCACTTTCAGTATAGGGTTCCAATCATCACTACAATGAATCATCCTAGGTTCCTCCTCCATTCATAGATTGATGTCCACTATCTGAGGTCCTTCATATTTGATATTTTCTTGCTCATTCGCTACTTTCTCTATATTCTTCAGATGTGTCGTTATTGTATCAATCTCTGCATCTCCTGCTATATACTCTGTAAAACTTTTTGGGAATGTCCATTTCTCTTCTACCTCCTTCTTAGGTTCTTGACTGACATTCAGTTCATCTTTTTTTTCCTTGATCTCCTCTGACTCAATACAAAGGAAATTAGGCTAAAAATTTTCGTACTCCTCCATTTGCCAATGAAGAAGTCTGCTATCAGATCTAGATTCATCTTCACTACATTTATCCAGGTAAAACATTCCTTCTCCATCAGGTTCATACCCTTCATCTCCTGAGGAATTTTCTAATTCATCCATCGTAGCTGCATCCTCACTAAATTTTTGATTATCTAGATTAATCATATATTTATTTTATCCCTTGAAAGTGATCTGATTATTTTTCCAATGGTGATTAACTTTGGCTACTCGTAGTCATCCTCTCTCCAAGAGAGCATTGTATGTAGGCTTCTACATTGTAATCACAATGAAATCTAAGACACTCCTGGTCAGCTATCACCACATGTTGTGCTATCAAGACTCCCTTTGTCTCGATATCATATTGTTCAACACCATATAATTGAAAGCTTGGTGCCCATAGAGATGGAGCAACTAGTTCTAACCAGGTTCTTTCAGGTATCACATAGACGCTAGATCCTCCATCCACAATCACTTGTATCAATTTGTACCCTAGGATCACCATCTGAACTAATACGGGTTTCTTTCCCAAATCAATCATCAATATGGTCAGATCCATAAATTGCTCTTTCCTTTCGTTCTCCTGAATCGGTTGGCTCTGCACTTCAATCACCTTATGCAATTTTATTTCTTCCATCATTAGTTTCTACAATGCTGGAATAGCCTTCAATAGGTTCAACACTTTAATCTCTACTGTGGTGTCCAAGACTTGTGCTGCCAAACTTTGTACAATCGCCTTCTCTTTTGATGGATTTTTTGGTTCCTTTTCTTCAGATAACTTCACTTTTTTAGCCTTTTGTGCTTCATCCTGTAGTATTTTCTTTGCTACTTGCCAACACTGCTTTTCCTTTGCTGGCTCTAGGTACTTAGCCTTTTTAGTCTGATTCCTCATCATGGCTAATACTTCTTGGGTTTTATCCTTAACTTGAGGAACCTCAATGTCTATATAATTGATATTTTATGGGTTACTTGAACTCGTATGCTTTGGGAAATTTGCTTCTTTGTGGTTCCTCGGACTACACCACATACACATATGTGTAGTGCTTGCTTGCGGTGTTTCCTACATTTGAGGTGAAGGATAATTTTTTGTAAAATACCCCCATTCCTGGCAATTGCAAAACTATATGACCAACCTTCCTTATGAATCATATTGCAAATGTCTTTATCCTCCTTTTCAATTGCCCTGGTTCAGACTTCCAACTCGCCTGCTATTTCTATAATCACCACTTGTTTCTTGTTGTCCACTCCCTTGGGCCTTTGATTTCTCTTCCTGCTCTTGGATTGATAGGACCTGTGGAATTACTCTCACATTATATGGACATAGCAATACTTCATGTCCCATCACATTATAGATGTAGCAATAATCATTGCATGGACACTTCACATTTGTATGACCTCTTGTCTTGAATTACGTGCACCAAATATCATTCTTATCAGGTTTGCTATTTTTTTCTTTCATTATCTTGTCGAACTCCTAACAAAATTATGCTACTGTCCTCTGTATAGTGTCATATTCTCCACTGTCTGAGTCATTAGACTTGAGGTGAGATAAAATTTTTGTGTACTATTTTGATTTAATTTAGAAATTCTTTGCATGCTTCACTGCTTCTTCATATGTTTCTGATGGCACTGCCTTCATCATTTTCTTATACTTTGTAAGTAAACCATCTACAAACCACTGCTTTACCAATACATCTACCAAAGGCATCTGCATCTTATACACTATCTACTTTAGTCTGCGGTTGTATGATTTTACATCTTCATCTTGATTTTGCTTTATCATACAAATTTTAGTAACAATATCTCTATCATCCTTCAAAGATCAAATTATTTAAAGAACATTTCCTTTATTTGATTCCAATTCTAAAAATCTAGGGTACTTTCCCTCTTCAAATACCAATCAATTACCAATCCTCTCAAAGTAGCCAAAAATAAAGTTACCCAGTCATCTGGTCTGTCTACACCATTTTCTCCCCAAATGGTTATACAAGTTTTGATGTGTCTTGTGGGGTCTTCCTTACCCTCACCTAAAAATAGTGGACATCTCTATTTGGATACCTTGTTAGCCATATTCAAAAAATTATCACTATCACTTGAGGTCTCTTGTGGAATCTTTGTTTGATTCCTCCTTGGGCGTGTCTTGCTACAGTCATCGTCAAAAGTTTCTATTTGAGGTATCTTGTTTAGTACCACCAATCATTAACCAAGCTCTCGTGCATCTTCACTCTACGACCTCCTTTGCTAATGTGAGAGAGATGGTATTGGTCTTTCCTCTTGAGACCTCGCACCTTGTTGCTTTAGTGCCTGACTCCCATCCTCTGCACTCCCTTGCAACCCTTCATCTCTTTCTCAGGTGTCACCATCCACTCTCTGTCATCATACACTACCTCTCTATCAACTATTATCTCTACGCTAGGTGGTTCTACTTCCTCGTCTTTTGTATCTATCAACAACACCTCAAAGTCTCCTTCAGATGTCCAAACTTGCTCTATTTTTGGTTCATGTGTACTATGGTTTGAGTTACTTGTATTATTTCTTTGAGCAATCTTCATTATCCTTCTTCTTGGAATGTTCTCTCGTACTTCCCGTATCCTACACCTTTGTACACTGGTGTCTGTCATTCACCTCCAATTTTGTAATATTCTCACTTTGTCAATTTGACCCGTTTTAACAAAAATACCAAATTTGATAAGGCAACAATACCAAATGTAGCATAGGGATGCAGTATTCCTAGTGGGGAGGTAATTTCTAATACTTAGTATGATCAATGTACTATTCTCAAATTGTATACCAAATCATACGATTGTACGGTCAATCAAACTACTTAGTTTGCGTCCAATGAATAGTTTATACGAAAGTCAATTCGACACATTGTGTGATCTAAATTGTACAGTGATTTGGGTTGTATAATTCTACACTCAACCAATCCTTCATATTTGGTTTTGTAGGCTACCCTACATAGTTTTGTAACCAACAAGTCAATTTTCCAAAATTGCCAAATCGGTAAGTTTCCTTCAATCACCTAAATTTCCAAATCGGGTATGTTTTCCTTGTACGAACTCTGGTGTACGATATGTATGAAACTAAAGTACATCCAAGTGCTAATTTGGATACTCTAATTTTTCAATATCTCTCAGATAGGTTTTATAAGGTTTTAATATGCCAATTAATCATTTTTTTGTAACATGCAAAACATATCAACGAGGCTTGAGAGAGATGCAAATCCAATGGCTATATCTAGAAATCATACGACAGGGTTCACTACATCCTAAATAATCCTACCATCATCATATATCATTTCTACAAATCTTCACCAATGTCGGATTAATCCATTCTATCACAACAAGATATAAACTAGCCAAAACATTCACCAGAAAGTACATACAACACCATTAAGCCACCAATTGTCATTCATCCATGCCAAAATTGTACACAACCTGGAAAGACATAATTGTAATCATTTGTATATTATTTTATCATGATTTCACTTACAACATGGCTTATCTACAACAATTATAGTTAGAACTCAGAACATAATAGCATAACTTAGTCAGATTACAACCAAAAAATATCCAGACCTACAAAATTGAAAATGGGACCTTATATAACATTGCTCAGGTCGTTCCAAAGTGGTCTAACACCTAATTAGCAAACTTATGCACCATTTCAACCTGAAATTACATTTTCCATGCATTTTAGTGTGCCTTGTACTGTTTGTCTTCGAATTGTATAGTTTACCCTCCTGGTTGTACGATTTAATCCTACCTGTATGATTTGCAAAACCCGTACAAACTGTAAAAATTGAGCAAATTATTTTTTTCACTTCCTCTTCTTTTGGGAAGTGGATTTGTTACCTATAGTGGTTGATTTAGAACCATATTTTAGCATGTACCTTTTGAGGGAATTTACAACAAAGCTAGGAGTATATATTTCCCTCAACTATTCACACTTGGAGATTCCTTTTAAGGGAAGGAGAGTCCATATCTATAATGAAAAGCCTTCCACTTTTCATATAGAGAAACTTGAAGAAGAAGAAAAGTTCATAAGCTTGATCAACATAATGATAGAAGAGCTGCAAGAAATGGACCTGTGGAGGAAGCTTTGACCGAAATTTGTTTGGAAGATGAATTTTTGTTTATGGATTTTAATGCAATGGTAGATATCGAGATTGGTTGCTACACCTTAACCAAACCTGCAAAGGTTGAAGCTGAAGTTTCGGACTTCCAGGACCCTGTCTCCAACCAGTTATGGAAGTTATATTTCGATGATGCAAGATCCAAGAATGGCATAGGAGCCAAGATTTTTCTTGTTTCTCCTTTAGGGGTACAAAAAATGTATTCATACTAGTTAACCTGGAGTTGTAAAAATAATACTACTGAATATGAGGCATTGTGCCTTGGCCTGAAGAAAGTGAAGAAGGTTGGAATAAAAAAATTACAGATTCTTGGAGATTTTGAGCTCATTGTCAATCAAATTATCAAAAAATGCATGTCAAAGCAACATTATTTGAAGGCCTACCGTAATAAGGTATGGGATTTTTTTGAGTCTTTTACAACACTGAATGTTCAAGTGATTTTGCAAGAATAGAATAAACATACAGACATCCTAGAATCCCTTGGTGCTAATTTCTCTCCTTTTGAGCAAGTGGTAAGGAGATCAAAGATCGTGAGGGTGATTTTTAGACCTTCAGTTCTTGAAAAAAAACTCTACTGGTAGGTGTTTGACAGCGATGAGCAGATAGTCAATTTATTGATTAAAAAAGCCAATGGCATGGAATAAAGAATACTAGTTGAGGAGGATATGGAAGGGATGATTCAGTTAAAAAATAATCATATTCCCATGGGACTCATCATGCTCGAGAGCTTGTTTGAACAGAATAACAGAGTGAAAAAGCACAAGATTAAGATCGATGAAAAGGAGTATAAAGAATTACAACTGGAATCTGATAAGGTGATCAAAGTTGGAACAAATTGTACTCCAGAGGAGATCAATGAAATTAAGGAGTTGTGTTATCAATTCCCTAACATTGTTACATGGAGTTATCACGATTTGAAAGGGAATGAAAAAAAATGTGATTTAGCACACCATTGAATTGTAGGAAGGGTTAAAATCCTTTTGATAGAAACGACCTGTTAATCCAAAAATTGAAATGCTGATGAAAGCAGAACTGCTAAAGATGCTGGAGGAAAAAATTATTTATCCCATAAAACACTCAACTTGGGTGGCAAATTTGGTTCCAGTACGAAAGAAGAATAGAGATATTTGCTTATGCGTAGATTTTCGTAATATGAACCAAGCATCTCTGAAATATCATTACCCCTTATTGCAGATTGACCATATCCTTCATGTTGTTGTTGGAGTGCAAAGATTTTTGCTGCTTGACTATTTCTCCGGTTACAATCAGATCTAGGTAAAGGATGAAGACCAACATAAAATAAAATTTACTACCAAGTGGGGCACTTTTGCCTATTAAAGAATGCCTTTCGATCTTTCGAATGTTAGTGCCACTTTTCAAAGAGTAATGGATGTCGCCTTTGGTGAGTTGTTGAAACTAATTATTGTGATATACCTTGATGATATGATTGTTTTTTCACATCACAGGGAAGAGCATGGTTCTAATCTAAGATAGGTGTTTAAAAAATATCAATAATTTGGTATCTCCATCAACCCGAAGAAATCTATTTTTTTTTCAAGGAGGGAAAGCTCTTGGGACATGTCATTTCAAAGGAAGGATTAGCCATTGACCCTACGAGAGTTGAAGCTCTCTTAAAATTACCACTACTAACTAATAAGAAGTGCATGTAGTCATTTTTTGGCCAAATCAATTTTGTTCAAAAATTCATCGTCGATTTTTCTCAGGTAGTAAATTCGATGACTGAACTTTTGAAGAAAAATGTATATTTAAAATGGATAGAGAAAATGAGGTAGGCATTCCAAAATATTAAATAGAGAATCGTCCAAGCACCAGTACTTTACATAGTGGGCGAGTAGGAAATTTATGTTATCATGCTTACACAAAAGCAAGATGATGGGAATGAACAGACAATCACTTTTCTAAGTCAAGTCATTCAGCCACACCAGGAAAAATACAATTTTATTGAAAAGCAAGTTTATGCAGTTATGAAGTCCTTGAAGAAATCTTGTTATTTTATCTCACAAAGCAAGACAATTATCTGTGTTATACATCCAGATGTTAGGAATTTTATCATTCAGGGAGAGCTTGGTGATAAAAGAGCAGGCTAGACCTCCAAGATTCAGGAATACGATGTAGAGATTCGACTGACCAAATTGGTCCATGGTTGAGCACTCTGTCAAGAATTGGCTAAAAGCGTAGCTTCTCAGTTGCCAATAACATTACAAAATGAGGTTATCAATGAGAGTAATATTGCTAACCAAGTAACAGATGATCACAACTGGATAGAGGATCTAGTCAAAAATTTTACGTCTGGAAAGTGTCCGTCTCACCTCGATTCTTCACAAAGTTGAAGGTTTAGACTACAGGCCCTTAGATATGTCTTGTTGTCAAATTGTTTGTTCCACAAGAACATAGATGTAGTGCTCCTCAAGTGCGTTAAATAATCTAAAAAATAGAAGATTTTGGAGTAATTTCACTTTGGCTTGTCTGGTGGACACTATGCAAGGAGGCATGTGGCTTTGAAAATCATCTGAGATGGATTTTTTTGGCCCATCATTTTTTTAGATGCACACAAAGTGAGCCAAATATGTGATAACTATCAATGATATATCAACAAGAATAAGAAGGTATCCTTACCTATACATATGATCCAAGTAGAAGCTTTATTTCAATAGTGGGGTTTGGACTTTATTGGTGTCATCGATCTCCATTCTTCTGCTGAACATAAATATATTTTGATAGCAACTGACTACTTTACTTGGTGGATGGAGGCTATTCCAAAAAAGAAAGCAAATCAGAAAACATTCATCTATTTTCTCGAGGGGTTGATTACCCATTTTGATATACCAGATGCCATCATGATAGATAATGGTACTTCCTTTATTGGAGAAAATATTATTGAGTTTGTGACAAGGTATGGAATTTATCTAAAATCTTCCTCTAATTACTACCCATAACGACTTAGCAGAGTCCACAAACAAGAACTTACTTCAAATTTTAAAAAGAAAACTTGAAAGCAATAAAAGGAGTTGGCATCTGCTACTAAATCAAGCTCTATGGGTGGATCACATATCGATCAAGAAGCCTATTAAAACTTCTCCATACTCTCTAGTGTATGGCAAAGAAGCAGTTTTGCCTACCCACATTAAACTTCCAGTTCTCCAGACCTTGCAAATGATCAATGATGAGGGTGATGAATCTAACCCCATGAGCGCTAGGTTAACCTAACTTCTACAACTTGAGGAAGAAAGAGAGAAGGCTTATGTTGCTTTCACTGAAAATATCAAGATGATGTAGAAGTGGTTCAGAAAAAGGATGACTAAACAATAGTTTAAAGTTGGATATTTGGTGCTTAAGTAGAACAAGAACAAATCCAAGCTAGAAAAGCACCATAAATTTAAGGTAATTTGGGAAGGCCCATTCCAGACAACCAATGCATACCACCTTCTAGACATGGATGGTCGAGAGTTGTCAATCCCAGTTAATGGTCTTCATCTGAAGGCATATTTTTGGTGATAAAATCAAGGACACAACTATGAAAATATGTACAGACTTTATTACTTTTATTAATAATATATATATATATATATATAATCATCTTCACCCCGAAGATGTTTCTTCTTCCTCAAAAATTAATTTTGCCCTGAAAATCCTTTTTACGAAAAATATTATGAATTTTGGGCGAAATCAAATTAATTATTTTAAACTTTTTCAGCAAATATTTGAAGGCTCCAAGTTATAAATTGATTTATTTTTAAATCAAAGGGGCAAGGAGAGGAAGAGATTAAATATAAAAGAAAAAAAGCTAAAGTGAGAAATTATTTAATTTCACATGAAGAGTTAAAGGTAAAAAGCAAAGATTTAAAATTGGCAACTCCAAGTTAAAAGGCTTTTTCAAGAAAAGTGAGTTATTTTTTAAATTTAATTTTTCTTAAATTGGGGCGAAAAATCAAGGCAATGAATTGTTTTAAAAGGGGATGGATCCAGCATAAGAGAGCATAAAATAGGTTGAAGGTAATTTTTAGGAAAAGAGGAGAAGAGAAGAAGCGCTTTGCCAAAGCTATTTCACCCATAAAGCAGCTTTTCTGGCAAGAGATGAATTTTAAAAGTGCCGATTGATGTCACACTACATTTTGGGAGTGGCCGAAGCAAAGTGGTGCACCCAAATTCACCTTGAGCAATGTTTTGATGTTCCCAAGGAGCAAGATATTTCAATTTCCTAGCAAGAGCACTCATTGGTTCACATGTGGTGAATTTATTTTTTGGAAGTGGTTGTTGGAAACCCAAGGAAGGTTAATGTGGTGAAGCACAAATTCTAAAGAAGATTTTGGGTGAAATGAGGATTAATGACAATTTGAATATCCTTGATAATCGTGTTGGTTGAGTCGAACGAGGCTCATATTTTCTTGACTTCGCCAAGAAGATACATTGCATTTACTCTGGTAGTTGGAGGCACCATCTATAAATAAGAGACAGGTAAAATTTTTAAAAGAATTTTTTTTTTAAGCTTTGTTGGTGCATTTTCAAAGCTAATAATTGCAAGATTTGTAGATTGCCCTTCAAGTTGCCAGAATATCCATGATGGGTAAAAAAGTTGTAGACCCAAAATATGTCATTGAACCAAAGCAGACTAAGAAGAAAGCAGAAGGTGGAAAGAAGTCCAAGAAGGTTCAAAAAAATGAAAATATCAATTTGGACCCGTACTTTGACACCATGGCAAAAATTGGAGACTACGTCATCACCAATAAAGGCGTGGTTAAACTAAGCCAAGATGTGGAATTCACCATCAAGCAGAGGTTGACACCAGAGAGTCCATTAAATATGGCATATTATGTGTAGTTGTTCAGGTACCTGTGTACACATGTACATTCTTGTCCAAAGTTGGTAAAGATAATTTCTAGATTTTATAACCTAGTTACCAGGGTTGTTCAAAAAGCAAATGGGGAAGTGCTTTTCACTATTTCTTCCAACACAATGTGGGACACATTTAATTGTAGGATGAAGCCTCCCTCTGACATAATATTTAAAAAATTACATCTTAATGAACAAGAGGAGAAGTATTTATCTACAGTGTCAATACGACATTGTATGGAGATGCAGTTAATCAGGGAGCCGTAGCTAGGGCAGTTGTCAAATCTACCAAAACCACAATCGGATTTTAAGATCTTGGATATGTTTTCAATGTTGGTGTGGATTGTTGGCCTCCCTACAGATTCCACAGTTTACAAGTTGCAGACAACATTAGCACAATATATATCACAGGTTGAGTTCTACGCCCCAACATCAATGACAACAGGTAAAAACCCAATTTATTTTGACTAGGCATATTTTATAGCATGAAAGATGCACATTCAGTTGGAAAATATGAATACTGGATAATAAATGTCTTTCAAGCACACATTATTTCTAGTCAGGTATTTCTTTTTCCATATGCACCAATACTTTTCCTTTATAGTTGTTAAAAAAGTTGATGAGGTGAATAAGGTTTTACCAGTTTACATGTGGAATCCTATTCTATCAAGGAGGGAGTCATTTTATAACTTTAACCAATTATTTTTGGGTCCTGCTATTGAATTAATTTGCAGCAACTGCAAGAGAGTGCCATGGGTGATGAGAGAAGCAATTGTCACTGTGGAGAAGGGTGATATTTTATTATTGACATAACGTATAGTTGTGTGAATCTTTGGCTTCACTGGAAAGCCATTCCTACTCCCGTATTTTTCCATAGAGCATGTCTTTACGATGGAGGTGGTGTGCCAGAATGATTATATTAATGTTGTTTATGGAGCAAGACGAGGTAAATGGACAACAAGCACAATGCCCTTCAAATTCAGCAATATCAAAGTGATCCAGGTTGGTTAGAATAGTTTAATCATAGAGGCTCTCCAAGATATTGGTTTAGTGGAGTTGCCTCAGAGGTGGAGGTATGACCCATTGGGTCATTTTACAGCTTTGACTAAGGCCAAACAATTTCATTGTTGCCCACGACTTGATATTCAATAAAATCACAACAATCTCGAGGGGTATTATTTTGAATGGCATGTTGAGGCCATGATGTCACTTCCATCGTGGCATGATTTTTATGAGAAATAGGTTGAGTATAATCCCATCATGCATAAGCAACATATTATTCCTTTAAGTCTACTTAGCCAAATGAAAATCCAGTTGCCTACGCGGTCTGAGGAAAAGATCACAAACTGATGGATTATGAGGGTCCACCGAGGAAAAATTACATCAGATTATGGGTTGAAGATGGATGAAGCATTCTTTGATTCATATGATGAGTTTTACGATATTTATTAACTCGTTGCTTTCTCAAAGGTTGTACCTCGAAGTTTCCAAAAGTTCGACAGTGAAGAAAGCGTGGTTGAAGAAGATCGCCCAATAGTTGAAGAAGTGATACATGTGGAAGAGGAACAACCATTGGTGATTTAAATAAGGCCTCAAAAAATGAAGAGAAATGTAGAATAGGCATTTCATTTTACTAAAGCTATGAAGAAGCCAATAACTGGAGTAGTTTCTTCATCTACAGTAAATCCTCCTTCGCCAGTGTCAGACGCTTAGACTGGCATTTCCCAAGATCCTCCATTGATTTAGGAGAAGCAACCAGATCAACAAATGGAGTTCATAGATCTTGAAATAGAGATGGAGAAATAAGAATCCAGCCTGATCATCTAACACTGTCTCACATGGTGCCCAAGCCCGAAGGTATATCTATCTCTCTCTTCTACTCATGAGCTATTAGTGGTTATTACTTCTCTTCTCACATTTTCTACATCTGTTGCTCCACCATTTGGCATAACCTCTACTTCCATTTTACCCTCCACTTCTCAGCCACCGATCAATACAACTCCATATTATATTCCCTTCTCTTTGGTCTCCCTTTCTTTCAGTTCATTTGCATCGGTCCCAAATCCATTTTCACTCCCTTCATCTTCCATTCCTATTACTTCTTCCACAGGTATAAGTACAAAATATCCTTCACAAGTGAGTGTGACTGCAGTTATACCTGGCACTTCCATCCCTTTTGCTATTTCTATTTCACCTCTTGTTTTCATTTCCACTTCTTATTTCAAGCCAAACCTTTCATAGGCTTTGTTTCCCTTCACCCCATTTTTGGAGCTACAAGTGCCACCCGATTTGGAGGTAGAGGTAATACCTGAATATCCAGTTGCAGTAAAGATCAGTCGAACTAGTCTGAGTTCATCACAATGGTTGAATATTTACATGAGAAAAGCGGCATAGGCTACAACAAAGCCACTCAAAAAAGTCTCTTTGATCTAATTGTGATGGAGGCGCATACCACCAAGATGATTCCCAAGGTCTGAAATCCACAAGCAAAAATGACTCCAAGAGATTACGCTTACGAAGTTGTAATAGAGGACCTGACGAAGATTAACACTACTGAGAAGATGGGGAACATCCAGGTTGACATGAGCTCAATATTTTTACAGGGTGAGCACTACAAGAAGAGATTCTATGAGGCCAAGGTGAAGATTGTTGAGCTTGAGGAAGCTCTACCTGAAAGTAAAGCGCAATAGTAAAAGATGGCAAAGGAGGTGGAACAGTGGTGAAAACAAGCATAAGCCTACCAAAAAGCAAAGGAAGTAGTAGAGCAATACGTAGAAATAGTCGCAATACATCTAGATTCTATATAGAATCAGCTTGTTGAGAAGGATACACAAGCTATAGGTTTCTCCATAAAGAAAATCAAGGAAGCTCACCACCGTTTGGTTGAAAATCGTGTGAAGATGGCGATAAAAGCACACCTAGTTTTGAAGTATCTCTATGAGACCCAAATAAAAATCCAATTCAGTGGGCAGTTAGTAGAGACTATGAAAGATATTCTAGAGTCACATATAAAGTCAGCAATAAGGATTCAGGTTCTTTCCCAATCCAATATGCATACTCACCCGATGAGCAGAATGGATCAAGTCTGGTCCAATGCTAAGGTCAATCTACACATTTATTTTCATATACTGGACATGGTGAGGGAGGGTAGGAATCTACTTACCATGATTGAACAGGAGCACTCCATTGCACTTTTTCATTTTGATGCCCTTAGTAACATGAGATTTCTAGGTTTTGCAAATGATTTTGGTGAGCCCTTGCCAAAATAACAGTTTGAGGAGGCCTTGAAGAATTTTGTACAAGATACATCAAAGATTGACAGTTGGATAGAACTAATCACAGAAATACAGTTTCTCTCACTCATGAAGAGGTTCACCCGCATGGAGTCATCACTATTTGACTTGGCCTAGAGATCCAAGCGCATCAACTTGGAGCATATAGGGACTCTACAATACATTTTTGATTCGCTTAGTCTTCCTTCCCTATTCACTACAAATTCTTGGGCTAAAATAATTGCAGTTTATAAGGCCACTTGTGCAAGTTTGGCAGAGCAGGAGGATAAGGCAACAACGACGCAGACAACAACAAAGTAGGCGCAGGAAAAGACAATCAAACCAGAAGCACCGAATGATGCAACCCGTGAGGAGGACCACTGAAAACCCCAAAGGATAAAGACCTGAGGTTGCTTGCATCCATGCAAGTTGGATACCTCAAGAGATGCTAGAAATATTGGCAAGTTTGACATTATACCACATTAAAGTTTTTATGAAATTTTGTTGACAATTTTTATTGTGATAGTTTTTATTGTAAAAAGCGGCAAAGTATAATGAATAATGTGCCTTCTTTCCCTCAATTTTTTGGTTTTAATCCTCTTACTTTGATTTTCATGGACTCTATATCAAGAAATTATGGGGGTTAAGGCAAAATTAATATTAATATTATGTTTAAAATGGAACAACCGAAGAAGTATAGTTAATAGTTTTCAGCATTAACAAAAATGGTTCGAAAATGGGAGCGTCTGTAATTAAAATAAAGAAAAAATAATTTTATCATGTTTTTGGGCAAAATGCAGTAATGAATTTTAATGGAAGCCCCCAAAATGGGTTTGAAGACACCAAAAGTTGTGGCACATAAATGGTTTAAAAGATAAGGTATTTTCACCCCAAGTGAGAGGCGAAAATCTCTGTCACCTCTCCTTTGGGCGAAACGTACGTCTTTATTTTTACAAGATTTACAAATTACAGGTAAAGGAAAGTCAAAGGAAGAAGTCAATGGTGGGTTCGCCCCAATGGAGGGGCGAAAACCTCATTCACCTCTTTGAAAGGCGAAAATCATTTAAAAATTGACGCAAAAAGTTAAGTGAATGGCCTCAGTTAAAATTTCAAAGGTGCTTTCACCCCAAAGGAGGGGCGAAAAGCCCTTTCACCTCTCGTTGAGGTGAAAACATAGTGCAAAACAGAAAGGCATGTGGGGCCCAATTTTAAAATCATGGAAATGGAGGAATTAAAAGCGCTTTTGCCCCAAAGAAGGGGTAAAAGCTCCATTCGCCTCCTTGGGGAAAACATATTTTTAAAGGTATGAAAGGAACACGTTTGGCATAGGTTTGAAAATTCAAACTTGAGTTCACCCCAAGTGAGGGGTGAAACACCCCTTCGTCCCTCACTGGGGTGAAAGTGTAGTGCAAAAAAAAAGGCATGTTGTGAATCTCACCATTAATACTGGATTGCTGCTCCAAAAGGAATATTTTTGAGGATTTTTGAGGAGGAAAATTCCTCTTGCTAGTTCCTGATCTAGGGATATTTTGTCTTCATTTGTAGTAAATGAAAGAGGTGAAATCCTATATAAATACTAGACATTTTCATGTAATAGGGGAGGATGAACACTCTGTAGAAAAACACTGAGTTTTCTGCATAAATAGAAGGATGCTTGGCTTCTGATTCCTTGAATGGTTTCGTGTGTGATTTCTTTATGTTTTTCATTTCTATTTACATTCATGTTTGTTATTTTTTGAGTTTAAATTCGGAATTTGGATTTAAATACTGCTGGTGATGGAATGAATACTGAAATGCACTTGTAGAAGTTATCTCCACAAACCGTAAGTGGTTTCTCTACCTTCCTTCCTATTATATGTTGTCTAATACTTGATTTGAAATTTTGCTGCTAGTCTGTCCACATTCTACATCATTCGGATTATAGCCATATTTCCCATCTATTTTTGCAATTTCTCATTTCTTTCCTGTAACTCTAAACTTTAAACCAGTGTAGGATTTAATAAGGAATCCAACCCTCTTTGAAGATTGGCCTGGAGGACATTTCTTTCCTTCGGCCTTTCAATGCTGGCCATGTCTAGGGTGCACAAACGCATGTTAGTATTTTAGGTAGATATTTGACCAATAGGGGGGAGGTCTACCATCTCCAATGTCTTCTCTACTTGGAAGCTTAGTTCAGATTATGAGGGGGGGGGTTATTGGAATATATATAATATGAACTTATTAGGCCATGTCCTACAATGATAAAGTGTAATTGAGCTTTGTTTGTGTAGCCTATAAGCAAGTGTTATATAAACCTAAAATCATTCTATATGTAAGACTATAAAAGTTATACATGTAATCCTACAAGCATATTTCTTTGTAAGCCTATGAAAATTCTTCTATGTAAGCCTATAGGCATATTTATATAAGCCTACATATAGTTTTGATGTATTCACACTTTGGTTAAACCACCTCTATGGTTAACCTTGATTAAAGGATTTAATACATTTATTATGTTGTAATTTAACTTTCAATTCAAATTATTCTGGCTTGAGTTTAATTTTTAATCAGGGATTACGTATCACTGTAAATACCCTAATGATTGATCCATTGTATCAATTAGTGATATGTGAGATCGTGGGATGCTACAATCATCCACCTGTTATCCTTATTTCACATATTTCCTCTCTCTCTATTTTGTCTAATTACTCTTTAATTTGCTCCTCATAAGGTCTTTTCTATTGGGGTAAGCCTTGAAACATGTAGTTATAGACCATTTAGTTTAGTAGTTGAATCCTATTGAAGAAAGAATGCTCCTATGTAGATGCAAATCAATACCTCAACAATAAATATAACATTTAAATTAATGGAAATTTCTTGGTACAAAGTGACATTAAGGGATTGTGGAAGATTTCTATGGAATTTGGATTACCATTACATGTTCATACTTGTGAAAATAAGCTTGAATAGTTCCTTACTTCTACCATCACTTTGTGGATCTTAGATGATTAGGCCTTGTATTTTTTATATTGTTTAGAAATTATATAATATCCTTGAAAATGATAATGTGTCTTTGGTACAATGGTTTTATATCTTAATTACAACTAGCCCAACTACATTCAATAGTAATATCCTATATATGACTTTACAAAGGGAAACTAAAACTTGAATTAAGAGGATTAAGTGGCATGAAATAATTGTCATTAATCTTATCTATGTTACCTTCTTCCTTTAGATGTATATCATATTGGCATTGTTATGACTTGCTTAATATTCTATCTTAGGTTTAAAGGATGATTGTTCTTTGATCATATAGTTTTTCACACAAGTCACTAATTTGGATGTCATATTAAAAAACATACATGAGATTACATACTAATTTGACTAGCATTCAACAAACATATTGAGTATAGGTAATGACTATTTAAACCCTTGTTTTCGTATGATCTTTATCCTAAAACCCCTCTTAAAGACTAAACCAAATACATCCCAAGGTTTAATCATTGACTATGAATCCTTTAAAATGTCTTACTGCCAAATGTCTTCCTCTTTAGGTCTTACAACACCAAATGCTTGCGACAATAGGACTTATGACCAAATATACTTTGCTTCTATGGGTCTTACAATCAAACATCTATGTTTATAGATCTTATGATATTATTGCATCTTCAAGTGTCCCTATGATCATCATTCCATCTCATTAGATTGCATGGGTAACTCTCCTTTGCAATCGTTAAATATACTAGGTAATGATGCTAAATATAGGGTTATCTTGAGGAACATTCTAATTTTCAATCATACACCTTGTTTTTCTTTTTCTTTACACCACTATAGTTGAGTGTGCAGATTTATTTGTGTCTCCTTTCCACCACTCTCTTATGTGTATGGAGTTGTCTATCTCCTTACCACCACTCTCTTGAGTGTATGGAGTTGTTTGTCTCCTTACCACCACTCTCTTGAGTGTATGGAGTTGTCTATGTCTCCTTACCACCATTCTCCTAAGTATCAGAGTTACATATATTGACTTTTATTTTTTTATTTGACCCTCAACTAGTTACAAAGTGTTTTATTGGCATACCCTCAACCAATCACCAAGATAAATATTATAGGATTTTCTTTGGTTTACCCTTAACTATACGTAATATGGGATTCTTAAACAACTAGTTTACCCTTAACTAGAAACTACACGGGTTTGAATGGGTTTACTCTCAACCATCTCAAAAAATATAAGGTTTTAATATGATGTACCCTTAACCATACTTACAGGCATCTTTGTGATGGTTTTTCATGGTTTTACCCTTGATAATGAGTGGACATTAATAGCATTTTTGCTTTGCATTTCCTTTCACCTAGAAAAATGTGTGCACAAAATATTTTCTTAGCATGTACGTGACTTGTTTTTATTCAAGTGCATGTATCCAACCAAAGTTGACTTGAATACAATTTTTCAATTTTACTTTTTTCAATATACCTAATCACAATGGTTCTCAAACCATGAAATCCACAAGGATGAAGATATTGACATCTTTCCTATGTATAATCACTCCTACCACAATTGCAACAACCAATTTCTTGTTTTGAAACTTATTGATCTATACTCATATTGCTTGTGGATGTTGTTGTTCTATCATTGGCTTCACCTTTGTAAAATTAGTTTGCACAATACTGAGTTCACTAACATATCCAAGACCTGACTAGTTTGTTCTCATGACTAGTTCTATGGGCTTCATAATCCTTTATCTATATTTGTCTAATCATTTTCCTTCACATCCATTTATGTACAATAGCTTTGAACCAATACCTTTGGTATATTTTTTAAAGCACCCAAATTCATCATCACATATATCTTTGTAAGAAATAATTGCATCATCATGGCCTCCATCGTGACCATATTTCTTATCAATATCAATAGAGAAATAATCAACTGTTGCATCAACATAATCAAGAGTTCTAGCATATTCCTTAACAACACCACACAAATAATCAATATCACCAATCAAACAACCTCTACCATAAGAAACTTGAGATTGTTGAATCAAATAATTAGTGTTACATGATGCATCAAAAGTTACTACCTATTTCTTCATAAGAAAATTTGGCATTATTGATTTATTTAACTGATAGTTTTGAGCATCAATCTTCTCAAGCAGAATTTTAAATATTAATTGACTATTCTCATCTTGTAGTCTAGAAAGCTTTTTTATTTAATCTAGAGGATTTGCTTCTAGATGATTGACATTCAACTTCTTAGCTCCTTTTTCCATGGTAAGCTAGTTGTAGATAATTTTCATTAAAAATATCTAGCTTTACAAAAAGAGAGATGTTAGGTACCACAAATCATGCACTTCAATAGAATATATCAATAGAACAAACATGACATATCTAAAAAATTAATAATAAAGACTTTGTATTTAAAAAATGACATCACCATGCGACCCAATTATCCCTAAGACCCTCAACAAGAGTAATCTTATATTTGGATACTGGTTAACAAAGATACAAGGTTTAGAAGTTTCTTGAATATGTAACTTGCTCCTTCAAATCAAATTAAGAAAATCGACTAAATTTTTAAAACATTAAAATAAATGAACTTGACCTAACAAATATTGTAGACCTATTTTTTTTTGTTGTATTTGGTGATAATGTTTTGATCATAATTAACTTCTATGTCTCCTTTGTATCTTTTATCAAGTTTACTCTTCACTCTTCAATTAGTAAGTATGATAATGAACTTTAAAGATGAAAAACTCTAATCTTGAGATCAAATGTCACCTAACCTATCTCAATCAAAAACATCCTGAAATACAAATAAATTACTATGCTTTATCCTTTTACTTTTCTTTCAAGTTAAAGTTTGAAAATCAAACCCCCTTACAAGATCAATACCTTTTAAAAAATTAACTTTAAAAAAGAAAAATTTCCCATGTGCTAACAAGCTTTAAAATCATGACCTTTGGGTTCAACACTAGGGCTTCTACCATTGTACCATCTGTTTGATATATATATATATATATATATATATATTTTAAGGCAGTCTTTCTTATGCATAAAAAAGAAAACTCAACATCTCTTGCATGGGGACTAGAAGATTTAAACCCTCGACCTGCTTTACACAAGCAAAACCTTCCGTAGTTGATTCACTAATGTGGACAAGACAATGAGGGTGTTCATATATATTTGAAGAGAGGAAAGGTCAACCCCTGTAAAAAGTTCCACTTTTTGTCGGAGGACTAGCAGTAAGGGTTCAAACTTGCAACGTCATATATGCATGCAAGGGTTTCAACTACTGCAACATAGCCGGTGAATGGTAGCAGTAGTAAGTTTTAAACTTGCAACCTCATGTATGCATGCAAGGGTTTCAGCTACTGCAACATGGCTGGTGGATGGTAAACATGGAACTATTTCGACACTATTACCACTTGTTCATCAAAAAATCTACATTCTGTGTTGAACAAGGTCAAACAAGGCTAAAAAATAAGACCCTGTCCCAACAAGTGGTTGTGGCACTGACTTGAGACTGGAGAAATTAACCTTTCTTTAATATAATCCATGCCACTCTGTGACAGAAAATAAAACTACGACCCTATTTTTGTCGCATAAGCAATACATGACAACACCACCTTTAGTCAATGAGAAGAATCATGGCCCTCAGGATCAGTCAGGTCGGATAGTCAAAAAAAAAAATATCGAATTCACACTTGGAAAATCCACAAATTCGCCCAAACATGTTGCGAATGCACTGATTTATGATTTATGTGTCAAGAAATGCAATGATCTGAGTTGCAGTAGGGGTCAAAGGCAAATAGTCACAAGCATCAAAATATTTCAGAATGGTCCCCATGACCCAAATGAATGCTGTATATGGATTTGGACCTCTGTAAAATGCCAAGCATGCTGTCTAGACAATGAATTCAAAATATCTTCATATTGATATAAGAATCCACGTCCTCAATGCTCCTCTCCAAGCCACTTTATAACATTGATCAATCTTTAGGAAGAACACAAACTCAACAAGCAACAAATAAGTTTTGTATGCTCTGTCAATGGCCTTGGCATTGAGGCCTTTCACGTAATTCTGGATTTAAGACGACCAAATTTTCTAGGGACATCAATGAGAGGTTATGAGAATAGCGTTTGAGGAGCATTAAGTGCTGTTGAACCCACACATGCATATGGGACCTCAAGGTGCGTGAAGCAATGCCATGATATTCTCTCACAAATAAGATTTTATCGAAAACTCCCATAAACTTAAAAAAAAAAAACATTTTAAAGAATAATTTATTTAAAAAAATGGACCATTACAATTCATGACCGTCAAATTCTACCAAATATATATTTTTTACTATACAGGTATAATTGTTATGAAAATATAATAGTTTCAAACTGTGTATAGATGCATTTTATTAATAGGGGTATGGGGTCTTGGCAAAGATCAAATATACTTATGAAGATATAAAACGAGTTTCAAAATTAAAGGTTATACGACATAAAACGAGTTTCAAAATTAAAGGTTATAGGACAAGTTTCAAGTTTAACAATGGATACTACGATGTTTTGGATTTTTTTTTTCATGGAGTTTGTTAAGGTAGTTCAGGTAGATGTGGGGCAAAAGGAGGGTTATATTAGAATGAAAATCACAAATACACTTTCAAAGTAGGTTTGGGTGAAGGCACCAATAATGTGGCAAAGTGGAAAGTTTTGATATTTTTGTTAAGAATACAAAAGAATGGCATTGGAATAGGGAATACCAAAACTCTTTATGGTGACTCAAAATTGGTGGTGGAAGCTTCAAGATTAGTGGGGATGCAAAATTTGATGCTTAGGCCTTATTATGAACAGGTGAAATTGTTAGAAGCATCAGTTGCAAAGATACTTTATAGTCATATTTATAAAGAATTAAATGAGAAAACGAATGGTCTATCAAAAGCTAGTTTGGATATTCCAGTTGGTACTTGGTTAAAAGGAGTGTTGGCTTTTAAGACTTACTATCTCAAAATATCATAGGTCCAAATATAAATAAGCCACAATATTATAGGTGGAAATATCAATAATTAAGAGTAGAATTATATATGTGAGCAATCAAAAAATATATATAGGCAAATATAATAATGAAATAATATTCACTTATAATATCAAATATGAATGTGCATGCTTGAAGAATACTTACAATATAAATTGCTCAAAATATGTATACAAACTTTATTATAAATGCTTGCTACGTGGTGATCATTACAAACAATTTTTTCTTACATTGTATAGAGTTTTGTCTTCATAATAAAGACATAGTAATGTGACTATACTTGACTATTGCTCTCCATATGACAGCTCCCATGATCTTTGGCTTATCAACTTGCCACTTGTATACTAGACTCTTCACTCTCTTCTTACATGCATACTCTAGCTCTATGACACTTGCTATCTTCTACATGACTTTTACTCTCCTACATGCACTCCTAATACAAGACACTTGTGCACATCCTCACATTACATATTTGCACACTTACATACATGATACTTGTGCACATTCTCTCAATACACACTTGCACTCTTACTTACATGACACTTGTGCATATCTTGCACATTGCACTCTTACATGACACTTGTGCATATCTTGCACATTGCACTCTTACATGACACTTGTGCATATCCTGCACATTACACTTTTACATGACACTCGTGCATATCATGCACATGGACACTTACATAAAAAGAAAATATAAATCACTCATCTAGACTATAGACACAAACCCTAATCTATTACATATTTACATTTGTACCATACCTTGGAGGTACATTTGCATGTACCAAATAATGTAATATTTTCCAACAAGTAGTATGTGGCATATAGTTGAGAAAATCGGAATAGGCAAAGAATAGGTATTTTTAAAAATCGAAAATCAGCAAAAAATCGAGGAAAGAATCGGCAAAAAAAAAAAACCCGAAGAAAACAAAAATTTTCATTGAAAAATGTTTTTTTCATCCATATTACAATGAATTAATATTATACAAATCAAATATTGCAATAAAAGCAATAATTCATGTCAAGACATCATACAAGGCTCAATCTTTAAGTACACATGAAAGTGACAAAACACATCTTGTATTTGCTTATAATATGAAAAGGTGTAAAGTTACAAGTAACAAGGAAAAAATGTTTCATTTTTATATGCCTGCACATTGAAACAACTAACAACAAAGTTACAATCACTTGAAAAAAAGAAAAAAAACCTAAACCTTAAACCAAAAGGCTAATCAAGTGACATTAGCTTAACCGGTTAGAGTCCTCAATGTTTAAGGAGAAGACCAAGGTTCAAATCTTGCCAAACGATACATGGATAATATCCAAGCTTTGTTGTAATACTACTATGTGCTGGTGATGTAATATAGGTGGGATTTGTTTCAATCCCATGTAACCAATTGAATTTATTAAAAAAAAAACAAAAGGCTAGGGTTTAGGGTTAAAATTTGAAACATTGACAATTGAAAAATGGGCTTGCATACATAGTTATTAGGCAATAATATTTACTTAAAAAGAGGAAGAAAAATAAACCCTAAACCAAAAACCCTAGGGCCTAGACTAGGGTTTAGGGTTTAGAGAAAAGAAACCTAAACCCAAAACCCTAGGATTTAAAATTCAAAGTTTAAAATTTCAAACATTAACATATGAAAAAAGGGCTTGCATACATAGTTATCAAGCAACAATAGTTACTTAAAAAGAGGAGGAAAAAAAATCGAAACCTCAGACTAGGGTTTCATGTTTAGGGTTTAAAATTTAAATTTCGAAGTTTAAACATTAACAATTAAAAATTGGCTTGCATAAAAAATCCCTAAATCAGCTGCAACCTTGAAAAAAAATTGCAGATTTTTTGAAAAAATTGGCAATACATATTTTTTAAAAGAAATCAGCAAAAAATCTTTGCATCATCGAGAGTTTGCAGATTGCATCGGCATTTTAAAAATTCGACAAAAAATTGGGATTCTACAGATTTTTTCAACAATGGTATGTGGGACTGTGATTCCACCACAATCTGCCCCCTTTTGATACTTGTTTCTATTTTATAGAAGATGTAGTTTATGACACTTTTTGTGTTCTTTTTGGACCTCAATTGATAATTACAATCATATCTATAAGATGATTTATGGCCCTAGGGTTGAAGTATCAAATAACACTTTTTTAAGATGACTAAAGGATGGCACTAAGTTGTTCATTATTTTTTATGTATAAGGTTTGATAGACTTTTCACGAAATTTTGATTTTTCAGAACAACTCTTAATGGAGTTGTTTAGTAAGGCCTATACAAGGGTATACAATGCCCATCTCATTATAATTTTTTTCAAACTCTAAAATAAAAATTATTGATTTTTTCCAAAGAAAAAAAAATTATAGGATCATCATGGTAAATCTTCTAAAATATTGTGCTTCCTCCTCGAGTGCCTAAAAAATTAAATAAGCTTTCAATGAAACCTACTACCACTCTTAGCTTTGTATTCCTTTTCTTCATCCTTGTTCATTTTCTTAAAAAATTTCCAAATATAAATTCTAGTAGTATTACATTAGGAAGAGGTGACAAATATAGTATGACTGTTATAATAATAAAAGAGTGTCCATCAACATTCAACATACTAGATTTTTAATCAAAGTCACTTATAAATATTTTGATTTCATCAATTAGTCTCTTTTTCTAAGGGTACATGGAACTATTTTTTTTTTAATTTACATGGTGGAATCGGTAGTCGCCACGAATCCGGGTAGGTTGTCCGGCTTTTATGGTCACCATAGTATTTTGCGTTGTCCACCCCGAAAGCTGCCACACAATTCTTCATGCAGTCCGCCCCTATAACCACCATGCCACAATCATTTTAAACCTTTTACATCGCTGAAGCACCGAGAAATGGACAAGCATTCAGTCCAACGAGGCTTTAGATTTGAACCTTGGACCTTCACCCCCTTACGGGGTTTGGTCGAACCAATTGGTCTACACCTTAGACCTTGTGTACATGGAACTATTAAACGATCTCTATCTTTCTATTACATATAAGAACTTAAGCTTATCATAAATACCATGGTCACTTTCTTGGAGATTTATGTGGATTTAGTTGAAATTTTAAAACTCCTCTAAATATAGAAAACATATTATCTTCAAAATTATTAATAATGAAACTCTATAAAAGAAAATTCATAATGGGAAAGACGAAAAATTGCAAAAATAAGGCCAAATGTGTTTATAAAAAAGTAATTTTCTTGTCGTTTTTTGCTAATTTTTCGGCTTGTCAAGTTTTCTATGAGAAAATGATGAGAAATTGCAAGAAATATCACCAAAAGTTGATAATTTTCTCAATGTCGAGAAGAAAAAAGAACTCGTCGCCTGCAATTTCTTGTGAGTTTCACAAGAAATTGTAGGAAATCAATGATTTTTCTAACTATGATCCGAACAAATCAAGAGGAGACAACCTTAAGGAAAGTTTAATTATTTCCCTTAAATCAAAGTAAACTAAGTTTGCTTTGTCATACCTTAACATAAACCTTTGTAATTTTATAAGTTCTAGAATTGTTATGATTCTCTTCTAAAGTGGAGAAAAATACTAATAAGTTAGTATTCAAACATAAACTGAGGAGAGTTATTGATTGCCCTTATTTTGAAGAGTCTTTGCTTGAGTATAAAATAACCTAATTTTATTTTTAAGAGTAATGAGTGTTTGTTGATTGGTAAATCATGAAGACTTCTATTGAGATTAAATCTTGAATTTATTAGATGTGTAATGGAATCCTTACAAAATAAAATAAGTTAAATCCTTGTTAGAATAGTATATGATTGCATTGCGTGCCATTGATTTTTTTTCTTTTGTATTAGTGGTGTCAACTTTCTAATAGAAAGGAATTGTTACAAATTGAGCTAAAATCCTAATGTACCCAAGAAAAAGACTTGTGTCTGAATCCTTATATGCACATGAATAGTATATTATTCCTCATTTACTGATTCATTTATAAAATGAGGCTAATTGTGGTATTTTGTGATACTTCGTTGTATACGATGACATTGCATTAAATTTTAATAAATTAAATAGTGTCTTTCATATGGGGAAGTATCTATGACCCTCATAGTCTAAGTAATTATGTTAGAAATGAATGTTCTAATATAAAATCACCACTTTTATTGGCAGATGGACATGGTGCACATGTGGTGAGGTGACATAAATGATTGATGTCTTTTTTGATGGTTCACTTTGTTCAACCAAATCTTACACACTTTAGAGCCAACTTAGAGTGTTGATCACTTCACCTAACACATCTAATCATGCTCCAATGATTCTCTCATCCATAATTAGAATATGTGTCTCCCTTGTGAGTTTAGAAACCTATAATATCCACTATAGGAGTTGTTGATATTATCCCTAACATGACCCAATACTATGATAAGAACTTAAAAAATAACAAACTTAGCTCCTTCATTCCATTAGATATATTTAAAAGTTTTATGACCAAGATAAAATGCTCTCAATTCCTCATAGGTTGATCCTTTCTTATGTACAAGATTATTAATAAGGGGTATACTTAGACACCTCCTTACACTTTCTCTTCTCATCCTCATCAACCTCATACCTCTACCTCCTGTAATATCTCATGTAGGGTCGATTCAAGTACTACCAATCTTTGAGTAGTTTACACTATAACTCTCATTGCCTCCATTGGACTCAGCTCTATGTCATGCCCATCCTATAATAGTCTCTCATCCTTTACTTCAATATGATCGATTACTATGCATTACAATGAAACAGTAATATAATCATCCTTAGGGTTGGACACTACATTGGTTATATTAGTGGCTCATTATTTTCTTGACTTTTGAAAAATTGGAGTGTAAGAAAGTCCCTTGCATGAATGACCCAATTAAGTAAATGTCCATTGCCACCTTATCCCACTGGTTAGTTTGACAAAAGTTTTAATTATGAACAAGTAAATCAGGGGTTTGAGGTGGGGTTTTTGTTTTTTTACTAGACCTTATAATAATAGGTGGCATGACAATATCATCACAATGAGTAGGGGTTTCTTTTTGAGAAGCAAAGGATCTCCTTAAGGGGTGGCTATCATTATTTATAGCACAACTCTATTTCCACCACCCTTGCAATGAGCTTCTTATTTTGTGGACTTGAATGATCCCTTTGAGTTATTATGCTCCACCCTTAGCTTCTTCATCTTTGTTTTTATTGAACCCCTTGTTCTATCTCTAATTTACTTCTTTGCATCCATGGTTAATAGATAGTTGATCTACCATGGTTTGGCTAAATTTAGCTTCACCACTTTGCAAACTATATTTAATTTATTTTTTGTATTTTGGTGGCATGGACATCAAAGTTATCAATGGATAAATTATTTATCTCTTGCAACAAGAATATTTGTATCGTTTAATTTTTATAACACTTTATCAAAACAAATAGAATCAACTCATCAACTCAAACCATAAAAAAAGAAAAAATAGAGAGCAAAAAGAATGATCAATAACACACGAGTTGAAGGATGCCCTTAGGCACTCACACAAATGATCAAGATACGTTCAATTGATATAACAAATCGGGTAGATGAGTGTATAAATATATCAATAATAAATGACAAATTATATAACCTTTACTAACATAACATTATAAGGTATGGGTGTAGTAAGGTTAACCATTACAAGTTTAAACCATAGGCTCATAGGCTAAATACACAATTTTTCTTTACACATTGTACAGTGACTGCTTGTAAGCTTACACATGATTACATCATAATATGTTGATCTTTGGCCAAATAATTTTACATTAGATATTTTCAAAACCCATCCATAATTTGAAGCGTGGATCCAAGAAGAGAAGAAATTAAGGATAATAAATCTTCCCCCTTTAATGGGATGCTTTCTACACTGATATATGCCCATGTGAAGAAAGCCTTGAAGATACTCCATTTTACAATTTGCCACAACTCCTCAATATTACCTAAAAATAAACAAAAAGATAGAAGAGCTCATGAAGAGTTAGATCTTGGAGCTTTTTAAAGAACATATAAAAATATAATCCAATAATCTGACATAAAGAGGAGGGATGAGAAAAAACACATATTGAGTACTCTATTTATCTAGAAGATCCAATATCTTCCTTCACTACCTTAAATCTAAATTTCTCTTCTTTGAATATGGGGAAAGTTTCAGACTAATATTAATGAAAAAGATTCTAGATTTTATAAAATGAGATTTCAAGGCCCCATTTGTTACAACCTGAAAAAATTTGATCTTTCCTTTCAGTTATACCTTTGGTAAATCTCTCCCCCTCAATTCTTCAACAAGAATAATCAAGAGATAAGGAGATATTCAGTCACATTAGCAAAGCCTATGTGAAGCTCCAACATATCTAGTAGGGGATTCATTGATCAAAATAGAATATTTTGAAGTACTATAACATCATGTAATAATCTATATATAATTTATTTGAATAAATATTGTCCTTAATATGATAACACAATGAGACGTCCCTCCACCTATAGCAATTGCTTGAACAAATATTACCAATTCAAAAATCTTGAAAAAATAATGCAATTTGAAAACCCAAAACACTATCATATGTCAAAGTTACCGTCTCTAAAATATTTTCCCTATGAATTCTTATGATATGAAAAAAGAAACCTCTAAAACCTTATGACTGCAACAACAAACCAACACTTGTCACTTGCTATGAATATATAGGATGAGGTTTTCCACATGATTACCACTTGTCTACCACTACACAAACTATATGCATACCTAGGTTCTACTTATGCTAGTTTGATTGGTCGATTATATATATAATTTGACTTTTACTAAAATATTGAGTCCACATCAACCTCTATTGCGAATACAAACTACAAGATAATCCAAATGGGAGGTAGGGAGGTTTAAACATATGCCTCTCAAGCGATGGGAAACCTAGGCTAGCCAAGCTAGTTAGGTGCTTATACCTCTTTTGAAGTCCAATGAGGAGCCTCCACTAGATGGGAAGGATGTCTCCTCATAACCTAAAAAAAATAATTATGTAGGAATGCAGTGGGAGTAAAACACATGATCTCTTCTCTTCAAAGCATAATAACAACATTCCCTATCCAACAATTCATGAAGAGAAAAATGCACATGCTCAAGAACAAACTCTAGGTCATCAAAGGAAACAAAAGCTAGGGGTATGAAATGAACACACAATTTCTCTTATTGTAGTCTTGTCTCCACTTTATTTTGATCAAAAATGCCACCCATCTTGGTCAAAACAAAAAATATATATTTTTCCTTATAGAAAGAGATACCCCACTTCACTGGCCCAAAAATGACAATGAGATAATGAAAATAGTACATAAACAAACAATTAGAGGATTGAACTAGAGATGTTTGGTATCCCATGGCTTCATCACAGTTATTTCAATGTTATCAATGAATGACCAAAACAATTATATGAGGTTGAACCCATGCCTTATGCACTAAAAAGGCCCCCAAATATAAAATAATGCTAACACACCACAACGTAGAGTCATGGGAAATTTGGCTTTGACCAAACCAAAGGAACACATACCCTCAATCAATGTATTATGATTTTGCATAAAGGATGGAGCTCCTTTTAAATAATAGAGAAAAATTTAATATTTTCCCTCAAAGAATTGTAGTCTTCAGATTCATGGAAATAATTATTTCTTCTTCTTTCACTTATGCTAAGCTTTACTCATGAAGATTTAGAAGATAATTCACTATTGCTGTAAAAAAATAAAAGAGGCTTCAAGGGAGTTCTTTATGCAATCAAGCGAGGGTGCATCTTATCCACTCTGATACCATGTTGTATTTTACAATAACTTGCTAGAATGAATAGAATAAACTCATCCACTCAAATAATATACCAAGATAAATAGAGAGTAAAAGGAAAGAGCAATAAGATGCAAGATGAAGGATGCCTTTGGGAACCCATAATAAGTTCACATAGATTTTATGGATCTAGTGGACGAGGTGCATAAATACCTCAATAGTTAATTAAAAAATTACATAACTATTGATCGACATAACATTAGGGTAGATCGTGAACCTATAGCATAAATACACAAATTCTCATTAAGAATTACACAATTATTGCTCGTCAACTCACACATGATTATGTCATACAGTATCAACCTTGGCCAAATGAGGTCTTATTATACATTTTCAAGAGTATCCACTTGGAAATGTACAATGCCTAATTGCACTTGTTGTTTAGAATACCTTGCATGTATTGTACAACTAACAAATTTGGCATATAAGATGCCCTTGAATATTTGATCAACCTGAATAGGATGAGATTGAGCATAAACCTATACATTATGCATTAACTACAACTTAATCCCCTTATTGTCATGTGCACTTAGAGTCTTCATTTTTGCTTCTAATGTTGTAGTCATGATATTGATATTGCAAGTATTCCTTCTACACTTGTCAACATATGCCCCCTTTCTCAGTAATCTAGTCTTTTTTTGCTCCTAGAACTTTGAATATGTGAGCAAAGACTATGAGTGTCCAAATCACATGTAAGTAGTGCATCCCAACTATGAACTTGATATTTCACATCTCTGAGTATTACTTTCGAATAATTTCCCCAAAGATCCATGTGAAGTATTACTTCTCAAATCTTGACATCTATAAAATACGGTGGACTAAAGCTTTGCATAAACCAAGCTTTAGTTTGTGGTCCTTTGTATCTCCATCTATTATGATAGATACATGTCTTGATAAGGCATGCACAATTTCACATCTATGGGATATTTCTTGGTATTTATACCTTATAAAATTACTAAATCATTGAATAACAACTTTCCAGTTCACAATAATCCATGTTGAGGCTAACCTATGGGAATTTATTTTCTTCACCTCAAAATCCCTTAACTTTGCTGTAGAAAATAAGATACCTAGTCCACATGAAACTTCCCTCTACAATCCATTAATTCTTGTCATCTTCTGGAGGGGTTAAACATTCACCTATTAACATTTGTAGCGGGTATATATATAGAGAAACACATCCTAATATTTATCATGATCTTGATAGACTTATTTGGATGTGATGCTCTATTAGCATGTAAACAACATGATTTTGTACTCAAATAACATGATCCTTCATTAGCACCTACGTGATAGGTTCCTTGGTTGCTTACACTTGAAGTTAGGTGATACTATTATCTTTGGTCACTTAGATGACAATAATTTCTATTACATTTGAAGAAAGATATTTGGTGTCAATGCACTAAAATAATAGTAGGCTTATGCTAAATAATAAATCTCCACCTAATGAATGACACTTCTTCATATTTCTCTACAACTTCAAAGTTATTCATAAAAGATAGTTGAATTGCTTTTCTCCCTTTGTTATCAACCAATACTCGTCAAAATTCTTGCTACTTAGTGTTTTAGAATCTTCTTTTAGCTCTTCATATTTTAGCTTTTCTTTATATCTTCCTTTCTTTTTATTTCATCATTTACGCTATTCTCTTTAAAATTATTTAGCATATATTTATTTAATGTGGTTCTATAACTTTCTACATTTGCCAATATTAAACTTATTCCCTGCAATGACTCAATTGGAATATCTCTAAACAAAGTAACGTAATTTAGCACATACCTTGTATGGTTTTTATTTTGATCCATTTAATGGTTCTAAAAAGTCATCTTATAAGCATTTTTTTATCAAACGTAGTCAATATCCATCATATGATGAATTTATTACCACCTCATCTAGAAATATTTTAGTTTCCTTGAATTTATCTCTTATTTTTGGTTGAATTAAACTATAACTCTTATCCATATTACATAATGATTATAATACCACAATATTTCAATGATTCACATAGTGGTAGTATATTGTCTAGTAATATTTGAGCTTAGGTCAACCTATTAAGAGCACACATGTTTAACCACATGAACTCATGCCATTTGATACACTTGAGTAACTATTACCAACTTTGAATAATATATTAAAGACATGAGAAAGGAGCGATCTAAATTGACATTGTTGGAATATTACTTATCTTTATTAGTCTAACATATGTATGCTATTTATCAAGTAGCACTAGCTCAACCGGTTAGATTTCTCAATATTTCAAGGAGAAGACCCAAGTTTGAATCTTGTCAAACAATACATGGATAATATCCAAGCTTTGTTGTAATACCACTATGTGGTGATGATGTAATATGGGTGGGGCCCGTTTCAATCCCATATAACTCATTGAAAAAATATGTATGATATTTTTTAAATCTACATAATGTAATAACCCTAAGGTTTGTTGTAAAACTCCATCATGTAAATATGAAATTTTCTTCTAATAATTCTTGTCAATAATGATGTTGGAGCATTTTGATAGTTTTTAATTTATTGAATTTTTCCCTAATATAAATCTCATTGAAAATAATAATCCTTGTTTAAATTTTTTTCAAAAATGATGATGTTAATAGATATTAAACCTTGTAATAGTTATTAATCCTATGCTCAATAGATTCACAATATCTAGCTTATTCTTTTTGTACACTATGTAAACATGAGTTTATTATTAAAAATACTTACTGAGTTCATTCTTTAATGTTTTTACATGGCACTTCATAGTGGTATTCGAAATTGTTGTTTTTATTCAAGCAATAAAAAGAACCTTAAGAGCACAGTACTCCTAATTATGGAATGTTCCTAAGAATAAATACTTTAACACTATTTTCTAAATATTTATATATGATACCACTTTCAAGATTGTCATTCGATACAACATTTAAACTTATAAACTAAAAAAATATCTTCTTTGGAAATGTTGTGAAGTAAAAAGTAGGTTTCCTATTTCTAAGTGGGATAAGGTTTGTAATGGAAAGAATATTTGAGGGGTAAGCTTTCAAAATTATAAACTTAGGGACAAAAATTGGTTGGATATTATTTAAAGATCAAAACTAGAGTGAGACTAAAATGTTACATAAAAAATATAGAGGATCTTTGATGCAAATTGTTAAGGGAACCTAGGAGTCCAACAATATGGAACTCCATATCAAACAATTCACAATTGATTAAGAAAACATATTAGGTGGTCAATCAATGGAAATTCTACAAATTTTTGGTCTTGTGCTTAGCTGAAGCCTTATCCTCTTATTTCTGATCCAAAATAGTAACCACTTCATACCTAATTAGCTTATAAATGTCAAAAGGTCAACCATTATATCCATGACAACAATAATTCTAGATCATGGATTTCTATTTGAAACTTGGTTCAAGGATGAGTTTCTAAAGATGCTTCAAGAGTTCTATTTGACCTCTTCTACACCGAATATTGAGATGATTTTGGATCTATCAAAAGATGGTGGATTTTTAGTCAAGTTAGGATATCATGGAATTTTAAGGTATGTCTTGTGTAGGAAGGGTCTAGACACATTGAATCATTTTTCTCTTCATCATCAGTTTGCTTACACCATTTGGACTACTTTTTCAACAATATGAGAATATATTGGGCATCTCCATTAAATTTGAAAGATTTGATGAAATATTGGATTAATTGTTTCAAAGTTAAAACGTTATGCATTTTGTGGAGGACTCATCTTGCTATTCTTTATTAAAGTCTATGGATTGAAAGAAATAATATAATTTTAAAAAATGAATATTATAATTATGACTAAGTTTCGAATCATATTATTGCCTCTCTTGCAAAGAGTGTACAAGCATGGTGCACATCATTAAGAGTATCAAGTGTAGAAAACGATTTGCTACCACCTTAGTTACAAGAAATGGATACACATGCAAAGTGTTATTTGCAATAATGAAAACAACACATGATTTGGGTCAATCTATAGTAAAAAAAAAGGAAATGCCCAAAAGTTGGGTTCACCAAAATCAATTTTGATGGTGTTTTCAAAGGAAAATCAAGGAAAGCTCTTGGAGGTGGTGTTTTCTAGAATAGTAAAGGCAAAATTCTCCTTGTTCAAAATCATACAAAATTTTAAATAATTTGCAAAGGCTAGGTCACTTCTTAAAAGGATCATGATTGCCATTGAAAAAGGATGGGGATATTTTTCAACTAGAGGATTAAAAAATTATTATTAATGTTTTTAAGAATAATACATGTGGCGATTGTAAAAAAATAACTTTACTTGTGATGTCCACCAAATATTTTTGGAGTTAATATCTTGGAAATGTCAACATACCTATAAAGAAGGAAGTAGAGTGGTAGATAATTTAGTCATGTGATGTTGAGATTTTCTCATAATGAAAATGGCACTAAGAAGTTGATTGTAGAAAAATAGTAATTCGAAGAAGAAAAGTAAGTTAATATAGTTTAATTGACCTAACAAAAAATTATATAATATTTTTTATTTTGATAGTAAATGCTCCCAATAGAAGTCGCATATAACTTATTGAAAAAATTAATAATAATAATTTTTGAATATTTGCCTTTTTATTTATTACATCAACATTATTGACAAAAAATGCTTATTTATTTAAAATTAAAATATATAGAATAAGAGTTGAAAGTAAGGATGGGGTAGTTGGAATATGGATGAGAGGAAGAGTGAATCTATGTAAAACCCTATCTAGGTAGCAAATACTACACCAAAAGTAAATTTTCAAGGATAAGATGATTGAGCATGATATAATGGTTCCTAAAACTAGAGGATTAATATGCAAGTTCTATGGATATTGACCAAGTTAAATTGGATCAAGTGGAAGTGGGGATTGGATTCAAATTACTCCATGATTTTTCTTTCAAAAGGATTTTTCTCATTATCTTCTCCAATCCAAAAATAAGGGAGAAAATAATGGATGGAAGCCCTTGGTTTTGGGGTAGAGATGCATTATATTTAAGACCATGTAATTAAAATTTTTCTTTGGAGCTTAGACTATTATAAGGCTTTTGATGTGGATTATATTTTGTAAACTTCCTTATAAACTCATTAGTAAGAAGGTTTTGAAGAATATTGGCAATACTCTAGGTGAGTTCATCTAGGAAGGACTAACTTCTAAGGAGAGAAGGCATGTTGTATACACTTGAATATGTGTTTGCAATAGATATTTTAAAATATTTATTGCAATCCATTAAGATTAAATTTGAATCAATATAATGAGATCAACAAGTGAAATATGAAAACATTGCATTCTAATGTTGCAAATATCATGAAACTAGACATACGGAAAAAGTTTACAAAGTGAAAATGATGGAAAATTTTGGGCATAAGGCAAACTTCAATATAAAACAAAGATATCATATCATAGGAGAAGATGCGCCAATCAAGGATTTTCCACTCCTAAGATAGTGGCAAGAAAAACCTCTTTGCATCATCAAATGGAAAAGGCCATTATAGTTCACTTGAATAAACCATTGGAAGAAAAAATGACACATAGGATGAGGAGGAAAATTTCAAATACAGAAAGAGTTAAAGGTTCAAAGGAACATGGGGAGGCAAAGTTTAAAGTAAATGAGATGAAGGAGGTGAAGGTTAATTAGGGCAAATTATCTTCATTTTTCTCAAACAACATAAAATCTTATCCTTGCAATAAAAATGAAAGTAGTATAGTGTATTCATTGCACTTTAGGGTTTCAATAGAAGCATAATAAAGAAAAGCATATGGAGGATATCCAAGGAAATTTAGAGTTTCTAGGACATCATAAGAAAGTAATTACTACAAAGGATCATTCATGCATTTTAGGGTTTTTGGGGCAACATAAAGAAGAAAGTGTTTATTAGGCTATTCCTTGCATTTCAAATTCTTTAGTGCAACATAAATCTGTAGAGGATATGTTCATTATGAATAAGAGTGTTGGTGGGAATGGAAAAAGGAGAAGAAGACCATCAAAGCATGAACAAAGAGAAAAATCTCAGGGATATCAATTTGAGAAGTCAAAAAAATAATCATAGATCTTACAAGAAGTGGGACTAAGCCCACTAATAAAAATAAAAAGTGATGATGATGAAAATGATATTGTGGAATATTAGGGGTATGAATAAGACCCCTAAAAAGGAGTTATTAAAGAAACAATAGGTTTTCATAATCCCAAGTTTATTTTAATACAAAAAACAAGATTAAATAGTGAGGAATGTAAGGATGCTTTTAAAAAGATTTGGAAGATGGGTGACTTTACATAAGTTTCTTCTATAGAAGCTTTAGGCAATATTGCAACAATATAGGACAACACAAATGGGATGGGCAATTGTTATAAGCAAAAAGTAATTGGGTTGATAGACTTATTTGCAAGAAAGAGACAAACATCAATGTTGGGTTTATAAATGTTTATGCTCCAACTATAGTTGCTCGTCATGAAAGATGTTGGAAGGACCTTAGAATATTTTTGTTAAACACAACGATGATTCACAATTGTGATCTATAGATTCTTGAGGGTGGTTTCAACACTATTCTATCTCCTTCGAAGAAGGGTGGCACTCCAAGATGGTCTAAATAAATGCAATATTTTGCTTCATTTATCAATTCAAATGGCCTTAGGATATTAGCCCTTCAGGTTTTCAATATACATGGGATGATAGATGCATTGCGTAAACTCATAAAGTGGAAATATTGGATAGATTCTTGTTATCCAACACATGGTTGCAAATAGAGTATACAATCTCTTTAGATATTTTATTGTGAGCAGGATCGAATCACACACCCATTCTTTTTACATGTGATTTACGAAATAATGGTCATCCAAAGTCATTTTGCTTCTAGTCTATGTGGCTCCAAGACCCCGATTTCATCTAGATGTTTATGTTACAGTGGGATAAATCACATTTTAGAGGATCATATCTGTACAAGTTTGTCCAAAAGATGAAATATTTAAAGAAGCAAATGAAAATTTGGAATGCCAAATCTTTTGATAACATTTTTATAGGAAAGGAAGAAATTGAATATAAGCTAAAAAAATTTACAATAGATAGTAGAAATTAATGGAATGGATAAGGATTCTTATGTGAAAGAAAAAATTACCCCTTTATTATCATAATGCATTGAAAAATGAGTCATATTAATTTAAAAAATCTAGGGAGAAATGGCTCAAAATAAATAAATACAAAAAAAATCATGCTATAGCAAGAACAAAATTTTCTTTTCATCACATTAAAAATATTTTTATTCCATATGGAAGGAATATTGAGGAAAAAGAAGATATAAGGAAGAAAGCAACTAATTATTTCAAAAATAGTTTGTCAGATACTAGGCAAGATAAGCTTTTGCAAAACTTTCCATCAAATATCACACAGGGACAAAATGAAAGCTCAAAATTGAAAGAAATTGAATCCAAGCTCAAAAACTTACAACATATAGTAGAAACTAATGGAATGGATAAGAATTCCTATATGAAAGAACAATAATTACTTTTCTATTATCATAATGCATTGAAAAATGAGTCATTAGTTCCAAAAGGCTAGGGAGAAATGACTCAAGAGATAGAAATAAAAAAAAAATCATGTTACAACAAGAACAATTTTTTTCATCACATTAAAAATATTTTAACTCTAGATGGAAGAAATATCAAGGAAAAATATATAAAGAAGGAAGCAATTAATCATTTCTAAAATAATTTGTCATATACTAGGCAAGATAAGAAGGCCCAAGATAAGCTTTTGCAAAACATTCCATCAATTATCACATAGGATAAAATGAAATCTTGATTAAGAAGATATCTATAGAGCAGCTACATAAAACAATTTTCCCCTTCCATCCTAACAAGGCACCTAGCCCCAATGGATGTCCTACAATTTTTTTTATTTTTGAGGGGATTTATTGAAGAGTGATATTTTAGTTGCGGTTGAAGAGGTTGAAAATTGAAGGCTATAAGAAGTGAGATCAATGTCACTTTTATTACATTGGTACCCAAGAAAGATATAAAATATTTTGATAATTTTCATCTAATAAGCATTTGTAATATGATTTATAAGACCATTCCAAAAATTATGGCAAACAAGTTGAAAGGCATTATAGATTGTGTTATCTAAGAGGAACAAGGTGGTTTTGTTTGCAGTAAAAAAATTCTTGATGGTATAATCATTACATAGGAGGCCATACATTCCATGAAAAACTAAGTATGCTTATAACATTAGATATGAACAAAGCATATGATAGGGTTTTCTAGAGTTTTCTATGTGATACTCAAAAATTTTGGTTTTGATTATAGTTGATGTAAATGGATTAGATGTTATAACACTATGAAATATCCTATTTTGATCAATGGTTCTCATGTCGGTTACTTTAAGTCATCTTGTGGACTCCACCAGGGTGATCCACTATCTCCTTATCTATTCATCATTCTTCTAGAGGCATTAGGGAGAGTTTTCTCAAAGGAAAAAAATGAAAGGAAAAATCAAAGGTATTCAGGTTGCAAAAAATGATCTCTTCAAATATCATATCTAATTTGTTGATGATATTTTTCTTTTGGATCATCCCTCAGTCGGTGAGGCCATGGAGTTTAAATCAATACTATCATGCTATGAGAATGATACTAGACAGTTGGTTAATACTTCAAAATCTAGGATTTTTTCATTAACATTGCCCTAGATTTACAACAAATTATTATGGATATTTTAGAGTTTAAAATTAAAAAAATTCATCAACCTACTTGGGTATTCCTTTGTCTCATAAAGAAAATAAAAAGGAGCTTTGGATCTCTTTTTTAGATAGAATGAAAGCTTGTTTAATAGGTTGGAAAGGTAAGTTCTTAACCATAGCAAGAAGGCTACAACTTATAAAGAGTACATTGCATCCATCCCTATTTATATGATGCCATTTTTAAGATGGTCAGTGAATATAGCATACAAAATTGATAAAATTCAAAACTTCCTTTGAAAAGGATGAAGAAAAATTTAGGTCTCCTTTTTGTAAGTGGGGAGGGTTTGCAAAAGAAAAAATATTAGAGTAGACTTGTGTAATTGTAGACTTATGAGTTTGGCCTTGGGGGCAAAGCTTTGGGGGAGATTATTCAGAGATCAAAGAAAGAATTGGACACAAATTTATTTAAAAATATATATAGGTTCTCTTGATGCAATTAAATTATTTAGAAAAAGAACCCTACCCAAAGGATCTTCAACATGGAACTTCATATTAGATAGTTTGCAATAGATTAAAAAATATATTAGATAGTTAGTCAATGAGGAGAAATATGCAATTTTTAATCTAATGCTTGGTTGAAGCCTTATCCTATTGTCTCTTCCTCAAAATGGCATCCATTGTCTCGGGCATGCCTAACTTGTAAAGGCCCAAAGCTCAAAGACTATTAATATAAGCAACAACTTTAGATCATAGATCTCTATTAGTAACCTGGTTGAAGGAGAGGAACTCAAACAAATCGCAAATGAACTTCAAAAGATGCTTCAAGTATTTTAATTGACAATTTTTACATGAAAGGATGAGTTGGTTTGGAATCTATCAAAATATTACGGATACTCGATGAAGTTGGGATATAAGGATTTAGAGCAATAAAAAATTCCTGCTCCCAAATATTTTCCTTGGAAGAATGTTTGGTCACTAGAGGCCTTCCCTAAGGCTTCAACATTACTTTAGTTAGCATTTCAAAGTAATATTCTTACAGGAGAGTCTACAAAGAAAGGACATCATGGACATTTCATATATGTCTTGTATAAAAAGGATTTAGAAACATTAGATCATTTGCTTCTTCATTGTCCCTTTGCTCACACCATTTTGGGTTACTTTTTTTTAAATATGAAAATATATTGTGTAGTCCATGAACATTGAAAGAGTTGATGAAATGTTATATTGATAATTGCAAAGTGAAATTGTGTGAAACATCAACTACTATGCAAGAGCTAGGGCATTTCTTACAAGGAGTAAAATTGCAATAGAAAAATGATGGAAATATATTTCAAATGAGGGGGATTAACAAATCATCATTAATGTTCTAAAAAAAAATGGATGTGACGATTGAATGAAAAATAATTGAATGAAAAATAATACCATTGTTGGCATTCATCTATTATTAGAGGCAATTTCTTGGAACCATGAACATATTTATAAAGAAGGAATTCAAATAGCAAATAATTTAACCAATTGCGGTTTTGATTTTTATCTTGGTGAAATTCAAAATTTTGAAGACAACTAATGAAATGAGATGATCTCTTAAATCAAAATGATTTCAAGAAGTAGAAAGTTGAATAATATATTTGATTAAAAAAAGAAAAATATTTGTGATAAAAAGCATGTCAATATGGGTTAACTACCCTAACAACAAATATAACATTTTGGTATTTTGATGGAGCAGCCCCCTATACAAGCCACATATAACTTACTAAAATAATAATAAAATATAACATAGTGATATTGTTCCATATGTAATCTAATCTCTTTCTATTTTTGAAGGAGGCATTTTGTTGCTTGCCATTTGGAAATCTAGTCATTAAAACCTCAAATTTCAACATGGCACAACATTAGTAAAGTAACCCTTTCTTAAATCTTAAGAGGACCTAGGAAAGTAGTTAAATCTTTTATGAGCTTTATGACATTACAATCAGAACACATAAAGGGTTGTCTGAATGTTTTGGTAGTGACATAGGTGTCAAACAAGGTTGCCCTCTATCTCTGACCTTATTTGGGTTGTACATTGAGAATGGATAAACAAATTTCGGGGAGAGGGTGTGCACTTAACCAAATATGTGGTAAAACTCCTCATGTATGTAGATGGTGTAATTCTTGTGGCCAAAACAACCAAAGATCTAGAAGATCACCTTCGAGCTCTATAACTCTTTTGTAAAGAAGTTGGGATGCAGGTGAACACAAGCAAAACAAAAATTATGATTTTTTAGTAACAAAGAAGCAACAGCTCGAATTTCAGTTTGCAGGAGAACCGCTTGAGGTAGTAGTAGAATACAAATACCTAGGCATAGACTTTCATGACAAACTTAATTGGAATACATGTATGATGAAAAGAACTCAAAGTGGTTGGAGAGCACTATATGCACTTCAAAACAAGTGAAGGAATGCTGAGTTGTGGGACTGGAAGACCACCAAGGTCTTATTTGGCCTACTTATTACACCATTTTTGTTGTATGGTTGCAAGGTGTGGGCTAGTGGCACAACAAATGCAAAATGCAGGCAAATAGAAAGGATTCAAAAATATATAATGAAATTTTTTCTCAAAATTAAGGCCATAACCCCTTTTGAATTTATTCTAGTTAAAACTGGAATGTTCCCTTTAGAAGCAATTGCTATGACCAAGCTGTTATGTTACTTGAAAAAAGCAAAAAACATGAAAAACGACAAATGGCCTAGGGCAACTAGGAAAGAAGAGTTACATAGGCAGAATAATACATGGATGAAACAAAATAAAAAATGGATGAAACGTTGGGAAATCAACATAAATGAATGCCCAAATGTCAACATAGACAAATTATATGAATGAAAAGTTCAGAAGTGGAATGTGGAAAAATACAAGCAGAAAAAGACAATATTATATTGCAAAGTTTAACCCAACGTATGACCACAGGGAAAAAATGTATATATAGGTGCTGAAATCGAGTGGGAGGAAAAAATACTCATTGCTCAGATAAGGACTAGCTCTCATAGGCTTAGATGTTAAACAGGGAGATGGGCAATGCCCAAAGAACAATGGGAAGAAAGGATATGTACTCTATGCAGCACAGGGGCAATAGAGACAGAGAAACACTTCATCTATAAATGCCCGAGTTTTTTCCGGGGCAAACACAAAGAAACACTTGGGAACGGGTCTATGACAGAGTTATTTAAAGAAAGTAAAATAAAAAAAGTAGGGGAATTGCTAACCCAAATCAGTAGGAGAAGGAACAACCTTCTCAAAGATATTAAAGATCATATGATATAATTTGAGTAATTGTACTTCCATATTTGAGGTCTCATAGACCATATTTGGGTCTCGTGGATGTAATTAAAATCATTCATTCATTCACAAGAAGAAAAGTTTTGTAAACATGCTTTATGCTTACATTTAATAATAAGTCCAACTTCTTACCTTATGTATGGTTAAACCTTACACAAACAATAAGGAATTTAACGAGAGAACCAGTTCTACTTTTTTAATTTTCACCAATTTTACACAATTGTTACATTTAAATTCCAATTATCTAGCTTCAAATAGCTCAAATCACTATTTTTTATTATAAATAAAAATGAAAATCCTATAGACACCATGGAATGCTTTTGGATCTAGATAATTTCAGCACCTTTGTTTATGAATTGTTGTTGGTCATTAACATATTCATTACAAAAATGAAAAGTAATATTAAGAAATTCATTTAAACGTGTAAATAGAAAACATACCTGAACAAAACAAATGTATGCTTGATTAGAACTACATAACTTGATTATCAAGCTACATTTATGACCAACAGGTATGCTTGATTAGAACTACATAACATTTTTCATTTAAATTCATTTATCAAGCTACTGCCTATAATAGGCACAAGTGTACTTTAGATGAAAACATTTATGACATTCATTACAGAAAATAACACTTCTCTAAAATTCACTTTCTTGGAGATATCTAAAAAGAATGTATCCACAATTTTACAAGGTATAAAATTTTTGGTATTTTATTGCCAACTTATAATGTAATTATACATATAATCTAACAAAAAATTGTTCATATCGGATGATAACTGTATGTTTAAATATATTTCTTTAATATCAGAATTATTATTTATAATTGCATCCAGTTCACAGTTCCGCACTAGTGAGCTCATAAGGGCTGAGCATTGGAATCTGGCATTGATATCCCAGATTGTTTCTCCTAATTTTAGCAGTCATACTATTATATATTTTGGTGCCAAATAATAAGTAATCTTCAATGTAAAGATTTTAACAACGCATATGGTCTTATCTTGCTTTACCACTTCTGTATACAATCTAAACAGTAAACTCTGAATTTTTTTTAAATCTTTAACCATTAAAAATTAAAATGTTAAAGATAGTTAAACTTCGTTGATATAAAGTCATGGCCACTAACTACCTAGTGTTTTCCTTCAAAATTGCATAAATCTTGGTCAGACTCTAGTTAGGAGAGAAAAGTATCAGTAACACAAGGGTTTTTAATATATATATATATATAACATGATATTTAAACTTGGACAAAAAAGTTTGTAAAATCTTATCCATTTCAACGCCATTCCCTGTGTTGGGAGGACTAGAAATAATACCAACATAGATTTCTTTCCTCGTAGCTCCTCACAGACAATTTGCTCAACATTCTTGGCACCTGATAGAGAGAAATCATCATATAGCTGGGCAGCTTGAGCATATCCAGTGCACTATAAACTAAGCCACATAAAATGAATACAATAATAATTTAACAGAAAGTATGGATGCAGCCAAGAGATATAATCCTCGATGCATCATGAAATTGCAGCAGTAGCATAATGCAGTTAGAAACCATAACCAGGACCAACTTGTACCTGTGCAAGATAGTGTAATGTTCAATTCCATTTTGTATGAAGAAAACAATGATAGTTGGAAAGAAAATTATGCCGGACATATGATTGAAAAGCAGTAGACAATTGAACTCTTCACAGCATCATCATGCCGGATTCAACTAGTTATAGTAATTATTTTACACTTGACAAATGCCTTTCAACTTCTGCATCTTTCAGCATGTTCTATTCTCCACACATTTAGATGCAGGTGGTTCTTACATGGTCAGATTCAAAATGAATCTCGATATATTGAGGCCTGAGGCTTGTTAGACACAATTGGCCATCACTTTTTTATTTTTAATTACAATAATATCTATGTTACAAATAAGTTCCATGAGCGTCTTCATATAAATAATCTATACCATATGAAGATCAAATACTAGTGCCAATATTTGAGTATGCATCACTTGAACAGAAATGAATTTCATTTTTACTGTAGTAACAAAAAAAAAGGGAAAAGATGTTTCCTGTGGGGGAGAAACTCATATACCCCGTCATTCAACAGGAAGATGTCAACATGCACTGAATTGCAACCTCATAGTGGAAACTCTTTTTGAAGTGCATCAAGATCCCGTGCATCACAAGCCTCCAGAAATTCTGTCCTTCCAGAACAGCTGTCAAAAAACGTTTCACCCAGAATTAAAGGATCCATTCAAAGAATATAAAGTAACAGCCAAAGACCAGCTAAAAGCAGCTTCCATTTACTCATAAAGCATTGCAAAACATTGCCAAAAGGATTTTCCTAGAATGTTAAAGAAAAGAGTTTGGAATTGAACAAGTTAATTATCTGTCTCACTTTACAAAAATCTGAAGCACAACCTTACGTACACTTAACAAAAGAAAAGGAAAATTCTCACACACCACATGATGAAATGTGTCTGTGAGCACACGTGTGCCCACCTACTTATTTTCTTTTCTTGGTTGTGTTTTGGACGGGAAGAGGGATGTAATTTGATACTCTCAAATATCTACCAAAAACTCTTTTTGTATAAAATAATAATGCTGATATCCTTGTTAGTTTCCTGGTTGCAAATTTGTCATTATTTAACCTGGATCACTGATCAGTAAAAAATCTAGGTGCAAACCTTTAGCATTTTGTTCACATCTTTGGATTGCCTAGAAAGCAAAACATTGAATTGGTTGCAAAAGTTATTATTTAACCTGCATCACTAATCAGTAATAAATCAAGGTGTAAACCTTTGGTAATTTGTTGACGTCTTTGGAATACCTAGAAAGCAAAACATTGAATTACATGCAGTCAAATTTGAGAGAACAGTATATGGCAACTAAAGGTTTCAAAATCAAAATTTGCATAAGCTAACACCTCAGTTCTTGTTCTTTAAGGAAGAAAAAGAATTTGAAGAATCTTGGGTGTTTTTTTTTTTGAGTAATACTTCTTATACACATCCACCATGGGGATTGAACCCGGGTCACATCACCGATAATGCAAGTGGCGTCCTTGCTGGTAGACCACACTCTTGGGTGGTACTTGTCATAAAGGCGGGGCATTAATGTACTTTAACATAAAGAACGTGCTAATACAGGCAGGTAAATGTTGGATTTTGGGCAAAACAATAGAAAGAACACAGTATAATTGCTTGCTTATGTCCAACAAAACAAGCAGCATTCAAAAACAGATTTCTAATGAGTCCTCACTGTGCAGACAACCGTACAATGCAGAGAGATATTTGTAAATCGATACATAGTAGGATTGTGTCATTAATGAACACAGATCCATGCTAAGTAATAAATTGACGTGCAAAGCTTTGACATTTCGTTCATTTTAGGAATACCTAGGAGGTAAAACACTGAATTACATACAGTCAAATTTGAGAGAACAGTATATGGCGAGAATTTTCAAGTTTTCCAAATCAAACTTTTCATTAAAGCCAATGCCCAAGTTTTGTTCCTTTCTTTGTTAAAAAAAGGAAGAAGATCAAAGAATAAAAACAATTCAACAATAATCAAGAAGTCTTGTCATAATTTCAAGGCATTCATGCACTTTAACATGATTTGAAATATGGAAATTGCTGCCAACAGGAAATATTATAGAAAGTTGAAGAAAAGAATTTAGAGTGTTTTAAAAAAGAAAAGAAAAATGCTAGCTAACACCTGCAGGTCAGTGTAGACAAGTAAAATGAACAAAAAGAACTTTGAAAACAAAAATGCTCAAGCAAGACTTGGCAGAATATATTTTTTGGTTTGTAAAAACATAATGCAGACTCATATGTATTTTGGACAAAATAATAGAAAGAGCACATTGTAATTGCTCATTCAACGTTCAACCTAACAAACAGAAGCATTTGGACGGTGTAGAACCCCCTGGTCGTGGTCTCTCAGACCAAGGCGACCCCGCAAGGGGTTTTTCTCTTAAAGGAAAAAAAAACAAACAGAAGCATTTATGATGAATCCTCTTTGTGCAGACTACCATTTGATGCAAAGACAGGTTTGTAAACGGATGCATAATAGGATTTTACATTAATGCTTAGACTTCAGACTCACCATACTTCAATTCTCATTACTCACCATACAAAACAATTTTGGTTGAGATGCAATGCAACTTGTGGCACTTACGACAAGTAAACAAATAAATAACACAGAGAGTGTGCATCAAATACCTAAGAGAGATTCGTAAATACTGCCAAGCATTTTCAGCTTTTGGATTCATTGCCAATGCTCTTACATAGTAACAGATAGACTCTTCATAGCGACCCTGAAAACAAACCATAATGAAAGTTATTATTGTCATTCACTCATTTAAGACAAAAATTACTGCAGTTTTTGTCATGATAGAATTCTTCACTTTACATTAAGGAAGAGTATCTAAATGTCGTGATGCCACAAATTTTAATGTTATAAGATTTGTGAGAAATGCATACCTGGTTAGCAAAGCTGATACCCATATTTGCCCATGCACGGACATAGTTAGGCTTCAAGTCAAGGGCCTGAAAGGGTTCAAAATTGTGAGCAAATAAAATAAAATTATGTAAAGAAACCATAAAGACGCAGCAGCACAGTTCTTAACACCGCAACCATAGAAAAGAACATTAGAAATTGCTTACTGTTCCATGTTCCAAACAATCTTTGACAGTTGATATTCTAGACCTCAAAAGCAATTTAACAAAAAATCATGTTGATCTTATTTTCAAATTTTAAGTAGAAAAGATTTATATTAATATATTACACTGCAGCACTGAACAAAATGATGTAAAAACGAATTCCAGTGAATTCTCAAACTATTTTAGATACCTGAACAAAACAAATGTATGCTTGATTAGAACTACATAACTTCTAGACTATGAAAAAGAACTGCTAAAATGCACAGAAACCTGAGTAAATATAAAGCCCTTCATAATTGCAAAAAAGAAATGGAAGAGTGACATGCTCACTGAATGTCCTAGTCATAGTTGGAAGACACAATTAGTGATAAACTCGGCACCCCAATTTTGGAGATTTTATGCGCAAACCAAGAAAACTCGGCCAAAAAAAACAGAAGAATTTTTTCAATTAGATCCAGAAAGCTAATTTTATATTAGATATTCATAAAAAAGAGGACAATTACAATTCATGATCATCAAATCCAACCAAATACATCATAGTATCATACAAATGCAAAATTTCAAAAATATAAAGCAGTTTTTAAACTGTTTTTTTTTTTCCCCTCCTCCCCCTTGAACTAGATGGTTGGCCTTGGCTTTGAATGGGTGGTTGAATTGGAGGCTTCTCAAGTACAGGATCATCATGGTATATCTCCTCCAATCCTCTCAAATGTTCTGCTTCCTCCTCAAGTGCCTCGAAAAATGAACAAGCTTTCAATGAAACCTACTACCACTCTTAGCTTCGTATTCCCTTTCTTCGTCCTCATTCATTTTCTTTAAATTTTCCCAAATTTAAATTCTAGTAGTATTATATTAGGAAGAGGTGACAAGTAGAATCTGTTTGGTATAATTATAAAAGATTGTCAATCAACATTCAACATACTAGATTTTTAATCAAATGCAGTTTCAAATATTTTTCCTATTTCATCAATTAGTCTCTTTCCCTAAGGGTACATGGAACTATTAAAAGATCTCTATATTTCTATTGCATTTAAGAACTTAAGCTTACCATAAATACCATAGTCACTTTCTTGGAGATTTATGTGGATGTAGTTGAAATTTTGAAACTCCTCTAAATATAGAAAACACATTATTTTCATAATTATTAGTAATAAAAAATTAATTTTCCTGCCATTTTTTGCTAACTGTCCAAGGCTTGCCAAGTTTCCCGCAAAAAACAGTGAGAAATCATGAGAAATATCACAGCAAGTTGGCGATTTTCTCCGTGCCAAGAAAATAAAAAAATAAAAAAAACTCGCCGATCAGCGATTTTTTTAACTATGGTCCCAGTTATATAGTAGAACCCCCAAAACACCTAAGCTATATTAAATTATTAATCAGCAAATATTACACTGCTCTCAATAGTAGAAATGTCTTGAAGCCTGTCTTACATTGCATCCCCTTGTCTCAACTACTAAAGAAACTCATAGGGGAATCATTGGTAAAAATTTGAAACTTTGCCTACGAAACAAATTTATTCAGGGCACTCTCCTAAAAAAGTCAGTTCTATGTTATGTGCCTTTCCCATATCTTGATTAATTATGATACTTTTTTTGTTTCTGATGCAAAGAATGGATTGATTTGTGGCCAGTTATAATTTCATTAAAAATTTGCTTCCTTTGAACAAATCTTCCTTGTTCTGATCAATTAAGAAAGATATAAGAAATTTAACCTTTTTGCAATAGCATTGAATACGGAGACAGATGTGAAAATTCTTGGAAACCTGCTCCATATCCTTTTGACTACATCCCAATTATCATTATCCTTTCTTTGGAGATATGCTCCATAAGGGACTTGTCCTGCTCTGCTGTGACCAACACAGAATGTTGTTAGGAATTTTCCTTTGTGCATCTAATTTTCAATGTCCTTGTCTTTCAAACGATTCTCACAATATTTGATTGCCTCGTTACAAAATTCTGCCTATAAGGTATTAGTCATCTCAAATTACATTGAATTCTACATATATGATTGATGTTTCTTGTAGCTTTAGGAGTCTAAAGTCTAAACTTTGTCTTCATCTTCTTATGGCCAGGCAACATATGATTTTTGCTTCCAAAATGTACCCTCTTCTATAAGCCCATTGTATTATTACCAAAATCTTGATCAGAAATCAATCCCAAATACCCCAGAAAAATTGGGATTGGTGGAAATGAGGAAAAAGTTAGCAACCACCACCCCCAAAAAAATTGTAATTTGAAGAAAAGATAATTTTGTTAAATTATGTTTTGATTTATTCCATTTTTCTTATTTTCCAATTGATTGTGTATTTTGAATTAATCACAATTTTTTTTAACTGATTTTCACATTTACTGTAAAAGAAAATAGCACAATCATTAAATTGCAATTGGTCACTGATTCTGGTAACAGTGGTTTGTTCTATTCTGGCAATCAATTGCATTTCTTAATGTCTGAATATCTAAATTCCAAACAGGGGATTGAATCTCTATTTGGTCTCCTACAAGTTCAGTGCCTAACTTCTTTTTATCCTAAAAAACATCAAGAAAATATTTTTTATTCCATTCCTTCAATTTCCTTTTATAAACTTCAGTTTTTGATTGAATTGACGATTTCCAACCCTTTCCCTATTATGATCGACTTGAATATTTGTATTGATGCATCATGTATATTTGGAGTTGTTGTACAAGCTGATTTTTTACCATGGTATATAAACTTGATTTTTTTATGGGTTAGGCCTTCGTGTATTTGGTAGGTTAGATGATATTTTCTTTTTTGAAGAGGTTGAAAGGCAGGGGCGTATCGGAGGCCACCATCCCCGTCAATTGAACTTGGTTTTCCACTAGGAGAACCCAACACCTTTTCCCATTGCGGTGTCCCTGTCAGGACTGATTGGACAAAATTATAAGAAGCTAATGTCCATAATATTATTATTATTATTATTATTTTTAAATAGTACTTCTTATAAACATCCGCCATGGGGATTGAACCCGGGTCACATCACCGATAATGCAAGTGGCATTATTATTATTATAATCATATAATAAAATTGGACATGTCAAACAGAAAGGGAAAAAAAAACAAAGACCTAAGTTAGAGCTAATAAAGGACCAAGACATCATGACCTGGGAATAAGATTGTGATATTTATCCTCCACACGGACTAGTCTCTCACATAAATCTAGCTTATAAAAGAGAATCATCTTTTTCACTGTTCATATCATCTTTGGCTGGTGTCATTGGTGGAGTACATGCAGTGCTGAGGACTATGATATGTAAGCCTTGAATGAGTATTGCTCAGTTTGAAGCTTGTATTAATACATGGTTATGTCTGAAGTGTGCTCAAGCTTGCTTCCCCATGGCCATCTATGGGTCACTAGCTAGAGTATATGGGTTAGAGAATCTTCTGTATCAGGCTTGAGGGTTGTGTATCAGTAGACTATATATGTAATTCTGCTAAGAGTTCTCAGCTGCCAGTTAAGAACTGGGAAATTTGCACCCAGAACCAGAGTAGGAAGGTTGCGTGCCCAATGGCAGACTGTTGGTAACAAGCTCAATGCAGACTGACTGGTAACAAGCTCACCTTTGATACCGGTCTAGGATGTTATTTTCTGGTGGCTGTCTGTTTATAGCAAGCTCGATGTATGAGCCAGATGGGCACAGTAGCAGGCTGGACGGATTATCGCTCGGGTAAAGGAAAGTCAATTTAAGTCTGTTCTACGGCAGCATAGTTTCTTATAAAAGCCTTAATTTTGTTTTGCTACAGTTAGTTGTTGGTTGTGAGCCTTATTTTAAGAGGGCAAGCTTGTCATACGTGTGTCCCTGACCTTTTGTTTATGCCATGTAAGTCTCAACACAAGTGAGTGGGTTTCAAGAGAACTCAAGTTGGAACTGAATATGGTTGAAGATAGTAGGGTTTCCCTAGTTTGCAGACCATTCTCAGTAAAATATCATCTGTTGGATGAATATGTGTACCAGCTCCTGTCTTTTTTCCCCCCAACATTTATTTGAGACGTGAGTTTCTTGCATGGAGAATCTTGGGTTACAAAATTAGAATTGTTGTACCTGAGAAGAATTAAATACTCAAACCTTTGTTTCATTTGTAATTGTCCTCTTATCTGAGTTCACTTTTTATAGTAAAGCATTCTATAAACTGAATCTTTCATAGTACCATATTGGATATGATACAAAGTGGCATGAGGACTTTAATATAAAAAACTGATTGCTTCATAGAAGGGAGGCATGTACATTACAAATGGGTATCGAAACAATTGAAAACTTGGCAAAATGACATCAGAGTGCTCCACTCTTTTTGAGGAAGTTGGGTATGTTACAGACCAATTCCACCCATTTCTGCATGTTTTTATCCATAATTTAGATTTGAATTTCTTGGTGGTTTGATGTCATCTACATGAAGTCATATTCGCAAATAATGAAACCCACTATACTGAGGACATTTTAATCAATTAGATTGTTGGAAACCAACCATTTCAAAGGCACTACAAAAAAAACAAGATGTGGTCAACTACAAGTTAATTGTTTGTCCGAATGACGAGACCTTAAAAGGATTTAATCTCTCTCAGGTACAGATTATCTACCAACGAGATTAAGTTTTTAGAATACTTTTTTTTACAGTTACGTGCATCCTTCTCCTTTCCTAAGACAAATACAATAGAGTTAATCCCTAAAGGCTAAAATCCATTTGTCAATTATGATGCACTTTTTGAAATCAAAATCTTTATTCCATAAAAGTGCAAAGGCTGATAAGTAAATGAACACCTAATGTTTTGCTCTAAACTTGTCCAATCAATTAATTTCTTCATGCTGGTAGTGTTACAGAGACTTTTTTCCCTTTATATATGGGCTTGAAATGGGTCCCACCAGTATTAAATAATCACCATGTTGACATGGTATTTCAATGAATCACACAGTGGTATTATGTTGCTTGACAAGATTTGAACTTGGGTCTCTGCATTGAAATCCCACAATTTTTAACCGCTTGAGCTAATGCCATTCGACTAAAATGTTAAGGTTCACTCCTCGAAGTGTGAAACTTCTCACTCCTAACCACTGCCCCAAACCTATGGACTTAGCACAGTACTAAATGTTAAGGTCCACCCATAAGATTGGAAACTTGTTCTATGCTGTGAAGCTTTTCATTCCCCACCACTATCCCTCACCCCTCAAACAAAAATGTTAAGGTTTACCAATGGGATTTGAACCTTGATTTATGATGTGTAACTCCTCATTCCCCACTACTTGATTCAAACCCCTTGGGCACTGAGACCTCAAATTTTGTTTAAAGGGATAGCTAATATTTCAAAGTGCCCTCACACCTAAGCAATCTGCTGAAGACCATATTAAATTAGAGAAATGCACCATATCTTGCTTTCAAAAAGACAATGTCCACTTCTTTCTTAACTTCCTAAATAGCAATATTTTTTTTGGAAGGGGGTTGTTATGACCCCTAGCATTTCTAATAACTAATTCGTGGATTTGGACAGATGGCAGATTTGAGTGTGTCGAGTGGATCATTAATCAAGGCCTCATTTCAAAGAATCTTGAAGAACTCTCAATTTGCAAGTTTTCTGCTTCTGATCTTATACCTCTGTAGAAAGAACATATGAATATTTACTTCTTTTTCAGCAGAAATGTTGGATCCCAAGAGTTTAGTTGTCTTGTCACTTCTTATTTCTTATCTGTCATATTTCCCTCATCCTCGTTAAATTCTCTTTTCCCCTTCTTCAATCTTGTGTTTTTCTCATGATATTTCAACTTATTTTCGTGGGTGTCTTTCTTCCCTAATTTTATTTTAAACTTCCAGCTCCAAGAGGGCAAGAACATTCTTATCCTTAAAATCCATGATGCTCGGAGATTTCAAGCAGATTTAAGATGGTTCTGGTGACATTAATTACAATCTAGTTAATCAACCAATAGAACTTTATTATCTCTCACTATGTATCTCCATCTCCAAACTCCTTACCAATAAGACTTGGCACTTGCAAGTTCAAGTGACCAAGACTGGCAAAGTGTTTTCCCATCCTATTGAAGGTTTCAGCAAAGCTACAAAAGGTATTGGAAGGACAAACTCCTGATGGGGTTCAACCCAGTCTGATTGACCATTTTTTTTCAAGGTTGAAAGAACCCTTCAACCTGGCCCTCTTTCTTATTCTCTTCAAAAACACAGGGCAATCCCTTATTAAAAGGCCATGCTCTTGACAATGTTTACACCTGAAAGGAAAGGCTCTAATAATCGAAAAGTTGAATCCAACTGTAATTGCTTGTCTGTAATGTGAAAGGTCCTAGATGAATGTTCATTATTGCCATTGAAACCCACTTCCAAAATCTCTCATATGCATTTGAATGACGGCCATAAGCCCCAAAAATGACAATTAAACATCTTCTTAGAAAGCCTTAAAACATGTTGCCCAGCTCTAGCCTTAAACAAGGTCTGCAATACAAAAGAAATGTGCATTAGAATAGATAGCCTATTTGACTCTAATTAGAAACTCCAATCTAAAGGCACAAGACTGCTCTCATAGACCCTTTTGAAGAGATCGACGGCTCCTGCCTATATTTGATTTTCCCTTGACCAATTTCATCAATTTCTAATTCCACTTCATTAATCCTCAAACTATAACATTTGTTTGAAACACACTCCCTTTCATCCCTACCAAATCCATGTTTCCCTTCTTATTTTGTTTATAATTGAAATCTTCAAATTTAGGCTTGTAAGAGACCAATAGATCTCTTACATGAAATCTATAAAGAAACACCAAATGGTGGATGGGTATATATAATATCAAAGAGGTATAACTTAGAGAATCATGACCTCTCCTAGATACCCCTTCACAAATAGCCTTTAATAGGTTATAATAAGGTATAAATGTATAAATACGATTTAATTATGATATAATATAAAGATATTATATAAGTTAATGACCTGATACATTTCTAACCTTAAAAAAGTTTCGATCTAAAAGAATAATGTTGGAGATAAAAAGCAAATATTTGTAAAGTAGCTTCCATATTCCAAATGAAGAGATGTTCAGAATACTGAGCATATTGCCTCATTAAGTCAGAACTAATCCATCCCAAATCAACCTTGAAAGGCATCATATTCGAATATGAATTTTGTGAGAATCTGCTTCAATCTTGACTCTGTATATCATAAAGAATATGGAAAATATTTCTTTTTGCAAAGAGTCAAGACTTTGTTGTCATTCAGGACAAGGTCGGTGTCGATAGACCAACTGTTGATAACAACTCTCATAATTAGGTCTTTTATGGGGTTCGCCTTTATGATACTTTTCAAAGCCATTTGAGAACAATCATTTACCATTTGACATATGTCATCAACACTCTCAACATTAGTCGCAACTGCCTTATCAATAGCAAAATATTATTGACCTAATCTCTCTTGCATCATGTTTGTTGCTACAAGAAGGCAATGTGATTTCGCATTAAAGTTTCAATAATTAGACAAAATCTTATTCTTCAAACAAGTGATCCCTATGTCTTTGTTAGACAAAATCTTATTGAAGGTTTATGATGGCTGCTTGCAAATTTCACTCTTTCTTAGAACTCCAATTTATGTTGACTAAAATTTGCTTTGAACGCTTAGTATACAAATATCAACAATTTGTTCTTTTAATTTATCCCTTGATGATATGATTCCTTGTTCTAAATATTTTCTACCGGACACGCTCTCAAACCATTTGCCTAAGAAAATATCTTGTGCTGGTATAGATAAACACCATTTTTTGCTTGCACTCCTAGCGGGTATGTGGGTATAAGTGGAAAATGCATCTATATCCACATCCAAGATGCACATGATGTGACAACACCCAATGCATTAGATTCTCACTAGGTCATTTTGAGTCTCAGGCCACATCCTTTTAAATATTTTGTTACACTCTTGCCATCTTGGGTTGTACCCCTTTGAATCCTAGGTCACACCCTTTCACATTTCATGGCAAGCAGATGCTGATTAAACTTTGGGTAGGAGCCAGGTAAGTGGGGTATATATCGAAACAGACTTTGTCAAAAATAGACATTCATAACTTGAGAACAATATCGCAACAGGTTAAGAAATTACTTTGGCTGAAATCTAAAATAAAATAGGCCACAAGCCCCAAAAAAATCTGTGTCAAGGACCAAAGCCAAAAGACATGTTCAAGAGGGTAGCTTTGAAACCACTCGTATAGGACAATTAAGCCTTTTCTGTGAAATCCATAAATAAATCAATATAATATACATAACAAAGATTAATGGATGTCCTCTCAACCAAATGGTAGATGGATATATATCATATCAAAGGGTATTACCTAAATAGTCACGACCTCTTCTAGCCACCCTTAATCAATAACCTAATAGGTTATTAATAAGGGCTATATATAAATGTATTCTATATAAGATGGACTAAGTCCACTACAAAATTGGTAGAAGCAGCACTGAATTCAACTAAATGCAGTGTCTTTTTTATTTATATTTATTATTTACATGATACTTACATGTGTATTTCTTCTTACATCTCTGCCTACATTTTTTTCAATTAGAGTATCTGCTACCTACTGCAATATTTACAGATCTGTCTGGCAGTGTCCTTAACCATACTTGAAAGAATCTATGTAAAAGTCATCGTATTTTGAATGTTGAAGATCACCAAAATACAACATTACATCTTTCTAGAAGATGAACATTTCAAAGGTGAAAATCATCAATCCAAAAAACCCAAGATCTGCAAAGAGTAAACTGCAAAAGGCTAAGGCAAAGTTGCATTTCCTGTCTTCAAACACCTGTGCAACATTCAGTTTGAAAATAAAGCTGAAGGAAGTTGGGACACTTATATTTCCCCTCCAACCAGGAATCTCCAAAACTACAATATAGAACTGCTCATTATTGTTGTAACGTCATATGCTGGTGAACATGTCAGGATGGACTTATGCCACCCATGGCATTATTGCAATAATGGCCTGCTAACTGGTCTTGTTGTATGGTCACTGTTGATTCAAACCTTTGCTGTGCGAAGACGAATCACCTGAGACAGATGGGTGATGCAACTTATGATTAGGTTACATGGAACAAATGAATGACAACAATCTAGATTAGAGTTGTAGGATTCTTGTATATAGATGATACCTGAATAACTTTGGTTGTTTCATATTGCAGTATTTATAGGTATATATAATTTATTGGCTATTATAAAAGCTACGTTCTATGAATTAGATCCTGCAATATTAAGGTGAAGGACACCGTTACTCTTGCTTTGAAACTATTTATTCTAAATGGCACAAGCTGAAATGAAATTCTAATCTGGCCTTCTATACTGTACTCCAAATCAGTCTGCTCTAGTTGGCTCTTGATAATGTTGAAGAAAGCAATCAAGAAATTCTTATATCTAAAGTCACTATGGTGAATTGCTTAATGAATGTACTTCTAAATGATATGTTATGCACATTCCAAAGTTTTCTTATACATTCAGTTACATAGTTAAATTATGCATGTAGCATATCCAACCTTTTTTATACCACTCCCCAATTCTAGAACACACTAAAAATAGGTAAAACAGGTGCTTCAAGTGATATTAATCCAATTTCACAAGTTACTGATCTTCATTGTTGGCTTGTAAATACCATGCCATTAGTCATACCAGTCGAGGATAAATTACTTAAACAACTTGGAACAAATTTACCAAGTTCAAATTCAACTGTTTTCATCAAATTTAAAAATGTCTCAAGGTGCTAGTAAAAGGCCAATAATTCTTCTCAGGATACTTCCTAGTTACTGGCTTATTCCATGTCATTTATTATATATGAAAATGTACGCTGTAATCTTATTAAGTTGCAATGAGATATTCATAAATTTCCAATTCTAGTGTCAAGATACAAGTTAAAAAACATAGTCGAGCAAAATCCTCCACAATCAATGTTATGCCTATTTATAAACTTAAAACATCACCAACTCCATAAAGTCCGCTTCCACCCCTCTACAAGTAAAACTGCATTTGGATATAAAAAGAAATTGGAAGTCAAAAGATACCTGTTGATAAGCGTAGATTGCATCGGCACTTTGAGCACTGTTTGCCTGTGTAGCACCTAGCTTGTTCCATAGAGAATAATCACGAGGTTTGAGTTTAAGTGCATTTTTAAAAGCTTCAATTGCTTTATCATATTCTCGGGATAAATTGTATAGAACACCAAGAACTGTATGCACATCACCATCCTCTGGAGACATCTGAGCAGCTTCATTGAAAAGCCTAGCCACCTTAAAACCAAATTTTCTATTAGTTCTTTCCATTAAATGCTTAATCTTTGAAGGAACAAACTGCAAGAACAGGTTTGAAAAAGACCTTGGCTTCTTCATAATCAACAAATTAAATTCACTTCACCAAGCAATAGTGTTAAATAAAAATTATGGTGATTTGCATCAAACACAACTCAGATTCCTCGAAAGAAAATCAAGACAGTATACTAAAGCGAAAAAAGTAAGAAAATATAGTGACCTTTAATGTAATAAAATTATTGGAAAAGCAACTAATAATGTTTTCTCCAAATATATTACAAAACAACACTTGAAAATTACTTAATATAACACTAAATCAAATAAAATCATGACAGAAGGTAACTTCCTACCAAGACTTGTTCGACCCAAGAGAAATGTTGAAAGAAAAAATTTAGAGGCATATACCAGAAATCTGAATGTTGGCCTCATAACCTCTCAATGAAAATTGACAGAATACAGGCAACCATCAAATCACAAAATTGTTAACTAATACAGATACAACTAAGACGTCCAAATGAATAGAAAACCAGGAAATAACATAACAGTCTTGACTTTGAAGGAACTGCTTATAAATAAATAGCTGAACAATGTTCCAACATAACATTGCAGAATTAATAGGACTGTGAGCAAATTACATTAATCATATTTCCTAATCATCCCAAATCTAAATTTGTCCTAACTGATAAATGTACACATGAAAATGCTAAATCAGCTAGAGCATCAATATGCATATCTGAGGCTTAGGCATGGTGCTCATCATTGGAAGTCTTGGGCGTGGAAAAAGATATGCTAGCCGCTTGGCTACAACATTTGAAGATAGATACAGGGTGACTTGCAACAATGGAGTTAATGAAAAGGATCTACATTGACTCATCTTAAAACAAAAACGTCCAGAAGTTGTGTTCCTCAAACTTAATCTGATGATGCTTCCAAAGGAAACCCCAGAAAAGCTGGCGGAGGTGGTGCTTTTGGTTATAATTAAGGCAAAATTCTCCTCACTTAGAATCATACGGAGCTTCAACAAATAACTATGTAGATGCTAGGGCACTTTCTATAGGGAACAAGATAGCCATGGAAAAAAATGATGGTGATATATTTCAATTGAGGGATGTTCTCAAATTATTATTAATTCTGTCAAATTTGTTTTGCAGAGATTGGATAGACAATAGAAATGTTTTGGATTTCCATCAATTATCGATGGAGCTAGCAGCTTGGAAATACCATCATATCTAAAGAGAAAGAAGTAGGGTAGCAGATAATTTAGGCAATTGGGGGATCGATATTTGTCTTGGAAAAATTCAAGTTTTTTTATAAGGCAACTGGCCAAGGGAGATTCTATTTTTTAATGATATGATATCAAAAATATGATATAGGAAATTAGCGGTTTGAGAAAGACGGAAAATATCTTGATAGAATGCCAACCTAGATATGGGCTAATTGACCTAATATCAGATACAAAGTTTTAGTGTTTTGATGGGACTGGCCCTTAACAAAAGCCACATATATCTTATTGAAGGAAAGGTAAAGCATTCTCTGCACCAAGCAGGTTTCGGATTTGTTACAATTTAGATATAAGAATTTGGTTTGAACAATTGCAGACTACACTGAAGAAATCATGAATTTGCAATTAAAAGCTTATTTACAAAACTCAGTTTGTAAAGCAATAATTCTTCATTTCTCTTAATTTGTGCAATCTCACGTGAAACTTGTTTTTGTATCCAATGATTTGTTGTCTCTTTTCTTTTTCCAATATCTGTTTATTTTATGTGCTTTCTAATGAATTTACTTATTTCCTAAGAGGATCTGGCAACTCCCAATCTAAAACCTGTTGGTTACGAATCTGCCATGAGGAAAGGATTTGGTATAATGCGCCCCAGATTCGCCCACCAGATTGAAAGGCCGGAAGGAAGGGATGCCTTCCATGCCAATCTCCGAAGAAGGCCGGCTTCCTGTGGGTTTTTAGTGTGTAAGCTAAGAGTGCAGGAAAGAGATAAATTGTGGAAAGAGAATCCAAATGTGATTGGAGTTGGGTGGGGGGAATAAGCAGCACGACAACGATCAATCACCACTACTAACAACAATTAAACACAAAACACACCATAGAAACTACAGCTATCATTCATCCTATGTATCCTCTATCTATGCATTCCAGGAATACTTAATCACCAAATACTGGAGTCCAGAGTTCAAGTACAACAGTAAGCAATGAAATAAGAAACATGAGGCAGAAATGACAAGGAGAGGCAGCATACAAAATGAAGACAGTAAGCAGAGCCAAGTATGTATCTTGTATTTAGAAGCAAACGCATAGCTACAATGGTTCCCTAGCAGTATATTCCCCTTCCACCTTTACAATGAAATGATGTGGCTATTTATAGCCCAAGTTCCCCCCGATTACAATTGTGGGCACAAAGTCCCAGACCAGACAATAGCTGACAAAAGCGGCAGAAGAACTGCTAATGCTGACTCCTGTTGGCGAGGACTGTACTTGCAGCAAGGTCTCCCTGAAAGCTGTACAGCTACGTGGCAGTGCGTCCGGTCAAACTTCTGGTCAGCAGGAATGCGGGTAGCTGCGGTAGATGAAACTTCACATCAGCTTAAATAGGGGCAGCTGGCGTAGGCAGTGCGGTCCATGCTTGTCCTTGTTCCCGTCACATCTTGGTCTGAATCCCGAGGCTGAACACTTGTCAGATTCTGGTGAGTGACACGTGTCTGCCTTGAAAGGCAGTTTGTCCAACTTCGCCCGGGATCAGAGCGCTGTCGGGTAGCGTAGGTGGGAAACAGCGCAGTTGGGGAGGCCTCCGTGCCTTAGCCAATTTTTGGCTTGCTTGATGAATCTTACCCAACTGCGCACCGGTCAAAGGGCGCACCCCGACTTCGCTGCGAAGTCGGGTTGCGCACCGGTACTTAGGCAGATTTTGCCGCTGTTCGGACTGCGCACCAAAAGGGGAGCGCACCCCGACTTCACTGCGAAGTCGGGTTGCGCTCCAACACTTAGCCAATTTTCTGCACACTGCTTTCCCAAGTGCGCACAGGAAGAAGAGCGCACCCCGACTTCGCTGCGAAGTCGGGTTGCACTCCCACACTTAGTCAAATTCTGCTCACATCCTGTCTGCTTTCGCACTTCGCATTCCCTAGTGCGCACTGACTTGAGGGCGCACCCCAACTTCGCTGTGAAGTCGGGTTGCGCCCTGACACTTAGAATTTTTCAGGGAACACTTGCTCAGTTTTGGGAACTTGACTGGGGGAAGTACAAGGGAAAAAGGGGGGAATGAAACTGCAGGAAAGGGGAAAAGGAAAGATGGAGAAAGGGAAGAAAGAGGAGGAGGGAAGGAAGAGCAGCACACTTACAAATTTTGAAAACATGGCACCCCGTGCAAAATGTGGCAACAAAACCATAACATATTGGCTTACTGAGCATGATGCTATTGATAACTCGTGTTTTCTTCTCTCCCAAACTTAGCATTAATAATTGCTTGAATCACTCCCTTTCACAGGAAAAGGATTTCCAAATCCATGAATTCAGTGTAATTGCAAGGTTGTGTCACCACATTTTGTGATCTTGACAATAATGAACTAGACTTAATGTATTATGTTGTTTTAAAGATTGTAACTAGTTATGGTTATCACTTCATATCCCAGAAGCAACTACTTGATTCTATCTTCATTTCCAGGATGGCTTAATTTCCACTTTGAGATATTGTATGCTGTAAGATTTCCTTTAGCCCAGCTTCCTGTTTGTCTCATACCATGCATATAAAGAAAACATCATCTCTGCAGAAGACGTTGTATTGTAAACTATGTGATCTAAAACTAAAATCAGAGGAATATTTTGTCTTTAAATACACTCTGTACCATAAAATATAAGGTAAATTGCATTGACTGCTGAAGGATTTTGTTCAATAAGGATTTTTATGCAGAACAATTATCAACAATGTCCTACTCTGTTCATCCAGCTAACATTTTATCAAGGCATAGACTCCATAGAAACAAGGCTATTCAGAATATTAGTTTAAGCTCATTACATTGTTCTTTCAGCTCCAAGCTTTTGCCGACTGAAAGCAAACTCTCAAGTAAATTACTTATATATGCAGTCAGATAGGCAATAAAGATTCTTGAGAGATTTGAAGAGATGACACTCATTGCCAGCTATTTCTTGGCCTTGAATAATGTAAGTGTACATGACTGATGCAGGAGTCAATGACAACAATGTTACTAATTTGAAAAATCAATGCATGCCTAAGTAATTCAGCCTATCAGGTCTAAGAGCACAAATCCAAGCACTCAAGCTTAATGTGCAGCAACTATACCAAAAGATGTTAATCCAGTCTTTGGAATTTGCTATCTGAACAGTACCAGTTCTGTGCTTACAGTGCCATTTCCAGCCCCAATCTAAACATAGAGGCTATCAAGACCAGTTTTGGCTAGCCTAGTATAGCCAATATTACATTGAAATAGAACTAACTTAAATGTGCAGTCATAGTATCCATTCTTTCTGACTACTCCAACAAGTTTTTCTTTAGATGTTGCATGCCATGTTTTAGTTGTGATCATTGACAGAAATCTTACATGTTACAAAGTAGAAAAAGCACAATATGTTCTACAAACACATTTGCCCTCTCCCCAAGGACATAAGAAGACCAGAGCATTCACAGATCTCATGCAATCACCTCCCTCACCTTTTTCTCTCACATGCACAAACCATAAATAAAGCATTCTACAGATCATACAAAACTACTGGAAAAGGATCTTCATCAACATCATCAATGGCCACAATACCTAATGACAGTATTTCAGGGCTATTTCTACCAGTTCTAAGGAACGTCTTTCTTTTTCCCACTGAAATGGGGATGAGGATGACATGTGGGAATTGTTCCCAGAAGTTCCTGGTCACAAAATGAGAGGGAATGCCACAAGAATGCCGTCAACGTCACTGAGCAATCCTCTGAAAATGGTAAAGCAAGACAAAAACACTTAGGAACATCCTAATCTGCAGGGGATGTCATGATGTTCTTACAATCTTCACACAACCAAAGAAAATACTAATAGTAAAATTTAAATCATTTACAAATTCAATGCCCTAACCCTAAAAGCATTTCCAAAGAAGAAAACATTACCGAAACAATGTGAAGTTACTTCTACTTCATTTTTACTGACTGAAGAGCAGAAAACAGGAAAAGCCAACAAAAGTACAATAAGTGCAGCAGACATTTTTTAAAAGATAGTTGACATAAAAAGAAAACAGTAAGAAGGAACCCAAAGAACAAGGAGGTTTACACAATAATGTATGGATTTTCTCATTTTTTTCTACACCTCAACTTTAGATATTTAAGCTTTTTTTCATATTGTCATCCATGAAATTCTGTGCAAACAAGCAAGAAACCCACTACGAGCGTAAGTTTAGGACATTGATGATGAAGAGACATGCACCAATCCAAACAAAGCTCAAACACAGAGGGTGGGTCACGGTTGCTAAAATGCCATTTTGTAATGAGTAGTCTTAAAATAGTTTACAACAGTGAGGAATCATCTTTGAGGGCAAATTAATGAGAGGGTTAAACATATAGAAAAATGGGGGACCTTGTGGGGAAGGCTGAAGCTTGTAGGTTGCAAACAAACAAAAAGGAAAAGAAATTGCACTGGTAGAATGCCGATCACAAACTAAAAATTACATTGGTAGAAAGTCTTATGCACAATTTAAGATGCATTGGTGAAATGTCTAAAGCTCAAAGTAAAGTTGGAATGTTGCACTGAAAATAATCATATTGGGGGTGCTTTTAGAGCTAGAAATTTGAATAAGGTTCTTGAATTTTTTTTATAAATAGTTCTTAAATGAAAAAAAAATGCATCTTCTTTTGCACCAAAAAAGTATACGAGTTACATGAAAATGGTTATCTGCAAGGATGTTGGCCCCCCTTTGGACTCTAGCTCTGATGTCAACTTGGGCCTTGTTGTGCAACAACCACCTCCTTTTCTCCAACGGACATAAGGTTTTGCAGGGTTGTTTTGTATTAAATGGCTTTGCATTTTTAGCTTATCCAGGTTTACCTGATTAGGTTTACCATCCTTCTTGTGTTCTTCTCCACGTATTACTTTTTGATTTGTTAGATGTTTTTGTGTGTTGGAGCTCCTTTGGCATTATAACTTGATGTACATTTGAGTCCCATTGACCTAATTTGGATTCATGAACATTAACTATTATCAACCCTAAGATCTTGAATGCTTTTGTTCTTCCCAACATATTTTGAATGGGCTTACGATTCCGTGGATGTTTTGTTTGTTATTACTTGGTGTTGAATTAGAATTTTAAGCTTGGGTAGGCAAATCAGCGTAATTTACATTTGCACTTTACTATATCTAATATCCAAGATTCTGATTGACGAATTACTACAGGTGATTCCAGTCACAAAAATATTTGCAAAATCATATTCAGAATGTAATAAAATTAGTTAGAATAATGTCCACAGATGACCCCAGCAAGTGAATGTGACCTTTTACATCAATGCAGTATTAGAAAGTACGAGGTGAAAGAAAAGCCATTGAGAAGAAAGACAACAACTAGCACAAAAATACTAAACCCAAGAACACGTCCTAGATACACCAGTATATAAACAAGTGTAGAGCAAAGTCCATTGTGAACTAGGAATTGATGACGAAGGCTTATGAAGATGTCAACCAAAATATAGCTGTACAACCCATATGGCTATGGGGGCAAACTGGCTGATATGTGGGAAGAGTATTATAACACCCCTGGACCTCCTCCTAACACTCAAGATTGAGTTCTTGGAGGTAGAGAGGAAACTGGTAATGCGCGACTAATCAAAAGATATGTGATGCTGGTTAGAGGATGCCAAAGGCACACTGCAGATGCCAAAGTAAAGGTAAAAGGTAAAGTAGTTTTTAACATCCGCGAGGCCATAGGCCATATGAGACAACCCTCATGGAAGATGTTGTTTACCCAATATATGGTTATCCAACCATACTTCGGTTACTGAAGCATGGTATACAATCCTACCTCCCACAAGATTCAAACATTGAACATCTATTTACAGTTCCAAAGAGGGGCCCATTCGCTCACGCTCAAGATGTCAATCCTATTACATTTTGTTGATATGCTTAATAGGCGCTTAACCCTTCCAAGTTAGATATGCTCCAAAATTAGGAGGTAGTCAACTTGATAGTAAAGTGCTTCCCACCTAAGAGCAACCGCTTCACACTGAGTAAAAGAAAGACAAAAGTGAAACACCCTCTCCCCTCAAATTTTAATACAGCAAATCTCATAATAAAAGGACATCTAAAGGAAGCGCTGAGAAAATCCATAAAATTCCTGTAAATGGGTATGAGTTTCAGCACAAAAGGGTCTATACTGACCCTTTGAAAATCATCCTACCTGTTCTGCGTTTAGCACAGCTAGTCCCTTAAATCAACACAAAAAAAGTTCTATACTTGATTCTTGCTGTAGTTTCATTTAACATTCCATCCTCAAATTTCCCACAAATTCCAAAAATAGAACTTTCCTTGTTTTGAGATAAAAGCCTATGGGGTTTTCTAATGTCCAAACCATCTCTGGTTGGGTCTTCAGGGATCAAAACCTAGTGAAAAATCTTCATGGTAGTTTCCAACTTTCCATCACACCCTAGCATTGGTGGAATCACCCCAACCCATACATTAGAGCCAGTTCCCTTCAACCTTATTCTGATTGATCAAAAAAGGGGCCCACCATCACGTTCCTCACAATGTCATCCATAGTTTGAAGGATGGTAAAGAGGCGACAGTCTTATTTGTGTTCATGATAAAATCTCATTAAATCATATGCTATAACGTTTGCTACTCTACTTTCAAAAGGATACTTTTTTAAAATCTCATATGCTTGGTGAAGTGCCTGTCCTCAATTTTAATAAAATTGTCAACAATAAATCTGCTTCAATATGGTCAAATTGCTCTTTCTAGACCATGTTGGCAACTAACAGTTCTGTTTTACAAGCAATCACTTTAGCTAGAATTTTGTATAAAAAGTTAGAAACATAATAGGATGCCAAACTTCAACTATTTAAACTTCAACTATTCCTACTTTGGAACACTTGCAAATAGGTTTGACCATAGTTGAGAAAATCGCCAAAAAATCGGAAAAATCGCGATAAAATCGGGTCTCAATGCCGGGCCGATCAAATCGGCATCTTATCGCGATGCAGGCGATTCATTGCTGATTTTTTGAAAAAATCGGCCGCAGCCGCGCGGGTAGAGGCTGCGGCCGATAAAAGGAAAAAGTTAATTTTTTTTTTCACTCTTTCTTCTAAGCACTTGCAAACACAAAAAAACCCTCCCACCTTGTGCTACCACCCCGACGGGCCCGACCAACTACGCCAAGGCATCCTAGGAGCGCGATCGATTGCGGTGTGAAGGAATCCAAGATAGAAGGTCAGAAATTTTTTTCAAACTCTTTTTTTTTTAAATAAATTAGGGCTTGTTTGAAATTAGATTAGGGTTGTTTGAAATTAGGTTAGGGATGTTCTCAAGTTTAAAACCCTAAACCCAAAACCCTAGTCTAGGGTTTTGGGTTTAGGGTTTTTTTTCTCCTCCTTTTAAATAGATACTAAATTGATATATGCAAGCCAAATTATTAGCTATCCTGATTCCGGGTTTAGGGTTTTTTAATTTTTTTGAGGGTTTTTTTTGTAAGGGCTTAGGTTTTTAGGATTTTTTTTTCTCTTTTAAGTTTTAAGTAAATATTGCTGCCTATCAATATTGTAATTTTGTTTCTTCTATTTTTTAGGGTTTAGGGTTTTTTTAGGGTTAGGGCTGTTCTAAATTAGGTTAGGGCTGTTTTAAATTAGGGTTAGGGCTGTTTTAAATTAGGTTAGGGTTTAGGGTTAGGGCTGTTGTAAATTAGGTTAGGGTTTTTTTAGGGCTGCTTGAAATTAGGTTAGGGCTGTTCTAAAATTGTAGTTTTTTTAGGGTTTATTTTTTTTCTTCTTTTTTTAAGTAAATTACTAAATATTACTGCCTAATAACTATGTATGCAAGCATATTTAAACCCTAAAGGGCCCAAACCCTAGCCTTTTGGTTTAGTTTTTTTTTTTCCTTTTTTTCAAGTGATTTGTAACTTTGTTGTTACTAAATTGTTTCCATGTGCAAGCATATAAAAAATGAAACCATTGGATCCAGCATGGGCGTATGCAACGCAAGGCCCAAAAAAAAACAGTTTTAAATGCAATTTTTGTGGCAATCATTATTCTGGAGGCGTTTATCGCCTCAAATTCCATTTGCCACGGTTAGCAGGAAATAATGTAGCAATATGTGATAAGGTGCCAGAAGATGTTAAAAACAAAGTAAATGCCATGATCTCTGCGGCAGATGAAAACGCTAGTAACAAAAGAAGTTATAGCGATGCCATTTCATCCCCCCCTCCCGAGGTGGCCGTATTAGTGGGCGTGGCAGCCTTAAGCGGTTCTTTCAACAAAGTAGTTCGAGTCCATCAAGTGCACAAGGAGCTAGTGGGACGGGAGACTCCTCTTTTGTAGAGTTAGACCGTTTTGTGCCAGGGGCAGGGACACAATCCACGCTTGAGGGTATGGCTGCGTGGAACCAAGAGAAGCACACTGCAGCGACGACAGCCATTGCCACTTTTTGGTACTATTCTGACATTCCCTTCAATGTGGCAAGGTCTCCATACTAGCGGCGCATGATAGATGTTGTCGCAAGTTGCGGCACAGGATATAAGGTGCCAACTTATGATGACCTTAGGGGCCCTCTCCTTCAAGAATCTGTGAACGACATTCAGGTTGTGTCATTGTGCTTGACTAAATTAATATATATAATTATATGGCATGACTTTTTTTTTATATTTATTAATATGATAAAATCAATATGCAATGTGCATGACTAAATTTTTTTTTTTACTTTAGGTTGTGCTTGACAACCAGCGTCAGGTGTGGAGAACCAAGGGTTGCACTATCATGTCTGATGGTTGGACAGATGGGAGGGGAAGAACCCTCATTAATTTTTTGGTTGCATCTGCAGAAGGAACTGCATTCCTTAAGTCAGTAGATGCATCGGCACATGTTAAGAGTGTCGAAATGCTTGCAGGGTTGTTGGAGGAGGTTGTCTTGGAGGTTGGGGAGGAGAATGTTGTCCAAATCATCACGGACAACGCAGCAGCATATAAGGCAGCCGGGAGGATTTTGGAGGCAAGATTCCCCACCATTTTTTGGACCCCATGTGCAGCCCATTGTCTTGATTTGCTCCTCGAGGACATTGGGAAATTACCTTGGGTAAGAGAGGTTGTAGGGAAGGCTAAGGCCATAACAAAATTCATTTACAACCATTCATGGGTCCTTAGCCTCATGAGGCGATTTACCAATGGGAGGGAGCTAGTGCGGCCTGGCATTACACGCTTTGCCACAAACTTTGTGACATTGCAGAGCATTTACAATGCAAGAGGGTCACTAAAACAAATGTTTGTGAGTGATGAGTGGAATTCTGAAGCAGCTGCAAGATACCGCACATCATCCGAGGGGCAAAATGTTTATACTTCTTTGTTTGAGGACTTCTGGATGGCCATGGATGAGGCCATCAAGGTACAACTACAAGACTACGCTTATTAATTTGTTTTATTTAATTTATGTTGTAAAATATTTTTCTTTAAATTATTATTATTTTTTTTTTCAGGTCTCAGAGCCATTGGTGAAGATTCTTCGTCTTGTTGATGGAGAACAATTCCCAATGGGTTTTGTATATGAGGCTATGGATAAGGCGAAAGAGGCCATTGCTGCATTTTATGAACATAACCGCACAAAATATGATGCCATTTGGACCATCATTGATAACAGATGGACATCACAACTCCATAGCCCTCTTCATGCAGCGGGTTACTATTTGAACCCCAAATTTTTTTATGAGCCCACATTCCGTGCTGATTATGAGGTCAAGATTGGCCTTCAAGATTGCATTGACCGCGTGTTCTCCAAGACACCACAATTGTGCGATGAAACCCGTGCCAAGATACAAAATTATAAGGCATGTCGTGGTCGCCAATTCCCATCTGTGCAATGCAAAAATGCTATTAAGAAATTGAGGCCAGGTAAACCGTAAACCTCATCGAATTATTATTTATTGTCTTCTGATTTTGTTTTAAAATTTAAACTTTTAAGTTGTTACATGTGAAATATTAATTTTTTTTTTGTTGTTGTTTCTAGATTTATGGTGGGGGAGGACTTTGGTGATTTTACGCCCAATTTGCAGCACATGGCGGTTAGAATCTTATCCCAACCATGTAGCTCTTCAGGTTGTGAGCGCAATTGGAGTATGTTTGAGCACATACACTCCAAGAAGCGCAACAGACTTACACAAGAAAGGTTAAATGATCTTGTGTTTGTGCACTACAACCTTCGTCTCCACCAAAAATCTTTTGAAAAAACAAATATTGAGCCCATTGACCTAAGTGACATTGATCCATCATCTGAATGGATCACAGATGCAGAAGCACAAGAGCAGCAGGTAGTAGTTCAAAACTTCAAATCTTGTTGGGACCTTTTTCTCCTCTCATCCTCTTCGTTTAAAAGCATATCTTATAGTTATAGTATTTTTTTTTGTCCCTTTCCTCATCTAGTTGAAGTTTTGAACTTCTAGGTACAGCAAGAGCCTCTATTCAGCATGGAAGAATTGCAAAACTATGAGACCCTAGCGGAGGAGATGGCAGCAAGGGACCAAGAAGAGGCCTTAGCACGAGAAGCGACACAAGCATCTACAAGCACACATCAAGCAAGAGAGACTAGGGCTTATGTTAGGACAAGGGGCAAAGGAAAACAATAGATAGTGGGCCTATTGAGGCATTTTGAGACTTGACACAGTTTGTAATTTGTAATTTTGTACCTTTTCAAATTATAAGCAATACAAGATGTGTTTTGTGAACTTTTGTCACTTTCATGTGTACTTAAAGCTTGAGCCTTGTATGATGTCTTGACTTGAATTGTTGTTTTTATTGCAATATCTGATTTGCATAATGTTAATTCATTGTAATATGCATGAAAAAAAAATAAAATAAAAAATTGTTTTCTTCGGTTTTTTTTTTGCCGATTTTTTCCCCGATTCCGATTTATTCCCGTCTTTTTCCCCAGCCGATTTACTACCCGATACCGATTTTCTCTACTATGTGTTTGACCATTGACTACCCCTATTACATTCTCAATTTTGATTGTTTATAGAACCACTTTACATAGTCTGGTCCAATCTCATTTCACATTTTCTTATGGAATTCTATAAGACCACTTGACCATGGTTAATTCCAATTTTTCATTTCTTTCATTCCTCCATCTTATCTATACAACCTTTCCCCTCGAGATATTCTCTTTCATAGTTTTCCATATTTTGAGAGACTACCTAATTGACTAAATCAATGGAAGTGTCTTGTAGAGTATCCTTTTCTATAATGGTTGAGAAATCAATAGTGATCGCCAAAAATTCATCAAACTTGTGCTCATCTTAATTTAGGGTCATTGGAAGATATTCCAAAGCAAAAACTTTCTCCCCCAATTTAAAATAGTGAACGTCATTGTTGCCAGGTCTAATCGAACTTCAATCAGGTTCTGTCTGAACCGAACTTTCCAGCTACATTGAACTAGGCTAAATTCTGTCCGAACCTAATTGGAAGAAATTTCCTTTTTATTTTGTTTACATATGGCCTAACATTCACTGCTATAGGACAGGAGGGGCAGTACCATTCTAATATAAACATTTGCAAAAATTAAAAACACACAAACCAAACAATGAAAACATAGATCTGTATATTTATAAGTACACTAAAAGTATGAAAATATTGAGACACAAATGATTGATGATTCATTCCATGACTCTCTTGCTTTTGGGAAAAAAAAAAAAGGCATTATTTGACATTTTGAAGGCCACTTCTTTACAATTTTTATTGTAGTGGTCATTTTTTAAAATGGCTTATATGGGATTGAAACAGACCCCATCCATATTACATCCTAACCAGATAGTGGTACTACAACAGCATTGCCAATTATACATGTATCACTTGGCAATATTCGAACCTAGGTATGCTCCTTGAAGATTGAGGTACTTAACCTATTGAACTCATGCCATTTGATAGATCGTAGTGCTTGTTATTCTTCATAGCATGGTTTATTTCCTCTGCACATGATATTTCCTTATATGCTTTTTCTAATGGCTTTCAAGTAATCTTACATGGTTAAAAGAATTTCATATCATCCTATTACTGTATTTTATAATTTTGACTACTTTTAAATGATTAAATTTTAATTTACTTATCAATAATATTAAGATTATATGACAACATATAATTTTGGTTAACTAGACATTATGAAGTTTGCTTTATTATTTAAATTACTATCTAATGTTATTTAAATATTTTTTATTAATTTTAAGAAAATTTAATTAACATATTGATATTTATTAAGTCTCACATAATCTTTTCAATTGGCTATATAGGTTTGAAATAGGCTCCATCCCTAAAATACAGTTTCAACAAATCATATTATGGGCTACATTATAATGGGAGTGCCTATCACAATGTAGGGGTTTGTATTCAAGTTGTGCTCATAGGATTACATCCCATTTGCTATTACTCCACAATGCCTTAGACTAAGTTTTAATATCCTTTTTTACTCGGTTAACTAGAATTGAAATGGGCCCGACCTATTTTATATCAAAACTACATTACCATGGTCTCTCGCTGAACCACATGGTGGTATCACAACAAACCATATTATCACAATACCCATAGTAACTAAACCTAGGTGGGCTCCTTGTAAGCCAAGTATGTAACCTTGGTCTACGATGTGTAACTCCTTGTTTCCCATCACTTGGCCCAAGCCCAATGTGCTTAAAATGCTAAGATTCACTCATAAGATTTGGATCTTGGTTTAGGGCGTGAAACTCCTCACTACCCACCAATTGCTCTAGACCCCATGGGCCTAATTTTTTGTATTGTTTATTTCATTTGGTTATATGGGATTGAAACGGACCCCACCCGTATTACATCATCACCACATAGTGGTATTACAAAAAAGCTTGGATATTATCCATGTATCACTTGGCAAGATTTGAACCTTGGTCTCCTCTTTAAATATTGAGAAATCTAACCGATTAAGCTAATGCCACTTGATCTAAATTTTTGTATTGTTTTTTTTTAGGTAGAAAATCTAGGGGCATATCAGGGGCCACTCTCCCCGTGAATTGAACTTGGGTCTCCGCTAGGAGAACCAAATGCCTTTTGCCATTGCGGTGTCCCTGTCAGGACTTTCAAAAACATTAACCTTTTTTTTATTAGGGTAAAAAGGGGTTTAAGGGTCCCCAAACCTCAAGCTGTGTAAGATAGTAAAACATGCTACAACAACCTTACAAAATACTATCATCCATTTACTACTAGTGAACCTTAGAATACTGCATATCAACAAAACAACTTCCAAAACAAGACAGATTAGTAGACCACTAAGTGATTGTATTGTTGAATTACATAAGTTACTTATTTTATAATAAATATACGCAGAAGTTAACTTATTATAGATCTAATAAAAGCACTAATTTTAAACTTAATTATATGGGGTTGAAATGGGCCCTGACCATATTACATCATGAGAGTGTTACCATGGTCATTTAAAAAACATCATTATTAGGGCATTTCAACAAACCATTTTATCACAACACCCATGAAAACTGAACCCTCATAGGCTCTTTGTGAGCTAAGCATTCTCACCAATTGGATTTCAACATCTTGGGAAAAATCTTAAGGTTCATATATGGATTGGAACTTTGGCTTATAGGCGAAAATCCTCACTCCCCATCACTTGCCCAAACGCATTGGACATAAAATTATTTACTTTTTAACTTTATATTATAAATTTTTAAATATTAATAATTTAAATAAAACAATCTCTTAGGAGACATCCGATAAAATTGGAACGATACAGAGAAGATTAGCATGGCCCCTGCGCAAGGATGACACGCACAAATCGAGAAATGGTCCAAATTTTTATAAAGTTGCAAGCTTACTGTAGTGGTAGGGCTTTGGCCTCTCTTTGAGAGGTTCAAGGTTCAAACCCCAGTCAGTATGAGGGGACCGGGACCCCTCATAAAAACCTATGTAAACTCATTGAGAAAAATAATTTAATTAAAACTATCAAATGACATTAGCTCAACCAAAAATATTCAACTTTCAAGGAGGAGACAAAGGTTTGAATCTTGCCAAGAGATACATGCATAATTGTCAAACTATTGTAATACCACTATGCAGTCTTGATATAATACAAGTGGAACCTATTTCAATCTCATATGACCAATTAAAATAATAATAATTTAAATAAAATTAAACCCATGAGGTTTAAAGCAATTGGTAAATGAAGAGTTTCACACCCTTAACCAAGGTTCAAATCTCATGGGTGAACCTTAACATTTGATCAAATGGCATTAGCTCAACCGGATATATTTCAAGGAGGATATATAAGTTCGAATCTTGCCAAGTGATACATGCAATACTTGCCAAGCTGTTGTAATACCACTACGTGGTCATGATGTAATATGGGTGGGATCTGTTTCAATCACATATAACGGATTGAAAAAAATCAAACCATAATTATTATATCCAAAAAATCTCATGCTTGGATACCCGTATCCAGGTTTCAGATACAATACTTTTTTAATATGGTATCCAAACGTATTCAAATACGTGTGTGCTACATCCAAACATATCCAAGTACATGCCCCAATTTGGTCCATATCTAAAACATTTGTATATAGCCCTAAGCACATTTAGAGTTGTATCCAAGACATAAGAATAAAAGAAGAATAAACAACTTTTTAAAAATAAATATAAAAATTAAAAAGCAATGACAATTACCTTCTTAATTAATGAAAATATCCTATTTAAAATTAATATTTGGGTAAACATTTTTGTGTTATTCTTTTAATATATAAAAAATATATTCCTTTTACATTGTCATATCCATCCATATTTATAGTTGTATTGGATATTGTATTCGTTTCCATGCAACGTAGAATTAATTATTTGAAGCGTACTTTACATTCTCAAAAATTCCAAATCTCTCCGTTTTTGGTCTCATGCCTGGATCAAACTCTTCATACCTAATAACTATGATGCAAAGACAACTAAAAGGGTACGAGCACCATTTTTACTTCAATACATTACCACCTAATTATACCTCTGTTATGAAAATCGACAAAAAACGCCAGAATCGCGAGTCATTCACGAAACGAGTGACTCGGCAAACTATTGCGAGTCTGGCAATTTTTTGAAAAAATCGTCAAAAATCGGAATCGATGATATTTTCAAAAAATCGTCAAAAAATCGGTCGTAGCCTCGCAGGTAGAGGCTGCGGCCGATAAATAGAATAAAGCAAGTGTCTTTTTTAATTACCTCTCCTGAACTCTTGCAAAGACGAAAAACTCTCTCCTACCGTGCTACCAGCTGGACCAACTTCGCCGAGGCATCCTAGGAGCGCGAGCGATTGCGGTGTGAAGGAATCCAGCAACCAACAACATCCAGCCAGAAGATTCATTCAAGGTCAGAATTTTTTTAAAACTCTTTTTTTTTAAATTAGACTAGGGCTGTTTGAAATTAGCCTAGGGCTTAGGTTTTTTTTCTCCTCCTTTGTCATTAGAGTTTTTTTTCCTCCTCCTTTGAAATTAGGCTAGGGCTTAGGGTTTTTTATTTTTCTCCTCCTTTGCCATTTAGGTTTTTTTTTTTTTTTCTCCTCCTTTGCCATTGAGGGAGCACACGAAGGGCGCTGCCCCTCGACCCCGCAAGGGACGCTGTCCCTTGACCCTGCAAGGGGGCTCCCGCCCCTTGACCCCCGGACACAGGTATTTACCTGTATTTACTGTTATCTAATATCTACCACTGCTGCTTCTATTGTTGTTATTGCTGCTATTGCTGTTATTGTTGTAGCCTGTTATTGCTGTTAATATTGCTGCTGCTATCTACCATTGCTGCTGGCATAGACATAGTAATCAACATAAAAAAATTATTGTTAGAATGCTAAATGCATCATTTAAATCTTACAAGCCTACATGCTAACTTATCACAATTAAGGATCTTACGATAGCAGATATCTAGCTACTGCCATACTTTACAATTTTATAATTTTGTATAATTTTGTACAATAGCAGATATCTAGCAACTGCCATATCTAGCAATTTTCAGTGATACTCTATATTTCTGAAACAGAATGTTCTTTATTGTTTAGAAACAAGAGACAAATATGAGAAGGCTTTTAAAATATTTAAAGTGACATGTCTTAAATGGAAAATTTGTACAATTTATAGATAGTAGAAATTGGTTGTAAAATTTGTGTGAAAGACTAGCGTGTGCAAGGATGATAGCCTAATCCTAAAGTGACATGTCTTAAATGGAAAATTTGTACAATTCATGGATAGTAGAAATTGGCTGTATGATTTGTGTGAATGACTAGCATGTATAGGATTATATTGATCTGAAAATAATATTAGGCTATCATCCTTGCACACACTAGTCATTCACAAAAATCATACAGCCAATTTCTACTATCCATGAATTGTACAAGTTTTCCATTTAAGACATGTCACTTTAAATATTTTAAAAGCCTTCTCATATTTGTCTCTTGCTTCTAAACAATAAAGAACATTTTGTTTCAGAAATAAAGAGTATCACTGAAAATTGCTAAAAGCAAGCTCCTTAAATGTATATGAGAAACTTTCTAGGATATGTTTACATCTATATTCAGATTGTTTTCTTGAACAAAAATCTCCTACATAATCAAGTCGCTGCTCTTAATTCTTTACTGGAAATGCTTATTCCTTCTTGGATAGACCAAAAGTGCTAGCTGCTTACCTTAGGCAACACTACAAATATGTCTGCAGAACTTCCTAGAGCCTGTGATTCCTGCTTTATATTACCTACATCTCCTCCTTCACCCCACTCTAATTGAGTTCCATTAGTTGATTTAGTTTCCATGTATGCAACTTTAAGTTTGGCAAGTAGATATATACAAAGCCTGCTACTATCTACCATTGCTGCTGCTATTGCCATTGCTGCTTCTATTGCTGTTAACATTGCTGCTGCTATTGTCATTGCTGCTTCTATTGCTGTTATTGCTGCTGCTATTACTCAGTTTATCCATAGAGATGACTTGGGCTATTTAAGTTATACTTATTGTTTGAATGTTAAAACTTAAAAGTTGAACAATGTGATTGTAAACCCATAGAGATGACTTGGCCTAAACCCTAGAGATTGTTTTCATGTGATTGTAACTTTGTTGTTACTAACTTGTTTCCATGTGCAGGCATATAAAAAATGAAACCATTGGATCCAGCATGGGCGTATGCATTGCCACTGCCAGGGCAATCAAAAGGGCATTTTAAATGCAATTTTTGTGGCAATAGTTATAATGGAGGCGTTTATCGCCTCAAATTCCATTTGGCAGGGTTAGCAAGAAATAATATAGCAATATGTACTAAGGTGCCAAAAGATGTTAAAAACAAAGTAAACGCCATGATCACTGCGGCAAACGAAAACGCTAGTAACAAAAGAAGTTATAGCGATGCCATTTCATCCCCCCTTCCCGAGGTGCGTGTACTAGTGGGGGTGGCAGCTTTAAGCGGTTCTTTCCACAAAGTAGTTTGAGTCCTTCAAGTGCACAAGGAGCTAGTGGGACCGGAGAGTCCTCTTTTGTAGAGAGATTTAGCATCAACCAGGCCCTTTTCTTCTTGCATTATGTTGCCCTCCCTAATCACAAGGTTAGTCAATTCTAGTATGTGGCTTATGGCTGGAATGAGCTCTATGAATTTGATGAGAGTCGCTTCAGTATAGGCTTCAAACTTCAAGAATAATCTCTTCCAATGATTTTCAATCTCTTCGAGCATTGTTTCAATTGTTTTCTTCAAGAGTTCTTCTTTCATGTCCACCACAATGCCTATGGTTTTCAAAGGTTCATTTGTCTTCAGGGGAAGGTCATTAACCCTATTACTGAGCATAACATAATTGTTTGTGGCTTGTCTTAGGGCCTCACTTCTTCAATTTAAGCTCTCCATAAGAATGGATTGCCATGCCTACCCAGATACTCTATATTTGCCTTTCCCCAATCTTCTGCTTTAGCCTTCGATAGCTTCGCCAATGATTGCAAGTAATGCTTATAACCTTCAATCTCTTTATGGGTGTTATTGTCTTTTGATGATTACTTGGTCATGAGCTTTAGATGCTTGGGATAGATGGGCCATGTCTCTCCCACCATTGACTCGAATTCCTTATATAACTTACACATTAAATTCACAAGAACATTCCTAGCTGATGCAACATTATTAAATCTACCTGATCACTAGCAGTGTCTTCGAGAACAACATAACCTTGAACCTTCGGAGCTTCCTTATCCTTTTGAACCACCTCTGAAATCTTCTTGGGTGGACTTGTGGGCTTTTCATTGACTTCCTTTTCTAACGTCTTTTCCTCAGATGTCCCATTCTCCTTTCTCTTTCCTTTCCATACACCAAACTTTCCAATGAGTTTCTTCAAATCTTCCTTTTCAGCCTCAAGCTTTGCATTTTTTCCCACCAAGTCCTTCATATTGTCTTCAATCAATTCAGCAATAGACTTAAGAAGTCCTATGTTTCCATGTACATCAAGGGTAGGCAAATCAATAGTTTTGATATCAAAATCTTCTTGGGTCAACTTCTTTCCCGTTGGGTTACTTTGTTTTAAAAAAGCTTGTTTGGTAGCTAGGCCCTTCTTTGTTTTGTTGTACACAACAATTGAGCTCATCACTTGCCTTTTGGTGTCAATCATCACATCATCAAACAAACTAGATAAATTAATTTCCCTTCTTATCTTTTCCAAGTGTTGATCTTCCTTCAAGACTTAAGTGAGTCATCATGCTCCCTTTAAGTCCTAGTTCAGCTTGCTATCTCCCTCTGCTTCTGTGTTGACATTCCCCGTGGGTATTGCAACCTCAACAAGAGTTTTTTCCATGTCTTCCTCCTTTTTTTGTTTCTTCTTCTTCAACCTCTCAAGCGAGGATTGCTTTCACTTTTTCTTATCCTGATCATCCTTGTCATCTCCATCACCATCGAAGTCTCCTCCAACAACTCCACCAGAGCTAACAACACTTCTTTGTTTTGAAGCAACTATGGCATGTGTCTTCTACGAATATCCCTTTGAGGGTGAATGTTGTCTTGGGAAAATTAGATAGGGCTTCAACCCCTTCAATCACCTACTTAGACTCCTGTATCAGAGGCGAGGTTTTTCTCAAGCCCGCACCAACACCAATTACCTCAATGCCAAAATCAAAACTAGCCTCATCACTAAGAGAAGATTTTGCCACCATGACTTCTTGAGTGCCTCCTAACAACTTTGTGCTTGAGGCGGTGTGCATCTTTTGAGTGGAGTCTTCAGATGGAGACTCTCCTAAGCTTTCTCATGATGAATCAATCCCTCCTTCTGAGCTTGCTTCTTTAACCACCTCATTTCGGTTCATCATCCTAATCCACTTAGGCCACCCCAACTCTCCAATGGCTTGGTCTTTGACTCCTTGATATCCATCACAATTAGCACAAAATTCTTCATTGGGCTTGTGCTCAAAGCACACTTTAGGCCTGGAGTAAGCGGCCTTGATGATACCTTGTCTATCATAATCAAGTCTCTCATTTAAAATTTTAAACTTAAACTATTGAATTTATCTTTCCAGGTTACTCAAATCCTTAAAAGAGTTGTGAGCGTAGTGACCAATGGGAAACTAGAATTCTACCAAGCCCTTAAGGTGCTTCTTGGTACACTTGTGAAAAGGAAGTATCGGTCAGCAAAACTCCCTAAGGACAAGGTCAATAGTTGGCCTAATTGATAGCACCACCAGATTGCTTACATGCCATGGAGAACTATCATCTTGCACAACTAGTCAATGTATGGTTGGGTTGCTTTCTCTGGTTCCTCAAACAACCTTGTGTTAGCTAAAAGGATTTTGACGATATGCCTCAAGAAAACATTATGCACAAATGCCTCTTGCTCTCGCCAATTCTTCACATAAAAATTGGGATAACATTGAGGTACTGGAAGACCCTAACTAATAAGCTTGATTGTTCCAAGATAACATGTAATTGGGAACAAAGCTAATAAAAGTATATACAAGGTAAGAGGTCATATAAAAAGTCTTTGTCTTGTGTATAGTTGAAAATTAATAGAGCAATTCTTCAAAAACCACAAAGGCCCAATCCTTAGGCCTATGATGAGCTTGAGGAATGGGAACATCAATGGCTTGAAATGTCAAGACTTTTTCTCTCCTCCAATCTTATTTAGTAGCACTATTGCATCAATAACCTTCTCCATAAAGTCTACTTTATGAGTCTTCACAATTGACTGTAGGTCCTCTTCTTAAGTTTTGCAGCCAATTTTTCCTATTGTACTCGAAGCATTGATCCTCTTTCCTCTTCCCATCCTCTTCTTGGCTAAAACTTTGATACCACCATCTAATCTTTTTCAAACCTAGCGAGTTTAATTACTAAAGATACAACTCCCGACCAAATACTTGCAAATCCTTGATGTCCCCATTATCCTATTTAGACACTTTGCACACAACAGGACCAATTTAAGGCATTCAAAAGTGGATCTGCAAAGACTAATTCTGACAATTCCCAAATCGTTGAGCTTCTTGTACCTCTTTCTTTAGAAACTTTCACCAGTGCTACATAGTCAACATAGCCATATTGGTGTTTGTGATATCCTTTAGGTTCATTTCAACCTTGCTCTGCTCCCTAGGGTTTGTTTGTGATCTCTTTGAAGCCAACACCAACACCAGTTACTTCAATGCCAAAATCAAAATTAGCCTCATCACTAGGGGAAAATTTTGCAGCCATGATTTCCTAAGTACCTCTTGGCAACTTTATGCTTGTGGTTATTTCCATGTCTAGAGTGGAGTCTTCAGATAGAGAATCCTGAGCTTTCTCTTGATGAATTAGTCCCTTCTCCTTTTGAGCTCGCTTCCTCAACCACCTCATGGTTGTTATCATCCTGATCCACTTAGGTCGACCCAGCTCTCCAGTAGCTTGGTCTTTGGCTACTTGATATACATATAATTAGCCCAAAAATCTTCTTCATTGAGCTTGTGCTCAAAAGACACTTTAAGCCTCTTGGAGTAAGTGGCTCTAATGATACCTCGCCTATCATACTCGAGCCTTTCCCTTACAACTTCGAACTTAAACTATTGAATTTCTCCTTCTAGGTTACTCAAATCCTTGGAAGTGCTACAAGTGTAGTGACCAATGGAAAACAAGAATTCTACAGGGCCCTTAAGGTGCTTCATTGTACGCTTCTTTTGGAAAGGAAGTACCAGTTGACAAAACTTCCCCAAGAACATGGTTATTGGTTGGCTTGACTGGTAGCACCATTGGATTGCTTACATGCCACCAGGAAGTATCATTTGCACAAATCAGTCAACATATGGGTGGACTGCCTTTATTGCTTCCTCAAACAACCTTGTGTTACATAAACAAATCAGTCAACATATGGGTGGACTGCCTTTATCTCCGACCTTATTTGGGTTGTACATTGACAAGTTAGAAGAATTGGGGGAGAGGGTGTGCATTTAGCCAAATATGTGGTAAAACTCCTCATGTATGCAGATGATGTAATTCTTGTCGCCAAAACACCCAAAGATCTAGAAGATCACCTTCAAGAGCTAGAAATCTTTGTAAAGAAGTTGGGATGCAGGTGAACATGAGCAAAACAAAAATTATGATTTTTTCAGCAAAAAAGAAAAAGCAACTCCTCGAATTTCAGTTTGCAGGAGAACCGCTTGATGTAGTAGTAGAATACAAATACCTGGGCATAGACTTTCATGACAAACTTAATTGGAATACATGTAGGATGAAAAGAACTCAAAGTGGTTGGAGAGCACTATATGCACTTCAAAACAAGTGTAGGAATGTCGAGTTGTGGAACTGGAAGACCACCAAGGTCTTATTTGGCCTACTTGTTACACCGGTTCTGTTGTATGGTTGCGAGGTGTGGGCTAGTGGCACAACAAATGCAAAATGGAGGCAAATAGAAAGGATTCAAAAATATCTAATCACAAATTTTCTCAAAATTAAGGCCACAACCCCTTATGAAATTATTCTAGCTGAAACTGGAATGTTCCCTTTAGAAGCAATTGCTATGACCAAGCTGTTATGTTACTTGAAAAAAAACAGAAAACATGAAAGATGATAGATGACCTAGGGCAGCTAGGGACGAAGAGTTGCATAGGCAAAAGAATACATGGATGAAACAAAATCAGAAATGGATGAAACACTGGGAAATCAACATAAATGAATGCCCAAATGTCAACAAAGACATAAAAATTATGTAAATGAAAAGTTTAGAAGTGGAATGTGGAAAAATGCAAGCAAGAAAAGACAATATTATATTGCAAATTTTAACCCAACGTATGACCACAAGGAAAAAGCGTATATAGGCGCTGAAATCAAATGGAAGGAAAAAATACTCATTGCTCAGATCAAGACTAGCTCTCATAGGCTTAGATGTGAAATAGGGAGATGGACAACGCCCAAAGAACAATGGGAAGAAAGGATATGTACTCTATGCAGCACATGGGCAGTAGAGACAGAGGAACACTTCATCTATAAATGCTCGAGTTTTTCAGATATTCGTGACAAATACAAAGAAACACTTGGGAACGGGTTTATGGCAGATTTATTTGAAGATAGTAAAATAAAAAAAGTTGGGGAATTGCTAACACAAATCAGCAGGAGAAGGAACAACCTTCTCAAAGATATTAAAGATCATATGATATGACTTGAGTAATTGTACTTCCATATTTGAGGTCCCATAGACCATATTTGGGTCTCACGGACGTAATTAAAATCTTTCATTCATTCATTCATAAAAGGATTTTGATGGCATGCCTTAAGAAATCATCATGGACAACGACATCTTGCTTTGGCCAATTCTTTGTATAAAACTTGCAGTAACACTAAGGTATTGAAAGATCCTAACTAATCAACTTGTTCCATGATGAATGCTATTGGGGGCAAATCTAATAAAATATATACAAGCTAAGAGGTTATATAGGCCAACAAAGCCACAATGATGCTTTCCTTAGGTAGATTGCAGGGTGCGGGCAAACCCTTGCCAATGGGTTCAGAGGTCAGATAAGATGAGACTGCCCACAAAGGCAAGTTCGCACAACAAAATAGGACTTAATCAATTTTGGAATAATTAATATGCGGGAGAATGAGTGTGGGCAATAGGTCATGCGCAACTTCGAGGTTTGGAAGAAAGGTGTATGCTCGTATAAAAAAATCCACATTGGAAGTATGCAAGACATTCAACCATATTTAAGATATGGGAGCACTTTGTGTGCGAGAGATTTTAAATAACATTAGAAGTCAAACAAGAAATGCATATCCACGATGTAAGTCTGCCTCAAAAGCCCATAGGACACTAGGGATATTTTCACTTGCAGGGGAAACTTCCACGGACGACAAACCAAAGACAACTCTCAACCTTTTGGTGGGAGAAATTAGAGATGCAAGTCCACCTGGTCATATTTGCACTTCTCCACCTTCTTAGGCAAAACTCTTTTATGCAAGGAAAATATACAAGGTGCAAATAAAAGTGAAATGGGTTGAACAATCTTAAGACGTTTTCCACAAGGTAATGCCCACAATGATTTTCTACATGGGACTTAGACAATTTACAAGTGGAAGAGAATATGCAGAATGAAGGTGGGCATAAGAGAAATGACCAATGGCAATGATTTCTTGACAAATAGGATCCATAGAACATGTGTATGAATGCACAAGAGAAAATTTGTGCATTTACAGGAAAGCGAGCAACAAAAAAAATGGAAGGAAAAAATTAATCAATTGGGGGAGCAAACACTTAGACTAATTTAAAGATGAATATGTCTGCGACCAAAGAAATATAGAGGGCAAAACTCTAATGATTGACCTTTGGAAGAATGTAATCAAAAGACTGAAAAAGCACTAAAATTACTATACAGGACCTTAATCAGAGGAAATATGTAGGGTTGACGAAATTGCTGGTTACCTACAAGCTTATCGATACTAAAAGAAAAAGCAAGAAAAGCAACCACTAAGACTCACTAAGCACTTTACCTTGGAGATTAACAATGTCTCGACAATAGCATAACTTAATTAAAACAAGGAAATTTCAAGAAGAGAACTAAACACGACCCTTTACAAAGACGAGAATTTAAAAACAAAGAATAGTGGACACGCCAGCTAAGGGGAAAGAATCCTTATTGACTCACATTTGCCAAGGGTACTAAACCAAATGAGGATGAAGGAAGAAAATGGATATGCTTTGGATACAGTTAGCACCAACCATTTGCAGATTGTGCATGCAGTTAACCTGATAATTGGAAGAGTAAAAATGACTTAATGGATGGTAATTTTCCTTTTAAAGATGGGGCACATTGTAAATTAAATGCTCATCCTTGCCCAAAAAATGAAACAAGTGAGCAATAAATGCATGGATACAATGGTGGTCTTGGGAGTTGTGTCCACAAAAATGGATGCATGTCTGCGAAGATGAGCAGTGCAGAGGACGAAATGACTTTGGACCTTGAACAAAATGCTGTGATCAGACAAGATAATATCTTCATAGCCTAGAAGCCCACACAAAAACTGGCTTGTGGGGTGCGGGAAAGTGGTAGATGCCAACACTAGACATGGAGTTTAGGTAGATAATGCTTTACTTTCCATCGGATATCCTGGCAAGGATTTAGTGCAGTCATGTGGATTGTGGCATGTACAGTGACTCTTGTACTCGAACACTTCAAAAGGACGAGGTCCTAAGTGTATCATTGCACCCGTAGCCGACAAAGGACTTAACTTTTTCTCTTTTTTGCAATTTTGTCTTGCATGGAGTAAAGAAGACCTTTCAAAAACATCTTTCAAATGATGATACTTTCTTGTAAATGCCGTTTTTGGAGAGAAAAGTCTAAGGTCAGGTCAATTTCCAAGTTTTGAAAACCTGGTAAATTTTAGCACCACAAACAGTTACATTTTGTTCATATAGACCACAGTGGAGTTGTAAGAAGCTTTGCAACATATAGTAATTTCTATTGAATAGTATAGATAAGCAGATTCCATGAAAAGAATGCATGAAGATCAAAATCCATAATATTAAATGACAACTAGCTTCCAAGCTGGGAGTATGTAGTAGCACTTTATAATTCCAATTTCTAACAGCTGAGGACATCAGTTATGTAGACATAGAATCCCCTAGCATTAAAGATATTCGACAAAATGTTGGGACTTGTGATATTTATGTCAAAGGGATCCAACCTTATAGCTTACTAAAGGCCATTCTATGAAGCATGTAGAAAGGATAAACACTCCACTCCATGTCAATAATGATTCCCAAGATGTCAAGCAGCAATTTCTAGCTTCCATTTCAATGATATTTTTGTTCATAAGGGTTAGCATTCATTCACGACCTTATTAAAATTGGGTGGCCCCTTAAATGTGCAAGAGGCAAGGCAGAACAGATTGATAACTGCCCAAAAAAATGTAATATGTTGGAGGATGCAACGTAATAGAATGGCAAATTGAACAGCTTTCTATTCATGCTGACATATATCACTAGTTCCTGAGAAGGGAACTTTTTCATTCATAGCTTCATCTACTCTAATAATGGGTGCAGCCTTACCTCTAGTAGAGCAGAGAAGCTACTAGTTCACAGAAGCCTTTTTCTTCACATTAAAATGACTCCAAAGGATCTAGAGGTGATAGAAATCAAATGTGTGTCACACATGATGATAAGAATGAGGATAAATATGCAGAAGATGGTTTGATTGTATTGCCATTGTATGATAAGCCTGGGGATAGCAATAGTAATGATAAGAATGACCCTAGTGAGGTCACAATGTTCATGGTCCGTCTCGAAGCTGATGATAAAGAAGATGACATTCCTCATTATACTGTGACACTATGATAGGTTGAAATGTTGGACTTTGTGTTATGAAACACAACAGCAAATATGCAGATATATTGCATAAATGCATGCTACAATACCCATGCAAGCGGCAACAATTTACAATAAACCATAAAGGAATCACTCATAAGATCTCCCAGTGTGAGAGCCAAATTCAACTATGATATAGCAATACTACCATATAGCAATATTTCACAACATGCAGATACAAGGATACGAGTGCTTTGTATAAAACATGCATATATTGTTTTGAGGCTTCCACACTGTGATATGTGGTTGGAAAAGCTATCTGGATTCACCATATGAAGATTTAAAATTCCGAATGTAAAGAATTAATTAATAATGTAATCAGTTAATAGAATTCACGATCTAATCAGTTAATAACATTAAAGGAAAGTAAAGAATTAATTAATAATGTAATCAGTTAATAGAATACACAATCTAATCAGTTAATAACATTAAAGGAATGTAAAGAATTAATTAATAATGTAATCAGTTAATAGAATACATAATCTAATCAGTTAATAACGTTAAAGGAATGTAAACAATTAACCACAAATTTTCCATTTGACCCATTTTTCAAAATATAATAAACCTGAAAGTTATGCTCCTGATGTACACTACTCCGTAACACCAAGATACATTATAATATCATGGACCTAGGTACTTAACATTGCACACCTAGCAGGCTATAACACACTTGAGTTTTGAAACCTTGATAATGGAAAGAGTAGAATCATAGTCTGATTTCTAACAGATAGACTTGGTGAATTCATGTATGCAACTCCCATCATTTATGATTCATCGGATAAATTCAATGTGTATTTGGCATTTCTATTGTTTTATTAGGTGATATATTGTCACATTATTTGAATGGATATTTCCCAGGCCATCACTTAAGATTGGAAGAGGGCATTGTGATCCATCCATCCCTGAAAAACATCCCCCAGTTTCTCTGTCCCCTGCTTCAGAGCACTCAGTGTGATCTTGTTATTTTTGACAACTGACTTGTCTTACACATTAAACAAACCCAACCTTTACCACTAATCTTCAAAAGATGATTAAACCAGTATCAATCCCCATAGGTCAATCTTCAACCACTTCATCTTTTGACAAGTTACATGACAAACATTATGGTCAAAATACTGAACGAAAAGTGAAACTTCTTTCAGTATCCAAGTTAACATGGCATTTTCTACAACCTTAATATTTGAACAAATTTGACATGTAGTATCTTTGAGCAAAATAAGCAGGCCAGTCTATACAAAATTAAGCTGATGTTTACCAGGCAGCTTGTGGTCTTTCAGTCAAAATTAATCTGTTGACAATAGATGCCAACTCCAAAGGAGGCTAAGCAATGGTTGCAACAATTTCAACTTTAGCAACTCCGCAAGAGACTGCAATTTAATTAAGAGATATCTTTGCTGAGTTCCTCATTTCAAGAAGAATCACTCTGGATTGTTAGCTAACTGCAGAAGCTGATCTAACCATCATGCATTCAATGATCCATCTTCCCAACAGAGATAAGATCTGACCAAACTTGTGCTTACTAAGGCTACACCATTGAAATGCTCTTTTATGTTCTATCGCTAGCTCCATGTATTAGATAACTGCAGAAACTCATCTTACCATCATGCAATCTATATTCCATCTTCCCAACAGAGATAAGATCTGACTAAATTTTTACTTAGTAAGGCTACACTATTGAAATGCTCTTTAATGTTCTACCACGAACTCCAAGTATTATTCAGATTCTTGATTTTAGGTCTTAGTGCAAGTAAAGAATACCCTCTATATAGTCCAACAAAAAGGAAGCCCAGTAACTTGCAACAACAAAGGAGGTAAAACTTACTTCAATATAACTCAAGTTCTCTGCTTGATCTTGTGGAACAAGCACGCCATACTTTGGATGATGTTGTAGCCAACTTCTCAAGTACGTGAGTGCTGCTGCTTGCTCCAATTCTATTTGAACAATGTCAACATGTTAGCTCCCTTGATAGTAAATTCAAGGAAATAGAAGAAGAGACTAAAAGAAAATGCAGTAATGCATCATCCCAATACAAATTGGTGTTGGATTAATTCAATCTAAAATAATTTAGGCCATGAGATATGGAAGAACTGTAACGAGCCGCTGGCCTCAGCTGTGCTTGTGATTGTGTCTTAATCCAATATGACATGTGCAAGGAGAAATAAGAAACATAAGGAAAAATTCAATAAAGCACTTATCAATATTTAGTAGCATGTAACTCCAGAACATTGTTTACAACCACATATATCATTTACAGAAAAACATAAAAATGAGGAACTATGAAAAGTATGGAAAGAGGCACAAGGTGAAAATGATTAATAAGATAAAATATTCACCCCCTGATTATTTATATTCATATAAAACCTTAGATGCATCAGCAACACCCAAGTCTTACCACCACATAATTGCATCATTAAGTCTGTGTTGAGTTGTCATGCCTAGAGTTAATAATTCTGCATGGATGGCCAGAATTGCGTTCAAACCTATTTTAGTTTAAAATTATAATTGAGGCATTTTTATGTAATGCACTCTGTGTGAATTACGTTATTACAGCATTTGATTATTTTGAACAGTGTGTGACTAATGAGAAATACCTTCTCTCAGAAAGGCAGAATTACACTTTGATTAGCTTAAGTAATGCTTAATCAGAATTATTCATATGCTTGTAATTAAAAGATGGATATCCTTTTCTTTGGTTACATTACATTATTCAATTTGCATCCACAACCTTTTCTTCCTGAATTTAGCAAATGTGCTGAAAAGTTAAAACTAAACAGATAAGCATCTCAGATTGGTTCATAAAAAGCAGTTCAGACAGAGGTTTCCAGCCAAAAAATGGGTGGTAGACTGCTATATGATGTTGCGAACGGTACCACGAATTCAGTGCCCTCTGAAGGTAGAAGTTTAGAACACAATCTATAATTTCTTGAAGAAATAGCACTGGCACGTGGATTTATGAGTTCATATCCAGGCCCAAAGGCACTCAAGAAATGGAAGACTTTATGACCATCTTTTCCACAAAAGCTTGTAACAAATAAAAGTAAGAATCCTGATGTCAAAAAGTTTTGCTTTGCTACCATTTTGCTAAAGGGAAATATCAAAGGATACCATATGTGTGAATTTGTTGGTACTCTCAAAATTATGAAGAAAAAGCTAAAAGAGCAGAACAAAGAGTTATCAGCAATATATCCTAAAATATTATTTACAAAAAGGGCACAAACAATATTGACTGTCACACAAACACAAATCAGAAAGAATCATTTTTTTCCATCAAGCAAAGAGAAGACATATAAGTAAACATTATTCATCTGAAAACGCTAAAAAGAAAGATAATATATTTCTGAGTTGATATATGACTAACAGCAACCAAATATATCAATAATCTCTTCTTGGAACCAAACATAAATAGAATTGGAGCACACGAGACCCTACCATCACAAATATCACACCTGATCACTGATGGCATTTTTGCCACATTAAATTTTTTGACAAACTTTTGCCTAAGTATGGAGCTTTAAATTGGAAAAGCACATGCAAAGGTGTTGGCATTTTTGCAGGCCCTAAACGGAGATGATAAAGTGGATGAAATGATCTTTGGATATTTTGTCGTTGCAGATCTTTTGGCAAGCTTTCCGGCAATATATTACAATAGGTGATTGGGTCAGCGGATCAAAAGTTATGGCCCCGAGAAGCAGAGCCAGCGAAATCCCAATTCGGGCCTAAAAAATTGGCCAAGGCACGGCCCAAAAAGCTCCACTTCGGCCAAAAAGTGCCCACTTCGGCCAAAAAGCACCAAACTTCGGCCCCGAAGCTCAATGTCGGTAGCGAACCTCAGCGTCGGCCAAAATGCCTATGTCGGTCGCGAACCTCAGCGTCGGCCAAAATGCCTATGTCGGTCGCGAACCTCAGCGTCGGCCAGCGAAGCTCCAAGTCGGCCGCTAACCTCAGCATCGGCCAAAATGCCAATGTCGGCCAGCGAAGCTCAACTTCGGCCGCGAACCTCAGCGTCAGCCCCGAAGCTCAAGTCGGTCGCGAACCTCAGCGTCAGCCAAAATGCCTATGTCGGCCAGCGAAGCTCCAAGTTCACTGCGAACCTTAGCGTCTGCCAAAATGCCTATGTCGGCCCCAAAGCTCACTGTCGGCCCCGAAGCTCAAGTCGGCCGCAAACCTCGACGTCGGCCAAAATGCCTATGTCGGCCAGCGAAGCTCAACTTCGGCCTCGAAGCTCAAGTTGGTTGCGAACCTCAGCATCGGCCAAAATGCCAATGTCGGCCAGCGAAGCTCAACTTTGGCCTCGAAGCTCACTATCGGCCCTGAAGCTCAAGTCGGCCGCGAACCTCAGCGTCGGCCAAAATGCCTATGTTGGCCAGCGAAGCTCAACTTCGGCCCCGAAGCTCAAGTCGGCCGCGAACCTCAGCGTCGGCCAAAATGCCTATGTCGGCCAACGAAGCTCCAAGTCGGCCGCGAACCTCAACATCGGCCAAAATGCCTATGTCGACCAGCGAAGCTCACCGTCGGCCCCGAAGCTCCTGTCGGCCCCGAAGCTCAGCGCCGGCAAAAATGCCTATGTCAGCCAGCGAAGCTCAACTTCGGCCCCGAAGCTCAAGTCGGCCGCAAACCTCAGCGTCGGCCAAAATGCCTATGTCGGCCAGTGAAGCTCCAAGTCGGCCGCGAACCTCAGCGTCGGCCTTGAAGCTCAAGTCGGCCGCGAACCTCAGCGTCGGCCGCGAAGCTCAACTTCGGCCCGGAAGCTCAATGTTGGCCCAAAACTCAATGTCGGCCAAAAACTCAGTGTCGGCTAAAAATGCTCAAGTTCACCCAAATTTTTGGCGAACCATAGGTTCGGCTCCAGTCTTCAGCGAACTTCAGCTTCAGGCCCTATTTCGGACGAACTCCAGCAAGAGCGGTTTTAAAACGCTAAGGCGGCCACTGAAGGGGCACTTCGAAGGGCACTCATCCCAAGGAAGGAAGGTAGGTGAGCATTCAAGACGCACCAGGACGACCATGTCAAGTCATCTACAGGAAGGTCAAATCTCAGCTACTTTTAGGGTTTTGACATTAATGATTACAGGGTTGAATCCCTCTATAAAAGCCGCTCATTGTAATGTAAAAATGGGGGGGAACATATTGCTAGAAAGCTGCTGTATTCAAACTTTTGCATCAATACTAAGAATCTTTGGCTCCGACTCTGTATCTTTCTTGTATGCTGCCTTCTGTGACTATTTCTGCTAACGTCATTCATTATTCTGATTGCTGTAATTCTGGTGTGTGGATTTAAGCATTGGATGATAAGTGACACTGGAATTCTTAGGAAGGATACATAGGGAAGTAAGCGCAATGTTGGAAACTATTTCATTCTTTGTGTTGATAACTGCTGGTTTGTGTAGAGATTGGTGATTGTGATGCTTGTTCTTCCCCATTGTTATTGCTATGCAATTCACATTTCTTTCTGCAATTTTCAAATCTTTTTCCAGTTCCCTTACTTAAAACCCCCAATTAGAATAGAATAGGAGCCGGCCTTCTCCGGATATTGGTACGGAAGGCATCTCTTCCTTCCGGCCTTTCAAGGTTGGTCCGGGTCTAGGGCGCGTATGCAAACCAAATCCTTTCCTAGAGCGGATTCGTGACCAACAATCACAAAAGCACAAAATGCAAAACTTTAACATCTAATAACTTAAGAGAAATTACTAACCAGTTCCATCAAAAAAGACAAGGCAGTAAGGCCAAATAGTTCCATGCACAATTTCATGAATTCTATCAATACTGAAAAATAACATTTTTCACAGCAATAGAAGAATCATAAAGGCAATTAATATCTTACATCAGTTGAACAATGAAATTACTGTGCATCACAAAAAATCAACCACAGCTATACTGAATGCCTACAGGACAGGCCTATTTCTCTTTGCAATTAATTCAATGTATAAAATATACTCAAAAGCAAATAGGATGCGAAAAACATTTACATCCCTAGCAAGGACTGGGTTTGTATGTAAATGTTTTTGGCAGAACAATAGCAGCATAAAAAATGTTGCACTCTTTAAAGACACAGCTATGTCTCACATTGCTCAAAAAATTATACGTGTCAAAGGGTTCTGCCAGAAAAAAATTAAGTTAATACTTGACACAATGAAATATTTTCTTTTCATAAACACATCATAATAGATTAATAAATGCATTTTCATGCCAAACTTTCAGATGCTGATGACTAGAGTGCCAGAGACGTTCTTCCACAACACAAGAACAAGGTCAAGAAAGGTGTTATCAATATCAACTTATTTATTTACAATAGTGGAAGAGAAACTGAAAGAATGTTGAAGAAAGCAAGAGCAAAAGCAAATTCACGAATTAGCAATAACACCACACAGCACAAGGCACATTTATTTCTAATTTGTTGATGATAGGTAATGCTTAATGAATTTGTTGCCAAAGTGTTATGGTTCTGTAACATATTCTGAATACTTATGAAGAAGCATTAGAGAAGGAGATCAACACAAACATTGCAAATAGTCTTGCAAACACAGCAGCAAAAGGCAAAGAATATTATCAAAGATATCGGGATTCAGAGCAGTCATTCTCTACAAAATAACTGGCCTTCCTATTGGCATAGAAATGACACAGAACAGCAAACTGGAGAGAGATTAGAAACAGAATGCATAACAAATGGAATGATTCTGCTACAAGGTGATTATCACTTGGAAAAATTTAGTTGATCCAATCAGTACTGAAAGCAATACCAGTGTATCTGATCACATTGCTTCCCCCTACCCAGCTTATGGACAGTCCTGATAAAACAATTCAAATACCCCTTAATCTCTTAAAAGTCCAAAAACTCAATAGTTCAAGGGGAAACAAATATCAAGGATCTTCAAAACTTGATAAAGCACTTGCAGTGAGATTAGCTTCAACAAAGCATCAAAATCCTAAGCACAAATGAAGCATAGTGACTAGACAAAAGTACATGTCAGGAAAAGAACCAAACAGTATATTCAAAACATGCGAGGTAATGTTCCCTCAGTAGAAGGAATTCAACAAAAAGAATCATATATATTTTAGGACATAAATGATGGCAAGAGACCAAGATTCTGGTCTGAAAGTTAGGACAGAAATGAGAAGCCAGGTGACAATACAAAGTAGTTGCTCAAATAGGAAATCAAAGCAACAGGGTTAATGAAAGCAAAATCAATACTCTCCAGCCTTCAGAAAAAGGAAATTTAAGCTAGTTAAAAGATACTTTATTAGTATTAAACCACAGACAACTCAACACATACAAAAGAAATATATTAAAAGGGAAGAAAGAACAGCCTCTTGTCAAAAGGAACAGCCAACAGAAACATTAAGAGGGTTGATAAAGAATGAGGCTCTAAACCGTTAAAAAAACTTCAGAATTTATACATGCAAGCAGAAAACACAATGACAAAGAAAACAAAACAGCAACACAAGTAACACAGAGATTTTACATGGAAACTTGCAATGTGCAGGAAAAACCATGGGGCAATGGCAACTTCTTTTATTGATTTCAGCAAACTTTACATTCACAACTACATGCACATCCAAGGGATCATTCCCCTTTTATAGAGCAGAAAAGGAAGACACCGAAACTGTTTGTTTCCTCTCCCAAAGGAAGCCTCTGAAAAACTGTTCGTTTCCACTCCCAAGGAAAAACATCTGAAACTGTTCGTCTTCCGCATCCAAACGATTGGCACAAACTGCTGCCTACACAGCTCACATAGACGTCTTCTGCCTAGACGTCTGGCAGTGTTGCCTAGACGTCTAGCATTGCTGCCTAGATATCTAGAAGCCTAGATGTCTAGCAGTAGCCTCTGCTGGCTAAAACCCTGCATAGTGACTTCACCTCCTAACATTCTCCCACTTGAAGTCAGTATACAAGAATTCTTTTTACCAATGTTTTTCATCCAGTGCCAATTACCCAATGCTGCCCTTGTTATATTTTCAGCAAGCCCAGAGAAATTTTGCACCAAACTTCTCTGTCTTGACCGGATTTGTACGCAAATTTGCAAGATTCACTTCAATGTCGATTTTCTGCAACAGGATCCTATCTTCTTCCACAACATTTCTTATAAAGTGGTACTTGACATCAATGTGTTTCATGTGATCATGGAATGTTGAGTTCGTCACTAGCTGAATAGCACTTTGGCTATCCCAATGCAACATAATTTTCTCTTGAATTATCTTGAAGTCACCCAACAATCGCTCAAGCCAAATTGCCTCTTTGTTGGCCTGAGTCGCTGCAATATATTCAGCTTCAGTGGTTGATAAAGCCACCACAAACTGCAACTTAGAAGCCCAACTCACAGCTCCACCAGCAAGAGTGAAAGTATATCCTGTAGTGGACTTTCTCCCATCTCTATCTCCACTGTAATCAAAATCCACAAAACCTTTAACTTGCAAATTTGCCGATCCTTAGTAAATAGCAGCATCTGAAGTGCCTCTTAAATATCTGAATATCCACTTCACCGCATTCCAATGCTCCTTACCAAGATTTGCCATGTACCGACTGACTACTCCCACTACTTGGGCAATATCCGGTTTGGTGCTCACCATGGCATACATGAGGCTTCCTAATGTTGATGCATATGATACACGAGACATGCTTGTCTTCTCTACTTCTGTTCTAGGACACTGTTTGGAAGACAATTTTAAGTGTGAAAGAAGTGGGGTACTAACTGGTTTTGCATTCTGCATATTGAAGCGCTGCAGAATCTTCTCTATATATGACATTTGACTTAACCAGATCTTTCTTCCTTTTATGTCCCTGTGTATCTTCATCCCTAAAATTTGGTTTGCTGCTCCTAAATCCTTCATTTCAAATGTCCTAGCCAACTGAGCCTTACGTTCAATGATTTTCTTCATGTTGGGGCCTGTAACCAGCATATCATCAACATACAACAACAAAATAATAAAACTGCCATCATCAAACCTTTTATAGTATCCACAATGGTCAGCTTCACTCCAGATGAAACCTTGGCTCTTCATGAAGGTGTTAAATTTCCTGTACCACATCCTTGGCGCCTGTTTCAACCCGTACAGTGATTTCTTCAATATGCAAACCAAATGCTCTTTGCCTCTTTCTTCATAGCACTCAGGCTGATCCATATAAATCTCTTCCTCAAGATCACCATGCAGGAAAGCAGTCTTTACATCAAGCTGCTCCAGTTCTAAATCTTGTGCTGCTACAAGTGCAAGTAAAACTCTAATAGTAGTCATCTTCACAACGGGAGAGAAAAGTTCATTAAAGTCTATACCTGACTTTTGCACATAGCCTTTTGCCACCAAGCGAGCTTTATAGCGTTCCAACAACCCATCGCTCTTCTTCTTTACTTTGTAAACCTACTTGTTTCCGACAGCCTTTCTTCTAAGGGGGAGATCCACAAGTTCCCACGTTTTATTCTTGGGAAGTGCCTCGATTTCCTCCTCCATGGATTTCCTCCACTTTTCTGCATTCCCATACTTTCTAGCTTCCTGAAATGAACTAGGCTCACCATCATCAATTAACAAAGCAAAAGAGGACTGATAAACTAGAGAATACCTTTCAGAACACTTTTGTGGATGTGTAGATCTTCTAACCCAATGATCTGTTGATTGTGGCTCTTGGTCTTGTGACCGTTGTGGCTGCTCTACTTGTTGTTCTTCTTGTTGTTCTACTTGTTGTTCTGCATGTTGATCAAAAACTTCAGCATGCTGATTTTCATATTCATCTTCGTTCATATCTACTTCAACTGGTACAACATTACAAGTTTGTTATACCTCCTTCCTTTGCATTGATTTTTCATCAACAATAACATCCCGGCTAATAATTACATAGTTAAGAAAAACACACTTCACTATATCTCCACAGTCTATACCCCTTCACTGTATCTCCATAGTTGAGAAAAACACACTTGCTTGACTTTGGGTAAAGTTTGGACCTTTTTTCTTTTGGTACATGGGCAAATGCATTGCAGCCAAAAGTACGCAAATGAGAGTAATCAACTGGATTACAACACCAAACCTCCTTCGGAATTTGTCCATCCAATGCAGTTGTAGGTGACCTATTAATAAGATAAACAGTTGTATTAACAGCCTCTACCCATAACCTTTTATCCAATATGGATGCGCTGAGCATGTTTCTTGCACGTTCCATGATTGTGTGATTCATCCGCTCAACCACACCATTTTGCTATGGAGTATATGGTACAGTCTTCTGGTGCTTAATACCTTCCTACGTACAAAATTTATTAAATTCCTTGGAGCAATATTCACCCCCATTATCTGACCTAAGACATAAAATCGACTTGCCCAAACTTTTCTCTACCCGTGCTTTGAACTCTTTAAATTTCTGCAAAGCTTCCGACTTCTTCAAAAAAAAATAAACTCAAACTCTCCTAGAATAATCATCTATAAAAGTCAAAAAATAGATGGCACCATTTAAGGACTGAGTGGGGAATGGTCCAAATATATCCGAATGTATAAGTTGCAAAAAATCAGAACTCTTACCAGGGCTTGCAGTAAACCGAACCCTCTTTTGTTTACCAAAAATACAGTGCTCACATAAGTCTAAATTACAACACTTAATCCCAAAAAGCATACCTCTGTCATGCAGAATTTTCAGACCTTTTTCACTAATATGGCCTAGGCGTTGATGCCATAGCATTACTGCATCCTGAAAAAAAGTTATTGTTGTTGCATGGTTTGTCATCGTATCACCGCATAAACGATATAGGGTCCCATAAGATTCTCCTTTTGCTACTACAAGAGCTCCTCTAGTAATTTTGCAGTAGTTGTTACCGAAAGTGACATAATACTCTAGCTTATCCATCATCTTGATTGAGAGCAAATTCTTCCGCAAATCGGGCACATGTCGCACATCACATAACATCCTTTCTCTACCATCGTGCAGCCTGATCCTAATGTCCCCTCTTCCCACAATTTCTAAAGGATGATCATCACCCAAGTAGACCATTCTGCAGATCTATTGTTACTGATACAGAAGGCTTCACATGTTGTCGTGTCTCTTGAATCTGCAGTACTGGCCTCAATTGATGGTTGATTTTGCTTTTCAACATTCTTTAATTGCCAACAGTCCCTTGAGTGCCCTGGCTTCCCACAATGCCAACACTTCCCTTTCTTCTTACGTCCTTTAGACTTAGATCTGGATTGTGATCCACCTTGTTTACTCCTCTCGAAAGATCGACCTCTCACAGATAGGGCTTCATTGGTTGAGGGTTCCAGAGACTTTTTTCACCTCAACTCTTCTGCCAACAAAGCGACTACCACATCATCAAATTTTAGAGTTCCTTATGATGCATTACTAATGGTCATCACCATATGATCCTGTTGGCAATTTTGCCACATTAAATCTTTTGATAAATTTTGGCCTAAGTATGGAGCTTTAAAGCGGTAAAGAGCATGCTGAGGTGTTCGGGTTTTCGCGAGCCATAAACAAGGGTGATAAAATGGACAAAATGAGCTCTAGATATTTTATCATTGCAGATCTTCTCGCCAGCTTTCCGACGATATATTATAATAGGCGATCGGGTTAGCGGATCAAAAGTTATGGTCCCGGAAGCGAACCAGAAACCCAGTTTTTGTGCGAAGTCCGACTGCGCCCAGTTTTTTGTGCTAAGTCCGACTGCGCCCAGTTTTTGTGCGAAGTCCGACTGCGCCGATTTTTGTGCGAAGTCCGACTGCGCCCTTCTTCCTAAGCGCACTTGGAAACAGTCTAGCAAAGAAATTGACTAAGTGTTGGAGCGCAACCCGACTTCGCGACGAAGTCGGACTGCGCTCCCTTGTCTGTGCGAAGTCCGAACAGCGATGAGAATCAGCAAGTGCCAGTGCACAACCCAACTCGCAGCGAAGTCGGATTGCGCCCTTTGACCGGTGCGCGATGAGGGAAATAGGCCAACCCGAATGCACTGTTTTTCACCTGTGCTACCCGATTGCGCTCTAATCCCGGGCGAAGTTGGATAGACTGCCTTTCAAGGCAGACACGTGTCAAGCATTATCATCCGACAAGTGTCCAACTTTGGGATCCGAGCCAAGACATGCCGAGCAAAAGGACAAGCATGGGCCGCACTACTTATGCCAGCTGCCTCATTTAAGGCTGATGTGAGTTTCCACCTGCCTCAGCTACCCGCATTCCTGTCAATGTGAAGTTCTACCTAGCGCACTGCCACATAGCTGTTCAACCTTCAAGGAGACCATGTCAAGAGTACAGTCCAGCCCGACAGAAGTCAGCATCAGCAGTTCCGTGGCTGCTTTTGTCAGCTAATGTTTGACTGGGACTTTGTGCCCATTAATGTAACGGGGGGGACTTTGGGCTATAAATACCCACCACATTTTCATTGTAAGGTGGTGGAAGGGGAATGTCTGTTAGGGAACCATTGTAGCTGTGCTTCTGCCTTTTAATATAATACATACACTTGGTGCTGTTATACTGTTTTTACTTTGTATGCTGCCTCTCCTTGACATTTCTGCCTTACGTTTTCCTGTGTCATGGCTTGTTGATTCACTTCAACATTTGGTGGTCAGGTATTCCTGAGGTGCATAAATCAGAGGATATATAGGGCAAACGTTAGTGGCAGTTTTCTGGTTATGTTTTTGTGTTATAGTGTTGTTAGTAGTGGTGATTGATGCGTTGCCGTACTGTTAGTTCCTTGGAGGGAATGTCTGTTAGGGAACCATTGTAGCTGTGCTTCTGGCTCTTAATACAAAACATATACCCGACTCTGTTCTACTAGCTAGTGACAGCATCCATAGTGGTGTGTTATGGTTATATTGGTGTTAGTAGTGGTGATTGATGCGTTACCGTACTGTTAGTTCCCCCCACCCAACTCCAATCTAATTTGGAATCCCATTATGCATTTTTATCTCTTTCCCTGCACTCTTATCTTGAACCTCAAAACCCCACAGGAAGCCGGCCTTCTCCGGAGATTGGCCCGAAAGGCATTCCTTCCTTCCGGCCTTTCAATGTTGGTTTGCGAGTCTAGGGCGCAATAACGACAAATCCTTTCCTCATGGCGGATTCGTAACCAACAGTTTTTGGCTTGCCCGATGGGACAAGGAAGTTTCCCACTCCCAAACAGAATCGAAGCACTGGTGTTCGCTTCATTGCTGTTCAAAATCAGAGCACCTGGCGACTCTGCACGTTCATATTCTCTGAGTCCGAAAGACCGGTCCTGACGCCTTCATTCAAACGAGAAGGTGGCGAGCGAGGAACCCGGGAAACCAGCCTGACTTTACGAAATTAATACCAACGCTCCAGGCGAGCGCGTCAGGCTGGCTGATTACCAAGCTCGCATAGACGAATCCGTGAGGTGAGACGATCAGTCTCCATATTTTAAGGAAGCCTCGAGTTGGTGAATCTTTGGCTTGCCTTCATCCGGCAAAATCACTCGGCGAACTCGACCGAGTCGAAGATCCAGATTTCTTGATCGCAGGTGCCCTTTTTTAAGCTAATAGAAGACACCCCGGAGGAATCAAGGTTTGGTGAGCAGCCTTGACCTCACAAGCGAAGAAATGAATGTTCGCCTACAGTCTCCACCGTGGTGGTATTTGCTCCAACCATCACCGCAACCGATACCCGAAGAGGGCTCCCATCTGACAAATCTCCTTATCACATTGTTCATCAATTGTACGGGTACCGGCATGAATGACAATCTGCCACGTTGCACCATGTTTGCGACCTGGCAAACTTTGGGAGGCCAGCTGGACTTCAAAGATCATCTGAAGTACAATCAGATCTGGTCCGGACATTGCAGGTTCACCGGATAGGCAACCAAAGCTAGATTTGTGTTGGCGGCATGCTAATAATGCCACAAAATTTTGTATAAATAAGCCGGCTAGTATTCAAAGTTTTAGTTGTTTCCTTAATTCAGTCTGTGCAGTGTTTTCTTTTTAAGGGTTTCAGAAAGAGGTTGCTGCTGGCAGTGAGTATCAAGAGTACAGCGAGGGTGACTCTGTTGCCCAATGGATAAAGGCCTGGGTCCTCACATCGAGGCGAGCTCAATGCCCCGCGAGCCGCTAGGAATGTTGGCAATTTTGCCACATTAAATCTTTTGATAAATTTTCGCCTAAGTATGGAGCTTTAAAGCGGTAAAGAGCATCTTTGAGGTGTTCGGGTTTTCGCGGGCCATAAACGAGGGGCGATAAAATGGACAAAATGAGCTCGGGATATTTTATCATTGCAGATCTTCTCGCCGACTTTCGACGATATATTATAATAGGCGATCGGGTTAGCGGATCAAAAGTTATGGTCCCGGGAAGCAGAACCAGGAAACCCAGTTTTTGTGCGAAGTCCGACTGCGCCCAGTTTTTGTGCGAAGTCCGACTGCGCCCTTCTTCCTGAGCGCACTTGGAAACAGTCTGGCAGAGAAATTGACTAAGTGTTGGAGCGCAACCCGACTTCGCAGCGAAGTCGAACTGCGCTCCCTTGTCCGTGCGAAGTCCGAACAGCGGTGAGAATCAGCAAGTGCCGGTGCGCAACCCGACTTCGCGGCGAAGTCGGACTGCGCTCTTTGACCGGTGCGCGATGAGGGAAATAGGCCAACCCGATTGCGCTGTTTTTCACCTGTGCTACCCGATTGCGCTCTAATCCCGGGCGAAGTTGGATAGATCGCCTTTCAAGGCAGACACGTGTCAAGCATTATCATCCGACAAGTGTCCAACTTTGGGATCCGAGCCAAGACATGCCGAGCAAAAGGACAAGCATGGGCCGCACTACTTATGCCAGCTGCCTCATTTAAGGCTGATGTAAGTTTCCACCTGCCTCAGCTACCCGCATTCCTGTCAATGTGAAGTTCTACCTAGCGCGCTGCCACGTAGCTGTCAACCTTCAGGGAGACCATGTCAAGAGTACAGTCCAGCCCGACAGAAGTCAGCATCAGCAGTTTCGCAGTTGCTTTTGTCAGCTAATGTTTGACTGGGACTTTGTGCCCATTAATGTAACGGGGGGGACTTTGGGCTATAAATACCCACCACATTTTCATTGTAAGGTGGTGGAAGGGGAATGTCTGTTAGGGAACCATTGTAGTTGTGCTTCTGCCTTTTAATATAATACATACACTTGGTGCTGTTATACTGTTTTTATTTTGTATGTTGCCTCTCCTTGATATTTCTGCCTTACGTTTTCCTGTGTCATGGCTTGTTGATTCACTTCAGCATTTGGTGGTCAGGTATTCCTGAGGTGCATAAATCAGAGGATATATAGGGCAAACGTTAGTGGCAGTTTTCTGGTTATGTTTTTGTGTTATAGTGTTGTTAGTAGTGGTGATTGATGCGTTGTCGTACTGTTAGTTCCTTGGAGGGAATGTCTGTTAGGGAACCATTGTAGCTGTGCTTCTGGCTCTTAATACAAAACATATACCCGACTCTGTTCTACTGGCTAGTGACAACATCCATAGTGGTGTGTTATGGTTATATTGGTGTTAGTAGTGGTGATTGATGCGTTACCGTACTGTTAGTTCCCCCCACCCAACTCCAATCTAATTTGGAATCCCTTTCTGCATTTTTATCTCTTTCCCTGCACTCTTATCTTGAACCTCAAAACCCCACAGGAAGCCGGCCTTCTCCGGAGATTGGCCCGAAAGGCATTCCTTCCTTCCGGCCTTTCAATGTTGGTTTGCGAGTCTAGGGCGCAACAACGACAAATCCTTTCCTCATGGCGGATTCGTAACCAACAGATCCCAGGTGTTTGGAAGGGAACAAAGTAGGGTGATAGCTTTGGCTTCATCCTCCTTCACATTAACCGAAACCAGGTTAACTGATAAGAGTATTAAACTCATTCAAATGATCTTGCACAGATGAACTTTCCTTCATCCTCAAGCTATAAAGTTGTTTTTTCAGAAAAACCTTGTTTGTTGTTGATTTTGTTTCATACAACTTTTCAAGCTTTTGCCAAAGGGCTTCCGCGGTCTTCTCTTCAGCTACATTGAACAAGACAGAGTTTGCTAGGCAGAGACGGATTGTAGAGACCGCCTTCCTATCCAGCGTTGCCCACTCCTCATCATTCATGCAGATTGGTTTACTCGCGATCCCTTTCAAGGCTAGAGCTTGGTCATTATTAACCAGCAAATCCTCCACCTATATCTTCCATAAAGTGAAGTTCCTGCCATCAAATTTCTCAATCTCGAACTTGGTTACACCTCCTGTCATTGTTTCAGCTCCCACTCGCACAAAACCTTAGGCTCTGATACCAAATGTCAGGAAAATACTTCAGATTTTATACCTGCAAGCAGAAAACACAATGACCGAGAAAATAAAACAGCGACACAAGTAACATAGAGATTTTACATGGAAACCCGCAATGTGCAGGAAAAACAACGGGGCAATGGCAACTTCTTCTTTTATTGATTTCAGCAAACTTTATATTCACAACTACATCCAAGGGATCATTCCCCTTTTATAGAGCAGAAAAGGAAGACACCGAAACTGTTTGTTTCATCTCCCAAAGGAAGCCTCCGAAAAACTGTTTGTTTCCACTCCCAAGGAAAAGCGTCTGAAACTGTTCGTCTTCCGCATCCAGACCTCTAGCACAGCAGACTAGACGTCTGCTACCTAGAAGTCTGGCAGCTTAGACGTCTGGCATTGCTGCCTAGACATCTAGCAACCTAGACGTCTAGCAGCAGCCTCTGCTGGCTAAAACCCTACATAGTGACTTCACCTCCTAACATAAACTGCATTAGAAATGAGGAGATCAATTATATTAACATTCATGAGTGTTTAAAGGACATCCATGGAAGTGAAAAGTATATACTATTAAAATAGAATGGAGGAACCAAAAAAAAGAGCTCCAAAATAATAGGTATAATAGACCTAAAAAAAGCTACAAAATCCTAACAAAGTGTGCAACATTTCACCACGTATAAAATTGGTATGTAAATGTTGCCCTTGTAACTGGGAGTCCGGGACTGTGGAGAATAAGGGTGGCTGACCCTGTATACCTGAAGTTAGAGTTCGAAACCTATGGTATTAGTGAGTGGGAATGATGTCTTACGTATACACCAATAGTTGTCTGACACCCAATGGTGAAGATGATTATGATATGAAACTACATGGAAAACAACATGCTCATAGTAGGTAGGAGAATATTTTCTAAAAATAAAATGGGCGTTCTACCATGAGAACTGTTGAGTATCTTACTACTATTATAGTCTCTAATCACTTGCCAATAGTTAGCTGTCTCAGCCTCTCAGGAGCAAGAGAAAGCAAAATCTGTATTCAAGTGTTTCCCATCTTAGATCTGTCGAGTAGAAGAAAACAATTTCATGTTGTGCCAAGTACCGAAGCTTACTGTTGATGAGGGTTGGACTAGGTAGTCAAAGTTACCGTTTCCAGAACCACTTTTCCAGGTTTTCTTGGATGGTGGATTCTAGCTAAATATAGTGAAAGGTCATTTGATTTTGACAAAGCTACATATTCTTTGACCTAGACAACTACAATTTGAAAAAGAAAAAGAAAAATGCAACATTAACTCTTCTTTATCATAGCACATTATTGGATATAGGACAAGGAAGACTATCAGCAAAACATGGACACCCTTGACGGCGATGGCACCACTGGTTTCCATATCCAACCAACTCATCTTTACCATCAAACCCACACCAAGCATATGCTACAAATAATAAGACAAGTAGGAGTTATAGTCATCCAAGTTAAGATTTAAATCAGAATTTGTCCCCTTCAGATGTGGTTCATAGACATCCAACTTACGAGGACAATTTAAAGGTATTTTTCTATGGACAATCTCAAATATAGGACAACTTAAAATGCTCTAATGATGACGATAATTTAAGGTATCACAATGGTATTCTAGGCTGATCGATCGATCATACACAATCTCAAGAGCCAGCACAAAGATCAGTCACATGTTGAGTCATTGAGTATAATAGTTTTTTTCGTATGTATATGTGTGATGATGACATGTGCTTATAAATAAAATATTATGTTAAATACTATTGGGTACTTTTATAAATATATAGACAGAGGTATTAGGTAGTTAAGTGGTAATTAGGCAGGTGTGCAAGTTTCCCATCACCTTCAGGTATTCCGTCGTCCCTCTGTATTCTGTTCATTACAGTCAACAGGAGTTGTTGACTGTAATTCGTGTTGTCACTATGAGGATAAAATATAGTGTTGCTGTTAGTTTTGTCAGCACAAGCATTGCTGTGTTTGACAAGGTTGATTACCTGGAATTGTTTTTCCAAAGATAACATGACCTACTATTAATATTTCATGTTTGTGACTTGTAAGTTCTTTCCATGGGTGCATTTGCTTATTGTAAAATAGATGTATTCTGTTCTACATTGCTGCTTTCTATGGTTCTGTATGACTTGAATACTCCGCCTATATTATATTTAGTCATCTTTCCAATACGGAGTTGGGTTGATGACACAAATTAATAAGCAACAATCCACAGATAGCTCACAAATGAAGATAGTGATGACAATGGGGTGAGCCCACTAGCAAGTTCATGAGGATTGCTTGACAAGCGACCAGCGTGACCAATAATGCACATGGCATGGCACTGAAGAAGAAGCATGCATTGCATAACTGCAGTGAAGTCGAAGTTTACCATGAGAATGCTTTCCTCAATCAAAAGAGAGTAGAAAAGGTGGAACTTTTAAAGTGCCCTCTTGCATTAAGGGGAAGTAAGGGTGTGCAAACACCTCTGCTCATTTAACCTGAATGAAGACCTACTGACATGAGTGATGACACTATCCAAGATGCATAGTGTTGTCTGTATATCATGGTCATGAGTTCTTTCTATGATTGCATTTGCTTATCGTAGAATAGATTCCATTGCAGTTTGTATTTTGTTCTACTTTACTACTTTCTCTAATTTTACGTGACCCAAGTATTCCCCAAATACTAAAGGTACAAACACACCCATGGGATGATTTGTAGAGATGACTTATGAATGTCCTCCAATACACCTCAATATAATCATGCAGCCATTAACAAAACTCTATGGTTTATAAACACAAACTCAAGAAAGCAACTCTCCTAGCATTTCTATCAAACACTTTAAATGGTTTATATACAACTTTGAGAAAGTAGTAGTCAAATCATTTAATATAGGTGTAGGTCAACACCATAGTAGTCAGACTCTTTTGGACTCCCAAGTACTTAGCCGAGTCTGAGTGGGCTCAGCCGCGCCGAGCCCCCTCCGACTCCTTTTTTTTTTGGACTCGACCGAGTCCGGCCGAGTCTTTGGTCGAGTCCTAGTCCGACACGAACTCCCGAGTCCCGACATCAGGACTCGGCTGGCCTAAAATAAAATGGAAATTTAAAAAAAAAAAAAAATTACATCTAGGATGGTTAAGTTTTGATGATGCTCCACGACTTAAGCATCCACGTTGGCCAGTGCGCAATCACGAACAAGACACTGAAATATTTGTTTAATATATTAACGAGAGAATGTGCAATTTTGCTTCTCAAACCTTCAAAATGTTTATCCCTCAATTATAATTTATTTTAATACAAATATATCTTTCGCCGATGGATACATCATCCGCGTCTTGTTTAAAATGGGAACCACTTCAGAATGCACATATGCATGTCCTGTGGAGTGTGGCGAGTTTGAAACCTATGGTATTAGTGAGTGGGAATGATGTCTTACGTATACATCAATAGTTGTCTGACACCCAATGGTGAAGATGATTATGATATGAAACTACATGGAAAACAACATGCTCATAGTAGGTAGGAGAATATTTTCTACCAAGAAAATGGGCGTTCTACCATGAGAACTGTTGAGTATCTTACTACTATTATAGTCTCTAATCACTTGCCAGTAGTTAGCTGTCTCCCTCTCAGGAGCAAGAGAAAGCAAAATCTGTATTCAAGTGTTTCCCATCTTAGATCTATCGAGTAGAAGAAAACAATTTCATGTTGTGCCAAGTACCGAAGCTTACTGTTGATGAGGGTTGGACTAGGTAGTCAAAGTTACCGTTTGCAGAACCACTTTTCCAGGTTTTCTTGGATGGTGGATTCTAGCTAAATATAGTGAAAGGTCATTTGATTTTGACAAAGCTACATATTCTTTGACCTAGACAACTACAATTTGAAAAAGAAAAAGAAAAATGCAACATTAACTCTTCTTTATCATAGCACATTATTGGATATAGGACAAGGAAGACTATCAGCAAAACATGGACACCCTTGACGGCGATGGCACCACTGGTTTCCATATCCAACCAACTCATCTTTACCATCAAACCCACACCAAGCATATGCTACAAATAATAAGACAAGTAGGAGTTATAGTCATCCAAGTTAAGATTTAAATCAGAAGTTGTACCCTACAGATGTGGTTCATAGACATCCAACTTACGAGGACAATTTAAAGGTATTTTTCTATGGACAATCTCAAATATAGGACAACTTAAAATGCTCTAATGATGACGATAATTTAAGGTATCACAATGGTATTCTAGGCTGATCGATCGATCATACACAATCTCAAGAGCCAGCACAAAGATCAGTCACATGTTGAGTCATTGAGTATAATAGTTTTTTTCGTATGTATATGTGTGATGATGACATGTGTTTATAAATAAAATATTATGTTAAATACTATTGGGTACTTTTATAAATATATATACAGAGGTATTAGGTAGTTAAGTGGTAATTAGGCAGGTGTGCAAGTTTCCCATCACCTTCAGGTATTCCATCGTCCCTCTGTATTCTGTTCATTACAGTCAACAGGAGTTGTTGACTGTAATTCGTGTTGTCACTATGAGGATAAAATATAGTGTTGCTGTTAGATTTGTCAGCATATGCATTGCTGTGTTTGACAAGGTTGATTACCTGGAATTGTTTTTCCAAAATTAACATGACCTACTATTCATATTTCATGTTTGTGACTTGTAAGTTCTTTCCATGAGTGCATTTGCTTATTGTAGAATAGATGTATTCTGTTCTACATTGCTGCTTTCTATGGTTCTGTATGACTTGAATACTCCGCCTATATTATATTTAGTCATCATTTCCAATACGGAGTTGGATTGATGACTCAAATTAATAAGCAACAATCCACAGATAGCTCACAAATGAAGATAGTGATGACAATGGGGTGAGCCCACTAGCAAGTTCATGAGGATTGCTTGACAAGCGACCAGCGTGACCAATAATGCACATGGCATGGCACTGAAGAAGAAGCATGCATTGCATAACTGCAGTGAAGTCGAAGTTTACCATGAGAATGCTTTCCTCAATCAAAAGAGAGTAGAAAAGGTGGAACTTTTAAAGTGCCCTCTTGCATTAAGGGGAAGTAAGGGTGTGCAAACACCTCTGCTCATTTAACCTGAATGAAGACCTACTGACATGAGTGATGACACTATCCAAGATGCATAATGTTGTCTGTATATCATGGTCATGAGTTCTTTCTATGATTGCATCTGCTTATCGTAGAATAGATTCCATTGCAGTTTGTATTTTGTTCTACTTTACTACTTTCTCTAATTTTACGTGACCCAAGTATTCCCCAAATACTAAAGGTACAAACACACCCATGGGATGATTTGTAGAGATGACTTATGAATGTCCTCCAATACACCTCAATATAATCATGCAGCCATTAACAAAACTCTATGGTTTATAAACACAAACTCAAGAAAGCAACTCTCCTAGCATTTCTATCAAACACTTTAAATGGTTTATATACAACTTTGAGAAAGTAGTAGTCAAATCATTTAATATAGGTGTAGGTCAACACCATAGTAGTCAGACTCTTTTGGACTCCCGAGTACTTAGCCGAGTCCGAGTGGGCTCAGCCGCACCGAGCCCACTCCGACTCCTTTTTTTTTGGACTCGACCGAGTCCGGCCGAGTCTTGGGTCGAGTCCGAGTCCGACACGGACTCCCAAGTCCCGACATCGGGACTCGGCTGGCCCAAAATAAAATGGAAATTTAAAAAAAAAAAAAAAATTACATCTAGGACGGTTAAGTTTTGATGATGCTCCATGACTTAAGCATCCACGTTGGCCAGTGCGCAATCACGAACAAGACACTGAAATATTTGTTTAATATATTAACGAGAGAATGTGCAATTTTGCTTCTCAAACCTTCAAAATGTTTATCCCTCAATTATAATTTATTTTAATACAAATATATCTTTCGCCGATGGATACATCATCCACGTCTTGTTTGGGAATGGAAACCGCTTCAAAATGCACATATGCATGTCCTGTGGAGTGTGGCGATTCGGGTGGAGAATGGCATGATTTTTCGAGGCATTCGATCAAGGAAGGCTTGAGGCCGCCAATGCTGAGACCTTTTCTAGATAGTTCGTCATGCAGTTCTTGCACCTTCATTTTCTTCCATTCTTTTCTCTCCTTCAATGCATCCTCTCTCGTCGCCGTTACTACCACTGTCGCCATTGCAACCAACAGACACCACCACGCTGTAATGGAAAAAAAATAAAAAAGATAATTTATTTCGCTCTGAAACCCTCGACCACCAATGAAATAATTGCTATGCACGAAGCTCCCCCAAAATAATGAATGTCGCTTCTACCTTGAATTTTGGTAAGCAGTTTTCAAAAACGGCTTCCCATTCTAAAACCGGAAAAATGGCTAGGATTAAATATTAGCTTTATTAATATTTGAAGAATTTTTTTTTCAATTTTTTTTTATGAGGAACCTTTTAATAAAAGTAAATTTAATAGATCCCAACCAACCATTCAGGAAATCGAATCTAGACAACCCACCGATTATTTTTAAACATGGTATTTGAATATTTTATTTATTAAACATGCTGGACTAAGTTAGGGTGATTCCGTCCCATGGTTTCTCTATTAAACATGGTATTTGGATATTTTATTTATTACACATGGTGGACTAAGTTAGGGTGATTCCTCATATAGTAAAGTTTATTATTATTTAATGTTTTGTAAAATGTTAATAATGTTTTTGAACTTTATATATTAAGTTTTATTTTATCATTATATTATTTATTTATAATTTTATGCCTAGATCAAACACTTGTCATGCTCCTTATGCTTCTTCCTATTTCACACGTCATTGCAAAACTAGAATATGCAATTCTTGATTGGTGCAGTAATGTTCTTCAATTTCACAAATCAACCGATGACTTGACTACATTGGTAGACAACACTCACCATCACCTATATCAAGGTTCAAGGGGGTGGAAGCATCTACCAAGGTCAGGGGGGAACTGATAGTAATGGCATCCTTCAAACAACATCTATACCCATTTGACTTGCTTGGATGACTACATATATGGCGACAACTTGGACGACTACTTCAACTATGACAACATGGATGACTACTTGTACGGCAACTTGGATGATGCATGATTAAATGACACCTCAAACTCATCTTGCACAACAACTTGAATGACAAGTACTTGCACAATACCCTAGATGACACCTCGAATGATGCCTGCTCAAATTTTACAATGTGTATGACAACATGGGTCCAAAAAACAAGGTGTGTGTTGACATAGGTCAAAGCGGCAGCCCTTTTGACATCACAGTCCCAATCGACATGCGACAAAGATGGCAAGGGTACAACTACACAATAGAGGGCAACACCCCAAACAACAGCCCACTGTCGACAGCCTTGCTCTAAACAAGGTGTCATACAGACAACACAACCTGAATAATGTGAAATAGGCAACACAACAAATGGTAAGTTCCCTACGACACCTTGGTTAATACTCCCAATGACACTGCAACAAGATGAGACAACAACCCACTCCACTTAGTCTATGCCATGCTCCTATACTGAGACGACGAGTTACCATGTACGTCTTAGAACAATTGAATTACAGTTAATCTCGAGTATACAGCACCATGTTGGACAACGCCTTGGCAAGGATGATGGATGGCAACCTAACAAAGGACAACATGGTCTCTATGAACAAGAACATGAGAATGGACAACCTTGTGCCCAAAAATTAGGAGGATAACATTCAACACTTTATCTATAATTTTATTCTCTCGACAAATATCTAGACAAGACATCTAGTTATCCTGGTTGATTTCTTGTTATTAGATAGACGAATTTGCTTGAATGGCCACCTTCTCTCCTTTCTATTAGATAGCAGCCACTTCTTCTCACTTGGCAATGCCACTATCTTGGACAGCCTACATTATGACCATGACAACTTGTTTTTTGCATTCAAAGAGATCAATTTAGTTGTAGATGATGTAGTGCATTATGACCTAGAGAATGACAACTACTACTTGCACAACATCCCTACTTTAATTGGCATGGCCAGCTTGAAACTGGACAGTCATTCACATTCAAATGGCCTATACGATGACATTGTTAGCACAATCTATCATTCAAACAACAAGTTCCATGGTTTTTATATTTAGAGGAACGATTATTACATTGCATTAACTCTATTAACTCCACGATTTTCCTTCTTTGCTTTAGTTCGCCAACTATTACAGGTTTGCTTGTTTCCTCATTCTCACCATATTCACTCAAATTGACTTTGCCATTTCCCAGATTGCATTTGTTGCCCAGCTCACAATGACATACACATTCATCCAAACACCAAGCTTTTATGTCCAATGGCATCCTTCATCATCTAAACAATCTACTTCCCATCCAGACGACAACCACATTGTCTAAACGATCTTCCACCTCAACAATGAAGTTTGCATCCTTAGCCTGACAACCTGATATGTCCAAATGGCATCCTCCATCATTTACACTTTATTTTTCCTAATGTTCACTTCAAACAAATGGCCAGTTTCATCCCTATTCTTGTCCTTCATCCTTAAAAAAAAATTCATAGTTTCCCAATGTTTCCAACTCGATTACAATCTCACAACTTTGGGTGTGTTGGTGTCAACATCGATGTATACACACTCTACTTCCCAAACAACTACTACAATTGAGTTGACATTGCCAACTACTTCTTGACTCCCATCATTCTAAAATCCTCAAGTGAAATACCCCCATAGACAACATTTATGACACTACACAATAGGTTTGCCTCAATATCATACTCAAGTTTGTTCATATGTTGCCTTAGTTGTAGCTATGAAATACATAGAGTACGTCAAGTAGCACCTCTCGTTGGAACCATATCCCTTTGTGCCATATTTAATTGTTGAGCGTTCCAAAATTTAGGGGTATTCTTTTGTCAAATGTCTTTGCTCCTAACAATTACTATAGAATATTTATTTTACTGTGCCTTGAGTCATGTTCCATTTTGAATTCATCAAATAAGCACATCAACTCCTCATGGAGAGAACTTACCTACTTCTTGCTTTGTCATGAATATTTTTTGTTCATGTTCATTCGTGTTGCTCTCATTCTCAAATTCATCACTATTGTCATTCTCATCTTCAAAGTCACTCTCATTACTGACATCTCAACCCCAATGTCCGAACGATATCCTCGAATCATCCTTTAAGTTGCTCTTGTTCTCAAGGTTATCACTTTTTTCTTCAGAGTTGTTTTGTCATTGACTTCTCAACCCAATATCAAGATGATGTCTTTGCATCGCTTTCTAAGGTCATGACTCAATCAAAGGCATCTTGATATGATGTGAAAGAAGAATGGACCCCATGAATGATGACTTCTTCAATACGTCCAACAACTGCAAATTGTTGACCAACACTTTCAACTTCTGCTTGCAGGACCAAACAAACTGACTCATAATGCTCTATTCTATAAATGTTTGCAATGACCTTGATATCATTACAGAAGTACCTGAATTCTGTCTCAAAGGCTTCTCTCAACTCCTCCCATGTCTAGTACTTTCCTTCTAGCAATTCCATCTACCAATCTATTGTGATTCCACATAGCGTTGAGAAGAATAACCTCCTCTAAACTGTTTCATTTTGCTTTCCATTAAGCTTCCAAATCATAACACAAATTTTCTAAGTCTAACTAGGTCCTCAATTCCACCACCATCAAACATGGGACATTTGTGCATCACAGCAATATTTGTCATCATCCTAATGGTTGCTCGTGTGTTGTACTCTCGATGCACACCATTGGATGCACCACACTATAGCTGCTCCCATGTTGGGCTCTAGTCCCACCCATTGTTCGACGCACCATCCTACAATTTCGCCAATGTTGGACTCATCTTGCACACCATTGGATGCACCACATTTCAATCGTTGTATCAGACTCCCTCATGCAACTTCGAACATATATATCAAAGAGTTGCTGTTTATCAGGCCATACAAGTGTCCTGGTTTTCCTAACCTTTGAAGATGTTGAGCTATCCCTATAAAGAGATATGCTGAAACCTGTACATAGAAAACAGCTAACATTGTATGGACTAGTTGGCCTTCTACAACTTTGGGAGGCCTTAATCTTCTTAGCATCAACTGACATCCCTTTATTTGACACTACCTATTTTAATTACACGAGTTATTAAGACACAGATACAAATACAGGTACCAGCATGAATATGGTAGTTTTTCTGAAAACCTGGGATATGATATGCCATGGATAAATCCAGCTACATATTTTTAATGGAATTAAATGGCATTTCCCTGTCTTCTCTACAGGCAGATCTAGTAAATATAAAATAAGTGACCAAGATGTACATTCTCTCACCCTAAAACTTGATATCAAAACCTTTAGTAGTAAACATTCTAGTAATCATCTTATTTACAAATCAATGAACAAATTTGGATTCACTGAGTTTCAATATGCTAGTGCCTTAGATATTTGATTCTAGGAAATTAAATCTTTTAATATAAAGGAAATTCAACACCATGACTTACAGGTGTAAGCTTTAACTTTAATTGCCCATTTACAAGTTATTCCACACCTTAGCCAAATATTCATCTCATTGGTACCCTATTTGAGTACAAGAACCAATAAGTCATAATCTATCTCCTCAAATTCAAGTCTTAAATGGGATACTTCCCTTTAATCAAATAATAAAGTCCACATGAAATTTACACTGATGACTTGAGAAGAAGGGTCAAATATCAGTCATTTTTTGCTTTTTCTGCTATTGGCATCTTGGCATATCTAGACATATCCAAATTCAGTCACAGTAGACCATGGCATATCCAAATATATCTAAGATACATCCCAAGTATGGAATTGCTGTTTCCAAGATGTACATGACCACAGCACAAAAAGAAGAGGCATGGCAGATACATATGGGAGAAGTATCAATATTACATACATTAGATATATGTAAACGGTGGATGTATAGAAATATCTTGTCACTATCCATTACTAAAAACAAATTATCATCTATGAATACTCAAATGAATTTCCTAGGTGGAGATTAACAAGAATGGTCAGATCTTCTGCAGGGTATCACTATCAATTGCGTCAATGAGAGAAAGGGAGGATGAAAGATAGTGGGTTTATATAAGTTGTCTACGGAAAACATTATTGACAAATGACAATAGTAAGAATGGCTATTTCTGTAAAACCTTGGAAGGAAACCCTCAAAGGCATGAAAATTTGAATCAATGACAATCTTGTTCGAAGCAGCATAGGAGTGTATCTTGCATAGAGATTTCAGCTCTAACACAAAAGACTACAAAAGCTATACCCACTAACAAATCTGAAAAATGTCAAAGTGATTACCAATGAAACAGAAGGGGGTTTTACAATCTCAGAGAGGCATAATCATGTTTTACACCTAGTATATTATGGTTTGGGTATTCTAGAACATGACAGATATTCACGAAGGCATAAAGTGTTTTCAAGAATGATAACAAAAATAAGGAAGACACCATGCATGCTTCAAAGTGTGATTTGACTACATGTGAGCATAATGGTACTGAAAACATGAAGAAAAACCTCAATAAAACTTCAAAGGATGGCATCTGTACACATATATAAGTGCCTGTCACCAAAAAGACTGTCGCCAAATATAGAAGATGACTTCACAGAATGGAACTCCACTCAATTTGTATTATGGTAGTCTTGGGTTTTGCGCATAATCAGGTTAGTTCCCAAGGGGCTAATCCAAAAAACAATAGATGCACTGCTAAGGTGATGGTTGTGTGCCTAACTTACCCTGTTGGCCAGACCAGACCACTCAACAGTGATCTCAATTTATTCTAAACTCATAAGAGAGTTCTCACCCTTTATGAACAGAACTAATTAAGTTATTGTAATTCTAGTGACATCGTCAGCGCATATAATATTTTGCTTCCATTTGTTTTATGAATGAGGAGACTCTGGAAGATATGTACATGGACGGTCTAGAGAGAAGGGTCACATTTTGCATAACCTAATTATTGGATTTTCAGACAGAAAGATAACAAATGCAATCTGTCATTTTTAGAAAATGACCTAGGTTTTGTAAATGAACATATATCCAAGAAAAACAGCATAATTGTCCAGGCCAACTAACAAACGAAAAAGAAAACTCATTTTGCTATAGTAGGCAGAAAAGTCCAGATTATTAACAACCATTAGGAACAGCAATCCAATTGAAGCAGGATGGGACCACCTCTCCCCAACATACATATAGGTACAAGATCCTCCAACAAGAACGGTTGACTTGCTATTAAATATAAAAAGTGGAAATCAAGAAATATCTTCCTACATACCATTTGTATGGCTAACACCAAGCGCTAGCAATACTTCTAGGTTGGTTGGATCAGCATCTCTTGCCCGCACCATTGAAGCAATAGCCTGCAATATCAGACATAAGTCTGCCATGAGTCTTCAGAGACAAATAGAGAACGATTTGCATTCAATAACGATTTGCATTCAATAGCAATGTATTGTAAAACGATCATAACTATTTGAGTCTTCAGCCAGTCATTTAATTTTCACAACCAAACTATTTACATTTCTATTTTCTGGCAAGTTTATGTATATGTGTTGTTGTTTCTCTATGTGGTCTATGGCTAACAATTTCCTTCAGTGGATCAATTTGTTTGAGTTTTCAAGGGGGAAAAAAAACATCCATTATAAAAGCTTTTCCATCTAATTATTAGAAAGTAGAATCCATAATATTTCAACAATCTTTAAAAGAAATAATTGTAGACTTATATTAGAGTGTTCTGCCTCTAGGAGGCAAATAATTGTAAAAACTTATCTCTCTTACGTTTTGTTCACCATAGTTTAAAATCCGCACTCTGCAATTACTAAGGAAAAAAGCCATGGAATATATATATATATATATACTGTTCCTGTCAAAAACTTGGCAGAATCAGAAAAACCAGATCTGGCTCAAATTTGGCTCTGTTTTTGCAAGTTTTTGTGATTACTTTGAGTGTTTTCCAGCAAGTTTTCTGCAAGAATTTGCCAAAACTTGACCCCAAGTTTTTTGCCAATTTACTCAGCAAGGTTAAAAACTCAAGAATTTTGCATGTTCTCATGAGCACCCTGGAAAGTTTTTCAACTAAGTTCTCAAACGGTTGTCTACTGTAGATGAGGCAAATGTTCGCTTTGTAGCATGTCAAGGAAGATTTCTCCTACAAGCTCTTCACAAACTAAATACTGTCAGGAAAATATGTCAAAGAGCAAATTATGTACAGTGGTAAAACTTTCCTCTTCGATGGTGTTAAAGCTTCTAGAAAATGTTCACAGCAACCCCCTAAGGATTAGTCTTCCTGACCTTTTAGTCCAGACCACTCTCCCTTGGATACCATCAGCTCTTGCATTACCCCCTTCAGGCCAATTGATGACAACATTGATCATTAGCCCACTGACATGGGCTTCACTCATGGTCTCCACAAGCATTATATAGCTCTCTTTGACTCTATACTTCAAAGAAGCTATCACTCTTCAGCATCAGTTATTGCAAGGGAGACAGACAACTACTAGGCTAATCACCTCATTCTTTCACTCTCTCTTTACAATCGAGAGAAATAAGCGTTCATTTGAAGCTACAACTCTCCAAAATGTTAATGACAATTCCATGCACTGGCTCCTAGTGGCACTATAGATTAATGTTAGCGATTCGATCCACTGGAGCTCATTTATATCTCTGTTGTACCTCGACTTCTAGCTCTCATATCATCATTACTTTTAGCATGTTAGGGTTTATCCACTTTGGGTAACCCTCAAGGCTGTAATTTTATGCCATACAGCTGTTCCACTTCAGTGTAGTTCAGCTTATTTTCATGGTACTTTTTTGGTTACCACAGTACATTGTAACAGTTATTTTCAAAAAAATTCCATTGGCCAGATTTGGCCATATGTGGACCTAATAAAATTATCTTATCTTATTTTATCTTTGGCACTGTATATTTCAATGGCTATTTGATCTTCACATGTACTATATTACAATATTTGTTCTGTACTTGTACTACATGATGCTATGCCTCGGACTGCATGATGTTACACATGGTGACTTTGTAATGTTCAAAGACCCATTGACCTGCTTTGTTCAATCAAGGACATCAATACAATTACTTCTTTCTTTCTTTCCCAACACAGTGCCCACTATATGCAAAGTAAACATTGGCTTCACAGGATGTTAACGGAATGATTCTGCTATTAACACTTGAAAAATAACTCCTTTGAAAAATAGGTCCTGAGTTGCTATGTGAGTCTCACAGGGATACGCTCATGATTAAGGATAATATTATTACCATGCTTCAAATACTGAAAATTATCTAGCCTATGAGTATATCATACTTCAAGCTTAGATTGAGTGGCAGTACTTTAGACTTATCAAACTCATAATTTATGGCAGTACAAGACTCATAATTTGTCATGATCTTGATCAAACGATTGAAACCTATAGGGGTACATTATCAAAAAAATAATATAAGATACAGCAAAAACTTTCCCTTGCTCACATAAGAGGTCATGGTATGCCCAGAAGGCATGGTGTCTGGCTGGACCTGAAAAATCACCTTTATATTTACCTTTATATAAGACATGAAAGTGTATAGGAAACAATGAAGAGACGGACAGAACTCCAGCTGCATGTGATCTGAAAAATCACCTTTAGCTTTTCATTTCTATGAAACATGTCAGTGTGAGACAGAACTCCAGTCGCTTGTCACCTCAACAGATCCATGGACAGATTGTGCTCTTTTCTACTGATGGTGAATACATTCTTTCCATGATAGTTTAAATTTGTCATTGGCAGAGACTTCTTTCCTGCCAACATAACATATTATCCACTCCATATGACCAACTTTCACATTTTCATCCTTGGACATAAAACCATTACCTCTCTCTCCCTCCAAACAAGATGTGAGCTGCCCCTCTGCACTCCCAGATTAAGCTCAAGACTGATGCCATATTACCATCTTCAATTCTTCCTGGAGTCTTTAGGCCTTGGACGTAGTGCATCCAATGATAGTTCTCCAGTCTTTTATAACTCCAACTCACCCACATAACATTGCCACACACAATATTAAAGATGATCTGATGCATAAATTTAAGAAACCAATTCTGGTATCAATGAGTGCCAGATATAAAATTCAGTATTTTTCTCATCTCCCTTGGTTGTCCATATTGTGGGAAAGGAAATCAACCTTCAATCTACTTTTAAAAGTCACTATGTTTATACTTTAGATCTTACACATTTAGGGCTCACTCTTGGCTATTGCTTTTGGACATTTGACATGATTGGGTCCCCTGGACTTCCCTCCCTCCCTCCAATTTGCAGTCCATGCAAAGGTCATCTTGACGGAGCTATTAAGCATGTTGACAAGCCATAGATATATGCAACATACCCAATAATATCTTGTAACCTGGTAGCTTTGGGGACATTCTCTTGCATAGTACTAACTGCCAAATCCGTCTTTATTCTTCCTTAAGTGGATATTTATGTAACACATGGATAGCTTTCATCTCCGTCAAGACGCTAACATCTGGAATATTACACTGAGCATGTAATTGAAAACATGACTTTGATGGGCAACACAGAGAATCCATGGCTTTTGACTTTGATGGGCAACACAGAGAATCCATGGCTTTTTGGATGCAATGAGGACTGTAAACTCTATGCCTTTCACCAGATGTTCCATTTTGTGTAAATATGCATCTTCATTTTCATAAAAAAAAACAGATTTTCACGGAAATTCAGATGTAAAAATAAAAAAAGCCTTACCAATAGGGTTGGTAAAGCTGAACAAATTTACTGAATCTGGCTTAGACAGGGAAAAGGATCGCCTTTTTATTGACAAAAAAGAAGAAACAGAAATAAAACCGAAGCTTCACTATACAAAAGAAGCAGGAATTGCCCAGATGATTTACACAAAACCATCAAGGGAACAAGGGAATCCAAGGGAGAGTTTCGCACGACTAAAGAGCAAGACTATCTCTTTTCCATGTTCCTTCCAACCCCAAGGTCCACAATATTGAAAATTAACACGGTATGGAGTGGCATATATTTTTATTCTTTAATCCCTGTTCTTTCCCTGGCCTGAGGAGAATAAGACAGAAGACAAAAAGACAATAACTTTACCATTTTATTCTGTATTACCTGTTGCTTCCACTTTCCATAGCCCATGAAAGACACTAATCAAACTTGAATAGTTGAGTGCTTTATTAAATAGGTGCACCCTGTTCTCCTATTCAGTCCAAATGAACCAATACAGACTTCCTGCAGGTAATGGAAATTCTGGGTGTAGTTCGTCTATTTCTCCAACAGGAAAATGAACATACAACAAGGAATTTAGGCACAACCAAATTGGACTTTTGTTTTACAATGGATACCAACAATAAATTCAATGCTTCAGCAGCAAATCAGAAGGCTCTGGTGGCTAGTGTGAATTCCCAAACTGTATTGACACATCATGTGGATGTCTCAATTATTTTTAAATTTTATCTTCTGAATAAATGGAACATAAAGTTTACATAGGATATAGAAAGAACAAGAGATCTCTGAAGCTTGTATTGCAGTTAAGTATAGGGAAATCTTTGAGAATGCAAGCACATGAAGGGCCAGATTTAGATTTTTATTTTCTTTAAATACCCTTTTGTTGATTTGGCCATCCATTTCTCACATGCGACAAACGGATCTAAGAAAGCTGTTTTTCCAGAAATATTTTGGGCAGACTCAAATAGTACAGAATACAAACGCATCTGTCTCCACTCTCACAATCTGGGTCTATCTTGTTTCTACATATATAGCTCATGTTTCAACCATTTTCAACAATAATAACCTTCCACAGATTTAGAAAATGGTAAAAGGGCAAATTTCTTCTACAGTTCTGTAATAATGCTCAAAATATGCAAGCAGCAAAAGGAAAAGGCAGACGAAGACCCACAATCACATGATTTTCTAATTGTTTCAGATTCTGATAGTTATTTTGCTGTTATTAATTGTCTCCAAATCAGTATGAAATGATATATTCCTAACTCCCACTCTGTGATTGAACCTCCCTGCTGCAGTTGCTATTTTATACCAAACTTTTGAGTTGCTATTAGACAATCCATCAAGAGAGTTATCAACAAATATGTTGACAGCCTTTTCTTTTCAAATCAACCAGTAAGTCTCAAAGGCATTAGCTTTTGGATTATCTCTTTTCTTAAAAACGTTTTTATTAGGTATCTCCTGAGGCAATACATTTTATTATGCAGGTTAGTGTTAAAGCTTTTGGTGAAAAAATACAGGGGTGGTAGCAACATTGTAAAGCATCTCTCTTGCACAAGGTTTTTTCTTTTAAAGCTATTTTTATCTTGAAGTGCTTCATTTTCAAATGCCCGATGCAAGAGAATCAGAATTTAAGTAATATAAATCAGACATGTTCTTCCATCAGCTGGCTTCATTCAAAGTAGAATAATTCGCTTTATCACCTGAACAGAAAATAGTTTAATTTTCAAAACCAAATGAATTGCACTTTGCAGCATCCAAACATGGCTACTATACATGCAAATGAAGTCAGAACTGTTACAAGTTCTGCAAACACATAAACCTATCTGAGAAAACACAATAGGTTCTTGTCCCATCCTAAAAGATTCTGATTTTCATAATAAGTGTTAGCCCCTTCAGGAATATACAAACTATTACAGGATGAAAGGAATGTGTAATATTATAATAGTGCTGTACAATTGGTAAAGCATAAACATATAAATTAAAGAACTCTACAAGCAAACAAGTAGCAATCAGTTCCAACCTGCTGATCATCATCATTTTCTGCATGTGTAATACCAAGCAATCGCCAACCTTCAGCGTTCTCAGGATTCTTTAACACTTCCGCTTCCAAGGCAAGCACAGCTTCACTTAGAAGACCCTTTCGAAAAAGTTCTTGACCTTCTTTAAGCGGGTTTGGATGACCAACATAAGGGTTTTGATCAGCAAAAGAATAAACGAATTTTGAGGAGCCTGGTAACTGTTGATCCCCTCTTAGTTGCTCTTCTACAAACCTGGGCAAGATCCAATACAACTCTTAAAATCTTGAAAGCTCCATTTACAATTTATTTAGCAGGGTGATTATGTCAAAACATGTTAGTATACAAAACAAATTACAACAAGGCTTACAAATGCAAATTAGAGTTAAGTTATACTGAATACCCAATCAATGACAAGAATTTGAGCCACTAAACATGTTTTTAATAAGAAAGCCAAATTAATGTAAATAAAGAAATAGTTCCACTCAGAAGAGACACAATTTACTTCCTCATATTTTCAAGTTTGATCATTTTCAGAGCACTCGTAATTGTTCTGCATGCACGGCAGGTGTATTAATGAACCAGAATAATTCTAATAACCTTATAAATTTATCTTTTTGGAATTAGTAGATCAATGCAATTATGGACAAATCTTTGAAACTTCTGCATACATCATTGCTTCAGCAGGTATGCAATATGCATGCATTCTCACACCCTGGTGATAACACTGAACGAACCAATCAAGGTCTTGTCTTTATTTGGACATAAGCCAAGACATATATGAAAGGAATTACAACATACCAACCACCATGAAGATTAATCACCAAACATATTTAGTAAAATGAAAGCAGCACAGACTAACTTTGAAACAAATTGGCTGAGGATAACAGCCCTAGTGCACATTTTAAGTTTCATACACAAAGGCCAGAGAAAGTCATTTGAAGAATGACTAAACTATGATTGTAACAACAATTTTGCATTTTGATAATAAGAAATTTCATACCAACGATGCAATTCTTTGAGCACAAGAAATACAATGTGGAGAAAGAAAAATAAAGGAAAGAGAACAAGGCAACAGAGGCCTATACTTGTGATGTGCAATTAGTTAGTAGCAGAATGAATTCAGTAAAGCACCTTGTCTGCTTCTATTTCTATCGAGGATTTCATTTGTTAACTTGAATGCTGCATTCTAAAAAAACTGATGGTTACTGAAATGCAATATTTCTACTCTTTCAAGATATAAGAAAAACAACTATGAACATAAAGAAGAATTGCTCTCAATGATTATGCCAGACTAAAAAAATAGCCAAGACCAAAAAAGAAACATTATAGTGTAAAGATAATTTCAAATAAACAGATTTGTATACATCACCTGTGAACCAAAACACAGATACATTTCCTATTAACTTGCAATAAGCAATTCTATTGCAGAAAACACTGGGCATGTAGTGTAGTGTTGTAAGATTAAATGTCCATGTACAAACTGTTTTATAGACATAGTGCACATGACAGACTCAAAGTGATCACCAAGATTCTACAAGAGGTTTTCTTTTTCTCTTGCAAATATTCTTTTGAGTGCTTCTACTTGATTGAAAGAAAAACTAGTATGTTAGTATACAGACTATTTTACAGACTTGATCTCACTAAGAATTCTACAAGAGGTTCTGTTGATTGGAAAAAAGGAAAAATAGTTTCATCAATTTGGATGAGAAATAATGGCTTTGGTTGCCAAGTTTGAAAATATACAGAGATATCACCTAAGAGAAGTGATATTCAAAATACTATGCAAAAGCAACAATATTTTGTACAACTAGAATCAGCTATAGACACTTCAGTGATTGCCAGACAACTTCATGATTTAATGCTCTGATCAAAATTGCTAAAGATGTGTTCTAAACACAGTTGCCAGATATGAAAAGTTTGGTTCTAACAGGAGAACAAGGTTCTGAGGTTTCAAACTTTCCAAAACGTTCAGTTCAGTTTGGTTGGAAATATATAAATAGTTAAAATCATATTTGAAATTATTAAAAATAACCACCCAGTATAAATAATAAGACTACAATATCTCAATCAAATGGCATGTGCTCAATCCGTTAAATTCATTGACTTTCGAGGAGGAGACCCAAGTTTAAATCTTACCAAACGATACATGCATAATTGCCAAGTTGTTGTTAAAATACTATAGGTAGGGCTGTTTCAATCCCATATAACCAATTTCAGAGAGAGAGAGAGAGAACAATATCTCAATAGTATTAAAATATAATTAAACCTTTAATATTTGCCGAAGGGGTATGAGCTTCTCCCTAGGAGACACACCCCTAAGGGGATCAGAGTGCTGTAAGCAGGACTAAGTTTCCTCCCAAACACACCCAGGCCATAGCCCACAAAACTCAATCCCCGCTCCTCATCCCAATAAGCAGACCAAACTTGCCAATCAGCCTGACATGCAGGATTTTTAATATTATATTTGAATTAAAATATTTAAAAATAAAAATAAACAATTTGAATTTGCAATAAGCTAATAATTATACAGTTAGTAAAATAAGCTAAATTTTTTAAAATTTAGCTTATTTTACTTACTTATTAAAAATTATCAAACATTAAACTTAACATAAACTAACAAACTGTATCTAAAATTTAATTTATACGCAATATAAACTAAACTTAACCCAGGTTTGAATCTTGCCAAGTGATACATGTATAATTGCCAAGTTGTTGCAATACTACTATGTGGTCAGGAGGTACCATGGGTGGGGTTGTTTCAATCCCATATAACCAATTTAAGAGAGAGAGAGAGAGAGAGAGAGCAATATCTCAATAGTATTATAATTTAATTAAACCTTTAATATTTGCCCAAGGGGTATGAGACAATTGGTTCAAAGAAATGAGTTGCACATCACAGTCCAAGGATCCAATCGCATGGGTAAATCTTGACATTTTAGCCCACGACATTTGCATTAATTGGTGGGGAGTGGAGACTTTCACATTCTAAGCCAGCGTTCAAATCTCATGGGTGAACCTTAACATTTTTAATCAAATGCAATCAGCTCAATAGGTTTAGAATGTAGGATTTCAATAGGAAGACCCAGGTTCAAATTTTGCCAGGCATATGTTATGATACCCCTATGTGGTTGGTTGGAATACCATGGCACACAGTACTGATGTAACATGGGTAAGACCCATTTCAATCCCATATATATAACAAATTAAGCAAAAAAAAACCTTTAATATTATACATTTTTCTTTTCTTTTTCCCATGGTTATAGCCTAAGCTACCCATCAACTAGGCCATTGAGCTTCTCCCTAGGAGACACACCCCTAAGGGGATCAAAGTGCTGTAAGCAGGACTAAGTTTCCTCCCAAACACACCCAGGCCATAGCCCACAAAACTCAATCCCCGCTCCTCATCCCAATAAGCAGACCAAACTTGCCAATCAGCCTGACATGCAGGATTTTTAATATTATATTTGAGTTAAAATATTTAAAAATGAAAATAAACAATTTGAATTTGCAATAAGCTAATAATTATACAGTTAGTAAAATAAGCTAAATTTTTTAAAATTTATCAATGTAGTATGATATTAAATATTTTCAAAACATTAAACTTAACATAATCTAAAAAACTAGCTAAAATTGAATTTAAACGCAATATAAACTAAACTTAATCTCTTATAAATTATATATAAATTTATTTAAAACAACTAAAAAGAGAAAATCCTTAAATATAAAAAATTCGTGAAGTCATCAAATGGTATGAAATTGCGTGATTAAAAACTTGGGCTTCCAAAGCAGAGACCCAGGTTCAAATCTTGCCAAGTGATATATGCATAATCACCAACACAGTTCATCGTAATATCACTATGTGATTCGTTAAAATACTGCAATAATGTGGTCATGATGTAATACAAATGGGGCCTGTTTCAATCCAATACAACCAATTTAAAAGATGCACGGGCACTTAGGAGACAAGATATGGTTTATAATGTAAGTAATTTCTCCGACCATAAAATCAAAAGGAAGCATGGTTGGGAGGCACAGCAAAAATTATTTATACTTAAGAACTCAATAAAGAGTTGTTTGCAAGATGAATAGAAAATAAGAGTCACCCACAAAGAATAGAAGAACTCTTTTGCAAAGTCTTCTCTAACGAATGCATACTAAAATAGGAAACCACATCCAGCCACTCACACTGGGAAGCCCTCTTTTTAAATGAATAAAAGATTTTCTCTCTATTATCTCCAGCAGTACCATATGGATCAGGTGCATTTCAGTTTCAACTTTCAACCATGTAACTCATTGTAGAGGTGCTTTTATTTGTTTGATTATTATTATTTTAAATTAAGTCCAGACCAAAGCATCCACTCTGAACCAAACACTGTCCATGTTCAACCAGATCAAATGACTATGGCTCTAATCTATAATTGGAAAATGTGGAAATGTGTGCTTTCAGGTAACCTTCTGACTTGCCAGCCAAATTGAACCACAAAAAGAATAAAAATAAAAAATATCTATCAAATAATCAGGAAAAGAAGTTTCAATTTCCCCGTTTGATGAAACTATTTCTCAAAGGCATAAAGAAGTTCCAATTTCCCCGTTTGATGAAACTATTTCTCAAAGGCATAAAGAAGTTCCAATTTCCCCGTTTGATGAAACTATTTCTCAAAGGCATCTTTGGCAACTTTTAAATGACAATATAATTGTTTAAGGATCCAACCTATATTGCTTCCCTTGAGGACTTGTTTCCATTTACATGTATGATACTTCATCTAGGGAATCACATGTTGCTCAGGAATGGACCACTAATCTACATAGGCAATAGTCAATACAAAGCAAGGAAGAAAACATTGTCTATTCAATATTTGCATAGTGACCTGGAAACTCTCCCCTCCCTACCTGGTAGTCGTACCGGAGAATGATTCTTGTCTCAGATACTGGTCCTTGTCTTGAATACTTCGCCACATACCTGGAGACACCTCTTGAGACTTTTGGGCACCCCACACCCATCTACACTTCCAAAACCACATACCCTGTCAATTTGAAACTCTAAAGTAACAACCTGACCAATCACGCTTTAAGATAAAATCGATTGGATTCAGCTTATGGTGTTTCTTTTCCTCCCTTTCCTCTGTGAAAAACTACGAGGGCTTTTACAAGCAGTCCTAAACAGCACCAAAACATTAAATGGCTCTTAAGAGGCCCTAAAAACAGGCATTTGCTATAAACAAAGGTCCTAAAGAGGATGTAGGTGCTCAAAAAAGCCTATTTTGTGACTCTTTGAGAGACCTTAAACTTATAAAATAATCATTATACTTTAACAAATACTTGAGGATTTTTTCGTGATTTATTAAGAGCTCAATAGGAGAGTTTGTAACTCTCTAATAAACTATTTTGAGGACTTCAAATTATGAGTTTACTTTCTGCTCACACAGGTTTTAAATTTTTATACAATTTGCATCTGGATTATTTTTTAAATTTTATTCATCATTTATATATTTTTTTTAATTTATTAGTTTTGTCATTTTCAAGTACCTGCATATCCATTCTCTGAAAAAGGGCATCCCCATCCCTGTCTCCCTCTCCCATACCCATACCTGCCTTCTGTTGACTGAATTTTTAATTTCTATGATTAGTTTGGCATCTTTAGGGCACAAATCCAGGCCATCCTGGAAACAACAGGTTGATGATCACCAAATGCCACAAACAATTGGGGGATCTAATGACACGAGGTCTTTCCCTCCCAGTGTCACTCCAATATATTAAAGATGGTCATCTCAAATTTCGTAATAAGGGGACCATTCCCTAAGGAAGTCGTTAATTGCATAACACTAGCTCTCAATAGGAAAACATTCAAATTAGAATGAACAATTAATATCTTCAAATGTTTTTGTTTTCCCTAGTGTATCCATTTCAAGTACAGATGGTGAATCCATCAAAAACATTAGCATGATTCAACAAACAAAACTCATCAACCTAACCAACAATCCCTGCTCCTTAAACAGAACATGTGCAACAGATGAGGAATGAGGGGAAAAAGTTGCATCTAGAACCGAAAAATATCTTTCGAACACTAACGATAACTAGGCGAAACTGTAACTTTTACAGGCTTTAGAACAATCTTGAACACTAATCCTAGCTAACTGTATGTGACGTCTCCTAATGACTTACAGCTCTAGAGGACTTTGTTATCTACATGTTAGTCAACCATTGTAGTTTTTCAGTGTTACATTCCATATCTCTACGTTTATCACATTGCTTCTAGATTCAGAACAAGAATACCTCATGACCACCACTTATATTTCTGGTCACGCATGAACATTAGTGTAGTTTTTTCTATTTCTCATGCCAGTTTAAAAAGCTAATAGTATTCATAAGCCTGTTCTCAGATGTGATAGAAATTTTCTATATGATTGAAGCTATCTTAAATGATGTGCAAAACAAACAGATTTACTTGATCTGCTACCCCTGTTGGCATACAATGCAAAGAACTAAAAGGATTGTGACAGAAGATACAATAGCCCCAATCAAGTGTGGTTCTCTCCTTTTAAGTTACGATGATCATTATTTCCAAAGCTTAAAAACATGGCATGAAAGACTAGAAACCCTGGTAAAAGCCTATTTTTCATGTGTTTGAAGCACAAGAATCATGCAGCGTTTAGATCAGTTAACAGTATAGAGACCCTGGTAAAAAACCACAATTCTGTACTCAAATTGGCATGTAGATATCAACATCATATTTATATAAACCCTGAATATTAATAATCATCCAAGTTTTAAGGTTTAAAAACACATGATATTTTTACTAAATATTCATAATCAATGCACTTTGGATTCTGAATATATATATAGCTTACTTTTCATAACTATCTGCCCAACCATCAGCCGAATCATCCTCAAAAATGCCTTTAGAAACCTGATCACTGAAGTCCTCTGCCCAGTCTTGAACATGCATCTTGGAGAACTCCTTTACCCATTCATTATCCGGGTCCTGTATTGCTTCTTTTCCTTGGGTATATTCATCAGCCCATGACTGACCCTGATGAGAATGCCAAAAGCATAACATAATTAGTTACGAAACAAATTATAATTCTAATGGAAAGTCAACAAACACCATTTGAAACTTTAAGATTACTCAAGTAAAATCTTTCCAATTTGAAAATGAATTGTATTTGGTTTGGTGAGGTTAGTAAAAGTAAATCAACCTTATAAAACTTTCATATTATATGGACATGGGATGGGTAAAAGGTTACCTAAGAGTTGCTGAGGAGAAGATTTTTGCCTAGTGTTTCTTCCTGCATGTTCTTCCACCGCCAAATGGAAGAAGAGGCTGCAGAGAGAGGGATCATGGCAGGCTACAGTCCTATACTTCTAGTTCCAGGAATGTATAATTCAAATATATTATATAATTCCAGAAATTTTGTGTTGTGCTTGAAAAAATAATTTTTGGGGGTTGATGTTGATTTTGGTGTAAGGTTCACCCGAAAAGTTCAATTTATATGTTAGATGTATTACTAGTCTTCAAAGATTAGCCATTTGCTTCAATGCTGTGTCTGCATGGAGGATAAAATGGAATGGATCGAAGTGAAATTTGTATTTTCTAGAAGTAACACAGTTTTGAAAATCAAAAGTACAATATGGAATAATCTTTGATGAAACATGGAAAATGCAAGAAACACAGAGGATTTGAAATACTATGGGGAAGGGGGAGAAATGGAACCAGTAGATTTCACATAAGACATTTTGGAAATTAATGATATTTTCCCTATAGATGAAGAGTTGTTGAACATGTGGAGGAATGACAGGGATAAAAAGTTACAAGCTGAGGATGGAGAACTAGCATTCTTAGAGATAAGATCAGCAGAGTTATACAACAACCAATAAAATCAACGGACTAAGGAGAAGAACCTTAATGAAGATTCACCATCAAGAACGCCCAGCCGACGACTAGATTTAGAAGAAATGATCAGCTCAGTCAAGACTAATGAACCCAAGGAAATTCCTAGCGTTTAAAGAAGGAAGAAATGTGTAAAGCGGAAGACCGAAAGGGTAAATTCAGTCATGTCTTGGAAAATGAGGACAAAACCTTTATTGGAATGTTCTACGAAATATTACACTCAGAACAAACAGCGGGAAAGTGGACTGAAAAAGTTTGGGATCCTGTTCTTGGATATGTCCCGAGAATTTTATTTCTTGGTTAAAGGATGGTTGGCCTTCACCCTCAGAACAACAGAAGATGCAAGACTCATACTTAATAAAAAATGGTTTTCGGGTCCATCTACACTATCTTTGAGGCAATGGACTACTTGTTTTGATCCATAGAGAGAAATGGAATCAATTCAACCCATTTGGGTTAAATCGCCAGGACTACCATTAGAGTTGTGGTCATTAAACATTCTAAAGGAAATTGGGAAGAGAAAAGGATCCTTCATAAAAATGGATGATTGTACTTTAACCAACTCTTCCAGAACTATAGCAAGGATTTTGGTTGAAATGGATTTGAGGGAAGGGCTTCCGGACAGCATGGACATTGAAGTAGGGAAAAGGAAATATACTCAAGACCTTGACTACATAAAGGTGCCCTTTAGATGTGCTCGATGCCATGTATATGGACATGTGGCGAGTGAATGTTCTCTAAATTTCACCAGAGGAAGATGGAGGAAGAAAGATTCCATGATCCCAAGTTCAAATCAGACAAATGATGGGAAGGAATCCACAAGAAGAGGGAATCCACAGGAAGTATCAGAAGAAGGTCAAAATACTTGCTTCAAAGCCAAAGAAGAAGAAGAAATACCTTATGATAAAGGAAGGGACAAACAGAAGGGAGGACAAGAGAGGGAAGGTGGCAAGCAGGTGGAACCAATTCAGGGGAAGAAAAGAGAGGACCTATGCTCAAAACAGAGTATGTGGAGGAGAGCTTAACACTACAATTTCTTAACCAAGGTCATAAAGATAAGATGATACACACAAACCACACCTAAACCGGTAAACCCAACAAATCTTACCCAAGAGTTTTGGCCTGCTCTGGAAGACTCTTATCAAAACACACAAAACTGCAAGGTCAGGAGCAGGGGGGCAAGAGAATACAAAAGAAAAGTGGAAGATAAGGTGACCGAGGAGGACACAATATCCATCAGGGATACAGTCTTAGCATTCCAAAAGAATCCAAATGATTGATCCTTATCTCAATCCTTTTCCACCTCAATCCAGATGATTAATGGGAAGAATCACTATTTCCTAAGATCACACAAAAAAGACAGATCAAAAGAAGGTATAGCAATGGAAGGAGGCATAGTTTCAGATTTTGGAAGTGGTGGGAACACCTCAGCACAGGGTAGGAAATCTTACCTAAGCATTGCCAAAGACAAAGCATTAAGAGATATACAAAATGAGAAGCAAAAAACCATATTTGGGGAGTTTAAATAATGTTAATAATCTCTCTCAATATTAGGGGAATGGGCAGTGCCTCAAAAAAGAATGCCTTGAACAGGTTAGTACAGGTGCAAAAACCAGACATACTGATGTTGCAAGAAACAATGGGGGAAGGCCAGAAAGTCAAAGGAGATCTACACAAATTCATGAAGGATTGAGAATTCATTTCTGTGGATGCAGAAGGGAGGTTAGGGGGGCAAAAAAAACAGCTTGTCAACTTATAAATTCAGAAAATTTTGACTCAGGAATAGCAGCAGTATTACATCTACCAGAATTTGGAAGAGAATATACTATGGTTAATGTCTATGGTCCCTATGAGAATAGAATACAATATTGGGAAACATTGTGGACAAAGGAATTTATGAAGCATGAAAGAATTATACTAGGAGGAGACTTGAACTTTACCACCAAGAGAGCAGAAATTTGGGGGCCAGCAGCCAGGGTGGACTCATTAGCAAGTTTTTTCTTACACAAAATAGAGTCAGCAGGGCTAGTGGATGAGGAGCCAATAAAACTAGTTCCAACTTGGAGGAATAACAGAGTTGGGGGAGATACGGTAGCCAAAAGATTGGATAGAATTTTAAACACAGAAACCATCATGCTTGATGGAGGAAAAATTAGATCAAGTGTTGAGACAGGGGAAGAATCAGATCATCTCCCAATTATACTACAACTTGGCTCAAAGGATAGGAAACCTCCAAGCCCCTTCAAATTCAATTCCACCTGGCTAGAGGAGCAAGAATTTCAGGATATAGTAAGGAAGGAGTGGCAAAGTTTTGATAGAACCCAAAGGATCTCGGCATGTTCACAATTCACAGCCAGCCTGAGAAGGGTAAAAGTTGCAGTCTCTAAATGGGCCTACCACAAATACAAACACCAGGACCAAGAGCTAACAACAATTGAAAATTGTTTAGTTCATAATGGTCATCTAGACTATAGTTTTCTACCAGATCTGAGATTTTTCTAGCAGATAAGAGCATTTCTCAACAGATCTAAGAGTTTTCTAGCAGATTTGAACGTTTCTCAGCATATCTAAGAGTTTTCTAGCAAATCTGAGCGTTGCTCAGCAGATCTGAGAGTTTTCCAGCAGATCTGTGTATTTTTCAGCAGATTTATTAGTCTTCTAACAAGAATATTTTTTTCCTACATAATCTTTAGTTTGGGGGAGGAAAAACACAACTTTCTTGGTTGTAAGTCTCTATTTCAGTTGCAGATTTTTTTGTGCTCTAATGGCTAGTTTGTCTAACATTATGTTAGAGGGTAACCAAAAATTTTCAGAGAAGAATTATAGTACCTGGAAATAGCATATGTTGGCCATTTTTGAGTATAGGTGTTTGGATCAGCTTGTGTTGGGCAAAGAAACATGACCAACAATGGCTACAAATGATCAAACCAAGTTTGATGAGCGAAATAGATTAGTTGTGACGCTAATAAAGCTTTCAGTGATGAAATGCTTTCCAAAATTGAGACTGGGGGTGATGCTGCAACTATTTGGAAGCAACTGAAGGATTTACATGAAACTTCAAATAAAGGTAGAGCCTTCTCCCTCAAAAATTATTGTTTTCAAGCAAAATGATCAAACCAAGTTTGATGAGCGAAATAGATTAGTTGTGACGCTAATAAAGCTTTCAGTGATGAAATGCTTTCCAAAGTTGAGACTGGGGGTGATGCTGCAACTATTTGGAAGCAACTGAAGGATTTACATGAAACTTCAAATAAAGGTAGAGCCTTCTCCCTCAAAAATTATTGTTTTCAAGCAAAATGGATGAAAGTGAGTCTTTACAAGATCATTTGCTAAAGATAAAAGACCTTAGAGAACGGTAAAATGCCATTGGGCTGAAATGGAAGAAGACATGGTGATAATCACTCTCAAGAGTTTACCAGCTTCATTTGCGCATTTTATTGAAACCCTAAATATTACTTCTATTGATGTTGACTTGAAGTTTGAGCATTTGAGCACCAAGTTTTTGTAGCAAGACAGGTGGATGAGGGTTTAGAAATGGCTTTGTCAGCCAACTTCAAGAGCAAAGGCAAGTTTGCTAAGAATCATGAGGGCTGCAAAACAGATGCTTCAGGTGATCACAAGACTGGTAAGCAACACAGGACTCCGTTTGAAGAAGGGCAAGCTTGGAGAGCTAAGGAAGTTCTTTAGTTGATCCATGCTAACATTTGTGGGCCTATGAATACGGCAACTTCTCTGGTGCCAAGTATTTTTTGTTGTTTGTAGATGACTTTTCCAAGAATATGTGAGTGTATTTTTTGAAGTTGAAATCAGATGTGTTTAATGAGTTCAAGAAGTTCAAGGCTTTGGTAGAAAACCAATCCAGGAAGAGCATTAAAGTCCTCCGATCTGATAATGGTAGAGAATTTTGCTCTAAGGATTTTCTTGATTTTTGTACTCAAGAAGGCATTCAAAGGCAATATACCACACACCCTACACTCCAGAACAAAATGGAGTGGTAGAGACGCAAAATCGTACCATTGTGGAAAAGTGTATGTTAGAAAACAAGCATGTTCCTTACAAGTATTGGACAGAAGCAGTACACACATCAGTGTATCTTCTCAACCAGTCTCCAACAAAAGCAATACACAAGAAGACTCCAAAAGAAGCATGGTCTGGACGAAAACCTTCAGTCATCTCAAAGTTTTTGGTTCAGTGGTATATGCATGGGTTCCTAAAGAAAAACAACAGTGTTTTGCAGCCACAAGAGAGAAAGAAAAGACCAAAGTGGTGGTACAGCACCTATAGTGATGTTCACTGGGATGAGCTACCTGATATGAGCCAGGAAGGTAGACCAAAAAGAGAAAGGGCATCTGGTCTAGTGAATTCTAATGATGATGCTCATTGGGATAAGCTGGCTGGTATAAGTAAGGAAGGTAGACCAAAAAGAGCTAAAGCATCTCGTATGGTGATTATGAAGAAGCCAAAGGCAGCCTATAATGGGAAGAGGCTACGCGAGCCAAACATGAGACTTTTATAAAGAATCAAACATAGGCTCTCACAGAGCTACCTCTAGGGAAGAAACCCATTGACTGCAAATGGGTTTATAAAGTCAAGTATAAGGCAGAAGGGACGCTTGACAAGCATAAATTAAGTCTGGTTGCAAAGGACTTTGCTCAAAAGGAGGGATTAACATGAGGAGACATTTGCTCCTACTGCAAAAATGGGTACAATCTGCTTAGTTCTAGCCATGGCAGCACAGTTTGGTACATTAAATGGATGTGAAGAGTGTCGTCCTCAATGGTGATCTAAAGGAAGAAGTATACCTGTACCAACCATAGGGATTTAAGGTCCCAAGGAAGGAACATTTGGTATGCAAAGTGAAGAAAGCTCTTTATGGACTGAAGCAAGCTCCAAGGGCATGGTACATCAAAATTAATATGTATTTGGGAGAACAGGGATTCAGAAGGTGTCCTTCTGACCCCAATCTCTACATGAAAGGCGAGAGTGGTGATGTGGTGATTCTGGTGATATGTGTTGATGACATCATCATCACCAATAGCAAAGCAGGAGCAATTGCAAAAGTAAAATCAAATTATGTTTAGCCTTTGACATGACAAATTTAGGCCTTACACATTATTGCTTAGGTGTAGAAGTTTGGCAAACAGATAATCATATTTTTGTTTCACAAACAAAATATGCCAAAAGTTTGTTAGACAAGTTCAGGATGGCAGATTGTAAAATCTCATCTACACCTATGGAGAAAGGGATGGAACTTTCAACCAAGACTGATTCAAAGGCAGTCAATGAATCAGTCTACATGCAACTAGTGGACAGCTTGATCTATCTTACCACCACTAGACCTGACTTGAGCTATGCAGTCAGCTATATCTCTCAATTTATGCAAGCTCCAAAAACAGAACACTGGACAGCAACAAAGAGGGTGCTACGGTATAAAAGGAACATTGAACTTTCACTAGCCTCAGTTGTGTGACTATTCCGATTCGAATTGGGCAGGATCAATGGATTACAAGCAATCTAAAACAGGTTATGTGTTCAGCCTTGGCACAAGGGCAATTTCTTGGATCAGCAAGAAACAACATGCAGTTTCACTTTCCTCTATAGAAGCAGAATACAGAGCAGTAGTAAAAGGGGCATGTGAAGTAGTTTGGCTTAGAAGAATGCTTGCAGATTTGCAAGTCCATCAAGATGAGCCCACAGTACTCTGTGATAACCAGACCGTTCTCAAGCTGGCAAAGAACCCCGTCTTTCATGAGCAAACAAAACATATTGATTTGCATTGTCATTTCATTCGATAACTTGTAGAAGACGGAGAAGTTGCCCTGAAATATTGCCCAACTCAGGACCAGACTGCAAACATTTTCACCAAGTCTCTTGGCCCAGATAAATTTGTAAAATTCAGAGACAAACTTGGTGTGGCTTTTAGAATGACCATTAAGGGAGGATGTTAGAGTTATTCAGTTCATAATGGTCATCTAGACTATAGTCTTAGGCATATTAACAAAGTCACTTGTTGACTTAGTCTAATTCATGCTTTAGTGTTGTATTAATGACTTAAAGTATATTTAAGTCATTTTAGGGTTTATGCCATTCCTTGACTATAAAAGGACATATGCTCTCTTCATTTCATAAGGAAGTAAGCATTCCCTCTTTCAAGTTCTTTGTGTATTCAGTTTCTTTTCTAATAAAAATCAGATTGCTAAATTCTATGATATAACAAGAGAGGAAGAATATACAAAGGAATCTGGACAAAGGATTAGAACCTTAGAAAATAGGAAAAGAGAATTGCTGGCATCACAAGAGGCCAAATGTAGGCTAAAAAGCAGAGCAATCTGATTCGGAACAGGAGATGAAAGTACAAAAAATTTCCATAACTATGCAAATCATAGAAGGAATATTAACACCATATAGGAAATGCCAAAAAGGGATGGAAGCAAAGCAAGGAAATTTGAAGATATAGCTGATTTAGGGGTGCAACACTTTCAGAATCTTTTCAAGGAGTCAGCGAGGCCAAATTTAGCTGAGATCCTAAAGATAACGACTTATTTCCCTAGATTTGCAAAGGGAGAAACCAATGAGATGCTTTTGGCTAGAATAACCAAGAAGGAGCTGAGAGATGTGGTGGTTTCATTCTAAAAAGATAAAAGCCTGGGCCCAAATGGAAGGACAACGGATTTTTTTATAGGTTTCTATGAGATGATAGAAGAAAAATCTGCTAAGGGTGGTCGAGGAGACAAAGGAAATAGGAAATATCCCAATGGACGTTATAGCATTAATCCCTAAGAAGGACAATCCATAAACCTTTGATGACTTCAGACCAATTTCCTTATGTAACTGCCTCTACAAAATAATTGCAAAAATCATTGCCCTTAGGATAAAAAGAGTATTCTTGGACTCAATTTCCTTGGAGCAGTTTGGTTTTCTAAATGGAAGACAGATTCATGATGCCATTGGAGTGGCACAGGAAGTTCTACATACGGTAAAAACAAAGAAGTTGAAAGCGGGGATTGCAAAATTGGACCTGTCCAAGGCCTATGACCAAGCTAACTAGATGTACCTAAGGATAATGTTGCTTCATATAGGGGTCAACATTCAAGCAGTTAATTGGATCATGGGGTGTGTGACCTCAGCTTGTTTTGTTGTTCTGATTAATGGTTCAACATCAATTTTTTTTTCCTCCTCTAGAGGCCTGAGATAGGGATGCCCACTTTCTCCAATATTATTTTTAGTGATAGCAAAAGGTTTAAGTAGGTCCCTTCGAGAAGCAAAGAGGACAAGAATTATCAAAGGGATCAAGGTGAGCACATCTCTATCTCTAACTCATCTCATTTTTGTCGATAATGTTTTGTTGTCCTATGATGTTACACTCAAGGAGGCCACAAGATTCAAAGGGATTTTAGATACCTTCAGTACAGCTACAGGGATGGAAATAAACATGCAAAAGTCCACCATGCTCTTCAATGGAATGGTGGAAGAAGAGGAAATTTTGTTTCAACAAGTCCTACCCCTTCCCAAAAAGGAATTCCAGACGGGACTTAAATATCTTGGTTTCTATATGAAACCTAATGCCTATGGTAGAAAGGATTGGAGTTGGCTTGTTGACAAAATAGATAAGATAGATAAAAGAATAAATATGTGGTGCAATAGGTGGCTATCCCTTGGAGGCAGGTTGACTCTGGTCAAAACAGTCTTAGAAGCTATACCAGTGACATGGTCCGTCTTCTACTCCATTAGGGGTTGAGGAGGAAATATGAAGGAAATGCTTCAAGTTCCTGTGGACAGGGAAAAAGGAAAAAGAAGGTATATCATTAGTTAAATGGAAACATATAGCCAAACCAAAGAGAGATGGATGGGGTCTCAAAAACATATTTCTCTTTGGTAAAGCACTGGTAGCCAGAAGTATGTGGAGAATATTAACACAGGACAGCTTATGGAAGCAAGTAATCCAGCAGAAATATATTGAACCACTATCTCTAATGGAATGGATAAGGACCACAAATAAGACATCCAATAAAGGGTCCATAGTATGGAAGGCATTAACTGGGGCCTTTCCTCTAATTGGGAATTGGCTTGCATGGAAGATTGGCAACGATGTGGAAGTCACCCACTGGGTAGGAAGTGGAAACTCATACAAGCTCCCTGATGATATTATTAGATATTTACAGGGGACTGACATCTATACAATAGCTCACATTTCTGATCCCGAATCAACCACCATATGGCAACAGGGCTGGAAGAAGGCAAACCAGGTAGGATTGGAAGGAATTCAAGGGGAACAATGGATGGGCTATGTCAATACCTTAATTAGAAGTAATGTAAGGATAAAAGAGCAGAATGATGATTTGATCTGGACCAAAAACTCCCAACTGGGCAGATACACAGTAAAGTTAGGATACAAAGAACTAATCGTCAATGGAGACCAAGGTGACCGGTTATGGTGGTGGAAGTCTTTGTGGAAGGTCAAGGCCCCAATGAAAACTCAAACTTTTATGTGGCTGGCACTAAGGAATAAAGTGTTGACTTGGGAAGTCCTTATGAGGAGTTGGTAGGGACCTAGTCTATGTACTCTTTGTAGAAGGGAGCAAGAAACTATATTCCACTTGTTGGTAGAGTGTAAATATGCAAAAAGTGTATGGTCAAAAAATGAAGACTTTATAGGACATAAAGAAGTGTGGCAGGGGGAGTCAATAGAGGCTTTGCTTGAAAGGATGGTTTGAAAGGAAGGAGCTGAAGCCCTTCAGGGCGCTGCCATTGGTGACAGCATGGGGAATTTGGATTTCAAGGAATGATGACATCTTTAACCAACAAGCAATCCCAACATTCCAGTGCTCTCTTCATATAAGATTGGTTTTTGAGGGATTGAAGAAGGAACCACGTATTAAAAAGAAAAGACAAATTGAGGAAGTCTCTATTGATAAAGCAGGAACATGGGATTTTTTTGATGGGGCAAGAGAAGGTACAGCAACATCATGTGGAGCTGGAGGAATTCTATACATGTCCGAGAATCACATTATAAAATTCAAAGCAGGATTGGGGACTAGCTCAAATAATTTTGCAGAACTGATGGCACTGAAACTGCTTCTCAGACTGGCAATAGAAAGGAAAAAGGATTTTTGCAGGTATTTGGAGACTGTGGAAAAGAGCATCATTTGATCTGCATAAAGATTAATTTCATATTGTTTCAATTCAACCTTAGTTTCCAGCTTTAGCCTTCATCTGCTTCTTATTGATAGAACCCTTTAGACCCATGCCACAGCACCCAGAAGAAGAATAAATAATACAGAGTACACAAATACAGTACATCAGTAAAGAGCATACTTAGCTTCTCCTCTCAGAAAGCACAAGTGTGAATGTTATGTTACTGCTGCCTGGCAGTATATTACTATTATTAGTACATTTAGCTTTATTTACTATTATTTGTACATTTAGTTTTATGGAATATTTATATGGCTTTCTCAAATAGGCAGCACTTGAAGCTTTAGTATTTCTAAGTGCTTTTGTGAATACATGATTACCACTCAAACAAAGCAGACAATTAGCTTGTACACATCTACATGTACATCTACAATTCTGTACAAATTTGCCATGTGCAGAAAGCTCATAAATTTCAAGGGCCAGAAAAAGCTGTACATTTTCATCAAAAAAACATTGGAATCATAAAAAAACACAGAAATTGACATCACAAATTTTTGCATTTATGGAGGCTCTTTCCACGTCTTCACTCTCTGGAAAATAAAATGAGATTATAGCCAAAGGCAGGAAGGCTCGCATGTTCTGCCTAAAGTGGAATTACGGAGAAAGCATGCTAAACTATGCCTGAAGTAATATAAAGACTTTCAAGTAGAACAAGGCCCTCTTGAATTGCAATTGGACCATAAAAGATCCTTGACAATAAACCAACCAATGATGATATCCAAGAGAACTATTAACAGCAAATGAAGCATTACAATAGATGGGATCAACACAACGGGCAAATCTTCAAAGAAGAAAATGATATAAATTGCCAATCGAGATCTCCAAATGGTACAAGAAATCTAAGTCACTGGTGCAACTTTAATCTCTATAAATTTTGAAAGGGGAAGTATGTGATTTGAGTTCGACAAATAGACATGCATAAAATATACTTCTGACAAAAAACACCTCCATATTAATTACAAAAAGAAGCAGTATGATATAATTTTAGGGATTTTTATAGACATACGAAATATAACAAAAAGAGTGCAGAAAACAAGCACATCATAATATTCAAAAGATAGCATATAAAATATATCCACATCAAATCCAATCCCTAATTTGGAAGCAGAGAGCCTTGATAGATGGAGTCAAGTCATTAAATGGACTTATGATGTTGGGTACAAGAGAAGCAAAAAGAAGGCAAAGAATATAAAGTGGAAACCACCAGATGTGGAGTGGGTTATATTGAATTTTGATAGAGCATCTAAAGGAAGTCCAGAACCAGCAGGAGGAGGAGGAATAATTAGATATAATAGAGGAGAGATTTTGTCTCATTATGCTTTCAATAGTGGATTTAAGACAAATAATGAAGCTGAAGCTTGGGCAGCTTTAGAAGTGTTAAAAATATGTAAACAAATGAAATGAAATAGAGTATGGATGGAAGGCAATTCTCTCATAGTAATAAATGCAATTTTGAGGAAAGTAAAGGCTCCATGGAACATACAAGAGATAATTGTGGAAATTCAAGATCTTGCTAAAGAGTTTGAAGAAATTAGGTTTACACATATATTAAGGGAAGGAAACAAATGTGCAGATAAGCTTTGCCAATAGAGGGGTTTTGATTGAGGATCGTGAAGTTAAATTCTCCTTTCCATTGTTAGAGGAAGCAGAAAGTTTAGTTGAAGCTGAAAAAAAAAATGTTGATTACTTGAATCAATTAACGATTAAGATTTACTATAATGTTTTGCATTGGTAATATCTGCTTTATTTGTAACATTAATGTGTTTTCATTTAGACTATTTATTATAATTTTTGTGGTTGCACTTGTGTTTCAGGAAGAAAACTAGCAATCCAGATTTGGTAAAGCAGACTATGATAGTGCGATGTTTTGGAAATATTACTCTACTAAGATGCAAGGCATAGGTAGTAGAGGTGAATTTTTGGCATTGTGAAGGCTGCTAAAGGAAAATGTCAAGAAAGATGCTAAATTCTGGGTTAAATGTTTTCATACAGAAAATTAAACAGATCCAGAAAATGAAAATAAAAAATTGAGACATTTTATGTAAAATGATGTAGATTTTTAGCTATAGCATCTCAATTGAGATGAGAAGTGTATCTATTTGTAAACTCTCAAAGAAGAGAGATGTAATTTGTCAAGGGTTTGGGACCCGAGTACAACCCCTTATTATCCAGCAACAAAAACATATCCACACCAAATCATATGAGCTCAGCCAGTTAAATTCCTCAACTTTCAAGGATACATGCATAGTTGCCAAGCTGTTCTAATACCAATATGTGATCATGATGTAATATGGGTGGGGCCCATTTCAATCCCATATAACCAATTGAAATATATATATATATATTTGACTGTGGGTATTTTAAAAATAATCATGCGATAAGAGTAAAAGACTTGTAAATATAAATTTACCAGACCTTCAAAGAATAAAAACAAAACACATAATAAACCCACAATAATTTTAAAACTATAATCAATAAACAAAATGTGTTCTAAAATAGAAATGTGATACTAATGATGTCAACTAGACTTTTAATATTGTTTAGGCCAAATCATGTAAGATGATGGTTTCTACGAGTGCTGAGCTTTATAATGAATTCTCCACGTTTTGTTTTGGGTGTGCTGGTTAAAGGTTTCAATTACTAGTTTATGATAGCAAATACCCATATAATTCAGACTAATATCATTGTAAAGTAAGGAGGTTTACAGGAAATATGTTTCATTTTCTGCTTCATACAAATTACATATTCTACAATTTATGTGCTCCAACTGATATCGTTGAAGAAGTTCATCTACAAATTTCACTATCTAATCCTTGTATTTCATTACTTTTTGAAATTGTGATTGTTTTAAAGGCTAAAACTTCATGTGTTTAGAAAGGATGTTCAAGTTTGAGGTCAGTCATGTTCTACCTATGTATCTATATGAATGACGGAACACTTACCCGGAAAGATATTAGTGTTATTTTTCACTGCTCATCTATTCTATAGCTATCACAGTAATGGCTCCTTCATCTCTCTAGGGGCATGCAAAACAGGATACAAAGAACATCGTAAAAGAGAATGGACAACAACTCAGGTTGAATGAAGTAAACAAAACAGACCCCAAAGAACTTTGGAAAGGATTTGCAGCAAAAAGAAGGATTAACCACCACAACATAACAGCCAAACAGCATGCAAAATACATAAGAAATTGTATGAGAAAAGCAAAGAAAGAAAAGAAAACCCATAACCCTACTTTGAAGAAGACTCGTTCTAAACAGAGGAAGACCAAGGACTAAAAATTTCCGTAAGGAAAAGTCAAGCACACGAGGGGGAAAAAAAAAAAGAAAAAAATGGCCAGTGGAAATCATCTAAAAGGGAACAAGAAACAAGCAACATCACACACGAAAAAAAAGCCATTCAATATGTTTACCCCAATCATTACCAATGCATAATGCACAAACTAGCCATACCTCTCTTTTAATAACAAAATTACAGAAGTCACTCCAACAACAGAACCACTATAAAAGTCAGACTGATAAATGCAAAAATGTACAAAATGTTAGAAAAGCAATGCTACCAAGCTGAAGAATAAGGGAAAATGAGTAAAGACAAAAGGAAACTTAGTTTGGACCAAGCACACTACCATTGACCATTATATAACACTGAAAGACACATAATTTGGTGTGATACTCCACGGAGAACATCTTTTATGTTGCTATAAGAAGGCAACAACTGTACACTTCCGAGAAAAAATATATGCTTTTAAGAAAGAATCTTTTTTTAGAAAATAATGGCAGATATAGGGACTCCAAAAAAATGAAAGAAATGATACATATAGATTATATCATATAATTTATATGATATAGTGAAAGCAAAACTGAGGGCCAAAGCTAAAGATGGCATCAAATTGAATAGTGCAATTCATGTGATGTGAGTAGACTGCAGCTATGCTTAGCTTCAATAAATAGCTGTCAACCTTGAAACTCTTTTGCAAGGAAAATGGAATGACACTAATCAAATAAAAAGCAAATGCAGTTGTATTTCCACACAACAAGAAACTCATTTTAACCACATATCCTCTATGCCTGTTAGCTTGTAAAGTGCTCAGGATTTCAATAGTCTAGATGTTCAACTGATCGACCGATATGGAGAAGCTTGTCTCAGTTTGTTTCGATGAAGAACAACAGAGATTTTAATTCACGTACAATATAAAAAGATTCTCCATAACAATTATATATTGTGTCATTACCCCCTTAGCTGCAAACTCTGAAGCCCAAGAGTTCCCATCATGCTGCTGCTGATATTCATCAGCCCATGCATTCGCTGAGGATGAAGGTGCCCAAGACTCTCTTTCATGCTGTAGCTGATATTCATCAGCCCATGCATTAGCTGTGGATGGAACAGCAGGCTTAACCTGGTTGTCATCAACTATCAACTCTCCACGACTCATTTTTGACACAAACTGAAGAAACTTTGAATTCTGTTCACAAATTACAAAATAAAATATTTCAAGACTTGAATATAGCATATTCTCTTACCCAAAACCCCCTAAAGAAAAAAATATATAGAAAATGTTAAAAGCAGGCTCCATCCAAGCACAAAAATAACAGAATAATAATTGTTTCTTTAAAGGAGATCCAAATGTTCAGAAGATTTGCTGTCAACAACTATTAATTTCATACAAGGAAACAAATCTTATGGTAATTGAATTTCAAAAATCTAGCATGGCATGTACATTAGTTCTTCCAAATCAGAAGCCAAGTATTCCATACATTAATGTTTTTATCATAAACTGAGACACAACATTTAAAACAAGCACAGCTTGTTGTGACTATGGAACACATACACTTGTGAAAACAAATCACATTACTGTTAGAATCATCAAATCCACATTTCATGATGGCCAAGAATGTTACTCTATTAAACTTGTTAGACAGGATAAAGGCTTCTCTTCAACAATCTACTCTAGAATATACCATACTGTACTGCTCAAGATTTTATGACTGGCCATTTGTCCACTCTACCAAACATGAAACCAAGATGCTAAGCTCCAAGATCCTTCTTGTGTGCATCCATGTTGTTAACATAAAGAAGTTAAGAAATGATTCTTCTTTGTTCATTTTGACATCAATAGGACCACAGCTCCCATTCATGAGAAGAAAAAACAACAAAGTACTAAACAGAAAAGACAAAGTAGTTCACCCAGAGATAAAGCAGTTCACTAACAAGTAATATCTCTAATGTCCAACGTGTAATTCCACATATAGATTCTTCACATCCTCAGAATCTCAGTTTCCTAGCCATAATAAATATTGAAATAACTTTTTTTGCAACAATGTGCTTACAGAAAATAACATACAACTTAAGGTTTTGAAAAATGCCTCTTGTTCATTCTTAATCAATAACAAAGCTAATAACTGAAACTCCGAGATTGCACTTCTGTGAGTCCATCTTCATAGCATACACACCATAATTTAAGGAACAATTTTTCTCAGTTTATTTATCACCTATGGAACACTGGTTCCTATTTATGATTTTTCTTTTTCTTTTCTTTTTTTTTATGTACTAAACAAACAATAGAGGTAATTGTTACCCTGTACCTCTAAGGTGCAGTCTATAACTCTTAACTTGTTTAGAATGTATACCTACTCTCTCCCTCTCCCTGGTACAAATTGTGCAAATCCCATCATATGATCAAATATAAGACAATGATAACATTTTCTCAACACGCCAGTACCATAACAAACTCGGTAAAAATAGATGCAGTGGACTAAGAAAGGAATGTATTAACTTCACTGGGACAGACGGGACAGAAATTGACCCAAAACCAAGTACAATGCTCACTATTTTATTCCCAGCATCATGAATATATTTTCTCTGTGCCAATCATGCAACTACATATCATCCAAATCTACAACTGAAATATCAACTGAGAGAAGTATCAAGTCTGCAACTCTTCCTTCATCTTAGATATTACAGACTTTTTCAATCAACTGAGCTTGTTCTTCATGCGAGTTTGTTAATACAGACCCCTGTCACCTTTGCCCTGTATTTCTCTGTGTGCAAAGGATTTGAAAAGAACTAGAAAAATTCATAATTCCTAATCAGCTAAACTCTAATAAAAATCCAAAGGCAATTTTATGATTCACATCCTTTAATTGGACTCCATGGCACTGGATTGAACAACTTGGACAATCCTGCAGATTTTTTAAAACTTACCAGGGAAATTGTACAGAAGATACTACATTTCTTAATGGATGGAAATGTATGAACTACACAACATTTCCTGATCGAAGTAAATGTACAGTCAGACAGTAAAACAATACCAAACAGCAGACATGCAAACAGCCAGGCAATTACAGATGGAAATGGTAGAGTGGAGTGATGGTTTGGACTATGACTGACTGGGGCATCCAGACTTGAGCAGACAGTCATATACAGATGTATCAAAAAGATCAATTGGCTTGGAAATTCCGGGCAAGTAGGAGAATTTTGATGATTGGAGGATAAAGACATCCAGGAGTGATTGTTTGGTTGAGACAAGTCAGATTGCTAAGATGGCAGCTGTCTGTATAGATCCCATGCAAAGTAATTGAATAAAAATGGTTTTTGTACAGACAGCATCCCCGTCTGCGGAAGTTCTCCTATGTTTTGCAGGAAACTTCTTTAACAGAAAGGAACAAACAATTTCATTTCTTGACTTGCCAATGCATAGCTCACTGTACAGTTCCATGTCATCTTTCAAAACTAACTTCTTCAAAACCATCCAGCTCATCATATGTCCTTTATCCACTTAATTTAAATTAAAGATACCACTGCCATCTACTACAAAGCCCAATTCCTGCAAGGATCCAGATAGCAGTGAGGCTGAAGTGGCGATTAGCCAACTCCTTCAACATACAATGAAAAAGCATTATACTTTCTCCAATCATCACTTCATTTTCTATTTGACCATTATTCAGCCATATACCTTTCACATTGTCCCCAGACTAATCTGCCTGGCAATGATGAACTAACCAAAACCTTCAAAATATATTTACCACCAGACACCATCAAGTTCAAGAAATGAAGTTTGCATTAATGGGAACATCAATGAGTTGCAAGTATGGATAGAAAGGTGGGTCCTATGAAATTTTCTACTGCTGCTAGAAACTAGGAATGAAAATTTCATAGGACCTACCTTTCTATCCATACTTGCAACTCAGTGATATGCCCATCAAAGCAATAGCAATTTTCTAACTAAATCAAAATTTTCTATATTACATGTCTTATAAATAGCAGAATTTTATTGTCTGTTGCCTCTACTTGAATATTGGCTCTGAGATAATGTGTTGTATTTCAACCTGGTCACAGTGTGCTCGTAAATTAAATTTGTAGTACAGTTGTTGCATTGTTTGGCAAACCCTTTGATTCAAGGTATTTTTATAAGTATTATAATTATTCTGTACCAATCTGGAAGTATCAGCATCTTTCCTTTCCCAATGGATGTTTGAAAAGGCCTGTAAAGGCAAACCTGCACCTGTTAAATATTTCATAAGACAACTGTTTGCACTAACTGAAATTTAGCTTTTACTGGTCTGCCTCTTCTTCGGTAAGTATCATAAGCTTCATCCCATTCTAAGCAATATCACCTGCCTTGTTGTCAACCAAAATCTTGCCAAACAAATCTTCTTGATGTGGTCTCCTAACATTCTCATCCTCTAGGTTCTCCCCATGTGCTTGCTTGAGAATGTCCTCAACTTCTTATTCGAGTGCACACCTTCTCAAGACTTGATCTTTTCATAGATAGTACACCAGCACATGTTAATTGGATGACTTGCCTTCATCACAATTTATCTTGTCATTGAAAAAGGAATTTTGAGCTCATAAACATTGCTTGACAAGTACTCTACCACATGCTTATACCAATTTCGCAACACCATGGAATTGAATGAAGATGCATCTACATAGTCATCTTTGGTAACCGTAGTTACCATATTCAGCTGAACCTAGACAAGGTTTGGGTCCAAACTAAACTTTTCAGGCAGGCCAAATTGGTTCGGTTCAGACCTTTTTAATATGAAAAATATTTGCAATTTTTTTTTTAAAACAAGGAAATCACCAAAACCAATTTAAAGAGAAAAAAGACACAAGAATGAATGTATGCTGACCGTAGTTACCAGGTATGGAAAGTTTGGTTCAATCAAGTGGCCAAAGAAGTTGGAAGGTTCAGATTTTTAAAAAAGGTTCAGTTCAGTACAAAAACGATATATATGATTTTTTTTTTTTAATAAGCTATGTGTAGCTTAGATTGAGGGCCACTCCCTTCAAAATGTTATTTAAAAAAAAGAAAAAGAAATGCATTCGTTGTCAGGTCAATTAAATCATATCTAGCTTGCCTTTTTGTCAAAGATATTCTTCATTTCCTTCTCCTTCAAATATATTTTTCATCTTCCCCAAACTGCTATGTTTCTGCAATAAGCTCCTTGACATCATTTTCATTAAGAGATAAAATTTCACTCGCCCAGTTGCCTTCTAAAAATTGAGTTTTGACAAGACAAAGATCAACACCGTAATTGGTTAAATTATCTACTACCCGATTTCTTTCTCTATAGATATGCTCACATTTCCAAGAGATTGCCTCCAATAATAGTTGATCAACATCAACAATAATGTTATTTTTATTAACTCACCATATCCATTTTTATTGATAATTTGCAAACCCCTATCAATTCAAATATATTTCCATCCTTTTTCAATTGCAATTTTAATCCCTATGAGAAGTGCCCTTGCCTCGGCACAGTTGTAGTTGAAGTTCAATATCTTCATTATTTTAAAAAACACCACCTCCACCAGCTTTTTCTAGGTTTCCTTTGGAAGCACCATCAAAATTAATTTTGATAAACCAAATTTCTAGACATTTCCATTTTAGCAAGGATCGAAGCAAATCCTTTGTGTTAACTCCATTGTCGCAAATGGCACTTCCATCTATCTTCAAACCCTGTAACCAAGAGGCTAGCACCTCTTTTCCGCACTTGAGACTTCCCTTGATGAGCACCATGTCAGTAAACATTCTGCGAGAAAGGTAATAATACAATTCCAAACTAAGGCATGATTTGGAGCTTTATTTTTATTTTTTTTATTATTTATTTCAAGCCACAAATTCCAACAAATGGTGGTTGGACCAATCCTCGACATAATACATAATGCTTTAGCTTTGAAATAATTAATCCACCATTGCATCAACTCTTTCAATGTTGATGGAGCTACCCAATATATTCTCATATTTTTGAAAACGCGGCCTCAAATGTTTTAAGCAAAAGGACAATAATGAAGCAAGTAATCTGATGTTTCTAGATCCTTATCAAACAAGGCACACCTAAAAGGTCCTTGATATCCTCTTCATTGTGGAGTCTCCTTTATAAGTATCTTGCATTGGACTGCCAATCAAAGGAATGTTGGTTCCTTGTGGAGGGCCTCCAGTGACCAAACATGTTTCCAAGGGAAATCATTACGAGTAGGAAACTTTGATTGCTCTAAATCCTCATATCCCAACTTCACCAAGTAACCACCATATTTTGATTGATTCCAAACCAACTTGTCCTTTTCTATAACAATAGGCAAATAGAACTCTTAAAGAATCCTTTAAAGATCTACTATTTGTTTGAGTTCCTCTCCTTCAACCACGATACTAATAGAAATCCATAATTTGGAGTAGTTGTTCCCAATATAATCTTGAACCTTTGGACCTTTACAAGCTAGCAATGCCCGAGCCAACGGCTGTAATCTTGAATCAAAAATATGAAGATAAGACTTCAACCAAACATCGGACCAAAACTTTGTAGAATCCCCTCATTGACTAACCATCTAATACGTTTCTTGATCAATCATTTGATATAAAGTTCCATGTTGGCAATCCTTTAGAAAGGATTTGTTTCCTAAATAATTTCATTGCATCAAGAGAATCTATATATTTTTGAAGTAACACTTTTGCCCAACTCTTTCCTTGATCTTTAGATAATCTCTAGTTAAGTTTTGCCCCCAAGGCCAAACTCATATGCCTTCAATAATTTTTTCCTTTGCAAACCCTATTCCACTTACAAAGAGGAAACCTGAACTTTTCCTCGCATTCTTTCCAAAGAAATCTTTTTTAATTTTACTAGATTCAAATGCTATACTTGTCAGTAGTCTTGAAAGTGACATCATATACATAAGGATGGATTGCAATATAGCCTTTATGAATTGTAGCCTTCTAGCCATGGTTAAGAACTTACCTTTCCAACCATCAAACAAGATTTCATTCAATCCAAAATTGTGTCCCAAAGCTCTTTCTTTCCTTTATGAAACAAACAAATACACAAATATATTGTTGTAAAGCTCTTTCTTTCTCCATTTTTGCCTTTGAGAAAGCTCTCCCTAATGCCTCCAAAGTAATAAATAGATATGGAGACAAGGGGTCAGGCTAGTAAAGTCCACGGCATGACTCAGTATCTAGCAAGGAACCCCTTGATCAAAAATAAAAAAGAAATTATAATATAATATCAAAGAATAATAGTATTCTTATATTTATATTAAATTAACTTCGACGTGTATTCTATGAGCAATGTCATAAATTAAATAGTCCATATAATTAAACTTTATAGAAACTTTTTTTTTTGAAGTAGCAAACAAATTAAATTGTACTACCAATAATAAATTTATTAAAACTTATGACCCATGAGGGATACCATAGTGGTAAGTCCTTGGGTTTTCATCCAGGAGATCCAAGTTCAAACCCCAGTAAGAGGGAACCAGAACCCTCATAAAAACCCATGTAAACTCAAATTGAGCTTATTAAAAATAATTATTTAAACTTATTTCAATAAATATTAAATAATAGCATTAACAATATATCAAATGGCATTAGCTAACACACTCAAGAGTTAAAGATAATTCCTCATCTTCTTTGTGCTCTAATAAGACCTATATTATATTTCCAATTTGGGGCGACCTTAGCGGTGCTCTGTATTGTGGCCGAGGGCACCGCCATGGTGCACACAAAGGGGAATCTATCTGGTAACATTTGCGACACCATCCGGAATGTGCACTCTGTGCTCAAGAAGGTCCGGCAATTGCAGATTATAGATGAGGATGAGCTGTATGCAATTGTGAAGCAAATGGCTTCGTCGTTTGAGCTCATGAAGCTGACAAAGAAGCTCAAGAGGCTAACAGTCTTGGTGTTCACTGCCAACAGGATTGCGACCCAAGCGATCACCGCCATGCTGATGCAAATCGGCTACGTCGAGGTTTTTGTGGACTCCTCTGTATTTGATTGCCCCAATCTCGCGAGGAGGATTCGAGCCTTCATGTAGGCCGTAGTGAACTACAATGATCCGTAGATTTTGGCCAAGGTGAGATCAACTATGTAGGATCTTAAAATTAATGACACGGATTTGGTTCAAAGCCAACACTGCGCGATGTCGAAATAAGGCGTCGAGGTTTAATAATTGTTTTCCTTTTCTTTTGGGGTTGTTAGGGTTTCAAAATTTTAAGCACATAGGATTAATGGAGAAATCTCAAAGGGAAAAGAGAATGTGCTATCAACGAATAGGGCTTAGGGTGATCTTTGCAATAAGTCCACGGTGGCTCCCAAAGGTTTTTGTAGGGGTTTGAACGACATTAGGATTTCTTGAGGTATTTGGTTTCTTATTGTAATTATGTTCGTTATTTAGCGAATTGGATTTCAGATAAAGGAATTAAGAGTATGCTCGGTAGTTGACTATGATAGCATGAAGTTTTGGAAATATTACTCTACTAAGATGTAGTGCATAGACAGTAGAGGTGGAGCTTTGGTATATTGAAGGTTGTTGTAGGAAATGTCAAGAAGAAGGATGCTGACTTTTGGAATATTTGTATTTACAAGGAAAACTGAAGAAAATCCAGAAAATGAAAATCAAGAATTCAAACTTTTTATGAAAATAGATGTAGGTATCTAGATGTGAATTTGTTTGTAAACTCTCAAGATCTAAAGGAGATAGTTGTGATTTGTCGAGGGTAGGGAACCCATGTACAATCCCTTTTTCTCAAGCAAAAAAAAATGGCATTAGCTTAACCAGTTAAATTCCTTAACTTTCGAAGAGACCTAGGTTCAAATTATGCAAGGTTACAGAAGCATCGGGGACGGGGACAGGGGGACAAGGGGAGGGGTTTCAGGGACAACGGGGACAGCTAGGGGCGGCTAGGGGCGGCTAGTATAATAGTATCTTAATAAAATTTTAATATATACAGATAATAAAATATTCTCCTTTTAACCACCTTAAAGATTAACAAATAAATGTTATATTTTTATGTTCATGTTTAAATAATAAAAAAAAAATTATGTAAATATCCATACCATGAAATTGAAATCCAATTGATTAGAATGTTCCTAATTTTATTTTATTCTTATATTTTTATTTGTCCCCACATACACACAGATATATATGCGGTGCACTTTAAATGTCATCTAACAGAAAAGAAAAGCAAACATGACAACTTCCCTCTGACTATTCTTTTGTTGGGATTCTAGCTGTATACTTTAACAGCTCAAAGACAAGCTTCTTTTAAGTTACAGGGTTGGTAAAGGCTGCTGCAGAATAACATTTTTCCAAAGGAAAAGGGAAAGGAATAAATGGATTAAGCAAATTCTACTAGGCCCTAGAGAATATATGCTTTTTTTGAGTTGTACGATAAAAATTCAATAAGGTAATAAGCCACTAAATTAATGTTATATGAACACCCAGTCGTGGGGGACAGCCAGCAGTCCCCCACGGCATCCCCTCACAGCAGGGGTACCGGAGGCAGTCCTCTGCTACCTGGGGGCATCCTGGGGACACCCCGCTTGTCCCTCCCAAAAAGGGGAGAGCGGGGAAACGTCCCCTTTGCCGCCCCCCCATACTAGGGACAGCAGGGGAACGGAGACGCATCCCCGTGTATCCTTGGAATTTTGCCAAGAGATACATGCATAACAGCCAAGTTGTTGTAATACCATTATGTGGTGATGATGTAATACACGTAGGGAGAAGTTCAATCTCATATAACCAATTAAAAAAATAATAATAAACAATAAATCAAACTTGATAATGTATAAGTAAGTAAAATATTTGTTATTCTATGACCATAATATTTTTGGTAAAGAAAATTAAATATAATAATTTTAAAACTCTTAAAAATTATAAAAAAACGATTGTAATAGGATGATATTAATTATTCTAACCCTAAATAGTTGCACAACAGGCATCAAAAGCAGACTACAATAAATGATGTGAAACTATTCTAACTTTTGTTAATATCTTACTTGCAAAGTGCAATGGATTCCTAAATTCCAATTTTTGGATTCCTTTCTACGCTAATATACAACCAACTGCATATTTAGAGGGCATCACATGAAATCCTTAACTCAATTCGGATGTGCTAAAATATGTGTACTAAACAGGTGTCTTGTTTATGTCCCTATCAAATGTTACCCCCTTTTACAATGAGTAATCCAACAAATGTGGTGGCTAAACAAAATTCTTAATAAGCCTCCTATAAGATTATACACACCCAATAATAGAACATTCCTGCCCCCACAACTTCGAGAACTTGGATCTCACTAATGACCTTAATAGTTTTTGGATCCATCTTCACATTGGCTTTACATGGAACATGCCCAAGGAAGTTGTCATAAAGCACCATCAATTAGTCTCTATTTAAATCAATGATGACCCCACCCCCAAGGGCAAACATATGCCTTGCAAAAGTGCTTTTAGATAATCGTTTTATATTCCATTGACACACCAATCATCAAGAAAAGTTCTAAATTCGTTCGTTGGCATCACCCTAAATTCCTTTGAATATAACATTTACATACAGAACAAAGTTTTATTTTGCATTCAGTAACATATATATAGGTATTAAATTCTGATTTTAGGATTAAGCAAGTATCAATCCCAACAGCTTTGATTGTTATCCCTAAATAGATAATAGTCAAACTGACTATATCCTAATAACCCAAATGTATCCCTAAATTACAAGTTTAGTTGTTAAATCAAAAATCTAAATCCTGGGATGATGCATCTCCGCCTCACAACATTCCAATGGCCTACAATGAAAAGACTCAACCAAAGAAATATCTTCCCTTGATAAACCTATTTACAACCAGCAGATTTCTTCCATTGAGATAACTTAGACAATTCCCAGCAAAATGAAATCAAACTGCAATCTTGACATCTTCTCAAGAGGTTTAACTTTGGCCTATTGCAAATTCAAGCTCATTAACTACTTAACTTAAGAGGATCTCTGCTCTGATGTGTATCCCCAAAAGAACCTCCATCCTACTCTACATCTTAGAACGGACCTCCATCCATGATCAGAACTCTGCCCAGATTTACATGAACTTATCCACATCCCTATCTACCTCTAAACGGTTGTGTACAAGCTATTCTTTGGCTAAATAGGCATTCATATGAATTCTGTTTTAGAACAACAAGCATGTCCCCCCAGAGTCTTTTAGCCAAGCATCTGCCTTGGAAGGCCCTATGACATCAAACTTCTGCCATCATTGGACTTATAGCCAAACTACACCTACCATTATGGGTCATATAATTAAATGTCTGCTCCATAGGTCTTATCACAAGAAAATATCTTCTTGAACTAGACCACACACCATGTACCAATTGTCCACTAAATTCAAACATTTAGTTCTGAACTCATTACAAAAATGATCTCCTCATCATATATGTGTCATGTTCCTCATTGTCACCACTTCGTTGAGCTATGCAGTGTATGAAGGTCTCTATACCTTTTTGCCACCACCTGACTGAAAGTACAAAGTTACCTCTGTCTTCTTCCCACCACTCTGCAGATTGTACAAAGATTCCTATTGCTCCTTTTTACCATTCTGCAAAGTCTATTAAGTATCAAAAGCTCCCCAAAATCTGAAGCTACAACATACGCTGATCTCAACCACCTACTGAGGGTTTTGTTTTGCTTGGTGGACCCTCTACCAGCTATACCAGGTTTTATTTTATTGGGTTGACCCTCAAACAACAAAACAAGCTTTTATTTTATTGGGTTGACCCTTAAACAACAAAACAAGATTTTATTTACTTCGATTGACCCTGAACCATTTACCCAGAGTTTTTGTTGATGTACCCTCAAACAATATCAATAAAGGGTTTTCAACAACTGATTTACCTTCAACCACAAGGAATAAACAAATATCTGCAACACAAGGTTTTTGACAAGCTTACTCTTAACCACAAAGAACAAGGGCTTTTGGACTGGTTTACCCTTAGCCATACTCACAAGCAATTTTGCAACAAAGCTTTTCATGTTTTACCCTCAACCACTAATGGACAGAAACCTCAAATTCAACTAAATTCTTGTATTTTACTACTGTTAGAGATAGTTTTGGCCCTATTATAGTCAAACATCAAACCTTCTGTAATGTCCCAAAATAATTCCAGCATTGTAAATATTGTCTTTTGTGTCTTAAGTGTGTTTGGGCGTCATTGAGAGTATTTCGTCATATTTTGTGGTTAAAATAGGAGTTATAGGGGTTAATAAGTGTGTTTTGACAAGTTTGAATGTTGGTATATGGGTTAGTAGAGTTAATTATCGTATTAGAAGGGATTTTGTGTCAAAAACAAAGCTATATTATAGGCATTTGACAAAGTGACGTTTCGAGTGTTATTATTATTATTATTTCTTTGTTGTGTGGGGTCCAATATAACTTGAGTGACTTTAAGTGATCTCAACATGAGATTATATCATAGACATTGGATCTTATGAGATTGAGATCTAATCTCAGCCTTCCATGGTTAAATCTAAGGCTGGGACTTAATCTCACTTTAGGGTTTGAGAATAAAAGAGACTTTAGGGTTTTATTTGTGGGATTGTGAATTCGGAGAATTTGGAATTTGGGAGAGCTTGCTCTTTTGGGCTCCTGCATTCTGCTGCAGGATATTATTCCCTTTGGAGAGATCCATTGGAGGCTTGAAGGGGTAAAACCCTAGGGCTATCTACCCATTGAATAGGCAAATCCATTTAGGGTTTGCACGTGTGCATCCATTGCTGAGATCAAAGGTTTCAAAGACTGATTTTGGCATCAGATTTGAGAGGGTTTGGAACCCTAGATGGAGTGCTCAGCCTGGGAAGTAATTCATTGGCCAAATATTGCTCCAGGAAGTGAACATCCAGCCTTGGAGAGGTTGTTATTGCAGAGGCAGTTTTGTGTTTGACAAGTACATATTAGATTTTTAAGGGTTTCTTAGTCTATTTATGTTGCGGCAAATAAAAATAAAAAAATCAAAATATTCTGCTGTTATTTCTGATGTATTTTCCAGGTTGTGAGCAATATTTTGTTGTAAAATTCTGCAAGTGTTTTGTTTTTCCTGAGTTGGTATATTTCACCTTCACTAGGTCCCCAATAATTCAACCTATCTATTTAAGGATCATAGTGCCTAATGACCAATCGACAAAGTGCTCAGACAATCCTCATCCTTAGTGCTCGAACAAACTTCATCTTCAATGCCCAAACAGCCTCATGCTCAAATGTCTCAATTCCTAGATGATCCACCCATTTTTGCTTGCAAATGGCACTTATTCTCAACGTCCAAAAAACCGCGTCTTTAGTTCCTAAAAAACCTGGTTTTTTTTTTTTTTTAGCGAAAAACCCCTTGCGGGGCCGCTTTTGGTCTGAGAGACCACAAACAGGGGGTTCTACACCGTCAAAGTCACTCGGGAGTCACGCTCGGCCTTGCCCACACCAACATTATCAATTAGATTTTGGGTACCCAATTCAACTTTTTGGTAGGGTGGAGATTCAAACCTGGGACCTCCCTTGGAGGATTGCCCTCTCCTCTCCAACTCACCTACAACACCTGGGTATTCCCAAACAGCCTAGTATTCAAACAAGTTAACAACCCAATGCTCATCTTCCCTCTTGCTCGATGACAAAGTGGTCCACTTTCTTCCACTACTAGGTGAGCCAATACCTGAACACCCATCTTTCTCCGGTGTTTGGGTTACCCAATTCCCAAATGGCCCATATTCTTAAGATGACTTTGAGCCCAAAGGTCTATCATGTTCAACTTAGAACAAGCTCCCCAATGGCTCCCTCCCATGACTTCCTTGCATGGCCTTGCAATGGCTCCCTCACATGGCCTTGTGACAGATCCCTCAAACATCCATTCGACAACAACATCAAACATGCCTCAAACACTTTTCTGGATTATGGATCAAAGACACAGTGCTATTATAGCTCAAAGTCTATAACCACTTATCACACAATTTTTTGTCACTTCTTACATTATTGCCATACAATTTTTTGTTGGATCTTTTGCACCGAGAACCATCTTTACATTGAATGGTTTAATGTCTTGATCATTCCTACCCTAACCACAGAGATTTACAATAGCACGTCGTGCCATAGAATTAGTTTATTTATCAATATTATATACGTATATATATATGATCCGGGGCCAATTAATTCGATTGGAGTTGTTGTAGAGCCTTTGTCTTTAACTTTATGTCTGTTATCTCTAGGGGGTATTCCCCCATTGGCAGGCTTTTTTGGAAAAATTTATCTATTCTGGTGCGGATGGCAGGCAGGCTCTTATTTATTGGTTTCAATGAGCCCTTATATTTATTTAGTACATTTAAATGACATTTTCTCAAAATGAAATGTGTACATGTTGAATCATAGACTAGAACAATCCACTCATTTATGAATGGAAAGGTGAACTAGGAAAAAGGTCTTCTAAACCTGCGGTATAGGTTAAAATCCTCTTGGACATAATGCGTGAATTACAACCTGACTTAGCTATTTGTCTGTCAATCACCCATAAAAATGGACTCAAGAACCTGGACATTAAGGGTTTTTCAATTTAATGAAAGAGAATCTCATGTACAGTTTTGGAGCAAAGATCTCAAAAAGAAAGATAATTTGTTATTCTTGCACCAACTTTTCCAAACAAATTAGAGCTATTGTTTTCTATTGGGAAAACTTGACTTGAATTAAATATGAGAGAATGAATTTGGGGACCCAAATCAAATTGGGATCTAAGTAGTCCCTAGTCGGAACTAGAATAATGAGCGACATCTTACTAACTGAATGTAGTAAGGTACCAACTGTAGTGAGGTATTCCCCCAAACCACCCACCCTTTTGATTATGTGAAATCGATTCCCACTGCATTCATAGCAAGTTTATAGCTCAAGAAAATAGCTTCCTCCCACAAGAGGTGGATGTCCCCAAGTAGGGGTTGCAAAACGGCCGGCTTCACAAATTGATAAAAGCAAGAGTGATTTATTCAATCTTATATGGATGCCCTTAGCTTTAACATGACCCTCGAAATCATAGACTAGGCACAACGATGTAATTATCAAAGGCATGCTCTATTGCAAAGATTGCATTTGCAGGTAAAAGAGTAATTGAGGCTGTCAATTAGTGTGGGGCAGACATAGCCAAGTGGATCAAAGCAGTGGATTGTGAATCCACCATGCGTGGCTTCACACCCTCTTTGTTTTACAGGGAAACAACCTTGTCTTCAAAAATCCTAACAAAGACTCCCCCACTCGTGATCAAGATGTTCTATGGAAGCCATGATCACTACCCTAAAAGTTTAGAGTCTACACCATAACTCCAATACCATTTGATTTTATCATGATCAAAAGTGAAGTCTAAGCAAAACCGAGCAAGGGATCATAAGTGTACAAAAGGTGATGTGAATAGACACCATAAAGATATGGCTCACACTAGTCTCAATCAAAGAAGAACAAGAACTTGATGTCATGGATGGGGGCATGCAAGTGCATTTATACACCTAAAAGGATATGAGCACAAATCCCAAGGTGCCTTAAGTTAGTAATCCATCGGATGTTATCAATCACAATAATCAACATGATGACCCACCCTAAGGGACCTTGAATGTCAGGTTTATATTAATTGCATAATCTAACAATAAGAACTCATGTGTATCTTCTACCTAAATCCTGTACAATGTCTGATTGCATTGCTTCCTTTTAATGTCTCCATTTCAATATGCATGATAAATTTTTTATTGTTGATGCCTTTCTAACTGTAACATGTAAGCCAAATGAAATATTTTATGATCTCCCATTTGCCAACAAAACAGCCTTCAATTTAATGTTGACTACCTTCAGACCAATGATTTAACCATGAATTCTCTATCATCAAGTTCCAAACTTGTTTTTAAATCAAAATCAACACTAGTACTTACTTTCTTTCTCCCAATACTTTCAACTATTATGGTATTCATCATCATCCTAGGTTGCCCTACTCTATCTGTAATTGTGTTGTCCTCCCAATTATCTATAGGTTTAACTTGTTCCAACCAAAGTATGCCAATAACAATGTCATAGTTTTGTAATACACTTCATCTTTGTCATCAAAAAATCCACATATAAAGGCTCTCTAGCTATTCTAATTCATTAGGCCATTAGGATATCTGCAGAAACAATCCGTACGTGATTAGCTATGCTTGAGTAAAACATGGGCCACAACAATTGTCTCTCCCAAATGTTTCCCCTATCTTTTTCAAAAGTAAGCAACTCCAAATCTTTCACCAATCATGGCATTATTCAGAATCGATTCATTGGTTTTAATAGTGATCTTAGATATATCATCATTTCCTAAGCATCAAGACATCCTTTTCCTAGTTTAGTATCCTAGTTGCTTGTGCTTGCGGTCATTTGTGCTAACTGTGATATCCACTCTACAAGTAATTTTGTTGATATTGTTAGAATTTTACCATGTAAAAGACCAATAATTAACAAGATACATCTTGATCTTCTTTCTTTGCCCCTTGTTGATCTCCATTCTTCACATGATCTATGGTCCTACCTTCCTCTGCTTGTTTATTAAAACAAAGTTGATGGAGTTTCTTCTAGCATCCACTCTACATCCTTGGCGTAATTATATATTTCCTGAATGTCTTTGATAATATCCCGCAACTTTTGACTTACAATTATCATGTCAAATTCTTTGTTTTCTTTTCCACTGCACGTGGGACTACCATCAAATACTTTGCATCTTATTCTTTGACATCGATTATATTAAATGATTTCATTTTTGGTCAGTCCCCATCCACATGGTGTTCAGGACCAGGACCACATTCCAGGCACATTTTCTATAGCTGACTTTGATTATTAGGACAATCTCTTGTATGGTATTCCCACTTACTAGAACATTGCACTACAAGCCTTCCTTTCTGGTCCCTTTTAACAAATAGATTTGTCCCTTTGCTACCATTACTGCTATTTGCTACTACAATGGTGATTATGAGGTTTTTGCATCCACCATTTATGGGTGCCTCTTGACAGATAGCATGCTACCATTACTGTTATTGCTAACTAAATTATGAGTATGAGGTTTTCGCATCCATCACTTGTGAGTACCTCTTGAGAGGTACTGTGCAACTTCTATATAGGGACTCAAAAAGTTACTTTGACACTTAAATTTCAAACAGCTATTTTGTGTCCCAAGAATAAATATGAAAGCCAGAAACCTCAAATGATTCCCTAAGCAAAACCATATAAAAGCAAACCTGAAATTTTGGATCTGCATTTTGAGACAATGTATGAGCAAGCATGCGGGTCTGCTCCAATGCTGCAGCATTTGAAATAATCCCACTTCTCATAGGCGCAATTGAAGCCATCTGAGATTGTTCCTGACAAAGATTGCTGAGTGTCAAAACTCATGATAGACATTCAGATGCACAAACAGGTAGATATCTGATTCTAGACAAATATGATTAAGTCTGATTTTGTTAACATCATCAATAGAGAACTAAACTAAAGCCTTGAGGAATGGTAGAAAAACACAATCTACTCATAAACTTAAGTAGTATTAACTACTGTAACACATAGTTATGCTGTAGATTATCTATGGTAATAATTACTCCTGTCCTATACATTATACTGCTCTTTCAATCATCATAAATCTTAAATACATTTACTCTTTCAATCACAGAATCTATCATAGGAAATGCCATTTGACCTGATTAAACTGGTCAGCCCATGAATCAACGCCATGATTCTGGTCAAACTCTTCAGCCCAGGATCCTGTACTTTTAGACATATTTTTCTGATTATATTCTGCAACCCAGTTGTCTGCTGGATGAGAGAGATCAAAATTCCTTCCACTTGTATTATTCATAGAATTATTGCCTATGCCTTGAGATTCATTCCAATACTCTTCCAGCTCTGAGAATCTCCCAGCTTGGGGAGGCCAAGCCCTCAGATCATTTTCGATATCCAAGGAATGCAATAGTGCATTTACCTGAAAATTCAAAATAGCATTTAACACCAGCAAAAAGATGATGGTTTTATAAGAACACAAGTTAGGCTGCTGAAACATGGTATGTACACCATCCCATATACCAGCAAACACACAGTATCAAACATAGGATTCACATGCTCCAGAATAATCAAACTTTAAAGGCAAAGAACAATATGGCCAAATAACAAATACATCAGATTGTAAAAAGGAAACAAGTGTGCACAGTCCAGACACTCGTTAAATGATAGGAACAAAACATAACAGACCATAAAGCCACACAGAATGGTAGTAAAATATGAATAATTCGGACAATTCTTCTAAATATTATTCAGTTCTGTATAATTTCAGCATTGACCACACAGGAAGTACAGATTCAATCCTGAACATTCAAACTATTCATCAGATCATGTAGCCACTGAAAAATCAAGAGTGTGCCCGCTCCGACATATTTAATCTACCAAGGATATCTACAGACAATATGTGTTCGATTAAACCATCACCAACCTGTGCATTAATGTAGTCCTCACTTTTATCAGCAAAAAAGTGCCGTGCCATTATGGTACTACGGTCTCGTATACATCGTTTGTCGCCTTCAGACAATCCTAGAGCTGGAAGCTGTGCTGGATGAAAAGGAAATTCCGATCGGCTACTGTCCACAAATGCCCGAAGGAAACCTGACAGTACCCTTTGTGGAGTTCCTGATAAGAGAACACATGTATCTTAATATAAAGGATAATCTAGAAAAATCATACTAAAATATTTGAAAGCATTAAACAAAGCCATGACATGTGGTATAATGTCCACAAATGCCCGAAGGAAACCTGACAGTACCCTTTGTGGAGTTCCTGATAAGAGAACACATGTATCTTAATATAAAGGTTAATCTAGAAAAATCATACTAACATATTTGAAAGCATTAAACAAAGCCATGACATGTGGTATAATATTCGTCGTCAATATCATAAGAATTAAGTAATATGTCATGTTCCATGTGTAACTGCTTCCTCACAGTCAAGCATGTCATTCAATTACTGCTATGGTCTGTCCGTTAAGGAAACATTCTTATCATTTTCCATAAAACAGTACAACTTTCGTATTTACAACAAATTTTCAAAGCTGGATGATGAAGGGAGTAACAAAACCTTGTTGACTTGATGGTGTCAACAATAGTTGAGAAACTCGGCCCTCTTTTGAAAAACTTGCCAAGTCCATGCCCACACCCAAGTCAAACCAAGTCGTTTGGAATCAACTTGAGAGTTTTTCTGGGACTTGGCAAGTTTTTTTAAAAATTTGCAAAATCTTGGACATGGCAAAAAACTAGCTGGGTTCACAGTTCCCGAATAAAAAAAATGGCCTCAATGGAATACATGCAGAAACAGGTATATAAGGTTGTTTTTCCTTCCCTTCTCTCCTTGGCCTCATTTTCTATGCTTCCAGTGACAGAGAAAGCTGAGAGGAGGTGAAGGCAGCCAAAAGTAACATTCATTTGCAACTGTAAACACAAATCCTTTCCAAATTTCTACAATCTAACAGGCACCCAGCGATTGGAGTTGACGTAAAAAAATTAAGTTTCAGCTGTCAATGCTTAAACCCCAGGGTTGTATTTTTTGGTTTTTAAGTTTTTAATTCTTTAGCTATTATCTGCATGTGCATCCACATTGAAAATGACTGGAAGAGAGACCCAGCTTGGAAGCATGCAAGGTAGGGTTCGAAGAAGAGGAAACTCTACTACAACTATTGTGATAAAAAAATTTATGGAGGCATAAACTGCCTCAAATACCACTTGGCGAAGGTCAGTGGCCATAATGTCTTGTCATGCAAACATGTGGAGTCTGAATGAGGGAATGCAATGCCCTCATAGAAGATTATGATGAGAAGAAAGAGCTAAGGAAAAGAACAAGCCATTTCTCATCGTCCTCAGCCTCTTACTATGGAGGATAGAAACTTCAGCCTAAGCAGTGGTGTCACAGTACACTGACAGTAGCAGATCCAGGGAGTGGGACGAAATCATCCTTTTTGGTCCAACTAGCTTTCCAGGGTCACAACCCTCATTTGAGGGCATGGCTGCATAGAACCAAGAGAAGCGCAAGGTTGTGAGGGGGGCTCATGCAAGCTTTAGGATTTTTTCCAACATTCCCTTCAATGTGGCGAGGTCTCCATATTGGCAAGGAGTGGAAGAGCCCCTCACAATGTGCGGTCCAATATTTAAGGCACCCATTCATGATGATTTTAAGAGCCCTCTCCTGAATGAATCCATGGAGTATATCCAGTTTTTGCTTGATGAACAGCGAAGAATGTGAAGAAAAAAGTGTTGCACAATCATGTCCACTGGGTGGACCCATAGTTGCGAAACTTAGCAAGTTTTTCAAAAACTCGTCAAGTCTGCGCCCAAGTTGGCCTTGCCAATTCAATCGGGCTCAACTTGGCAAGGTTTTTTGAGCTCGCTGATTTTGAGGTCCTGAAAAAAACTCGACCGGTCATGCACAGGCATAGGAAAATCGGACAAATTCTTTTTTGTTTTCAAGGTACCCTCAAAATTAATTCTATTTTGTTGTTCCCAGATGTAGAGTGAGCAGATATGAGGTGAAATCAGACTACCAAAATGCAGACAAGTAGAAAAATTTAGTTCAGACAGTGAGGGTGTTAATAGTTTTGCTGTTGAGGTTTTGGGGCGTTGCCTCAAACCCCCTAGGAACACTGCCCTCAACCCCACAAGGGGTGCTACCCCTCGACCTTGCAAGGAGTGCTGCCCCTCGACCCTACAAGAGCCCCCTCGACCCCCGACACAGGTGACAACGAGATTGCCCATCATGTTGGTCGTGTTGGTTATGAAGGTCATGTTGATCAAGTTGATGATACAGCTGATTGCAGAAAGTGGAGTGAGCAATCGGAGAACAATGTGTTGTGGGCAGCAGTTTGAAGTGATGCCAATTGCAAAAGATGTCTAGAATAGGAGAAAGCAGAGAGGAGCAGCAGCAGCAAGAGCCTCTCTTTTCAATGGATGATTTTGAAAGTATAGAAAAGGAGTTAGCGGCAAAGGCACAAGAAGAGGCATGGCCACAAAGACAAAGAAAGAGGACTAGAGCTTTTGCGAGGACAAAGGGCAAAGGCATTGCAAGACACTAGATAGTGGACCTATTGAGGCATTTGGACACATTTAGGAATTTGTACCTTTTTATATCATAAGAAATACAAGAATATTTGAATTTTGGAGGCACTAAAATTTCTTCAATTGAAGAGTGTTTTATCACTTTCATGTGTAGTTTAAGGTTGTATCACTTACAGTATACATTTTGGATTTGTATAATGTTAATTAATTGTAGTATGCATGAAAAAAAAATTCCAATGAAAATTTGCATTTTCTTTGATTTTTCCTTTTTGCCGAGTTTTTTTTGCTGAGTCCAAGTGCTAATTGGGCCTTGTCGAGTTTTTGCTGAGTCCGAGTTCCTCTACTATGGGCAGACCAATCAGAAGAATCAAATATTGATAAATTCTTTGGTTGCTTCTATAGGAGAAATGGTGTTCCTCAAGTAGGTGTATGCATCGGCACAAGTTAAAAATGCTTGTCAAGTTGCTAGTGGAGGTTGTGTGGGAGGTAGGGAAGGTGAACATTTTCCAAGTCATCACAGACAACGCAACAACATAAGTGGTAGCAAGAAATATTTTAAAGAGACTCCCTACCATTTTTTGGACACCATGTGCAGCCTATTGTCTCAATTGCTTCTCGAAAACATTAAGAAATTACCCTAGCTGTCAAAGGTTGTAGATAAGGCAAAATGTATCACAAAATTGATTGACAACCATACATGGGTCCTAACTGACGAGGCAGTTCACTAGTAACAAGGAGCTTGTGTGAGCTAGAATGACACGATTGGCCACAAACTTAGTCACATTGCAGAGCCTGTTTGAAGCAACGGGGGCATTGAAGACGATGTTTGTGAGTGAGGAGTGGAAAAGAGAAGAAGATGCTAGATATCAAATCTCTAGCAAGGTCGAAAGGTGTACAAGTATGTGTTTGAAGACCCTTTCTAGATGGCTATGAATGAGGCAATTAAGGAACAAGTTCCTTTTTTATAATTTGCAAATTTTAGATTCTAATCCACACCTCAATTAGCTAACAAAAAGTAAAATCTGTCATTTGACTTCAAGTCCTAGAGCCTTTGGTAAGCATTCTCTGTCTTGTTGATGGAGAAAAATCACCCATGGGATATCTATATGAGGCCATGGACAGGGCCAAAGAGGCGATTAACTCAATTTATAATTATGCAAAGACCAAATACCTTCCTATTTGAGAAATAATTGATTGTCGATGGAGCTCTCATCTTCGTAAGCCACTAAAATTGATGCTAACTATGAGGTCATGGCAAACATTCAGCAATGCCTTACCAGGATGGTGCCTGATGAGGCGATTCACAATTTGATAATGGATTAATTGTAAAGTTACAAGGCCTATGAGGGCTACCTTTTCAAGACCCCATAATGCATTCAAGGAAGGACAACTCAAAGGCCAAGTAACCCATATGAATCGACTTCAAAATTCAATCATTTGTTATTGATTTTGATTTTGTTTTTTAAAATAATCTCAATTTACATAAATTCTAATTTTTCTCCTTCTTTCTCTTTTTTAATTTGTGGGCGGCATTTTTTAGATTTATGGTGGGAGGACTTTGTTGCCTATACACACAATCTGCAATGCTTTAGCATCAGAATTTTGTGTCATCCATGCAGCGCTTCAAGCTATGAGTGCAATTGGAGTATGTTTGAGCACATTCATTCCAAGAAGTGCAATAGATTTATGCAATAGAAGTTGAATGACCTCGTGTTTGTTCACTACAACCTTTAATCAAATAACGAGGTCAGATTTTGAGGTGATTAATTTAGATGAGATTGATCCATCATCTGACTGGATCACAGAGCCGGAGCAGCAGCAAAAGCCTCTCTTTACAATGGATGAGTTTGAAAATATAGAGCGAGAGGCAGTGGCACGAACACAGGAACAGGCACAATGAGAGAGGACCAGAGCTAAGACAAAGGGCAAAGGCATTGCTAGACACTAGATAGATGAGTTGTAGTGGGCCAATGAGGCATTTTGAGACATTTTGTACCTTTTTATACAATATTCAACGTAACAATATATATATATATATATATATATATATATATATATATATATATATATTATTATTTTTTTTTAACATGGTGGAATCGGTAGCCGCCACGAATCCAGGCAGGCTGTCCAGCTTTTATGGCCGCCACAGTATTCTGCGTTGTCCGCCCCGGAAGCCGCCACACAGATCTTCGCACAGTCCGCCCCTATAACCGCCATGCCACAATCATTTTAAACCTTTTACGCCACTGAAAGCACCAGGAAAGGGACAAGCGTTCAGTCCGGCGAGGCCCAAGATTTGAACCTTGGACCTCCACCCCCTTATGGGGTTTGGATGAACCAATTGGTCTACACCTCGGACCTAACGTAACAATATTACTTTGCGTTAAATATTTTTTAATTAATAAGTGTTTCATGTGTATTTTAAGGTATTGTAGCTTAGAATATGAAATACGGACGTGTATAATGTTGATAAACTATGACGTGCGTGAAAAAAAACATTATTATCGATGGAAAATTGCATTTTTTATGGTTTTTTTCTTTTGCCAAGTCCAAGTCCAAGTCCACACCAAATCTGTGTTTCCCAAGTATGGTATCAACTTATCAATGAATCCTAACAAAGAATCCTACTTGTGACATCGATATCTATGTTTATCAGGAAATGAAATAACTAAAAAGTAGCAATATTTATATTGATGGTTACCAAACATATTTCAACATGCAACATGAAGAATGTTCATGTGAAGAAAAATCACAAGAATGTCAATTAGAAGACAATTTTGCCAGTCACAAAAGCATAGTAATAATGGCAATTTAAAAACATGTCAAAGTACCTTCCTTTGGTTACACAAGAAAATAGCTACTAGAAGCAACCATTAAGTAAATTATCTGTGAGTAGCAGATTTCACACAAACCTACGAGTCATCATCATGGATCTACATTCTAAGTGCTAAAAAGAGCATTTTAATTATAGTCACAGAATTTTCTTATTTGCATCTAATAAACATTCCTATCTGGACGTTATTATGCTACAAATATACTTACAAGAAGCATTAAATTAATATGTTGGGCACCCTGGCTAAGACCCTGGTTAGGCCTTTGGGATAATGATCCACATCCGTAAATATGGAGTCATGAATTTCGTTTCCACGCCATATGAATGCAAACCCTGCTATCTTACACGTCCAATATTAACTGCTAAAATAATGAAATAATGGCCTTCCCAAAGACCCTAAGGCTTTATTTTGGCTAATAAATCCATAGCCATGCCTTACAAATATCGTCTTCTATATTCTATGCATGAAAACCCTGCTATCTTATCCGTTCAAACATACTTAACTGCTAAAATAATGAAAGTAGGTGCCTTCCCCCAAAGACCCTAATACTTTCTTCTGGCTAATAAATCCATGTCCATGCCTTACAAATATCGTCTTCTATTCCCATGTTAATTCCCTGCAAAACTTTGCATTTCTATGCCAAGCAAGTATACTTACAATAAGCAGAACATGAAAGAAAGTTAGTGCCTTTCTAGAATAACCAGCTGAGTGTCTTAGCTAAAGATCCATATTTACAAGTACACTATCTTATGTTCTAGTCCCACGGCCTACATGCATACAAATCTTAGGTCCTGGTTCTTACCTAGATACCCCAGGCAATAGACACATTCAATGAAGGGGTTGGACTAACTTTTGAATTCAAAATAGCCACTGCATGCTTGATAACAATTTTGATATCAGCAACACTGATGTTGTTGCTTTCATGAGGATTCTATGTTTATACTCTCTCAGCACTTATCATATCAGCCACCAGGAATCAAAGAAGGGTTTTTATATTATGACATCTAAATCATCACTTTCTTCTAATAAAAGCATCTCCAATGATGCAGTTAGATCTGCCATTAGAGCGCTTAGGATTGACAAATCCACAAGGCTACATAAATGTTTATTTGTACAAATTTGTATAAGAAAACTTTCACAGTTGGCTCTTTTAGACCTGCAATAAATAGATGTCATGCTAAAATTATTCTATAATGGAATGAAAAAGTGTTTGTGAGGAACGCTAGGTACATTACATCATTGAATGTTCCATACAAAATTTTAGCCAAGGGAGGTCATTTGAGGGCTAGCACGATATGAAATAATCAAACAGACTCTTGATGGAAGGTTTATTTTTGATAATGTGTTTAACAACCTGTGAGGCTATGTCACAGTCTAAATTCTCTTAGCAAAATGATTTATTGTGATTGACCTCAGAAAGCCTGTGGTTGATTGAGTGGCTATTTATTGAGTTGATGTTGAACGCTCTAGGTCTTCTTCAATTTATAACAATGGTTCTAAGTTTCTAACTTTGTATGGAGATGGTTCTGGAATGATTTTTAGGCAAACATGCTCTCCTACTTGTTTGTTTAGCAGCTGAGACAACAACCTTAATTTTCAAGAGATTCTAACTAATTCGCACCAATAAACAACCTGTCTGTCCCCGATTGGGGTGAACTGTTAGAAGTCCAGTCTGCACAAGAAAATCCTTTTTCTCCTAAGCCATGAAACGAAAGTTTATCACATGTTCTGATTCTAAGTTTAGTTAGTAGAAATCTAATGCTATTGCTTATATAGATTTTCCTACTGATTGCCAGGTTAAACAATTATACAATTTGCATACCTTTGATGATTTAATCTGATAGCTCGGGTTATGTGGTGTTGCTGCTTTCTTACATGCACAGCCGAATGGAGAGAATGATAAGAAACTGAACAAATGGCATAATCATGTTCTCTCCCATGCTAGAAGGTTATTGCCAGAAACTTGCAGGGTTATTCCAGAATCCATATATTCTTCTTCTTTGCTGGGTCTATGATAGAGGCCAATCTTATTAATTAAATACAACAGTAGAGGAATTTTGTGGTCTGATGGCCAATATTCTTAAAAATGTCATGCAGCTAAATGGGATTTTCCAAAAATAAGGATCAACTTCAACTGAAGTATCTTGAACTATGGATTGCATGGGTTTCTATATGGATTTTAAAGGCTATCAACGGAAATAAACCTGGGGAACTCTTGGTAAGAAATGAAAACAATTAAGGTTTTTCATAAAGGCAAAAAGACCTTACTTTGCTTTTTTTCTGGAAGAGCTTTCAAATTCATTAAATATCGTATTACTGCATATTCTCTATATTGGAATAGATATTATGTTAGGTCTGAGGTGCAGACCAATTGGTGCGGCAAAACCCTATAAGGGGGATGGATGCCCAGGGTTCAAATGTCGGGCCTCGCCGGACTGAACGCTTGTCCCTTTCCTGGTGCTTTCAACAGCGTAAAAGGTTTAAAATGAATGTAGCATGGTGGTTATGGGGGCGGACTGCGTAGAGTACTGTGTGGCGGCTTCTGGGACGGACTGCGTGGATTACTGCGGCAGCCATAAAGATGGACAGCGTGCCCGGATCAGTGTGGCTGCTACCAATTCCACTATGTAAATCAAAAACAAAAGAATAGTTATTATGTTATAAGAAGCATATTGTGGAATTTTCAGGTTAATTGGCTGATTGGCAATAATAAATATACTGGTTAATTGACCGATAAATGAAGAGGTATTAATGTGGAACGAAATTCCACCATAGGAATATGCCACTGCAAATAAACAGCTTGTATAAGATATACTATAGGATGAAGTCTCAAGGATTTTATAGTTGAATTAAATTCAAATTTTTCATCTCATTTTTTTTACAGAATGGCTTGCGGTTAGATTCAAGATGTCTGCTTATCTACCCATTGCATGTCTCTGTCCTGACATCTTATGCTTCCTACATAAGTGTAACATATCTGATTTGCTTATGCGGCATTCCACCAACAAACAGGAACCTCTTCAACTTTGCTAAGGTGCATTTGACCAAACAGCAAATAAACTGACTGACAAGCATTGCAAACCCATCCTTTTGCAACCTTGTTGTTGACCAGGATTATTTCCTGCTTTATTTTTTTCATAACAGCTCTAATCTCTTCCCATTTTAATCGAAGACCATTTTAAAATTAACTGAATGAAGTAGAAGTACTAGTTTCAACTGAAAATAAAACTGATACTTCACCGTGGGGAACAAATCAAACAGAAGGGAAGCTGTAGACACTAAATGACAAATAAGGGAAGATATAACTGCTCTTCTTTTTGTTCAAAGGTCTGGAAAATTTCAGCAGCATTCTCAATTATAATTGATATGACTAACAGAGCTATACATATGAAACGGCACAAAGATAAAACCTGTGTCCATGAATCTTAGATGATGCTGAAGACAATGCTTTTAAATTTAATTATTCTTTTGACAAGAAAATGTCTAAAAAATAAAAACTAATTCTGAAGATCATTCATATCCTCCTGTAACTAGCACAATATATTTTTAGAAAAGGCAAGAAAAACTGGTGCAATGTGTGCTTCTGATTAGTTCAAGGAATAGAGAAAGCTATCAGCATACCCACAGCACTTATAGTGCAGTTGCTAGTGATCATTCTCTTGCAAACATGAGATGTTGTTTTCATTCCCATTAGACAAAAAAGGGTAATGATTTCTTTCATATTTAGGTCAGATAAAATTGAAGAACAAACATAAAATATAGGATATCAATTAAATGTTTTCTACATTCTGAGAATCCCATAGTTCCTTCTCCCTACTCCTGTTTTGAGAATCCCCTAGTTCCATCTTCCTTACTCCTGAATTGGTATCATGCTCCTCAGATTGCAAAAATGTGAAATGCAATTATAAATTTCGATTTTTAAGGCCTCCCTTTTGTCTTTCTAGTTAATTCTCTGGATCTTTTGTTTTGGTTAACAAATTCAATACAGTTTACTCGGATATCATATATTAGGCCTAAACACCTTGTTCAAAATAGATATTATACGCAAAATTGGAATTAACTTCCTGATGAGACAGTGTAATTAAAGTTTGGTTTTGCAACAGGACAGGACTGCAGTTCTTTGGCATAAGGTTTTGGCCACCCCTCGCATACCAGTTTTTTGTCCTCTTCTATTGGTTCCACAGCCATGGATGCAAGAAGAGTCTTAAGGGGTCAAACTCTATGTCCTCCCAGGATTATCCAACCAGACCCTCCTGGTCACACCAATTCTCATGAGAGCATCATTAGATCCTGTGTTGGCCCTTTTTGGATAGTTGATGATGACTACAATTGTGCTTCTACTTTACATCCCACTATAGATTAATTTTGGCACTTGGATCCACTGGAGCTCCTTTCTATCTCTGTTGTACTTTGACTTCTAGCTATATCTTAGTTACTACAGTGAATTGTAATTTGTAACAGCTCTTTTCAATGAGTTCCATTGGCCTACTTTGACCATCTATGGATATTAATTAAATTATCTCACCTTATCTTATCTTATAAAGTCTATCAAGTACTTAAGTCATCTATGAACATAAGTTTGCATGGCATAGAGAAGATCGTTCAATAGTTGGGAAACAATCATTGGAAGATATATTTATTGGTTCCCACCTCTAAAGGAACATTTTGACATCCATATTTATGCTTCTGTGGAAAGATTATCATTATTCTTTTCTATCAAGGCTTTTCCATGTCTGTCAAATGAAGGAAATGAACACATGTTTAAGGGAAGTAGTGGGCAAACATAAATTTCATGTTGAAGTTGTCTTTAACTTGGTTTTGTTGGAAGTCTCAATTCGTAGATAAGTAGAAGATAATCTTAAAGGGTTTCTAAATAATGGTTATTTTTTTAAATACCCAGGTAGAAGAAAGTTGCCTTGGGAGGACAAAGACAAAAACTGGGAAAATAATATTGTTTCACACTTTCCAATTTGCTATGATGCAGAAGATTAGCCACTACAAATCTCTCAATAACCATCTCCTAAGGGTATTGATCAGCTGTTTAAGGCCTATCATCCTACTGTTAGATGAAGTGATACAGCTCCTGATTATCAGGTTCCAGATTCTGTTGAAGAGCACACGCAGCCAGTTCAGACAAGACAATGGTTCAGCATGCAGCAGAGATCAAGTCTAGAGAAGTGTTTCTATGTCTATGCCACTAAAATATTCTGTTAAAAGTGAATATGACTGAGACTAATTCAGATGTTCACAGTGAAAGGATATGCAGCAATTGCTCCAATATTGTTTTTCCTGTACTGTCACCTTTCTTTGACCAGTCACTTTAAAGTGCAGTTTTTGATGATTTTTTTTAAATAAAATGTTAGCCATTTTGCCCGAAGATTTCTGTTTTACTATTACAAAGGTTTAGCATTGTAATTTCCCTTATATTAATTTTTTATAAAGTCGGATCAGTACAGTCCCTGCCTCAAGTATTTTTCGATTCCATGGTGAGTCGGTTGCAATACAAAACTCATTTGATCCTTAGTAGCAACCTCATCACCAACCATAGATTCGTCTGCTGGTGCATTTTCCTTTTAGAGTTCACTCTAAAAAGTCCTGCAGCATTGCACAGAGACTCCTTGATTCTCCGTTTCCTATATGGAGTAACCTAGAATTGCACAAAACATTCAATCCCTCGTTCCAAAGATTCCTCTGGAAGACAATGAAAATGCATAGTTGTACAGTTACCATCACGCTTTGCCACAGTTACGCAATGACCTTAACATTCTGAAATGAGTTTGCTGCTGAGTCAAACAATATGTTGATTGACAATTCTCTCTTAGAGTGAAAAGTCACGAAATACATTGGGGTCATTAATTGGGTTGTGCTCTAATCTACTATAATCTCAATGGCACTTCTAAGACCCATTAACTGTGTTTTTGTTTGTCAATACCCCTTTTCCAAGAAGATTCAACTCAATTTTATTAAGCATAAAATTTTAGAGTCATAAAAACTGCTGCTAAAATGCATAGTTAAAATCCAAATATAATTGGCTGCAAAATTAAGTTCTTATTAACAGTAATGATCATCACCAAGTTTATCATCACTTTTGGAAGCACTTAATTTGGTTATTATTTTAAGATGTGTATAATGTCTTATCCAAATGTTCTGGTTTAGGTGAATTACAAAAGAAACCATTTTAAGGGGAAGACAAAAAGACAAAAACAGTAATACCACAATTGTACACCCTCAAGACATAACATTGTGATTATGAAACATATTTCCAACTTTAGAAGACAAGAATAATAAGGAGCTAGTTTTATCCCCATCTATTTGCATAAAAGATTAAAAAGTAGTCAGGAAATAACCATCATAAGAATTTACCACTAAAGGGATTATCTATGGAAAAGCAGTGAGAATTAAATATGTTGCATATCAAGAATTGGAGGCTCAGACTTCATTGTAACTTCATGAATACAAAAATATCCAAAAGGTATATCTTCAAATTTTAAAAATAGCATAAGACCAAAATATTACACCCTTAATTGGAACTTAGAGCTTGAACCTCACCATCCAAGATAGGTTGGGATGGAAAATTGGTAACACCTTGATCATAAATACGTTCAAACTCAGGAATATAACGCTGGATTTCTCCATTCCCATAATGTCCAGGACGAGCATGTTCAATCCCTGTGGATTCATGCCATGCATCTTCATATCCAACATGGTCTACAGAATTGAAGCCACGCAAAAAATCGGGAACCTGCATACATTTAGGAGTATTTATCATGATCGCACTTCGAACCAAATAGGGTAGAAAATCAAAAGGGAATTAAAGTAGATGTGGAGACAAACTTGATTATTTGACTGTTGATAGAATTCCTGCTCATGTTCTGATCCTGGGAGAGAGGTTAGGGGCCTATCTATTCCAAGCTCTGAAGAAGCACCTGGTCCTGATCCTGGTAATGCCGGAAGTTCTTTTAGTCTTTCCTGTCAAAGACCAAAAAGACTTGCATTGAGTGATCCAATTAATTAAAACTGTACAGCATTGAGTGGTCCCAAATATGAAATAATGATGGTAAACCTAAATTATTATATTTTCCAGGCCAACATCTTTATAGAAATCCCAAAAAATAAATTAAGAAAAACAAGTGCAAAAGGATAATGAACAGTGACATACATATAGATTTATGGCATAGACGTAAAAGTTAAAACAGAATACATTCCAAATAAGATATCAAGATAGAAAAAATTGTCAGAGTTTATCCGGAATAAGCTGATCAAAATACATAAAGCAACAGAGATTGCATAAGAAAGTTAAACTTACATTACTTTAGAAATCAATATCACAATAGCCTTGTTAGAAATATACAAGGCGCTATAATAGTAGAAGGGTCTTCTACAAGAAAGGCTAGCAACCAAAAGCCTGATTGGATAACAAGAATTATGATAGACCCCATGACTATAATAGAGCAAAACTTGCTTAGCTGATAGCCAAGGGATTTTCGTAAGGCCCAACCAAATCCAGTACAGGCAACGTAAGTCCGTCTCCATTCTACCTCAGTTGTTGTGTCAATATATAAAAACAACTGGGCCCTTAATGTTTTGGTCTTCAATCAGGGGTTATCATTTTAGTCTTTCATACTAAATGATCTAAAAATTCTACTACATCATCCCTTTAGCTCCAATTTGCAGATACATCATATGTAGCTTCTCAAAATCATTTGGAACAAACTGTCAGAGGAACAAAAATATTGCAAAAATATGAAATGGGGTAAATAGGTAATTTTTTTCGACACATGAATTTGATGCCCATTAGCACATTCCAACCACTTGGCTCATTAACAATTATATCCATAGTACATTATCAGACATATGAATACATAATCTAGTAAGCCATCCATACATGATGAATCATCATCTTCATGTAAATTTTCCAAACCCTAGATAACTGCTGTCCTATGTTATTTTAAAATAAATCAGATCTGAGAATAATTTATTCAAACATGCAACAGTCACACAGATGGCTGGAAAAATAAACAGCGTGAACAGCAGAAGTTAAATATATTTCTGAACCTGAAATAAATATTACAAATAAAAGAGGCTACAGCTACAGCAGAACACTTCTGCTCTCTTGCTGCTTTTCTAGCCAGCAAGCACTGTTCTTCTCCTCCTAAGCTTGTATTTTTCCTTCAACAATCTGTTCTCCTCCCATTCTTTTCTGTGTCTTTGTCTCTGTATCTAAAACACTCTTGATCTTCTCCTTTTATCCTTGAAAAAGGTAACCCTAATCTCTCTAACCCTAAGATTAGATCTCATCTCATCTTGAGATGTAAGGTTAAAAATAGAAAATCACTTAAGTGAATATCAAAATAGAATCACTTAAGTGAAGTACAAAATAGAATCACTTAAGTGAACTTAAAAATAGAAAATCACTTAAGTGAATTACAAAATAGAATCACTTAAGTGAACTTAAAAATAGAAAATCACTTAAGTGAAATTCAAAATAGAATTAGAAATGTCTCGAACCACTTCTAGCACGTTCATACTGAAGCCTCGTGCAAGAAGTTCCCTGTCCGAGCTACATTTCTCAACACTCCCTCTTAGCGAGGAAGGAATTCTGCACCAATCCAAGTTTGTCTCTCAATGCTTCAAACTTCCCTTTCACTAAGGGCTTGGTCAGAATATCAGCCACCTGCTGATCTGTGGGAATATATTGGAGCTTTACAGCTCCCTTCAGAATCTGCCATCCCATAGATGAAGCTAAAGGCATAACTGCTCTAATGGAAGTGTATCTCGCGACTGGAGCAAAAGTCTCTTCATAGTCCACTCCCTCTTTCTGGGAGAACCCTCTCGCCACAAACCTTGCCTTGAACTTCTCGATGCCGCCATCTCGCAGAGATGCTTAATTTTGTAGAGCCACTTGGAACTCACAACCGACTTCCCTCCGGTCTTGGCACTATGTCCCAAACATCATTCTTCATGATGGAGGTGTACTCCTCCACCATGGCATCCCGCCAAACCTCGTTGGTCCGTTGCCTCCCGAAAACCGGTAGGCTCTGAATTTATGATGTTACTCATCAATGCCATGTAGCTTGAAAACTTCCTTGGAGGTCTCGCTCTCCCTAATCATGCCGCTAGGAGCCTCAACATACTCCTCAAAGATCCCTCAATGTCTCGTGTAAGCCATTGAGGTCTCCCCGATAGAACCGGAAGGGGCTAATGTCTCCACCTCCTCACCCGAAGGTTGTTGTTCTGAACCGGAAACCACCGGTGTCTTTGGTGACCCTGGCTCAACCTTCGGAGCTTCTTGCTCCTCATTCTCTATCACTGGAATAGGCTCATGGGACTTCCTGGATGCAACGTCCTCCTCAAAATTTACATCCCCGCTCACTACTGTCTTCCTCTTCTCTGGAATATAAACCTTGTAAGCTTTTGAAGTCTCACCGTATCCTACAAATAAACCCTTCCTACCGGAGGGCTCCAACTTGGTCCTCTTCTCTACCGGAACATGGATATAAACTGGACATCCAAAGATGCGGAAATGACTCACCTCCGGTTTCACACCAATGAATGCCTCCTCTCGTGTCTTGTCCTCCAAGATCCTGTGAGGACAGCTATTTTGGATGTAGACCGTTGTGTTGGATGCTTTTGCCCGAAGAAACATCGACAAGCCCTGGTCATGAATCATGGCCCTAGCAGCCCCTATGATGGATCGATTCTTTCGCTTTGCAACCCCATTCTATTGTGGGTTGTATGGAACAGTCAGCTCCCTCTTGATTCCTTCCTGCTTGCAGAAACCATCGAACTCCTTGGAGGTATATTCACCCCCATTGTCTAATCTCAAGACCTTGATCTTCTTCTTTGTCTGGTTCTCAACTAGAGCTTTGAACTCCTGAAACCTCCTAAAGACTTCATCCTTGGTCTTTAAAAAATAGATCCATGTCTTACGAGAGAAATCATCAATAAAGGAAACATAGTACATGCTACCTGAAATTGATGCTACTGACATCGGTCCACAAACATCCGAATGTACTAGATCTAGTATCTTCTTAGACCTATGCTCACTGTTTGGGAAAACAGCCTTGGCGTGCTTGCCAAGCGTGCACCCTCTGCATACTCCCTGTTGCTCAATGCTGAACTCTGGAAGACCTGTGACTATCTCCCTCGGAATAGGCAACACTCTATGATGCAAGTGCCCCATCCTCTTGTGCCACAAATCACACAAGTTGTTACTGCTATGAACTAGGGCTCGAACAAGTTCACCCTGCAACCTGTATAAACTGCCTTCTCTAACCCCTATTACTTGTGTTGTTTCCGGGCTAGATTCTTTTGGTCTAATAAGGACATGTCGGTTCTTGAACTCCACCGCATAACCCTTATCCTCCATAACCGAAACCGAAAGCAAGTTCTTCCCCGAGACCTGGAACAAACAAAACATCATCAAAGTCTAAAGATTTCCCCGACTGGAGTCGAAAAGGAATGGTACCAATTCCTACAACCGGATATTTGGTATCATCACCAAGCTCAACCTCGAACCCCCGAGTCCCGCTCTTGTAGACTCGGTAAAACATTGCTCGGGCTGATGTCATGTGCCGAGATGCCCCACTATCCACATACCAAGCATTCCTTGGAACCGTGTCGGTAGAAAGGCAAGAGACCAATGAGAAATCCTTCTCGAATTTGGCAGCAAACTCACTCATCCGAGTTTCTCGCAGAGGCCGCTACCCGCATCCGTTGTCGCTTCCCTTTGCCCTTCTTGTCCGGACACCGTGATGCATAATGGTCGTGCTTATGACAAATGAAGCACTTGATCTTGCGCAAGTCCATCTTCCCTGACTGTGAGGTTGACTCCTCATTCTTTACCTTACCTTTGTTGGGTCCTTTACCCTTCCCCTTCTTAGTTTGCCCAAAAAGAGCTAGGTTATCGTCACCACCTTTCTTGCTGGCCTTTGACTCCATCCGAGTCTCCTCCCTGGATGAAATCATCCCACAGCTTCTCAAATTTGGGAAGGTTCTCACGAGCACAAATGCCTTTGACAAATGGTTCCCATGAAGCCGAGAAACCATTAAGTGCCACGTTCACCAACTCGTGTCTTCAACCTTCTCCCCAAACTGCTACCAGTTGATCACGAATCTGTGTGATCTTCATTAGGTAATTGGTAACGGTGTCAGATCTGGTCATCTCCATAGATCTGAGTTTGTTCCGCAATATCATCTTGTTTATGTTCTCGCTCTAGTAGAGGCTAACCAGGGCATCGAACATCTCCTTTGCCTTAGTCTTCTCGGATATGTGAGGAATCAGGTGATCCTTCACCGCATCCAAGATCATCCGCTTGGCCTTCACTTCCTTCTTTTTGTGAGCTGCCAATTGCTCCGAATTTGTAGGCAAAGTCACATCATCCTTGACAATATCCCATAGATCATTCTCTTCCAATAAGAACATTACCCTAACTTTCCAGGGCAAAAAATTGGAGGCACCTTCCAATCTATCCTCAAATCTGAGGCTAGCTGCTGCCATTTCTGAGATCTGCTGAAATATTAATGACTGAAATAAAACAGTCCTGCAAATAAGCTTAGTCCTTCAAGCCAAAAAAATATGAAACCCTAACTGCTGTTTTTTTTTTTATTTGCTTGAAACCCTAACTGCTGAAATATTAATGACTCAAAAAAAACAGTCCTGCAAATAAGCTTAGTCCTTCAAGCCAAAAAAAAAATGAAACCCTAACTGCTGTTTTTTTTTTTCGCTTGAAACCCTAACTGCTGTTTTTTTCTTTAATATCCAACAGTGATCTACTGCTGTAAACCCTTGAGGATCTCAATCACGTAACCTAGCTCCGATACCATGTAAATTTTCCAAACCCTAGATAACCGTTGTCCTATGTTATTTTAAAATAAATCAGATCTGAGAATAATTTATTCAAACATGCAACAGTCACACGGATGGCTGGAAAACATAAACAGCGTGAACAGCAGAAGTTAAATATATTTCTGAACCTGAAATATTACAAATAAAAGAGGCTACAGCTACAGCAGAACACTTCTGCTCTCTTGCTGCTTTTCTAGCCAGCAAGCACTGTTCTTCTCCTCCTAAGCTTGTATTTTTCCTTCAACAATCTGTTCTCCTCCCATTCTTTTCTGTGTCTTTGTCTCTGTATCTAAAACACTCTTGATCTTCTCCTTTTATCCTTGAAAAAGGTAACCCTAATCTCTCTAACCCTAAGATTAGATCTCATCTCATCTTGAGATGTAAGGTTAAAAATAGAAAATCACTTAAGTGAATATCAAAATAGAATCACTTAAGTGAAGTACAAAATAGAATCACTTAAGTGAACTTAAAAATAGAAAATCACTTAAGTGAATTTCAAAATAGAATCACTTAAGTGAATTACAAAATAGAATCACTTAAGTGAACTTAAAAATAGAAAATCACTTAAGTGAAATTCAAAATAGAATTAGAAATGTCTCGAACCACTTCTAGCACGTTCATACTGAAGCCTGTGCAAGAAGTTCCTGTCCGAGCTACATTTCTCAACACTTCAAGAATAATTCTCCTTTATTTTCTTCTTAGTACCATCTAAAGGTCCTATATGGAACAAGAAACTGCTATCTTCTGAAAAGGGAAGTTCTTCCACCCAACAATAATTCTCCTTTATTTTCTTCTTAGTACCATCTAAAGGTCCTATATGGAACAAGAAACTGCTATCTTCTGAAAAGGGAAGTTCTTCCACCCAACAATCTACTTTTGCAGTTTGCCCTGGCCCTATATCATAGCCAATGAATGTGTACATGTAGAAGGTTAGTCTTGTAGATAATTTGCATTTCTTTTGTATGCTTATATTTATTAAGAGCAATAATTATTATAGAAGCCCTCATATTGCAACCAAAAATTATTTTTGACATGCTCAAATGTTTGCTAAGCTTTATGCCACAGTTTTGACCATGAAAGTTTCAGAACTGCTATATCTGTGTAAGCTTAGAGCGAGAGGAGGCAGTCATCAGACTATTGACCATGTTTTCACTCTCTGGGCTGTTTCCGAGGAGGCTCGTCAATACTCTTCTAAAGTATTTTGTTGTTTTGTTAACTTTAGAAAGGCTTTTGACACTGTTCCTAGACCTCTTTTAATTTAGAGACTACATCAGCAGTATCTCAAATCTCCTTTAACACAGTCATCAAGAGAATATGCAGGTAGTTGTTGGTCCTTTTCAGACAGCTTTTGGTTTCTCGGAGGATGTCCAGAGCACCACTGGTGTCAAATAAGGATGTCCTCTTTCTTCCTCACTCTTCAGGATCTACAATGATGAACTTGAAGAATTTATTCATCTAAACACACATGTTGGCTATGGTATTGCCTTCTACATCATGTGTCAATAGCTATATTGCTTTTTGCAGATAATGTAGTTCTTCTTGTTCATACTCCTAAGGGCTTGCAAAGACAGCTGGATGCTCTTCCTTGCTTCTACCTTAAAACAGCTCGCAGTCAACCTTAGTAAGACTAACGTCATGACCCTCAATACATCAGGATACCCTTTCTAAGTTTCAGTTCTCCTCTAAGTGTGACTCAATTGAGATCACCATTATTGACACATACTTGGGGGTTCAGTATACAGATCTTTCCCTTAATCTTTTGCCAGCTTTACAATCACGGTCTCTCTCAGTCTTGGGACACCAATGTTTCTAGCAGCACTACAAGATATGTCTACAAAGATGTGCCTCTTTGATTGCACTATCAAGGCCCCGATAACTGATGGATCTGATACTTGTGACCCATGTTTAAGGTACATTGATTGGGCCTGTAATGAGAGAGTCCAAACTATTTTGCTTCAGCAATTTATCTAATGTAAAACAAGAGTCCTATACTATATTGTTCAGGCTGAGTTTGGCACTCATCCTGTTCGTCCCAAGGGCGTCTTCAGAATTATTTTTCACTTCATTACCTTATCTCCATAGTTGATTGCACCTCAGGCCAAGAGAGATACCCATGTTCGGCACTCTACTCCTCAGAATGGATCTCCTCTAAGAGCACTTATGGTCATCATCATGCCATTACTCAGAATTTATTTCTCCCCTCCCTTCAACCCCCAACCCCCAACCCCCAACAACTCCTTAATAAGAAGGTTATTAGATCTCTTTGGATAAAATACATCGGTTTCACCTTAAGCCAAAATATTTAATATGATTAGGAAATTTAGAAAATCTTTATATCAACTACGCTCTAAACCAAGGTTCAAATCTCATGGGTGAACCTTAATATTTTTGGCCCATGGGGTTAGGTCAATTAGTTGGAAGCAAAGAATATCTTAGCATCAATCAAGGTTCCAATCCCATAGGTGAACTGTAATATCCTCTTTTTGAGATATTCATATGTGGGGTCCACTCTACCCAGCTGCGGCAGAAAAGAGTGGAATAGAAGGTAAACTAATAAGGCAGATTTGCCAGTTGGCAGCAGCTCAGATAAAACAGAGGAATAAATCTTAAAATAGCAAGTGGTTAATAAGGCAGATTTGCCAGCTGGTGCCAGTTAGTGATGGAGTTGCAATTAGTTGGAATAAATCTTAAATAGAAAGTTGTTAAGGTAGATTTGACAGCTGGTGACAATTAGGATAAGGAGAGGAAAGTTATAAAAAGGGGCTGCTAGGGAAGGGAGGATTCATTCTCATCATGTCAAGTCATTGAGCCCTTTTCCAAGGCATTTGTGGACGGAAACCCCAAGTGTTGAGTGCAGGCCATTGAGGACGGAAACCCTCATCTGGCTGGAATTTGTATGAACATTCTGTGTTCTTTGCAATTTTGAAATTTGTAATCTTTATTATTTCTAGTTATTTCTGTGTTTTCTTTCCTAAATATAAAATACAAAAAAATCAGTTTGTTGCAGTCTACTTTTTGTGTGTTTTTTATTCTGCATATTAGACAGGTTCATTACAGTGGTATCAGAGCTTAGATCTGGCCAGCCTAGGGGAGATATAAGAGGAAAAGCTATTGCATGCCAGACAGCATTAGAACACAAAGACTGAGGCAGAGGGAACAAAAGAAGCTACAGTGGTACCAAAAGGAACAAGAAAAGTTACAGAAAATGTCCAACAGAGAGAAAGAGTTTTCTAGCACACTGAAATCCTTGCAGGATGGACAGCAGCAGTTAATCAATCTCTTCACTCAGCTAGTACAGTCTTCAAACCCTGTCGCTATTCCTTCAAGACATGGTGAACGAGGGGAAACCTCAGCTTCCGGGGCAAACCACAACACACCACTGAAATCAGCAACTAGTTCTGGGTTACCGAGAGTCACTTCTTTGCAGAGAAAAGCCATGCAACAAGGAGAGGATGAGGTGGACCAGCAAGAGGATGACTTGGACACCCTCCATGCTGAATATGCTGCAAAGAGTGCAGAGTTCCAAGGGGACATCTCCTTCATGGACTTCTGCAACTTGAAGTCAAAACCAAAGGCTCGAAATGGACAAAGAGCCACCCATAACCAGCCTCATAGGGATCTACAACACAGATTGGGGAAGCTCGCTGTCCCTTCATTTGATGGGTCCAACGAAATTTCAGCTCGAGCATGGATCCAAAAACTGAATACATATTTCTCATTGAGCCCTATGTACGAGGAAGAAGCCATAAAATTTGCAACCCTTCACTTGGAAGGAGTGGCACATGAGTGGTGGTATCACGGGCTAGTCACTCAAGGGCATAGTCTTATCACCACCTATGAAGAGTTTTGTAGAAGGCTGATTGACAGATTTGAGAGGCAAGATCCAGAGGAACACTTTAGAAAGTTAGCACAGCTGCAACACCATGGCTCAGTTGATACATATGTGGCTGATTTTCAAAGGCCTGATGTTGAACCACTGGTCAAGGCTTCTTCAATCAAAAATACAGATAAAGATGGCATACGACAGTCTTCATCATTGCCTATTGCAGACAACAATCGCTTTGCTGATTTTGGGGTAGATTTATATGCCGATTCCGAGAAAGATATTCCTGAAAATTACACGGATGAAAGTGACAATGTTGCTGGAATGGTTAACAAAACAGATAAGCACTCAGAGAGGCAGAGGCAGGAATCATGTTTTGGGCATCAAATGCTTGAAAATAATCGGCCATTCACTGCAGTGAAATCTAATGAGATGGCTTTTGCAAAAAAAGCAGATGCAATCCATTCTACAATTCCAAATGCCGAGGTTCCATCTGAATTGAAGTATTCACTATGCCAAGCAATATTTAAAGCTGTAATGATACCATGTTGTCAGTTCAGCTTCTGCCGTGGGTGTATAAGGCAAATACTGATTGAAAAAGGTAGATGCCCTCAATGTAATTCTACAAAATTCAAGATTGATGAGCTACTTCCCAATATTGCTCTTCGTCAAGCAATTGAACATTTTCTTGAGTCTCAAGTGACAATCAGCAATGCAGAGAATTGTGCAGCCAAAAATGTGCCAGATGGGGAATCTGCAATTCAAGCAAAAGCAGTCTCACAAGCATTATCAAACATCCAGGGTAAACTGCAAAGATCACAATCACCATCTGCAACTGCTGGACTGACAGAAAAGAAGTTAAATCAAATTATTCCTGAATCTGCAGGTCTGTCTGAAGGCAAGAAATCTGTTGTTGATAATGGAGAGAGTGGCAAGATCTCCAAGTTGCTTCAATCTCTCTCACAGAAGGATGATTGTATAACTATGGAGTCCCAGGCTAGCAAAGGTAAGAAAAGGAAGAAAACTTTTCGTCCATCTGCTACAGATGGAACTGCAAATTATGTGGCTTCTGGAAGATCCAAAAAAGGGGATCATTGTTGTTATGTCTATGGTTCTCCGGATCATTTCGCAAGAGATTGTCCAGATAATTCTACTTCTTTTCCTCAGCATGGGATGTTTCAAGGAGGTGGACCTATGTATCCAGGTTGTGTTTCTGCATATGGTCCAGATGTGTATTGGCATGGGACATCAGTGCCTCATGTTAGGCCTTTCCCTAACATGTATGGTCCAGCTCCTCCAGCTATGCCATTTGAAGCTTCGATGGTGCCAGTTGCACCATATGGGCTTCCTCCATACATGCCATCGATGTATGCAGGTGTCCCTATTCATAGTGGTTTCATGAGAATGGGAAGCATCGGACCTGCTCTTGTTACACCATCTGGAAGGCCTTTAAGCAGAGAGGAATTTATGGAGCTTCAGGAACGTGAAAGGTGGCGCAGGCTTATGCAAGAACAGGAGAGGGAACGGATTCAAGAAAAGGCCAATTCAGTGGAAGACTCCAGAAGATGGTCTGACCAGTGGCAGGTATCTGAGGATGATCATTGCAGTTCATATATGAAGCATGATGTCGACCGAGTTTCTGTTGGAAACTATTCAAACGAAAGTAATTATCAGAAGAGCAGAAGTGGTAAGCATATATGCAAGTATTCTCGGGAAAAATATCCTGAGAGCAATGCATTTCACAGACAAGACTCTATTTCAGATGAAAGTGATTATCAGACGAGCAGGAGCAGAAGGCATATGCAAAGGCATTCTAGAGAAAAATATATTAACAGCAATGTGTATCAAGGAACAAATTCGTTTTCAGATGAAAGTGATTACGAGAAAAGCAAAAGTGGGAGGCATGCAAGAAAACAGTCTCATGAAAAATATGCTGATTATAATGGATGTCAAAGGGAAGATTCTATGTCCAAGGATGAAGTGGATTTATCATTTAATAACAGAAATGTGAGGAAATTTCAATCAGAAAAGCAACATGGATATTCAAAATCATCAAAGTACAATTCTAGAAAGCATGGTAGGCATTACCTTGAGGATAGCATGGACAGGTCTATCTCTGAGCTAGAGGAATATGGCCTGGAACCTGTGGAAACTTGTAACAAGAGGCACAAGGATTCAGGACATTTAAAGGTTTCTAAACATGGTGTTTCAAAAAAAAGTGGGAAAAATATCATGCTCAGGGAATCTGGAAGTCCCAGTGGCAGTTATGCAAGTCATCATAAGAGCAGAAAAGATGCTTCTGAAGACCTAAAACATGTATCCTTTCATAAAAAGGATGCCAAGAAATATGCAAGTCCAGATTATACTGAAGAGGATGATAGGGTTGTCTCACTGTACGAGTACCCTTCTCCCAAGGAAGAGAAATTAGAGAGAAGCATTCAGGATGGAAGGTCAAGAAGCATTCATCATAAGAAACAAAGTTATTCAACAAGTGAATATGACCGTTGTTTGTCCAGTGAACGTTCCAAAAGAAGAAAGAAACACAAGAACGACCCAAGAAATAGCCTAGATAGAACTAGAGACACTGGGAGCCATGTTGTAGATGATTCTGAAGTGCATGCATCTAGACATAATAAACATAAGTCCAAGTGTCACTCTCAGCCGACAGGGTCTAGTTTGGACCCTATAGAGGAAAGTAGATGGCAAATGAATACAGGTTTTGATAGTGAGAACGATGACATGTACGATATATATAATACAAGGGATAAGCAAGAACATTTTGCACAAAAAGAAAGAAAACTAGTACTTATTCCGGAACAGATCCTTAGCACAAGGGAGAAACAACTGTGAAACTGTGTATGGACCATAGTTAAGAAAATCTGCAAAAAATCGCGATTAAATCGAGTCTGATTGCTGAGCCAATTAAATCGGCAACTTATCGCGATGCGGCCGATTTTTTGCCGATTTTTTGGCGATTTTTTGAAAAAAAACGCCAAAAAATCGGCCACAGCCGCGCAGGTAGAGGCTGCAACCGATAAAAGCCAAAAGTTTTTTTTTTCATTCTTTCTTCCAAGCAGTTGCAAACAAAAAAAAACACCTCCCCTTGTGCTACCACACCGACGGGCCCAACCAACTACGCCAAACCATCCTAGTAGGAGCGCGATTGATTGCGGTGTGAAGGAATCCGGCAGATTGATTGCGGTGTGAAGGAATCCGGCAGAAGATTCAGGGCAGCCTCAAGGTCAGAAATTTTTTTCAAGTGTTTTTCACCAAGAAATACAGTTATATTTTCAAAAAATTTCTCCTATTGTTGATCGTTGCCCATTAACAATACTCCTTGGCTATTAATTCCTTTCTTATCAATTTGGCTCCATTACATAACAGAAATTAGGTTAGGGATGTTCTACTTCTCAACTTGAAATTAAAAAATCCTAAACCCTAAACCCAAAACCCTGGTCTAGGGTTTTTTTTCTCCTCCTTTCAAATAGATATTAAATTGATATATGCAAGCCAAATTATTAGCTATCCTGATTCCGGGTTTAGGGTTTTTTAATTTTTTTTAGGGTTTTTTTGGTAAGGGCTTAGGTTTTTAGGTTTTTTTTTTCTCTTTTAAGTAAATATTGCTGCCTATCAATATTGTAATTTTGTTTCTTCTAGGGTTTAGGGTTTTTTTTAGGGTTACGGCTGTTCTAAATTAGGTTTAGAGCTATTTTTTTAGGGTTAGGGCAGTTTTTTTTAGGGTTAAGGCTGTTTTAAATTAGGTTAGGGTTTAGGGTTAGGGCTGTTGTAAATTAGGTTAGGGTTTTTTAAGGGCTGCTTGAAATTAGGTTAGGGCTGTTCTAAAATTATAGTTTTTTTAAGGGTTTTTTTTTTTTTTCTTTTTTTTCAAGTGATTTGTAACTTTGTTGTTAATAAATTGTTTCCATGTGCTGGCATATAAAAAATGAAACCATTGGATCCAGCATGGGTGTATGGAACTCCATGGCAAACAAAAAACAGTTTTAAATGCAATTTCTGTGGCAATCATTATACTGGAGGCGTTTATCGCCTCAAGTTCCATTTTGCACAATTACCAAGAAATAATGTAGCATTATGTGATAAGGTGCCAGAAGATGTAAAAAACAAAGTAAATGCCATGTTATCTATGGCAGAAGAAAACGCAAGCAACAAAAGAAGTTATAGCGATGCCATTTCATCCCCCCCCTCCCGAGGTGGCCATATGAGTGGGCGTGGCAGCCTTAAGCGGTTCTTTCAAAAAAGTAGTTCGAGTCCAAGTGCACAAGGAGCTAGTGGGACAAGAGAGTCCTCTTTTGTAGACTTAGACCGTGTTGTGCCAGGGGCAGGGACACAATACACGCTTGAGGGTATGGCTGCGTGGAACCAAGAGAAGCACACTGCAGCGACAAAAGCCATTGCCACTTTTTGGTACAATTCTGACATTCCCTTCAATGTGGTGAGGTCTCCATACTGGCGACGCATGATAGATGTTGTCGCAAGCTACGACACAGGATATAAGGTGCCAACTTGTGATGATCTTAGGGGCCATCTCCTTCAAGAATCTGTGAACGACATTCAGGTTGTGTCATTGTGCTTGACTAAATTAATATATATAATTATATGACATGACTTTTTTTTTATATTTATTAATATGATAAAATCAATATTCAATGTGCATGACTAAATTTTTTTTTTACTTTAGGTTGTGCTTGACAACCAGCGTCAGGTGTGGAGAACCAAGGGTTGCACTATTATGTCTGATGGTTGGACAGATGGGAGGGGAAGAACCCTCATTAATTTTTTGGTTGCATCTGCAGAAGGAACTACATTCCTTAAGTCAGTAGACGCATCGGCACATGTGAAGAGTGTCGAAATGCTTGCAGGGTTGTTGGAGGAGGTTGTCTTGGAGGTTGGGGAGCAGAATGTTGTCCAAATCATCACGGACAACGCAGCAACATATAAGGCAGCTGAGAGGATTTTGGAGGAAAGATTCCCCACCATGTTTTGAACCCCATGTGCAGCCCATTGTCTTGATTTGCTCCTCGAGGACATTGGGAAATTACCTTGGGTAAGAGAGGTTGTAGGGAAGGCCAAGGCCATAACAAAATTCATTTACAACCATTCATGGGTCCTTAACCTCATGAGGCAATTCACCAATGGGAGGGAGCTAGTGAAGCCTGGCGTTACACGCTTTGCCACAAACTTTGTGACATTGCAGAGCATTTACAATGCAAGAGGGTCACTAAAACAAATGTTTGTGAGTAATGAGTGGAGGGCTATTGTTGATGGAGAACAATTCCCAATGGGATTTGTATATGAGGCTATGGATAGGGCGAAAGAGGCCATTGCTGCATATTATGAACATAACCGCACAAAATATGATGCCATTTGGACCATCATTGATAACAAGTGGACATCACAACTCCATAGCCCTCTTCATGCAACGGGTTACTATTTGAACCCCAAATTATTTTATGAGCCCACATTCCGTGTTGATTATCAGGTCAAGATTGGCCTTCAAGATTGCATTGACCGCGTGTTCAGCAAGACACCACAATTAGGCGATGAAACCCGTGCCAAGATACAAGATTATAAGGCATGTCGTGGTCGCCAATTCCCATCTGTGCAATGCAAAAATGCTATTAAGAAATTGAGGCCAGGTAAACCGTAAACCTCATCAAATTATTATTTATTGTCTTCTGATTTTGTTTTAAAATTTAAACTTTTAAGTTGTTACATGTAAAATATTATTTTTTTTTTTGGTTGTTGTTTCTAGATTTATGGTGGGAGGACTTTGGTGATTTTACACCCAATTTGCAACACATGGCGGTTAGAATCTTATCCCAACCATGTAGCTCTTTAGGTTGTGAGCGCAATTGGAGTATGTTTGAGCACATACACTCCAAGAAGCGCAACAAACTTACACAAGAAAGGTTAAATGATCTTGTGTTTGTGCACTACAACCTTCATCTCCACCAAAAATATTTTGAAAAACCAAATATTGAGCCCATTGACCTAAGTGACATTGATCTATCATCTGAATGGATCACAGATGCAGAAGCACAAGAGCAGGAGCCGCAGGTAGTAGTTCAAAACTTCAAATCTTGTTGGGACCTTCTTCTCCTCTCATCCTCTTCGTTTAAAAGCATATCTTATAGTTATAGTATTTTTTTGTCCCTTTCCTCATCTAGTTGAAGTTTTGAACTTCTAGGTACAGCAAGATCCTCTATTCAGCATGGAAGAATTGCAGAACTATGAGACCCTAGCGGAGGAGATGGCAGCAAGGGACCAAGAAGAGGCCTTAGCACGAGAAGCACAGACATCTACAAGCACACATCAAACAAGAGAGACTAGGGCTTATGTTAGGACAAGGGGCAAAGGAAAACTATAGATAGTGGGCCTATTGAGGCATTTTGAGACTTGACACAGTTTGCAATTTGTAATTTTGTACCTTTTAAATGATAAGCAATACAGGATGTGTTTTGTGAACTTTTGTCACTTTCATGTGTACTTAAAGCTTGAGCCTTGTATGATGTCTTGACTTGAATTGTTGTTTTTATTGCAATATCTGATTTGCATAATGTTAATTCATTGTAATATGCATGAAAAAAAAAAAAAAATCGTTTTCTTCGGTTTTTTTTTGCCGATTTTTGAAAAACTCCCATCTCATTGCCCAGCCGATTGACTCCCGATACCGATTTTCTCAACTATGGTATGGACAGATTTTTTGGTACAATGGAAAGGGCTTCCACAAGAGGATGCCACTTGGGAGTCGGCTGAGATACTTGATCACCCAGCTTTGTCTTGCTTGCGGACAAGCAAATTTGGGGAAGGAGGATTTGTAATATCCCCTTTTTGAGATTTTCATATGTGGGGTGCACTCTACCCAGCTGCGACAGAAAAGAGTGGAATAGAAGGTAAACTAATAAGGCAGAATTGCCAGTTGGCAGCAGCTCAGATAAAACTGAGGAATAAATCTTAAAATAGCAAGTGGTTAATAAGGCAGATTTTCCAGCTGGTGCCAGTTAGTGATGGAGTTGCAGTTAGTTGGAATAAATCTTTGATAGAAAGTTGTTAAGGTAGATTTGATAGCTGGTGACAATTAGGATAAGGAGAGGAAAGTTATAAAAAGGGGCTGCTAGGGAAGGGAGGATTCATTCTCATCATGTCAAGTCATTGAGCCCTTTTCCAAGGCATTTGTTGACGGAAACCCCAAGTGTTGAGTGCAGGCCATTGAGGACAGAAACCCTCATCTGGCTGGAATTTGTATGAACATTCTATGTTCTTTGCAATATTGAAATTTGTAGTCTTTATTATTTCTAGTTATTTCTGTGTTTTCTTTCCTAAATATAAAATACAAAAAAATCAGTTTATTGCAGTCTACTTTTTGTGTGTTTTTTATTCTGCATATAAGACAGGTTCATTACATGAACTTTAACATTTTTAGAGTGCAAGCCAAGAGCCACGCCTTTTGCATGTTATAGAAAACAAGCAAGTGCTAAAGGTGTGAGCAGGAAGCAAAGTCCAAGCATGGAGGGAGCACCACTTCTTCTTATTCCAAATCATAGGCGAAACACAAAAACTAAAGAATTCATGTGAAAAAATTCTAGGTAACATGGCAAGAAAGTCATTTTTGAAAGTATAGATACCCTAGTTAGCAATAAGAGGAACTGTGAATGTATGGCAAACCCTTTCCAGGGAGCAAATACTACACCAGAAGTGATTATCAAGGATGATTGAGCATGATATAAAGGTTCTTAAAAGCAGAGGGTTAATTTGTAAGTTCCATGGATGCTAGCCAGTTTTTTTGGAAATTCAAAACCAATTCAAGTGGAAGTGGGGATTGAACTCAAATTACCCCATCACTTTTCTTCTGAAAGGATTTTTTTTTTGGAAAATATTACATTATTTGGTACACGTAAATGTATCCCCAAGGGGCTTGTATGGTACAAATGTAAATATGTAATAGATTAGGGTTTGAGTCTATAGTTTAGGAGAGTGATTTATATTTCCTCTTTATGTAAGTGTCTATGTGCAAGATATGCACAAGTGTCATGTAAGTGTGTAATGTGCAAAAATATGCACAAGTGTCATGCATGTTAGTAAGCAAGTGTGTAATGAGATAAAGTGCACAAGTGTCATGTATGTAAGTGTGCAAATATGTAATGTGAGGATGTGCACAAGTGTCATGTATTAGGAGTGCATGTAGGAGAGTAAGTGTCATGTAGAAGTGTGCAAGTGTCATAGAGTTAAGTGTACATGTAAGTAGAGAGTGAAGAGTCTTGTATACAAGTGGCAATATGAGAAGCCAAAGGACATGAGAGTCTTGTCTTATGTAAAGAATAGGAAAGGTTACAACTCCCTGATGTTAGTCAAAAACTTCAGATTTTACCTACAAGCAGAAAACACAATAACAGAGAACAAAACAGCAACACAAGTAACATAGAGATTTTACGTGGAAACCTGCAATGTGCAGGAAAACCACGGGGCAATGGCAACTTCTTTCTTTTATTGATTTCAACAAACTTTACATTCACACAACATCATGTACATGCAAGGGGTCATTCCCCTTTTATAGATAAGAAAGGGAAGACACCAAAAACTGTTTGTTTCCTCTCCCAAAGGAAGCCTCCGAAAAACTGTTCGTTTCCACTCCCAAGGGAAAGCATCCGAAAACTGTTCGTCTTCCGCAGCTACACATCTGGCACATTTTGCTACCTAGACGTCTAGCAGCCTACAGCCTAGACGTCTACTGCCTAGACGTTTGTTGCCTAGCAACCTGCTGCCTAAACGTCTAGCAGCCTACAGCCTAGACGTCTACTGCCTAGACGTCTAGTAGCCTAGACGTCTGCTGCCTAGACGTCTAGCAGCAGCCTTTTGCTGACTAAAACTTTGGATACTGACCACCTCCTAACATTATCCCACTTGAAGTTAGTCTACAAGAATTCTTTTACCAATGTTTTTCATCCAGTGCCAATTGCCCAATGTTGCCCTTGTTACATTTTCAGCAAGCCCATAGAAGTTTTGCACCACTCAAACTTCTCTGTCTTGACCGGCTTTGTAAGCACATCTGCAGGATTCACTTAGCTATCGATTTTCTATAACAGGATCCTACCTTCTTCCACCACATTTCTTATAAAGCGGTACTTGACATCAATGTGTTTCGTGTGATCATGGAATGTTGGGTTCTTCACTAGCTAAATAGCACTTTGGCTATCACAATGCAACGTAATTTTCTCCTGCATTACCTTGAAATCACCCAATAGTCGCTCTAGCCAAATTGCCTCTTTGCTGGCATGAGTTGCTACAATATATTCTGCTTCAGTGGTTGATAAAGCCACCATAGACTGCAACTTAGAAGCCCAACTCACAGCTCCACCAGCAAGAGTGAAAGTATATCCTGTAGTGGACTTTCTCCCATCTCTATCTCCACCATAATCAGAATCCACAAAACCTATAACTTGCAAATTATTTGATCCGTAGTAAATAGAAGCATCTGAAGCGCCTCTTAGATATCTAAATATCCACTTCATCAAATTCCAATGCTCCTTACCAGGATTTGCCATGTACCGGCTGACTACTCCCACTGCTTGGGCAATATCCGGTCTAGTGCTCACCATGGCATACATGAGGTTTCCTGCTGCTGATGAATACGGTACGCGAGACATGCTTGTCTTCTCTGCTTTTGTTCTAGGACACTGATTGGAAGACAATTTTAAGTGTGAAAGAAGTGGGGTACTAATTGGTTTTGCATTTTGATTGGGGACAATTTTAAGCGTTGTCGAATCTTTTCTATATATGAATTATGACTTAACCAGATCTTTCTTCCTTTTCTGTTTGTGTATCTTCATCCCTAAAATTTGGTTTGTTGCTCCTAAATCCTTCATTTCAAATGTCCTAGCCAACTGAGCCTTAAGACCAATGATTTTCTTCATGTTGGGGCCTGCATCCAACATATCATCAACATACAACAGCAAAATAATAAAACTGCCATCATCAAACCTCTTATAGTATGCACAATGGTCAGCTTCACTCCTACTGAAACCTTGGCTCTTCATGAAGGTGTCAAATTTCTTGTACCACATCCTTGGTGCCTGTTTCAACCCATACAAAGATTTCTTCAATCTGCAAACCAAATGCTCTTTGCCTCTTTCCTCATAGCCCTCAGGCTGATCCATATAAATCTCCTCCTCAAGATCACCATGCAAGAAAGCAGTGTTTACATCAAGTTGCTCCAGTTCTAAATCCTGTGCAGCTACAAGTGGAAGTAGAACTCTAATAGTAGTCATCTTCACAACCGGAGAGAAAAATTCATTAAAGTCAATACCTAACTTTTGCACATAGCCTTTTGCCACCAAGCGAGCTTTATAGCGTTCCAACAGCCCATCGCTATTCTTCTTCACTTTGTACACCCACTTGTTTCCAACAGTCTTTCTTCCAAGTGGGAGATCCACAAGTTCCCACGTTTTATTCTTGCGAAGTGCCTCGATTTCCTCCTCCATGGATTTCCTCCACTTTTTTGCATTCTCAGACTCTCTAGCTTCCTGAAATGAACTAGGTTCATCATCATCAGTTAACAAAGCAAAAGAGGACTGATAAACATGAGAATACCTTTCTGGACACTTTTGTGGACGTGTAGATTTTCTAACCCAATGATTTGTTGATTGTGGCTCTTGGTCTTGTGACTGTTGCGGCTGCTCTACTTGTTGTTCTACATGCTGATCAAAAACCTCAACATGTTGATTTTCATATTCATCTTCATTCCTTTCTACTTCAACTCGTACAAGATTAGGAGTTTGCTGTACCTCCTTCCTTTGCATGGATTTTTCATCAACAATAACATCCCGGCTAATAATTACCTTGTGGACAGTAGGATTCCACAGTCTATACCCCTTCACTGTATCTCCAGTGCCGAGAAAAACACATTTTCTTGACTTTGGGTCAAGTTTGGACCTCTTTTCTTTAGGCACATGGGCAAACGCATCATAGCCAAAGGTATGCAAATGAGAGTAATCAACTGGCTTACAACACCAAACCTCCTCCGCAATATGTCCATCCAACGCAGTTGTAGGTGATCTGTTAATAAGATAAACAGTTGTATTAACAGCCTCTACCCAAAACTTTTTATCCAACAAGGATGCGTTGAGCATGCTTCTTGCACATTCCATGCTTGTGCGATTCATCTGCTCAACCACACCATTTGCTATGGAGTATATGGTACAGTCTTCTGGTGCTTAATTCCTTCCTGCGTACAAAATTTATCAAATTCCTTGGAGCATTATTCACCCCAATTATTTGACCTAAGACATAAAATTGACATGCCCAAATTCTTCTCTACTCGTGCTTTGAACTCTTTAAATTTCTGCAAAGCTTTCGACTTCTTCTTCAGAAAATAAACCCACACTCTCCTAGAATAATCATCTATAAAAGTCAAAAAATAGATAGCACCATTTAAGGACTGAGTGGGGACTGGTCCAAATATATCCGAATGAATAAGTTGCAGAAAATCAGAACTCTTACCGGGGTTTGCAGTAAACCGAACCCTCTTTTGTTTACCAAAAATACAGTGCTCACATAAGTCTAAATTACAAGACTTAATCCTAGAAAGCATACCTCTATCATGCAGAATTTTCAGACCTTTTCACTCAAATGGCCTAGACGTTGATGCCATAGCATTACTGCATCCTGAACAGAAGTTGTTGTTGTTGCATGGTTTGTCACCTTATCACCGCATAAACGATATAGGGTCCCATGAGATTCTCCTTTTGCTACAACAAAAGCTCCTCTGGTAATTTTGCAGTAGTTGTTACCAAAAGTGACAAAATACCCTAGCTTATCCATCAACTTGATTGAAAGCAAATTCTTTTGCAAATCGGGCACATGTCGTACATCACATAACATCCTTTCTCTACCATCGTCCAACCTATTCCTTATGTCCCCTCTTTCCACAATTTCTAAAGGATGATCATCACCCAAGTAGACCATTCCACCACAGTATGGCTGATATTTGTCAAACCAGTCTCTGCAAGGAGACATGTGAAAAGATGCACCTGAGTCCAAAACCTAGGTATATAAAACAGATCTGTTGTTACCGATACAGAAAGCTTCACATGTTGTTGTCTCTCCTAAATCTGTTGTACTAGCCTCAACTGATGACTGAATTTGCTTTTCACCATTCTTTTCATTTTTTTAATTGCCAACAGTCCTTCTTTGAGTGCCTTGGCTTCCCACAATGCTAGCACTTCCCTTTCTGCTATCGCCCTTTAGACTTAGATTTGGACTGTGATATACCTTGTTTACTCCTCTCGAAAGATCGACCTCTCACAAATAGAGATTCATTGGTTGAGGGTTCCAGAGACGATTTTCGCCTCAACTCTTCTGCCAACAAAGCGGCTACCACATCATCAAATTTTAGAGCTCCTGATGATGCATTACTGATGGTCATCACCATATGATCCCAAGTGTCCGGGAGGGAACAAAGTAGGGTGATAGCTCTATCCTCATCCTCCATCTTCACATTAATCGAAACCAGTTCATCGATGATAAGAGTATTAAACTCATTCAAATGATCTGCCACAGATGAACTTTCCTTCATCCTCAAGCTATAAAGTTGTTTTTTCATAAAAACCTTGTTTGTTGCTGATTTTGTCTCATACAACTTTTCAATTTTTTGCCAAAGGGCTTCCGTGGTCTTCTCTTCAGCTACATTGAACAAGACAGAGTTGGCTAGGCAGAGACGGATTGTAGAGACCGCCTTCCTATCCAGCATTGCCCACTCCTCATCTTTCATGCTACTTGGTTTACTCGCGACCCCTTTCAAGGCTAGAGCTTGGTCATTCTGAACCAACAAATTCTCCAACTTCATCTTCCATAAAAGCGAAGTTCCTGCCATCAAATTTCTCAATCTTGAACTTGGTTACACCTCCTGTCATTGTTTTAGCTCCCACTCACACAAAACCTTAGGCTCTGATACCAAATGTTAATCAAAAAACTTCAGATTTCACCTACAAACAGAAAACACAATAACAAAGAACAAAACAGTAACACAAGTAACACAGATATTTTACGTGGAAACCTACAATGTGTAGGAAAACCACGAGGCAATGGCAACTTCTTTCTTTTATGATTTCAGCAAACTTTACATTCACACAACATCATGTACATGCAAGGGGTCATTCCCCTTTTATAGATAAGAAAGGGAAGACACCGAAAATTGTTCGTTTCCTCTCCCAAAGGAAGCCTTCGAAAAACTATTCGTTTCCACTCCCAAGGGAAAGCATCCGAAAACTATTCGTCTTCCGCAGCTACACGTCTGGCACATTCTGTTGCCTAGACGTCTAGCAGCAGCCTAGACATCTACTGCCTAGACGTCTAACAGCCTGTTGCCTAGATGTCTAGCAACCTAGACGTTTGTTGCCTAGACGTCTAGTAGTAGCCTTTTGCTGACTAAAACTCTCGATAGTGACTTCACCTCCTAACACCGAATATGTGAGGAGTGCAATAGTCAAGTATTGAAGAGTCATCTTTCTATGTCTATATTATGGAGACAAAGCTCCATACATTGTATTAGGAAAACAGTTTGAAAGAGATCACCAACAAGAATTAATAATATTGAAACTTGTATACAAATTTCGAGCAATTTTATTGCAAGTATTTTCATGTTAGTACATGAATGATTTTGGCCATTTACATTCGTATTTGATGTTATAGTGAATGTTAATATAATTTATATTGGCCAGTATATATTTTAATTGCTCTTAAGAAGATCATATCATTAGATGTTGGGTTAAATTAAGGATTTTCCACTCCTAAGAAGGTGGCAAAAAAAACCCTCTGCATCATCAAATGGCAAAGGCCAATACAGCTTACTCAAATCAATTATTACAAGAATATATAACACAAGGGATGAAGAACTACAATTCGCAAGTTCAAGTTCAAAAAAGAGTTGAAGGTGCGAAGAAATATGGGGAAGCAATTTTTAAAGCAAATGAGAGGAGTTCAAGGATTTTTTTTGGGTAGTATTAAGTAATGGGGGTTTTGACCAGGAATCCCCCAACCTGTTACAACAACTCCACCAAGGAGACACACACCCACCCCCTCACACACTCACCCACGCCACGGTTTGAACCTTGGACCTCCCGAAGAAGAGCCAAAGCCCAAACCGTTGCGTTGCACCCTGGTGGTAAATCATTTTCATTTTCCTGAAGTAGCATAAAATCCTCTCCTTGCAATAAAAATGAAGTAGTACAAAGTGTATTTGTTGCACTAACAATGAAAGTAGTATAGAGTGAATATGTAGCACTTTAGGGTTTCAAGAACAGCATTAAAGAAATGCATATGAAGGATATCCTTGGAAGTATAGTGTTTCCAGGGCAGCATAAGAAAGTAATTACTATGGAGGAACATCCTTGTATTTTAGGGTTTCTAGGGCAACATAAAGAAGAAAGTATTTATAAGGCTATTCCTTGCATTTCAGATTCTTTAGGGTAGCATAAATCTTTAGATGATAAGTCTCATTATGAACAATATGGATAATTGAAGGGATTGATGAAGATGAAAGTGTTGGTGGGAATGGAAAAATGAAAGGAAGGTCGTCAAAGCATGAACAAAGAGAAAAAGAAACTCGGAGGGATATCGATTTGGGAAGCCAAATAAAAATACGACAAGCATTAATATCAAGTGGAGGTAAGCCCACAAATAAAAATAAAAAGTGATGATGAAAATGGTATCATGGAATATTAGGGGTATGAATAAAAAGGAGTTATTTAGGAATTAATAGGTTGTTATAGTCCTGGATCCTGCATTTATTTTAATACAATAAACAAAATTAAGCAGTGAGAAATGTAAGGATGCTTTTAAAAATATTTGGAAGATGGGGGATTGTCTAGCAATTTCTTCTATAGGGGCTTTTGAGTCTTTGACAATATTGCAACAATATGGGACAAATGCAAATGAGATGGACAATTGTTAGAAGCAAAAAGTAATTGGATTGCTGGACTATTTTGCAAGAAAGAAGAAAACATCAAAGTTGGGGTTATAAATGTATATGTTCCACCTATAGTTACTCCTTCCAAAAGATGTTGAAAGGACCTTAGCATATTTTTGTTAAACACAATGATAATTCGTAATTGTGATCTACAGATTCTTGGGGATGACTTCAAGCACAGTTCTATCTCATTTGGAAAAGAAGGGTGGTTGCAAGAAAGAAAACAACAAAGTTGGGGTTTAAAATGTATATGCTCCACCTATAGTTACTCCTTGCAAAAGATGTTGAAAGGACCTTAGCATATTTTTGTTGAACACAATGATAATTCATAATTGTGATCTACAGATTCTTGGGGATGACTTCAAGCACAGTTCTATCTCATTTGGAAAAGAAGGGTGGTACTCCTAGACAGTGTAAATCACTGCAAGATTTTGCTTCATTTGTCAATTCAAATAGCCTTTGGAATGTTATTCCTTCATGTTTACAAAATACGTGGGATAATAAACGCAATGGCCAAACTCATATAGCAGAAATATTGGATAGATTCTTGTTATCTAACACATGGTTGCAAACAAAGTATACAATATCTTTAGATATTTTATTGCAAGCAATATCAGATCACAAATCCATTCTTTTGACTTGTGATTTACTCGATAATGGTCATCCAAAGCCATTTCACTTCCAATTGATATGGCTCCAAGACCCTAATATCTTCTAAATGGTTATGTTATGGTGGGATGAGGCAAATTTTGAAGGATTGTGTGAATATAGGTTGGTTCAAAAGATGAAATATCTAAAGGGGCAAATGACGATTTGGAATGCCAAATATTTTGGTAACATTTTTAAAGAAAAGAAGGAAATTGAATCCAAGCTCAAAAATTTACAAGAGATAATAGAAATCAATTGAATGAACCAGGATTATTATGTGCAAGAAAAACAATTAATTTCTGATTATCTTAATGCATTAAAAAAGGAAGAGTCATATTGGTTCTAAAAATCTAAGGAGAGATGGCTCGAGGTAGGAGATAGATATACCAATGTTTTCACGCTACAACAAAAACAAATTTTTCTTTTCATCGCATAAAAAATATTTTAACTCTAGATGGAAGAAATATTGAGGAGAGGAAGATATCAAGAAGGTAGCAATTAATTATTTCAAAAATATTTTGCCAAAAAATGGGAAAAATAAGGAGGCACAAGATAAGCTTTTGCAAAATATTCCATTAATTATCACATATGAACAAAATGAAAGCTTGACGAAGATATCGATGGAGAAGCTACATGAAGCAATTTTCTCTTTCCATCCTAACGAGACACCTAGCCCCTATGGATTTCCTACAATTTTTTTTCAAAAAAATTGGGATTTGTTGAAGAGTGATATGTTGGTTATAGTTGAAGAGGCACGAAAAAGGGAGGCTACAATAAGTGAGATCAATGCCACTTTTATTACATTGGTAAAAAATTTTGATAGTTCCTATCCAATAAGCCTTTGTAATATAATTTATCAAATCATTTCAAAAATTATGGCATACGGGTTGAAAAGCATTCTAGATTGTTTATCTCAAAGGAACATGGTGGTTTTGTTTGTGGTAAACAAATTCTTGATGGTGTAATCATTGCACAAAAGGCCATACATTCTCTTCATTCCATACAAAAACCAAGTATGTTTATGAAATTAGATATGAACAAAGCATATAATAAGGTTTGTTAGAGTCTTCTACATGATATTCTCAAAAAGTTTGATTTTGATCGAGGTTGGCATGAATGGATTAAATGTTATTATAGCAGTTCGAAATATTCTATTGTGATCAAAGGTTCTCCTCTTGATTACTTTGAGTCATCTTGTGGACTCTACCAAGGTGATCCGCTATCCCCTTATCTACTTATTATTCTTGCAAAGGCATTAGGGAAAGCTTTCTCAAATGCAAAAATGGAAGGAATCAAAGGTGTTCGGGTTGCAAAAAATAGTCCCTTTGAATCTCATCTCCAATTTGTTGATGATACTTTTCTTTTGGGCCATCCCTCAATCAGTGATGCCATGGAGTTTAAATAAATATTATCATGTTATGAGAAGGCTACTAGACAATTGGTTAACACTACAAAATCCAAAAAAAAATTCCACTAACACTACCCTAGATTTACAACAAATTGCCATAGATATTTTAGGGTTTAAAATTGAAACTTTTCCATCAAACTACTTGAGAATTCCTTTGTCTCATAAAGGAAAATAAAAGGGAGTGTTGGGTCTGTTGTTTGGATAGAATGAAACTTGTTTGGCAGATTGGAAAGGTAAGTTCTTAGCCATGGCAGGAAGGCTACAACTCATAAAAGCTACATTGCAATCCATCCCTATTTATATGATGCCACTTTCAAGATTGTCGATAGCTATAGCATCAAAAATTGATAAATAAAATTCAATGAGAATTTCATTGAAAATGATGTGAAGAAAAATTTAAGTTTCCTCTTTGCAAGTGTGATAGGATTTGAAAAGTAAAAAATATTAGAGGGCAGACGTGTGGAATTGCAAACTTATAAGTTTGGCCTTAGGGCCAAAACTTGGGTGAAGATTATTTATAGAACAAGGAAAGAGTTGAGCAAAAATGTTACTTCCAAAGTATATAGGTTCTCTTGATGCAATGAAATTATTTAGGAAAAGACCTTACCCAAAGGATCACTAACATGGAACTTCATATGTCAATCAATGAGAGGAATAATGCAAATTTTTGGCTAATGCTTAGTTGACGCCTTGTCCTCTTATCTCTGATCCAAAATCACAACCATTGGGTCTAGCGTGTTTAGCTTGTAAAGGTCCAAAAATCAAAGATTATATTAATGTGAGCAACAACTCCATATCATGGATTTCTATTAGTTACCTAGTTGAAGGAGAGGAACTCAAACAAATTGTAGACGAGCTTAAAAGATGCTTCAAGAATTTTATTTGCCTATTTTTACATAAAAGAACGAGTTGGTTTGGAATCTATAAAAAAAATGGTGGATATTCAGTCAAGATAAGATGTGAGGATTTAGAGCGATCGAAAATTTCGTACTCAAAAATTTTCTTGTGGAAGAATGTTTGGTCATCAAAGGCTCTCCCGAAGGCCTCAACATTTTTTTATTAGCAATTCAAATTAAGATTCTTAAAAGAGAGAGTCTACAAAAAAGAGGATATCATGGACCTTTCAAATGTGTCTTGTGTGAGAAGGATTTAGAAACATCAGACCATTAACTTCTTGATTGTCCCTTTGCTCACACCATTTGGAGTTACTTTTTCAAAATATGAGAATATATTAGGTAGCTTCATCAACATTGAAAGAGTTGATGAAATGTCGGATTAATTATTTTCAAGCTAAAACATTAAGTACTATTTGGAAGATTAGTCCTACCATTATTTGTTGGAATTTGTGGCTTGAAAGGAATAATAAAGTTTTTAAAAATAAATCTCAAAATCATGCCCAAGTTTGGAGTTGTATTATTGCCTCTCTTGCAAAATGTCTACAAATATGGTTTTCATCATGGGAAGTCTCAAATGTAGCCACTTGGTTACAAGATTTAAATATACAAGGAAGAGTCATTTGGGACAATGGCATTAAAACAAAGGATCTGCTTCAATCTATGGTAAATGGAAATGTCTAAAAATTGGGTTTATCAAACTTCTTTTTGATGGTGTTTCCAATGGAACCCCAAGAAAAGCCGATGGAGGTGTTGTTTTTCAAAATAATAAAGGCAAAAGTCTCCTCACTTATTCAAAATCATATGGAATTTCAACTAACAACTATGCAAAGACTATGGCACTTCTCACAGGAATAAAATTGCAATCAAAAAAGGAAGGAAATATATTTTAGTTGAGGGGGATCCACAAATCATCATTAATGCTATTAACAAGAAAGGATGCGGGTATTGGATAAGAAAAATATTATTGTTAATGTTCATAAGTTATTATTAAAGGTAATCTTGTAAACATGTGAGCATATATATAGAGAAGGGAATTAGATAGCATATAATTTTGCCAATCGTGCTATTGATCTTTGTCTTGGTAAAAAAGTTAAGTTTTAGAAGGAAACTGGTCAACCATCTCTTAGTGAAAATGATGTCAAAGTGCTGATCACAGAAATATAACACCTTGAGGAACATGAAGAATATATTTGATATAAAAGGAAATGAAAAATATATTTGATAAAAGAAGAAGCTATATATGGTTTACTTGACTTGACAATAAATGTAGTATTTTTGGTATTCTGATGGGAATGGCTCCCAATAGAAGCCACCCATAGCTTATTAAAAAAATAAATAAAAACCCAGGTGTTGTAGGTGAGTTGGAGAGGAGAGGGCAATCCTCCAAGGGAGGTCCCAGGTTCAAATCTTCACCCTACCAAAAAGCTGAATTGGGTACCAAAAATCCAATTGATAATGTTGGTGCGGGCAGGGCTGGGTGTGACCCCCGGGTGACTTTGACAATGTAGAACCCCCTGTTCGTGGTCTCTTAGACCAAGGCGGCCTCGCAAGGGGTTTTTCACTTTTAAAAAATAAATAAATAAAATCTTTATCAACTATACATTACTCATTAAATGGCATTAGCTCAACCGGCTATATTCCTCAACATTCGAGGAGGAGACCCAGGTTCGAATCTTGCCAAGCGATACATGAATAATTGCCAAGTTGTTGTGATACCACTATGTGGTAATGGTGTAATATGGGTAGGACTAATTTAAAAATTTAAAATTTAAAAAAACACAGTACACGACTCATCCTCCACAAGCCTCTTGGTCCCTATTTGACCTTCTAGTTGAAGCATTTTCACCAACTTGGATAGAATGTTTGTTTACTAATTACTTTGGCACCACTAGCTCATAGCCTCATATCCATTTTTGGCCAGCTCCATGTTGATTATTATCAATTTTGTGTCACAAATGAATATGTCATCCCTCTTGAAAACAAGATTCATGGCTTTTGTTACCTTTCAAGATGTGTAGCATGAAGAACATTTTATTTTCAAATACCAGATTTATCATGACCTGCAAAGAAAATTCTACTATACATTCAACGAAGCAAGTGCCAACCTGTACACAAATTAATAAATGTGTAGGTGTTTGTCAAAAAACTTGTTACAGCAAAAATTCCTAAGGTGTTTCAAGGGAAGACATGGAGGTTCATCACTTCTTTCTTTCATCCTAGCACACTTGGGAACATAAAGTGATCTGCAATAACAGATATTCATGAAGATGGAATTGAAGCTGCCATGCTCTGCTTGCCTATAGAAACTACAAGGAAATATTGATTATGCAAAGAGTTTTCCAAAAATCCAGCATATATCCTGGAATCTCCAATTCTGTTACAACAAGTTAATCTCATACCTGTCATTGTTTGCTTCATATCCAATCTGCTACATGTTTAGCCTTCTCTTTTATAAACAAATTCTAATTTCTGAATCATAATTCTCACTATGGCTGTTATCTTTCATTTAGGAAAAGTATTCAGAATCACCAACCTGACTGATGCAGTTCAGATATAAATGAATGTTCTCTGCCATAAAACTCGTTATCTTGCACACATGACCACATTATGATGGTCTTTTCCATATTACAATATAAGTGTAGTCTTAGCAATGGGCCTCGCTCTTCGAATTGCACCCCCTTTACCATCACCCCATTGTGCCTTACACCTCTTTGTAACATTTAATGAAAATTAAAAATTATTAACTTATCAATTTCTCAAAACCCTAGAACACCTGTTACTGAATTTGACATTGAGTCTAATTTGTAGATTAAATTTGTAGATTAAAGCAAAACTTCAGTGGTCCTAAAACAGAATTCATACTGAAGTATAACCCACAATTCCAGCAGCCTAATTCCCCCTAAATTCAGAATTTTCAATTAAATTTGGATCATAATCTCTTCAGAGAACCCATCAAATGGAATGAGCTCAAATAATTAAATTCCTCAACTTTTAAAGAGGAGAACAAGCGATACATGTATAGTCACAAAGCTGTTTATAGTTACAAAGCTGTTGTAATAATATGTTGTAACACAGTTATGTGGTCATAATTGCAAAAACTGTTGTAACAATAGTTATGTGGTCATAATTGCAAAAACTGTTGTAACAATAGTTATGTGGTCATAATTGCAGAAGCTGCTGCACCACAGCTATGTGGTCATCATTGCAAAACAGTTGTTGTAATACCACTGTGCAGTGATATAAAGAGAAACCAATATGCCCTATTGAGGTAATGCAGGGTTCAAAGCAATGTAAACCGTCCTTCAGACCGGGAATCTTAATACTGGAAGTCTTAGAAACCCTGAAACCCCAATTGCCATGCTCCCTCTTTAATTACTGCACAATCCCGGAAGAAAAAAAAGGAGCAAATATTGCAAAAGAAGAGAAATCCTAACACTGATAAGTTAATTATCTTTTTCCATGTAGAATTTTATTCTGTCCCCGCAGAATCATAAAATTTTGCATTTTCCAAAAGAACATGATAAGAGAACTGAATGAATAAGTTGAAGTTCTGCACCGGTACCTCAAATGTGAGATTTAAACCGAGTTGTAAGATTAATTGGAGGTGAATTGAAGATAAATTTAGAAGGAAAAAAAGATTAAATTGTGACGAATTAAAGAGGAATTCGATACCTGTTTAGAGGACGTTCCCAAGATAGAATCTGCCAAAGCTCCAAAAGGATTAGAGGAAGAGGAAGGAGCTCCGGGCACGGCACACGCTGCCCCTCCCGTTACCAAATCTCGCATCGCCATTCTGTAGGAGATGACGTAAAGTCAGTTGGTATCTCCCTACAGCTCGTCGGTATCCCTCTGCCTGCTGCCTTCGATCTACCGAAAGGACTTATGATTCTGTAAACCGCCTTCGGTTCCGTTCCTGTTGCCTCCTCACGTAAAAACGCAGGGCATGGTGAGTATATCGGATCAGAGATGGGGCCCACTTTCTGAGGAAGAATATATATAGATGCCCTTCTATTCGAAAACACTGTATCTAATTTTCTTTCAGGGATGTTATCCGGTCGATTTTTATGAAATCGGTATTCAATATGTTTTTAAAATTGAAAGGTGTATTTATAGGTTTGATTTAAGTTTAAATTACGGTATGAAAAGATCCGAATTTTTCATAAGAATTTATTTTTATCTTGATATTTTATTTTTATGTTGGGTTAATGTGGTGGTTAAGGTATTGGGCTTTCTTTCCAGAGACTCAATTTTAAACTACCGCATATCTAATAGAAGATAGGCTTATTGATAGCAGCCAAATCCGTTTTAAATTCATTATTCGGAGATGTTATCCGGTGCATTTTTATGAAATTGGTATTCACGTATGTTTTTAAAATTGAAAGATGTATTTATAGGTTTGATTTAAATTTAAATTAGGGTATGAAAAGATCGAAATTTTTCATAAAAATTTAATTTTATCTTTGATATTTTATGTTCATGCGAATGTAGTGGTTAAGGTATTGGGCTCTCTTTTGAGAGACTCAATTTTAAACTACCACATATTTAATAGAAGATAGGTTTATTATTAGCATCCAAGTCCGTTTTGAGTTCGTTAACTTCATCTTACTGGATAGGGTAAGATTTATAGTGGTGGTGTCCAAATTCTATCCAAAATTCTACCCTGCACCCGATAAAGGAACATGAGGAGGTAGGTTTTCGTTTTGAATCCGTTAACTTCATCTTACCTAATAGGCTAGAATTTATAGTGGTGTCCAAATTCTATTATAAGTTCTACCCCATATTGAGCAAAGGTACATGAAAGAGGTCGATTTATAGAAACAAGGAGTCTGTTGATTTTGTCTACTTCGTCTTACCCATAGGCTAGGATTTATAGTGGTGTCCAAATTCTGTCCAAAGTCCTATCCCTTATTGAACAAAGGTACATGACAAAGGTCGATTGATAGAAGCAAGGAGTCTGTTGACTTTGTCTACTTCGTTTTACCCATAGGCTAGGATTTATAGTGGTAGCGCTCAAGTTCAATCTGAAATCTTGTCTCATATCGAACAAAAGTACTGGAAATAAGTCGATTGATAACAACTAAGCCCACTGACTCCATCTACTCTGTCGCAAACTTGGATTTGTTAACCTTATAAACTCATAGTTATAATTAAATTTATATCTTATGGTTTTGATTTTAAACCTTGGTTTGATTTTTAAATTAATTTATTGAATTAAATATCATTTTAAATAATATGTTATTAGTTTTTATGATAAGTAGGATTGGTTTGAATATCTTTATAATCTATGTATTTAAAGATTATAGTTTTTATTTATTATTTATTTGCTATTTTTTTAATAGTTAGTATAAAATTTATTATTAAAATATATTATAAGTTTTGTATTATAAAATAAATGTTTTATTAATTTATTTATATTTTGGTTAAAATAGGATGCGTAAGTATAATTGATTTATCGTGATTCAAACTTAAGTCTTCTTGATGAGAGTTCAATGACATAAAACTTAAATGTACTAGTGAAGACATTATTGTAACAACCCAAAGCTAACCTACATTTTTTTTTAAGATAATGATCACAGAGGTTCACAAAGATTATTGTTTTTATTTATTATTTATTTGCTATTTTTAAATAGTTTAGTATAAAATTTATTATTAAAATATATTATAAGTTTTATATTATAAGATAAATGTTTTATTAATTTATTTATCTTTTGGTTGAAATATGATGCAAAGTATAATTGATCTACTGTGATTCAAACTTGAGTCTTCTTGATGAGAGTTCGATGACATACCAACTGAAGTGTGCTACTAAAGATATTATTGTAACAACCGAAAACTAACCTAAATTATTTTAAGGTAATGATCACAAGCAAAGGTTTTTAAAGAAAACCTAATGTTTATTTTTTCCAACATTCAAGGTTAGGTTCAAAGTGTAGACCAATTGGTTTGACCAAACCCCGTAAGGGGGTGGAGGTCCAAGGTTCAATTCTTGAGCCTCATTGGACTAAATACTTATCCCTTTCTTAGTGCTTTCGACGGCGTAAAAGGTTTAAAATGATTGTGGCATGGTGGTTATAGAGGTGAACTGTGCGAAGAACTGTGTGGCAACTTCGAACAGCGTAAAATACTGTGGCGATCATAAAAGTCGGATAGCCTGCCCAGATTCATGACGGTTACCGATTCCACCATGTAAATTAAAAAAAAAAACAATTAGGGCGTCACCATATTTAGGTAAGTTATTCAAGCGTAAGCCTTGGTCCTTAGTTACCATGCCTTCACGGGCCAACTAAGGTCATTACCCTTCAATTGGAAATGAACATGGTCACCTAAACCTATGCGTTCGAGGTACCACTACTAACTTGTGAATGATTTCGTTCAAGGTGTATCATTTCACAAGTATCTGGTTATTGCATTCTCACAACTCCTTGAGAGCACCTAGTTATTGCATTCTTGCAACTCCTAGATTCTCTTCTACCTGGTTATTGCATTCTCACAAATCCTCCTATGATTGGGCTAATTATTTCAACTAGGGTCCTACAAGAAGATCTAGGTTCAACCCCAGGAAGCAAAACCATAACCCAATGCTTCAATTTCAATCACTTAAATTATAACATGAAATCATATGCATCTTCACAATCTAACTAACATATAAAACCACATGCTATATTTGGACCATTAAAGAAATCTCATAAAGAAGCATTTTAATAGATTGCTCAAAACAAATAATCATAGTGCTATCAGATTCCACTTAGAGATCATTAACCATAATCACAAATTCATATGACTTAAAAGTGACAATATAATCAAAGGGTACGAAGACCATATAAAATCTAAATAATATTTTGTTATTGATAAAAACAACTAATCTTATGATACAATATTACTATTCATGAAATATAGTTGGAGTATTTCCCTTTACAATATACAAAGCATTTTCTCATTTGCTTAACCATTTCTCAATTCAAGGTAAATAGACCCCATTTTGCCATAAAGATCCTTTGTACCACCTTCCTCTAACAACCTTCTTTTAAGTAAGAAGTTACCCGGAAATTTGAGGAATGTTTAGGGATCAAGACAACTCATTATGCAATGCAATCTAACATGCTAATTGTATTTGCAAACATCCATGCACAATACTTTGTTTTAAAGAAAACAAACTAGAGAAGATCCCAAATTTCTCTAATTACTATAACATGCAATTGCAATCCAAACATACACATAATCTAACTAACATATAAAACCACGTGTTATATTTGGACCATTAAAGAAATCTCATAAAGAAGCATTTTACTATATTGCTCAAAACAAATAATCATAGTACTATGAGATTCCACTTAGAGATCATTAACCATAATCACAAATTCATATGCCTTAAAAGTGACAATATAATCAAAGGGTACGAAGACCATGTAAAATCCAAATAATATTTTGCTATTGATCAAAACAACTAATCTTATGATACAATATTACTATTCATGAAATATAGTTGGAGTATTTCCCTTTACAATATACAAAGCATTTTCTCATTTGCTTAACCATTTCTCAATTCAAGGTAAATTGATGCCATTCCACCCTAGAGATCCTTTGTACCACCTTCCTCTAACAACCTTCTTTTAAGTAAGAAGTTACCGACAATTTGAGAAATGTTTAGGGATCAAGACAACTCATTATGCAATGCAATCTAACATGCTAATTGTATTTGCAAACATCCATGCACAATACTTTGTTTTAAAGAAAACAAACTAGAGAAGATCCCAAATTTCTCTAATTACTATAACATGCAATTGCAATCCAAACATGCACATTACATTTCCCTTTTACATCAAATGAGAGAATCCCATACTTCTCTCTATAATGAATTTCTTATCTACTCCACCTCGAAAATTCATTATTAAACATTCTTCCAATCATTCTCTTTTTTGTTATTTAATCTAAAACTAATGCTAATCAATTCAAACATAAGCTTACTTTATACATGCCATAATAACATCCCTTCCATTCCATTTACTAATTCATTCATTCCTCTAATGATTAAACTCATTCAACTTAATGGTTTCCTTAAAAAATGAGAGCTTAATCCTAAGTTTTGATATACATTTAACTTTTTACCAAAACTAATTAAAAGAAGTTCTAATCAAACTTTTAACTAAAACAATCTTAACCAAAGCCATCAAGCTCTTAATCAAATACAAGCTTTACCTCTGCTATTTAAAATAAGCTCTAAATCAATCCTACAACAAGCTAAACCAAAGCTATCAAACAAGTGTTACCATAACCATTAAAAGAAGTTCTAAAACAATATTTTAATTAAAACAAGTTAACCAAAGCTGAGCTTACAAAGGTAAAGAAACATCAAGAACGTTAGTCTCGTAAATTTGGTTTAGGCCATCTTCAAACATAGATCCAGCCACATGCTTAAGTTGTTGAGACAACTCAGACCAAGTGTAGGTGACACGACATTCAAGGTGACTTAACCAAGCTTAGAAAGACCTAAAAGACAAACCTCCCTATATCATATATACCGCACTACATCCAACAATTGGAAAAAAAAAAACATCTCACAAGGCAACCATTCAAGCCAAAAAAAATCCATTTAAAAAACTACAGGTAGCACAAACTGTTAGAATATATATTATATCCTAAGTTGTTACTAGGATAATCTGTGTGGCTAAGATTAGCTCAGTTAGTTATGATCCAATGGATTAGATTGTAAGTCTTTGTTATTTAAGCAAAGCTCCTTTCATTCAATAATATCAAGTCATTTTCATTTCCAACATGGTATCAGAGCAGACTTTCCCTGAGCTATGAGCCTGAGGACCTTTTCCTCATAGGGGGATATCCCTCATGGAAATCTCCCCCCTCTTTTGTTTCCCTCATTTTTTTTTTCGATTTTGTTACTGAGGGAGTATGTTGTCCATCTTTTTGATGGATAAAAAACGACATGGTTAAAAAAATCTGGAAGTTTGTGAGGTTATTTTTAATATTTTTAGTTTTTTGGTGGTTTGTAGTCTTATATTGTAGATATGGGTTTGCAAAATGGTGTCATCTTTGTCGGTGGTGTGATGGATATGATCTCTTACATTTTTTTGGCATGTTTGAAACTGATCTCTACAGGTTGTATTATTTTCACGGTGAAAAGATGAGTTTGAGTGGCGGATCTCATAGTTCTTGTGAGAGTGTTATGTCTTCGAGGGTGCACTCTATTTTTTGGGGCACCTGACTGTCGTGGCCCTTTTTTGGCCACTTTTATGGTATTAAATGCTTCGTTGTAGATGTATTCGTTCTAGGTGGGACTCATAGGAGGCGATGTTGGAGAAGTTATGTTCAGCATATGTGGGTCTGGTCCATACTTTTCTCTTCCTTCTCACTGGTTGGATGGAGCTTGTTCATGCATTTCCATCAATGCCTTTCAAGGAAGACACTATCGACAAAGTGGCACATTTGATATGGTGGTATATGCGATGGTCGAAATCAAAGACGGTGAAGAAGGAAAACCCTAGAGGCCAAGATTATTTTGTGGTGACATTTGAGAACACGAAGGAATCAACCACAGTCATTGATGCAAAGATGACGAGAGATTTTTTTTGTTAATGTTTGTGATTTTTTTTCTCTTGTGAGCATCGGCTTCGATGATGACGGGTTGTTGCACATAAGAGGAGATTGCTAGCATGCACTCCCCAGTATTCCATTAACTAGAATTTAAAATGTGTTGGAGCTTCTCTATTATGCAGAAATCCTCAATTAGGTGAAGTCCTTATCCGCTCATCAAATTTTTTCATGTATTTTAGACTACGCCTACGATTGGTCTGGGATGTGGAGACGCAAATCTTAGTGGAGGTGCAGTGGTCTGCATGTAGTTCTTGTCTGCGATGAAGGAGATTATTTTTTGGACACGATCTACCATGCACCTGCATTCATGGTATAGCGCGGACTTCATTTGGTATCGTTCGCTCAACTAACGTCCATAGGAGACCTCTCCTCGATTTGGCATCGATCTCTTCATTTTTTTCCCATCGAGCCTGTGATGGACATATTTTTTGAAGCACTACTACATAAGTCTCTAACTGTGATTAATTATTTTTGTATTCACTACCATCGGATCTTTTTTTTTTATGGTATCGATACTGGCTCAACGACCCTCCATAGCCCCACATTGTTCTCTGTCGTAGTTGTTGTCATAAGCATGAACTTCATCGTGGAGAAATGGCTCTACTCTTTCCTGTGATTGGTGCCTATTAATTGATTGCACTATTGTGGCATGAGCGAATAAGAGTGTGCACTGGAGTTCAATTTCGCATCGTTGAGCCGCCTACATTACTACCCTGTCCACTAGATTCAACTACCTGCTCGTTTCAAACCTGCTGCATGCCACCTACTTTTCGATCCTATTCTTTAAAATGCTTGTTTCAAAAGCTTAGTCGAAGATCACCGACGGGCCCTGAGTTCCAGTGCCTCAACAACTAAGGTTCCTGTGTAATGGAGATGATATAGAGCTATAAAGCTTGTTTTTTTGGGCAGCATGGTGAATCTGAGGAGGTTCTTAATGGTTCGAGATGGTGGTGATTGTTCTTTCATGGTGATGCGTTGTTTCGAAAGTGACTATTTTTTATAGAGATTAGTGGACGTTTTTTTTTATATCAAGGCAGATATGGAGTGTTCGTTAGCGTCTTGGGAGAAGCCAGCATGAGTGGTGGGCCCGCTCCTACCAACGTCATTCTAGGAAGAATCAGCGTAGGTGAACGATAGTGTCATACGGAGCAATCAGCAGAGCGACATCGACAAGAAGCGATGCATGAAGTGGCTCAACGTGCGCTACCGGAGTTTTCACCTGCACATTAAAATATGTCATCGTTTTTTCTTGCAATAACAGATTTTCATATGGAGTTCGATCTGGTTCACAAAGGGCGGGGCTATATTTTAAATGAGTGAGGCATTTTTTTAATAAAAGCACTCAATTTTAAGTGGAAGCAATGGCCCACATGGCCCGGGCACTCAATATTTTAATGTTTTTTACATTACAAAAAGGGGGGCCACTTTATTATTTTGAATTATAATGTGAAACAAAGCATGGGGGAACTTTTTTTTCAAACATAAAAAAAATAAAAAAAATGGTGGCACATGTATTTTTTCCTCCGAGAGAAATTTTAAAAACCATACTTTATTTCGGAATATTCCTTTATGACAAAAAAAGAGAAGATTATTTTTCCTGTAATGGAGGACTTTTTCACACTCGATTATAGGGGTGTTTATAGTCGTCGAAAAGGTTTTTTCGAGACAGACACAATGGTGGTGTCTATTTTTAGTTTTTGAAACTATTTTCTACTTTTTTTGTGGCCTCGAATTTGTATCATGGAGTGCACTCTTGATTGAATCTGACACTCTCATTGCATTTGATTATGATCCTCGTATCTAGTCATATCCTCTATATCACCTAGCGGTTGTAGCGGTTGGTTACCCATGCATTTCGATAGGATGAGGAGGTCACCATAAGGACACATTTCACAGCTACATTGGTGCATTTTTTTCTCCCCTTGTTTTTTTGTTTGTCCAAAAGTTTTGGACCTTGTTATCAGCCCATTGTGTTCATATAGGTGGAAACTACATACTCATGCTTGTGGAGTCATTTTGGACTACCCTTGTGATTTTTGTGGTTTTTTCTCCATCCTATCTTCACACTCTTTTTTGTGAGACACTTTGGTTTCAGGGGAGTTTTCTTTAGTGACCTTTCTTCATGGTTCACAACCTTGATCTGTGTCACAAGCACCAATTTGGGAGTAAGATTTCATTTAGTTCGACGACGAGGCTTCTCTACTTTTTTTGAGACATCTCATGGATCCTTTGCAGGCTTCTTGATGGAAGTTGTCCTAGGGGGGTTGAAGAGGATATCTTCCTCTCCATCCTCCTTGCACATCTTCCTCCATCTTCTTCTTCTTCTTCTATTATGGCAAGAGGTTTCCTCCCTTATGGTTTTTCATCATCTTTCAGTAGAGATTTGTTGATCACATATTGTACATGAGTACCTTATCAGGCCTTATTGTTGAGACTCATACTTGTGGATATGCCATTTGTTTATTTTGTTGTTTTCACTACCTCCTAGTATCACTTAAGGTGGGGTGTTAGTATATCCTAGTACCACTTAAGGGGGGGTGTTAGAATATATATTATATCCTAAGTTGTTACTAGGATAATTTGTGTGGTTGAGATTAGCTTAGTTAGTTATGATCCAATGGATCAGATTGTAAGTCTTTGCTATTTAAGCAAAGCTCCTTTCATTCAATAATATCAAGTCATTTTCATTTCCAACACAAACTTTTTAAAAGGCAACACACAAAAGCAAAATGATAACCATTTAAAAAAGCTATAGACAACACTAACGTTCTTCAAGGCAACGGGCATAAGCAAAATGAAATACATTTAAAGGCACACTAGAGCTTACTCAAGGAACAAGACTTACTTAGAAGAAATGCAACAAAGAAGAGAAAACAAAAAATACGAAAAAATGCAATATATTTGTATACATTAAGCAATCAAACAATGGGCACTTTTTCTTTAGAAAAAATACAACTGAACAAGAGGTATCTGTTACAAGTGTTACCATGGTCTGAGCAGCTTCGGTCTTACTTGATTTTACTCTCCTTGTCGTCCTCCTCTTCCAACACTATCCCAACCACCCAATATCTTGGGATTTCAAATTCAAATAGTATTTTCCAAACCAAAGCTTCAAGCCTCAATGCAATACGTTACTCCTCAAGAGAATGTTTCACTCAAGAACATTGATGAATGCCATTTGTCCCATATTTTCAACATAACATTTTCTTTATAATGCATGCGCTTGAAGTTAATTTAATTCAACACTTATTAATTAAGCAAAGCTTAGATAATAGTAATCTAAATCTCTTTGGATTATTAACTAAAATTTTCTTTCTTTCATAAGGTTACTAGCATTATAATGAGAATAAATTATCCATAAAATGGATACTATTGAGTGATAATATTAATTATTAGCACTAATGCCAAACAACAACCAAACACCCTTTGCTAAGTCAAATAAAATCAACACAAATAACAACAAGCATACTACACCTTTTTTTCCTTGAGTAGATGGTTCTTTTGAAGATAACCAATGTTATTACCTATCCACTAAGGAGGACTCCCTTGCGATAGCAACTTATTCGCTCAATGGATGGTTTATACAACATATATGCAAATGCACCTACATGAAGGGCATTATCTTACCCTTGAGTTGTCGATGAACAAGTCATCACCATTAATTCCCAAAAATGTTCTCTCAACCTAGGTGATTACCCATATTAATCCACTAATGAGAGCACTTGATCCTGCAACCACAAAGATATTAGCAGTACCATATTCCAATAGTAAAACCAAAGCATATAGTGTAACTACTTATTGATAGTAATGAAACAAAACTCTGCATTAAACATCCATACATCAATACATAGTATTATTGTCAAGATAAGTCCTACCAAGGAGGGTTGTTACATAATCCCCCCTTGGACTAAACATGGTCCCTTGTATTTCTTGCAAGTGAGTAAACAAATGTTTCATTTGAATAAGTATGGAAATTGCTCTCATTTCTTTAACATTTTTCCATGTGGCACAATTTTGAGAATATTGGTCTCATTGGACCTTACATTGATCTAGAGTTTGTTTTCTCAATATTTTGGAACAAAACCATAGAATCTTTATTGATCTCATCTTAATTGCTAAGGGGTCAGCCATCTATAATTTAGAAACATTCCACACATGAAGAGGATTAGAAACATATTTCCTAACCAAGGATATGTGGAAAGTATTGTGGTTGGATAGATTGGGTGACAAGGCAAGCCTATAGGCTACTAGATTGATATTATCAATGATCTTGAAAGGTCCAACATAGCAAGGATCCAACTTAGTTGACTTGATGACACTTTTCATGGGTTTAACTCTTAAGAAGAATTTATCCCCCTCAAAAAAATATCTTAGAGACATTTTCAAATCAACATAACTCTTTTGGTGATCGATAGCTTCCTTGAGCCTTAGCCGGATTACTTTGAGTTGTTCCTCCATCTCTCAGACAATATCTAGTCTGATCATCACTCAATCCTTCGGATTGTCTCATGATAGAGGTTTTATGCATCTTCTACCATATAAGGCTTCAAACGGGGCCATTTATGTTAGCTTTTGATAATATATATTAAAGGAAATGCAACCACAAGATGTAAAATGAGCAAGCAATAATACCTACATGATAATGACACTATAATATGCAGGAAAACTATATGAGAAACTTCTGCAATAACTTAAAAATATGCCATTAATGAAAACTCACGAAAATATTACAATGCAATATAATGGAGGACATGAACACTCCATAAATTATTTGAAAGATCTACATTGTACTCACTATACTCTATCTTCTAATGCTATTATAAAACTCTCTATATCTCACTCTCTCAAAGATTATATATATATATATATATATATAGAGAGAGAGAGAGAGATATGTTTCTTGGCCATGACTCTTCATCTACCTATCCTATGACTCGTACATGTGGACTATATATATAGGGAGATATATTTCTTGGCCATGACTTTTCATCTACCTATACTATGACTTGTACATGTGGACTACATGCACATTTACATCATTGCACATTCTAACACTTGTGCATTTATTACATTGCATGAAGTAAATACTCAAACCTTAATCTAAGATAAACTCCTAATCTAATAATGTACCCAAGGTGGTACATTGACATGTACCAAATAATGTAATATACTCTAACACCCACCTGTATTATATTATTTTGTTTAGTCTTCAATATGGGTCTTCATTTTTTGAATATTCTTCAACATGATCAGGTTCTTCCTCTTATTTTACTTTGGTCTTCATATTGTCTTTCTTTGTTAGGTTTCTCTTCTTCTTCTTCTTCTTTATCTTCAATATTAGAATCGGTCTTTGTGTTTTCATGGGTTGTTATGCTATCATCAAATTCTTGCAAAACAACCTTCTCTTTGCCTTTGTCCTTCTCATCACAATTCTTCTTTAGTATAGAATCTTTTGTACAACCACTTAAAGCATCATGATAAGATCTTGAGTTAGAAGAACTTGAAGTATCAATACTACATGATGATTGAAATATCTTCTCTAAGAAGGATTCATCTATTTTTGTTTTCTCTTTAAGTGATTCAATTAATTATTTTTGCTTTACATTCTCTTCTTTGTAATATTGGAATGTAAGTAAAGCCATGTATAATACATTGCCAATATCTAGAGGAAATGTAATATCATCCTTTCCATTATCAATTGCTTCAATAATTCTATCATGAAAATAATATTCCAAGGTTGTATATCTTCTAAGGCTTCACTATAGATCACTTTTGAGGCAAGATCTAAGTTTCCAGTTTTTGTAAGTAGATTCTTGATTCCAATTTTTATAACACTTGCTCTTTCCTTTCTAATGATGTTTTCCATGTCGTTATTCATTGTATTCTTTGAAGTAGACATCTTTACCTTATTAGAATTAATAGACTAATGTTACTTGTAAGCCTTATATATCCCTTCTAAATTCTAAGTTAAGTTTGAGTATATGATCAAATTCTAACTTTCAATTCTTCAAATCTTGTAGTATATGTTCAAGCAACAGTCAACTTTCTAAATATAATTTCTTTTAGCTCTTTGAGAATACTTCTAATAGAACCTTTGAATTAGTCTACCTTATGACTCCCTAGTGTTTTGAGTATATGATCAAACTTGATAAAATCCTATTACTATCAAGTTTTGTAGAATCCCTTATATCTCCCAAGTGTTTGAAATTATGGTCTTGATTAAGTGCTTGATTTAAATTTTCTTTTGAGTTGATTCTCTAATGTTTTGTTCAAGTCTTGAAAGAGAAAGCAGTAGGAGCAAATTCAGAATTTCAAGGTGGTTAAAAGCAGCCTTGGTGCCTCTTCCTCAGTGTTTTCTATGAGTAGTCAAGCTACAATCAACTTGTAAGCATTACAACGTCGGACTGTGTGGTATGGGTGATCAGATCGGATGACACTTGCTCGCATGGACCTGCTAGGAAGGGAATTTTAGATTTAATTCAAGTTATTCGTGAAGAAGGTGTGACAAAATTATCTCTTTTTGAAACCCTAAGCCTAGTGCTAGGTGTTTATTATTTTTTTTGGTATAGATTTGATTTTTCTTGTTATCCTTAGCTTTAAAAAACGAACAATTTATTTATGAATAATGTGTGGCAAAATTGTGTAAGGTTTTTATAGTTGGGTTTTCAAGTTTTTTGAGCCTAGAATTGAATTATTAGGGTTTACAAGGGGGGATAATTCAATGGGATAATCTTTGGTAGGAGGGTTCACATAGAGGACTTCTGAGGGAAGGACCCAAAGTCCCAAGGGACCTAATATGCAATCCTTTGTGAAAGTGATCAGAGGTAGTAACAAAAAGAGAGATGATACAGGAGAATAGGCCTAAAAAATCCTACAAGCTATGGGTAAAATCAAGGAAACTGAAGTTGAACAAGCCAAAAGAAGTGAATGTTTACCTCATATGGAAATAATCCCAGTGCTAGAAATTATAGAAGAAATCATAGCAGATGTGATCGTGTATAAATCCAAGCATGCCTAATTATGTAAGTTTGTGGGACTCTGACCTTATACAAGTTTCTTATACTCCTAGGCCAGAAAGCATTGGGCACCACAAGGGGAATTGGATATCTTTACATTATCAAATAGATACTTCATAGCTGAATTCATAATGATATCTGACATGGACAAAGCTTTCGAGGGAGGTCTATATAACATAGGCCCTATAGGTCTATTCATGCAACCATGGCGACCCACTTTTGATCCTAGCACTGAACCCTCGATAGCTCCAATTTGGTTAAAATTATTTACACTTCCTTTAGAATATTTGAAGAGAAAATTTTGGAGTTGATAGGTAATCTCTTAGGCAAATACATAGGCAAATCAAGAGAATCAGTGAAAGGAGGATCAACAGCGTATGCCAGAATTTGTGTGGATATGGACTTGGGAAAACCTTTACCAGCAAAAATTGACCTCAAATTCAGAAGGAATATATGGAGACAATAAATAAATTATGAATTTATACCTTTCAAATGTAGAGCATGTCATGGATATAGATATTTGGTGAGAGGTTGTCCCAAACTAGCCAAAGGAGAGAAATACAATGAATCCAAACCCAAGAAATCAACCTCAGAAAAAAGAAAACGAACAAGGATTTTAGACAATTATGAGAAGAGGAACAAAAAATAATAATCAGGAAAGAGGAAGAAATCAGTAGAAGGGAGGAAATAAAAATCAATGCCAAGAAGGAAGGGCTTCATCCAAAAAATATAAAATTCTTAGGCTAGATGATCCAATGGAAGGAGAGGAACTACTGCACTCAAATCAAACAAAAAATCTAGAGAAACTGATAGAAGAGGTTCATCATCCACAAAATATAGATACAAAAAACAACACCTAAAATTAATGAGAGAGGTAGAAGGACAATCCATACAGGTACAACTTGCATCAACCAAAGAACAACAAATAGAATATAAAGAGCAACCACAACCAAATATAGAAAGAGATCTAGTACTATATAGTAAAAAACCACATACATTTAAGGAGGTAATAATGGGAATAGCAGAGAAAACAGAGGAAAGACAACCCTTAGGATAAGCCAAATGGAGAAAAGGCTAAAAAATGCAAACTCTCAAGGAGTAGGTAGAAAGATAAACAAAGAAAAAATACAACAACAAGGAGAACAATTGAGAGAGGAAGGCATGGTTAAACCCATAGCCAAATTCTACAACACGGGTTTCCAATGATTATACACGCATGTAATGTAAGGGGATTAAACGGTCGCTCTAGACAATTGGTTGTTAAACGTATGATAGAAGATAACCATCCAGATGTAGTTTTATTATAGGAAACTAGAGCATCATTGGAAGCAATGCAAAAAATATTCAAGAGATGCTAGAGGAATGGAGACTATGAGGTCCAAGCTTCCCATGGTTTTTCTAGGGAATGGCCACTTTATGGAATAGAGACACTTTTCAGCAAGTAAAAGCAACATCAGCTAGAGGGATCTTGATGACCAGATTGAGAGATAGAGAATCAGACTCAGTCTAGTTGATTATTAACTTTTATGGGATGAAGGAAGTGCAGGAACAAAAAAACCAATGGAAGTCAATCCAGGCTATTAGAGAAGCTTACCCAAAAGATAGGTTCTTGGTGGGTGGAGATTTCAATGCCAAGATGTCAATGAATCATCAAGAGGGAGGCCTAAATCATCTCAGTGAGAAGGACAAACTCTTGATTATCCAAGATAATAATTTAAATATGATTGACATTCCACCTCCAGGATGTGGTACTATTGGACCAATAAAAGGAAAGGAGACCAAGCAACAAAATCAAGATTAGATAGGATATTAATAGAAGAAGAAATTCACCAGTTATGGAGTTGTCATTCATAAATCATAAACCTGTTATCTTTTGATCATTCCCTGGTACGTCTAAATATCACAAAAATAATACCCCCATCCAAAAACCTTCCCTTCAGATTTGAGAACTTTTGGCTTCTAAATTAGGAATTACCAGAGTTAGTTCAACAATGGTGGCAACAAGGGAAACCAACATTTGGAAAGGCATAATTTTAGCTACACTCCAGATTGAAATATATCAAATATAAATTGAAAAACTAGAGCAAATTCCAAAGATCATATTTTCAAAAACAAAGAGTAGAGCTAGTTGAGAGAATGAAAGGAGTTGCAAAAAGAATTCGTTCGAAACCCCTTTCAGAGTAATTACTCTCCCATGAAAATATCTTAATGCAGGAGAAAGAGGAGATAGATAAAAAAGAAGAAACCTATTGAAAGAAGATATCTAGAATTACATGGCTTCAAGAAGGAGATAGGAATACAAAGATATTTCACCAGTCGACCACAACTAGAAAACACTATAATCAGATTGATGCTTTAACAAATGCATAAGGACTCCTAGAAACCACCACTTTAGGTATGCAAAAAGTAGCTAATGAGTTTTTCTCCACTTTGTTTACTGTAGATTCACATCTGTCAAAACAATCCTAGGAGAAAATCTTGGGAAGTATCTCCAGGTTAGTCTCTCAAGAGCAGAATGAGGAGCTTATGAAAGAGATCAAATAAGAAGAGGTGAAAGAAACAATCTTCTCCATGCAATTAGGAAAGGTCCCAGGTCTTGCTAGATTACCAATAGAATTCTACAAAGCTTTTTAGGATATTATAGGAGAAGATATAACTAGAGCAGTAGAAGAAGCCAGATTCAGTGATAGGATTCTCAAATCCCTCAACAATACTTTTATAGCTTTGATTCTAAAGGGAGAAGATATGGATAATCTAACCAATTACATACCAATATCCCTCTACAATGTGATCTACAAGATCATCACCAAGGTAATAGCCAACAGACTAAAAGCTATATTACCAAATATCATATCTCCTAAACAAGGGAGATTTGTGCAAGGTAGAAAAATATTAGATAATATTGTAATAACATAAGAAACTATACATCAGATGAGCCAAATAAAGAACAAAGGATTGTTCCTGAAGTTAGATCTATCCAAGGCCTACGATAGAGTGAGTTTGGAAATTCTAGATCAAATTTTGCAAAGATTTAGATTCTAGAAAAAATGGATCAACTGGATACTTGAATGCATCTCCATATTCCTTTTAGTGCTCATCAATAGAACCCCCTCCCCACTGTTCAAGGTTATCAGAGGAATTAGAAAATGGAATCCTCTCTCTCCATACTTATTCATTATTTTTGCAAAAGGACAGGGAAGACTCATACAGAAGAAAAATGTAGAGAACAACATTAAATGAATTCAAATAAACAGAGATATAACTATAACTCATCTACAATTCATAGATGATACAAGATTATGGGGGAAGCAACAATAAAAGAAGTGAACAATATCAGAGAAATATTATACTGCTTCACCATAGCCATTGGCCAACTTCTAAATGAAGAAAAATTTAAAGTTGTCTTCTTTAATGTAAATAAGAGAATTAGAGATAGGATATCAAACATTCTTAGGTTCTCAATGGCCTTGTGTCCATTAGATTACTTGGGAATTCCCTTAACAAAAAAAATCTTAAAAAAGAAATATTGAAAATCCATAAAAGATAAAATTTTCTCAAAGTTGTCACATTGGTCTCATAGATGGTTAAGCTTTGGAGGCAGAGTCACACTTTTGAAGTCAATGTTACAAGCAATGCCAGTTTACAAAATTTCTATTTTAGCAGCCCAAAGAGCATACTAAAAGATTTGGATAAATTTATGAGAAAATTATTATGGTTATGAGCACAAGAAAATCAAAAAAATGCTTTGGTAAGCTAGGAGTAAGTGTCAACCAAAGGAAGAGGAAGATCTTGGAATCAGAGCAACAACAAAAAATAACATAGGGAAGCTATACTAGCTGTGGATCACAAACATAGATTAGTTATGGAGTCAAGTTCTAAAAGACAAATATTACATTACACATGAAATTGAGAATGTCCCACGATTTCCAGTTATAGGTGTGGGATCAGAGATATGGAAAACACTCAAAAGAGGGGCCTCACTAATTAAGGAAGACTTACATTGGAAAGTAGGTGATGGGAGAAAAGTTAATTTATGGGATGATTCTTGGGAATTCCCCCCTATTATCAAACAATACCCTCATCTTAGTGGCATCAAAGAGACTCTTCATAATCATGGCCAAAATCTTATATATCAGTATCTCATCCCCCCAAGCCAACAACTAGCAGCTTTAGGAAGATGGCAAAATTTGGACCAGTGGTTAGGTGAAAAATGGGAAGCCAAAAAATGTGAACATAAATAAATCCTAAAAAAAAGAACATGGCTATGGAAAGATGGACCTTCCCAACTAGCATGGGTATATGGGAAACAAGGCACTTACACAATGAAAGCAGACTCCCAAAAGGCTCACCAAAGTATCAATAACCAACCCCAACAACAACATCCCTAGAAATAAATATGGCAACCAAAAGGTTTGTCGAAGGTAGAAACTATAAACCACCTCCTAGATGTGTAATGTTCTTACAAGAGGTAGAAACTATAAACCACCTCCTTTTTTATGGCTCCTATACTTACACAATTTGGAATTGGTGGTACTCAATTTTTAGCCAAACCAAATGGTATCCTCCTAATGGTAGTAATTTTTGGGACTATCGGTCACATAACACCTTCAAATCCAAAACACTATGCACAGTTTGGAATTTAGGGATTGGCTTCATCTATTGGCAAATATGGTTGGAACGGAACAACAAAATTTTTAAATAGGAATTCGGTTTAGAAGAGAGGACCTGGGGGATTATGTTAAGGAAGTTATTAGAAACAATGCATACCAAATTACAGGAAGAATCTCTGATGACAAAGGTAAAACAAGACATTTGGGCACAACTATGGAATCAAATGCAACATGAAATCTATCAAGAATAGAAAAAATAACAAAGAGGGATTTAGTAATATTTGTTGGAAGAGAACATATACAGTTAATAAGGAGGTAAAGTTTAAAGAACAGGGGATTTAGATATCCTGGGTAGATAAAAGAAAACATAAAATACTGCATTTTGAGCCTTGCCAGGAAAGGCAGGATATCAAAATGGATTTGTATAAGCTGATCAATTTTTTGTTTAAATAAAAATTTTACCTTTTACTCAAAAAAAAATGTATTGTTCAACTCCTATTTTTTCCTATTGATATTTGCATTTTTCAATTTGATGATATTCTCTATTTTTCAAGACTCTATAGTTGGATTCCTTTTGTTCCTTTAGTTTGTATGAGATATAAGTATGAATAACAAATTCCAACTTCCACGTAATTAATGAATTTTCTTCCTTTATCCTTTACTTCTCAATGGTTTAGTTTTCTAAATTCCAATAATATAAATTTTGGTGTAGTACTCCTTATATCTCCATAATTTGGAAATTTAGAAAATGATAATATTTGCAAAATAATGTTTCAATTTTTCCAAGGTAGAAAACCTTATATCTCCTAGTTAATTATTTGCAAATACTTTGATATAAATAATGCACTTTGAAATATCTCTTAAAGATATGAACTCCTTGATTTAATTGCTTTCTATTCTACTAAGGTTGTAATTTCTCCAATGCAATATAATCTTAACCTTAGATATAATGCACCTTATATCTCCTTTTGCACTTTAATGAAAGCAAATATTAAAATCAACATAAATATACCTTTCTAATGTTGCATGTTGATTGGCTTTAATCTTGTCTTCACTTTCCAAGCTTTGGAACGTTGTATTTTTCAATCTTCAAAGCATGATTGTGAGCATTCAGAGCTCTACTTTGTATGATGCTATCTTATGATAGTCTTCTACTTCCTTCAATGCACTTTGAACTCTACGTAAGCTGGATATGCGCACTCTTCCTGTGCAGGACTATTAATACCTCTTGTCCTCCTTTGAAATGTATGCCAAGTGGCACTTATGTTGCCTTAGAACGTATACCTTCTTGTTAGGTGGCACAGGGAGGTTACTACCTTTTAGAGGTATTAATTTACGTGGTGCAGGCCTGGTAATAATATTTGAGCATTGAAATGATGATTAATGAGGAGTGTTACTCCAACCTTGGGCACTCTTTGGCTTGATTGAAGTGTTACTCCAACCTAGGTGCTCTTTGGTTCCTTTGTGCAAGTGTTAGGTTAATGAAGATACGTAGATGCTCTACTTCCTTTGTGCCAAGTGGCATAAGATTCCTTTAGTTGGTATGGCAAGTGGAGGCCCTTCCCTTGCATGCAACCAAACCCTTCAACGTCCTTATCACCTTAATGCACTTCCAACTCCTTTGCAAGTTGTTTTGATTCTTTTACATCATGCTTTCTTGAGCTTCAACGTTTGGTGGCTCCTCTTCTAACAAAGGCGATTCTTCTTATGGAATTTCAATAATTTCTTTATGGTGGTCGTTCGTCCAAGCTCCTATCCATGTCCACTTGGGTAATATTTGAAGTTATCCTCCTTTGCACCTTGTCTTTGCCACTTGTATTACATTATGCAACTTGCACTATTATTGCTTTACGCTATCCTTGCTATTGGTGTTGAGTTGTCTTACTTAGTCTCCTTGTTGCAGGTTCCTTTTTCTATGACAGGTGTCTTTATTGTGGCATTGCGTTCATGGGACTATGGCACTGAATATGGTGTCTTTTGACACCTTGAAGAGGATGGTATTGAGCAATTAGATGGCTCTATCTCCTTAGCACCGTAGCTTGTGCTTTAACCTTGATAAAAAAATTGTTACTTATTGACTGTAATAGTGCGCTATGTTGGTGTCTTAAGACACTCAAGCTTGTCTACCTTTTTTCTTGCTTTGTAGAAGATTAATGTGGTGCTATTAAAACCAAAATATATCTACAATAAACTAAAATAAAATACCTTAGTTTCACCTAGATTTTAGAGATCTCTTAGTCTCCACTTTGTAGCTTTCTTCCTTGCTTGGATATAGTAGCTTCTTCTCTATTCCTTGGTGGTTATAATGCCCCTTTTTGGTGGTTTCTCTTCACCAAGATTTATTTTGTTCACATTTGGCCAACTCAACCTTGATTGTGCACTAATCTTCCTTCCTTGGTAAATACTTAATGCACTGTATTTAAATCTTTAAAAATTAACTTGTATGATGCATTATTAATTTCTTCTTATTACTTCTTTTAATGAACTTACTAACACTAAATAGTGTTAATATATTTTGCAAGTTTTGAGATAAAAATGCTACCTCCTTATTCACCTTAAAAACCTTAAAATTCAACCTCCTTATTACTACTTTGAATAACTTTGAAAATAGTGTTTTTAATGAAATTAATTACTACTAAATAAGAACTTTAATAACACCAAATATCAAACCTTATTTCGACCTCCCTATAGCAATCTTGATTGGTGATTCGATTCACCTATTTGTTACCCTGTATTTGATGGATTTGTAGCTCTTCCTTTTTGTCCAAAAAATAGCTTTTTAACTCACTAATTTGTAGCTTTAAAACCCCTCTCACTTTTTGCCTGAAGATATGGTTGCTTCAACTCTCCTTCACGATGCTCCATTGAACTCTAAAAATTAGCAGCTATTAGTGTTGCCCAAAGTGCTACCTATAACTTTGAAATTTTTAGATTTTAATGTAGCTAACTTCTCCTCCTGAATTTTGTCCTTAAATCTCCCCAATTTGGTAGGAAACTTCTCCAAATTTTAGTTGAAACTCTTCTCCTATAAACTTTCAATTTTTAGCTGTAAAAACTAGCAACCTCCTTTCTCCTAATTAGCCTTCAAGCCTTTAATGACAATATTCAAATCTCTAAGATTTGGTGGCTTCTTCTAAATCCTTTCTCATTCAACCTCCTTTTTGAATGATGACTTCGACCTTGGCCTATCTAGTGGCCTTCTTCTCAAGAATTCGAATGTCTTGAGGTCTTCACTATTCCTCCAAAATTTGGCTAACTCCTTGCCAATTTTTTCTCATTTTGGGATTGTTGTTAGATGTCGATAATTATCACAAATCTTGTTCTAACAAGAACTTCTCCTTGCTAGAAATATCCTCATTAAGTTCTCCTCAAAACTCCTTCAATGGCCTTCTAAGCCTTCTTTGATTTCTCCAATGAGGCTCTTTAAGCATTCTCCTTCTTTGTCATTTCAATCATTCCTTAAGATCTCTTCTCTAAGGTCTTCAAATTTCTGCAACTTCTATGGTCTTCTCAAAACTTCAATGAAACCTTTATAGATCTCTTTCAACTATGGAAGTTTTGCAATGATATCTCTTTCTTGGATATCTAAAATCTGCAGTAGGATTTTTTCTAGTCCTTCTCTATATTCAATCTTCCAAATATGGAAGTTCTTCAATGGGAACTCCTACGATTCTATTCAGCCTCTTGACTTGTTTTCTCCTTCTCTCACTTCATAATTTGTAGCCTTCAATATTCAATGGACATATCCAGTCTCCAATCTTCTCCTGGACTCTTTTTAGGAGTCTCTTCTTCCTTCAATCTATAGTAAGGCTCCTATGGCCTCTTCCTCTTCTGCACTTTGCAATCTATAGGTCTACAAGTCTTGCAATGGGACCTTTTCCTCAAGGCCTCCAAAATATTTAGCCTTCTACTTGTTGCTTCAAGTATTGGATTGATTCCAAAGAAGATATTCTTCCTAGCTCTTTGTAGGAAGCTTTTCAACTTTCTTTGAGTCTCCTTTTTTTGTAACAAAGTATTAGAAATTATAATGGAAGAAACTTTAAATCTAAGGAATAATGAATCTTCACTAGTTTATTTGTCAATCTAGTGGACCCAATGTTGAGCCCTAGTTTTCACGAGTTTTTTTCAACTTTGTGGAAAGACTCTAGCCAAATGCAATTTTCAAAAATTTTGAAAATGAGTTTTCTAATCTCCTCTCAATCTCTCTTGTGGCTCTTTCTATTTTCTATTGATATATTGTGTGCTCTGATACCATTGTTAGCTTTTGATGATAGATATTAAAGGAAATGCAACTACAAGATGTAAAATGAGCAAGCAATGATAACTATATGATAATGACACTATAATATGTAGGAAAACTATATGAGAAACTTTTGCAATAACTCAAAAATATGCCATTAATAAAATCTCATGGAAATAGTACAATGCAATATAATGGAGGATATGAACACTCCAAAAATTATTTGAAAGATCTACATTGTACTCACTATACTCTATCTATCTACTAATGCTACTATGCAACTCTCTATATCTCACTCTCTCAAAGACATATATATATATATATATATATATATATATATATATATATATATATGTGTGTGTGTGTGTGTGTGTGTGTGTGTGTGTTTCTTGGCCATGACTCTTCATATACCTATTATATGACTCATGTACATGTGGACTACATGCACATTTATATCATTGCACATTATAACACTTGTGCATTTATTACATTGCATGAAGTAACTACTCAAACCTTAATCTAAGATAAACTCCTAATCTAATAATGTACCCAAGGTGGTACATTGACATGTACAAAATAATGTAATATACTCTAACAATTTTCAAGGATGCATGGTAACCATTATTATATGCAGATTCCACAAGATGCAAAAGGTTTTCCCATTTAGACTTTTGGTCCATGCAATACATGCGTAGCATGTCCTCTAAAACCTGGTATTTGACCATATATTTTTTGGATAATATGCAGAATTGATATTCAACTTAGTGCCCACTATATAGTGTACAACCTATCAAAATTTTGATGTGAAACTAGAATCCCTGTTTGATATGATCACCTCAGGAAACCTATGTAGCTTGAATATTTCTTTGGTAAACTTGTTTGCCACCACCGGTGCATCATCCTTGATGTTCCCTAGTATGAAGTGTGCAACCTTGGTCAACTTATCAACCACTACTAGGATTACATCTTGTTGGTACCTAGTATTAGATAAACCTACAATAAAATACATAGAAATTACATGCCATTTTTGCATAGGTACATCATGTGGGTACAATTTCCCTGCTACGTATCGATGTTTAGAATTTACCTTCTAGCATTCTAAACATCTTGCAATGAAACTAGTGATACGTTGCTTCATTCCTACCCGATAGAATATATTTTTTATGGTTTTCCTCATTTTTTACCCTCTTGGATGAGCAAAATAGGGAGAATTATGTGTCTCTTGCATAATAAATCTCCTTAGATCACCAATTTTGGGTATAACTACCCTATACTTGAAACATAAAAGTCCATATTTTATGTTGAAACCCTTATTCTCTTTAGGATTTTTCTCAGTTTGATCTCAGATTTCTATGCAATACAGGTCTTGTAGTTGCATCTCCTTGACTCTATCCATCAATTATATATGACTATGGGTTAGTACAATTATGTGCCTTCTCCTACTCAATCCATCTTCAACCTTATTTTCTTTCCCTTTGATATACTCAATACAAAGTCATATTCTTATATCCATCTTCTTTGTCTTGCATTTAACATAGGGCGGGTAAAAATATAATTTAGACTTTAATGGTCTGTCCTTAGATAAAATGGTTTATCCAATAGATAGTGTCTATGGGCCTTTAGGGTATGCACAATTGCTACCGATTCTAGATCATGCATAACATAGTTTACCTCATGATTCTTGAGTTTTCTAGACTCATAGACTACTATGGCCTCTTCCCGAGACAATACCCCACCCAAACCTTCTAGGGAAGCATATGTACACACAATAAAATTCCTAAGAGGATTTAGTATCTTGATAATCGGTGTCATTGTTAACTTATTTTTTAGAGCCTCAAATGCGACCTCACACTTATCCATCCATTTGAACTCTTTCCCCTTTTTTTTGAATATTGGTGATTGAATAGGCAACCTTAGAGTAATCTCTCACAAAATGCCTATAATAGCTAGTGAGTCCCATGAAAATCTTAATTTTTGTCATATTTGTTGAAAAAGGCCAACTTAATATAGCCTCTATTTTCTTTGGGTCTGTAAAAATTCCCTATTTTGAAATGATGTGTCCCAAATATTGTACCTATGAGGTGTAAAACTCACGTTTCGATAATTTTCCATATAGCCAGTTTTTCTTCAGCACCTCTAACACTAATCTCAAATGATGGTCATGTTCTTCTTTGGTGTGATAATATATTAAGATGTCATCTAAGAATACCAAGATAAACTAATCCATATACTTTTGAAATACACTGTTCATCAAATTCATAAAAGTTGTTGGTGCATTTGTTAGCCCAAATGGCAACATTGTGAACTCATAGTGTTCGTATCGGGTATTAAATGCTATCTTATGAGTATCCTCTTCTCAAATCCTAAACTGACGATATCTAGATCTTAGATCTAATTTTAAAAATATAGTAGCATCCTTTAGTTGATCGACGAGGTTGTTAATCCTTGGAAAATGATACTAAAATTAATGGTTACCTTATTTAGCATTCTATAATCTATGCATAACCTCAAGGAACCATATTTATTTTTCACAAATAATACCAGAGCACCCCAAGGCAACACACTAGGTTTGATCAGACCCTTTTCTAACAAGTCTTGAAGTTGCACCTTTAGTTCTTGCAACTCAATCGAGGTCATCCTGTAAGGTGTTCTTGCAATAGGTTCAGCCCCTGACATCAACTCAATAGAGAAGTAGAATTCTTGTTGAGGTGTTAAATATGATGATATTTTGTAAATACATCCCTAAATTCATGCAAGATTGGATGTTTCTTAAACATTTCCTCATCTCCCTTTTCTCCTAAATTTCCATTAATCTTGACTACATATAACATACCACCTCTTTTAATGACCTTCTTTAACTGCATAGCTAAAAATAAGTGAGGTAAAAAGGACCCTCACCTACTTTAAACTCCTACTCTCCTCTTTCCTTATCGGTGTAATCCATCCACCTATGTTAAAAATTGATTAAGGCTCCACGAGCCTTCAACCAATCTATGCAAAAAAACATGGAGGGGTGTCACATATAAGTACCATATAATGGACCTAGTGGGTAGAGTTATCTCAATTGTAGGTAACTATTGATCTATTGAGTATGTTTATCCAAAACCATACTCGATTTTCCACCCTTGTGAAAAAAATCCAGGTCTTTCTGACATGTCCACGATAATGCTAGCAAAAATAAAACTATCTATAACTCCACTATCTATTAAAACTTTTACATCTTTATCAAACAACTTACCATTTAGTAACATCGATGTAGCTTGTCCATCCAGGTTTTGACTCCCAATAGTAGCATATATATGGTGTGATTGCTTCTCAGCTCGATGACTCGACTCTAAACTTTGGGGATACTTTTTGGCATAATGAAGACCCCCATATATGTAGCAACTTGTCTCAGGTGTCTAGGATCTCTCTTGCTTTCTATCCACTATTTCTTCTTTTTGTGCTCATTCATTTTGCTTTGGAGGATGAGGATTGGGACTATCCTTCTAAAATTTCTTCCTATTTTTCCCTTAATTCCCATTGTTCTTGTTACTAAACTTTGGGTTGACTTTGTTTCTTTTGTTTTGTTCCTTATCCCACTTCATAAATCATGCACTCTTTCTTTTCTTAAGCTCTTGTCTCTTTGACTCTATCAACCTCGAATAGTTGAAGAAAGACTTTTTAGTCTAGAGATTAGTTTCTTCTTGTCTAACCAAGTCATAAGCTTCTTGCAAAGTTTTAGGTTTGAGCAAATTAATTACTATCCTAATATTAGGGTCTAACCCTAAGATAAACTTATGCACCTTTAAACTCTCATTGCTCTTGTACTCTAAAACATACTTCAAATTTTTATATATCTCTAAAAATGCACCTATATCAATAATGATCCTTGTTGAAGTGTAGAGAATTCTTCAAATTTCTCTCCATAAAATTGATCAAAAATAAATTCTTCTTAAAAGCCCCAACAAAATCATCCCACTTAAGTTTTGTGGTTTGGATCTTCTTGCTTGTATTGAACGTGTCCCACCATTCTAGGGTTGCATATAGAAGATGAAGGGTAGCCCACATGGTCTAAGTCTCAAAGGAGTAACATTTTATGGAAAATAAGGTTTCCAAATCTTTCAGTCATGACTTAGCTACATATCTTCCTTCTTTCCTATTAAACTTGGTTCCTTTAACATTCTTAAGGTCTCTAGAAATCTCAGCCTCTATCCGAGCCTTGCCATTTTGGCTTCTTTGATAAGGTTCTCTTCTTGCCTACTCTCTACATTTATAATACCATCTTCTTTATTGATTAGGGTTATCAATTTTTGTTATTGCCACAACAATTCTTGAAGCAACTTCACTATGGAGGAGAGATATTCTGATCCCCCATCCGACCTTGTAGTTCCCTTGGCATCCCTATCAAGGTTCGTTGTCCTCTCAGCCCTCTTACCAGGAGCCATTTCTCTCCTAGTTTTCTTGTTGGAGTCCACAATTCATCTGGTATTTTGCATTTCATTTCCCTCTTGTGCAATCGTGTTGGCTTTCTTGGACAAAATTCCTTTTAATACAGGTCCCATATCCTATCCACACAAAGGAGTTGGGTAAAGTAGAATAGTTTTTAACATTTACAAGGCTATATATTATATAAGATAATTTTTAAAGGGGATGTTATTTACCCAATATATATGGTTATTTAATGCAAAAAAACCTTTGATTTAACAGTTAGGACAAATAGAAAGCTATAGACAACACAAACGTTCTACAAGACAACGCATAGAAGCAAAATGACAACCATTTAAAAAGCTACATGTAACACAAACATTCTTCAAAGTAGTGCACATAAGAAAAATGAAAGTCATTTAAAGGCACACTGGAGCTTACTCAAGGAATAAGACTTACTCAGAAGCAAGGCAACAAAGAAGATAAAATCAAAAAATTGAAAAAAAATGCAATAAATGTATATACATTAAGCAATCAAACAATGGGTACTTTTTCTTTAGAAAAAGTACAACAAAACGAGAGGTATCTCTTACAAGTGTTACCATGATCAAAGCGGTTTCAATCTTACTTGCTTCTACTCTCCTTCTCATCCTCCTCTTCCAATAATATCCCAACCACCCAATATCTTGGGATTTCAAATTCAATTAGTATCTTCCAAACCAAAGCTTTGAGCCTCCATGCAATACATTACTCCTCAAGAGAATGTTTCACTCAAGAACATTGATGAATGTTATTTGTCCCATATTTTCAACACAATATTTTCTTTATAATGTATGTGCTTGAAGTTAATTTAATTTAGCAATTATTAATTAAGTGAAGCTTAGATAATAGTAATCTAACGCTCTTTGAATTATTAACTAACTTTTTCCTTTCTTTCACAAGGTTACTAGCATTATAATGAGAATAAATTATCCATCAAATGGATACTATTGAGTGCTAATATTAATTATTAGCATTGACACAAAACAACAACCAAAGGCTCTTTTCCAAGCTGGATAACATCAACACAAATAACAACAAGCATACTACACCCATTTTTCTTTGAGTAGATGGTTATTTTGAAGATAACCAATGTAATTGCATATCCACTAAGGAGGACTCCCTTGCGATAACAAATTCTTCGCCCAATGGGTGGTTTAAACAACATATATGCAAATACACCTACATGAAGGGCATTATCTTACCCTTGAGTTGTTGATGAACAAGTCATCACCATCATTTCTCAAAACTTTTCTCTCAACTCAGGTGGTTACCCATACTAATCCACCAATGAGAGCACCTGGTCCTGCAACCACAAAGATATCAGCAGTACCATATTCTAATAGTAGAACCAAAGCATATAGTGCGACTACTCATTGATAGTAATGAAACAAAACTCTGTATTAAACATCCATACATCAATACATAGTATTATTATCAAGATAAGTCCTGCCAAGGAGGGTCTGTTATAATTATTTTAATTATCTTGAATATAAAATAAATATTATTTCATTTTAAACTTTTCATATCCATATCTTATATCTAAGTTGATGCAAGTCAACCTATAATTAAAATCATGAGCATTTATGCTTTGAATTTTGTCCTTATATATGTTTTATAAATTTTTATCCAAAGTTGTTTTAAAATAATTTAATATACTTATTATTATTTGAACTTTTAAGTAAAGAGGAATTTTTTTTATTTTTTTTGTGGAAAACATCCCAGAAGGGATGCCACTTTCGGGTAAGACCCAAGGAGGCAGGGGTATCCATTCCACCAAAATCGCCCAGGGCTCGAACCTGGCCTACCACCTTTGACATACTCAAGGAGCAAACAAACACACAATAAGATTAAAAAATAAATAAATAAATAAAAATAAAAATAATAAAATAAAATAAAAAACATGCTCCTTGAGTGTGTCAAAAAGATAAAGCACAACCAAACACACACACAATAAGATAAAAAAAACCACAACACGAACCACATAGAAAAAACACAAGAACAACAAAACAAAACACAAACATGACAAAAACAACAGAACACTACAAAGACATAACCAACAAAAACATGAAAAACAAAAACAACCAAAACCTAAAAAATAAAAATAAAAATAAAAAACAACCAACAACAGACAATAAACAAAAACAAAAAACATAGAAAACACTCACACACAAAAACACGAATTAACACAAACATACATAAACACAAGAACAAGAACAAGAACAACAAAAACACAAGAACAATAACAAAAAACACAAAACAACAAAAACACAAGAACAACAAAAAACAACACAAAGAACACAAAAACAAAACAAAACAAAAAACACACACACCTCAAAAAACTAAACAAAAAACAAAAAGGAAAAAAAAAAAATTGAACATAACAATGACCTTTCTAGACCAAAAGACTTTTAAGGCAAGAATCAACAGAGGAAACAAAAGAAAGAATAGTTTGAGCTAGGGAACTAAAATACCTGACCGAACCAAAGAGAAGCAAAAATAAAGCAAGAAGAAACTAGGTACCTTCAGAACTAGAGCCATCCAAAGAAATGATAGAAAGAAGAGCTTCCCTTATTTGTGAAGCCCACCATCTAGGAGGGTGGCCATAACAAGTAAGATCACCTTTGTCCAAAGCCCAATTAGCTAAAGCATCAACACTCTTGTTTTGATCTCTGACCACATGATTGTAATCAACTTTCAAAAATCCCATCTGGATTAATTGAATCTTCTCAATAATTCTTTTTATTCTCCAATCAACCTTATGATTCTTAGGAGTCTTCAAAATATTAATCATGAGTTGAGAGTCAGACTCAACTAACACCTTTTCCCATCCAACCTTAGTAGCCTCTTGAAGGCCTCTGAGGATACCATACCCCTCAACAAGGTTATTGGAAAGAATACCCAAATTCTCAGCAAAAGTAAAAACCAGGGAGCCATCTGAAAGTCTACCAATTCCTCCCGCACTAGCTTTTCCAGGGTTCCCTCTAGAGGCTCCATCAGTATTGACTTTTCCAAAATCCTTAGGAGGAGGTTGCCAATTTCTTGTCCTATCCATCTTACAAATACTCACATTCCCTTTAAGTTGGTTGCCCTTAGAAGATTTAATCTTCAATCTTTGCATCACTTGATCCCATATTTGGTGGGAGTTTTGGGGGTGATTAAGGAGTTGATGGACTGATTCAACTAAGTTGGCTATGGTCTTTTGCCAAATATAGTGAATATCCTTCCTATCTTGATTAAAAATTTGGTTGTTCCTTTCATTCCAGATATTCCAAAGAAGAATGGTAGAACCCATCCAAACTAACTGCCTAATAAAGTGATCAACACCCTCTTGTTTAGGCCAATCCCTCCAAAGTTGTTCAAAAGTAAAAAAATTGGACCATTGTAAGCCAAGTAAAGTGGCCATTCTCCTCCATAGCTCAGAGGCTAAAGTACACTCAATAAAAATATGGCTGAGATTTTCTACATTCTCTCCACACATTTCACATCTAAAAGGGCCATGAAAACCATGCTTCATAAGTTGCTCACCAGTAAGCACCCTACGATGCAATAAAATCCAAGTAAAGAACCTCACCTTAGGCCAGAGCTTTTGAGCCCACAACTGAGAAAATATGTCAGAATATTGGTTGGGATTATTATGGCATAAGGTCAAATAACCTTGAGCAACTGAATACTCACCCTTAGTAGTGTTGTTCCATCCAAAACAATCTTTTTCATGGGACCAAGAGAGAGATCTCATATGAAGGATGCCTTGGATATCTTGTCTTTGCCTTTCTAGGATTTGAATAGGCCAGTCCTCAATAGGGATCCAATATCTACCAACCTTTGAATTACCAGTATGGTACCGAAAGTAATTAGCCACCTTTATCCAGTTAGCTCGGTGAAGCTCCTCCATCCAAGGCCTCCAATCGGGAAACTGAGTTATCAAAGGCTTGTGACCATCCCAAGAATCTATCCAAAAATTTACCTGTTGACCATTATGAATGATCCAAAATAAATTTTTCTTTATCAAATCCTCACCAGTCTTAAGAACTGCTAAAATGGGAGAACCTTTGGTAGGAAGTTGATAGCGAACAAGGTCTTCAGGACTTTTGTTCTCAACATATTTAGCATGGAGATTATTGGCCCAAAGAGCATTGGGGTTATGCAACATCCTCCAATATAATTTAGGCAGCTAAAGCTTTGTTGTTATTAATAGAAGACCGAAATCCTAACCCCCTTCATTCTTAGGAAGACATAAAGTGTCCCATTTCACCAAGGCCCATTTTCTTTTCTCCTTAGTACCACTCCAGAGGAATCGATGACTGATTTGATCCAGTTCTCGAAGAACAACCTTTGGGATATTCAACATGGAAGAAACATAAATAGGAATAGCTTGAAGGACTGATTTTACCAAGGTGATTCTACCCCCAGAAGAAAGCCACATGTTGGTCCACTTTCCAATTTTCTTCTTGACTTTGTCCAACAACCAATTCCAATATTTTTTTTGCCTTTGAATATTGATGGGAATACCTAAATAAGTGATCGGAAGGGAGGTCTTATTATATCTTAATTTATCCAAGACCATGGATTCCTGTCTAGAAGAGTAGTGAAAGAAAATAACTTTAGATTTATCTTCATTGATCAACTGCCTAGTAGCCTTAGAAAAATAGCTAATGATTTGCTTAATATTAGAAGCTTCCTTAACTGTAGCTTTACCTAAAAGAGTAGAGTCATCAAAAAATTGAAGATGAGAGATAGGTCTAGCTCCATGAGCAATGGTAACTCCCTCAAGGGTTTTGTTTTCCCTCTTTTTGGTTATAGTCCTACCCAAGCATTCAACAAGAATGATGAATAAATAAGGGGATAGCGGGTCACCTTGCCTAATACCTCTGGAAGCTGGGAATGACTGAGAAGGCCTACCATTGATAAGAACTAAGTAGGAAACTGAAGAGATACATCCCATAATCCAATCCATCCAATCCTTAGAGAAACCAAATTGCCTCAAAACTTTGATAAGGAAGTGCCAATCCACTCTATCATAAGCTTTGGATAAGTCTAACCGAATGAACATGGAAGGAGATTTTTGCATATCCATGGAATGGATGGCTTCCTGAGCAAGAACTATCTCATCTACTATTTGATGCCCTTCCACATAACCCCCTTGTTCAAGGGAAATAATCTTATGCAAAAGAGGCTTCAACCTTTCTGCCATGATCTTAGTAATGATTTTGAGAAGAACATTACATAAAGCAATAGGTCTAAAAGCTGAGATATGATCAACCTCTTGAGCTTTTGGAACAAGAGTAATATAAGTTTTATTGATAACCTTCAAAATTTCTTTGGCTTTCCTGGCTTCTTCCACCACCTCTAATAAATCAGCATGAAGGATATCCCAGAACTCTTGGTAGAACTCAATGGGAAAACCATCAGGACCTGGGGTTTTCCCTTTTTGCATTTTAAAAACTACCTGTTGAAGCTCATTGATAGTAACAGGAGTAGTCAAAATAGAGTTCTCCTCAGAAGTGATAAGAGAAGGGATTGCTTGAAGAACATTTTGTTGAGAAGTTGAGTCAAGAGGAGTAGCAACAAAAATATTGGAAAAGTAATCGACAACAATAGAGTTCATGCCATCCCAAGTATAGACAACATCTCCAGAATCTGATTTCAGGGAAGAAATAAAGTTGTGAGATCTTCGAGCTAGAAGAGATTTGTGGAAGAAATTTGTGTTTCGATCTCCTTCTTTGAGCCATTGAATTCTAGATTTTTGCTTCCATAAGAGTTCTTCTCTTTTTCCCATTCCTCTAACTGAGTTGTGAGTTTAATTTCATCTACACTTCTATTCTCTGTGAGGCCATCTAAATGGATTTTCTTATTCAAATTTTCAAGTTGAGCAATAACTTCATGTTTTTTTATGAACATCCCCAAACTCCTTCCAGTTCCAAGTCTTGATTTTGGATTTAATGTATTGCAGTATTTTGGAAAAATAGAACATCTTAGTCCCATACCTAGGCTTACCTTCCTTCCACCATTGTTGCACACGAGGTCTAAAGGAACTGTCTCTGAGCCACATTAATTGAAAATGAAAAGGAGAGAAACTCACATTGGTTTTCCACATTTCCACCATGATTGGCAAGTGATCCGAACCAACATTGTTAAGAGTCTTCACTTTAGGAATGTGACCATGGATTAAGAAATTTTTAGAGAGCAAAAACCTATCCAATCTCTCCATTATACAAGCTAAGCCTTGCCTTCTGTTAGACCAAGTCATAAGGCCATTATCTGGTTGGATGTCCACAAGATGGAGGTTTGCAATATATTCGCTCATGAGGTCAGTGCTTTTGTCCAAATTTCTATTTCCCCCCATTTTCTCATCCAGAGAGAGGATGGTATTGAAATCTCCTTCGATCAAGATCCAAGCTTCAGGAAAATGAGAGATAATATGAGTTATATCCTTCCACTGTCTTCTTTTTTCCTCCAAAGCAGTCGGAGCATAAACAGTAATGTAGAGCATAAGTTGGTTGGAATGTCTACTTTGAATAGCTATAGCCAAAAGACCCCAAATGCCAACCATATGGTGAATAACTACCTCTTTTGGGTCCCAAAGACAAGCAATGCCACCAGAAGTCCCCTAGGAACTGAGGGAAACCACTTTTCCAGTTGGCCAAATTTTACTAGCAATTGAGTCCATATCCTCCATTGACATCTTCGTTTCTTGAAGGAAAACAAGATGTGGATGATTTATCTGAATCATTCTTCTAATTTCATTTTGTTTTGAAAGACTCCCTTTGAGTCCTCTAATATTCCAAGTGATGATCTTCATTAATACCAGGGCTAAAAAAGTTGGGAAGGGCATTAATCTTACCTTCCTCTACAAGCTTTTCACCTTCTTTTACCATATGATATTGATTGGTCTTGCGACCTGCCTTTTGATTAGAATCCATCTTCAATTTTTTTTCCTATTTCTTGACTTACTCCAATTGAATCTGAGATGGCTTCTAACCTTGAAGAATGCTCGTACACAACCAAAATTTTACTAGAGGGTTCAACAGAGTCTATATTGGGACCTGTATTATTTGAAGTTTTGACATTTAAAAGATTGTTTTTCTTGTGTAAATTTTCTTCCCTTTTTTTTTTGTTGAAAACCTTTGATTTGTTGGTTTGTCTCTGAGTTCTTCCCTTCATATTTAAATTGTGTTTCTAAGATTTTTGTTTCCATTATTTCCTCTTCCTCACTTGGGACATCATTTGTGGAAAGGATTTCAAACATATTAGCAGATGACTTTGATTGATCCTTCATAACTAGTTTTTTTTAGTGTTCTTCTTCTTAGGCATTTGGAAACCTGTTGAGTTTATATCTTCTTTCTTTTGATCAGGAATTTTATTTGGGCAAGCACTAGCCAAATGACCATATTCATGGCAAATTCTACAATGAAAAGGAATGTTCTCATAGTCCACTACTTGCTCCCAAGTGTCTTCCCCAAATTGTAATGTGATATTTTTAGGTAGGGGTTTGTCAAAATCCATTAAAACACAAATTCGAGCATAAATAATATGTTCAAAATTTTGAGTACAATCAACAGTCATCATAAAAGTTCCTAAAGAGTTTCCAATTGAAGAAAAAATAGTAGGATTCCAAAATTCAATAGGGAGGCCAAAGAGTCTAACCCACACGGGAGCTGTAGAAGGCATCTCTTCTTCGGATTTAAATTTAGTATGCCAGGGCTTCATGAAAAGCCCTGCCCTTCCAAAAAACCAGGGACCCCCTTGAAAAGTTTTCTCTCTATCTTCATTATTAGCAAATAAAACAAGAAAATAACCATTTGGATAAATAGAGATTTGTAACTCACCTTTAGTTTTCCAGATTTTTGTAGCCCAGACTTTGAAAGCAGATAGGCTCGGATGAAAACCCATGAACCGACAAATTAGTCCTCTTTTTTCCAGATCTTCAATGCCAGTCTGAATGTTACCCATATCAAGCTTAACAATAGGAGTTCCATCAGCTGCTTTAAGACATCCTGACTCCATTTTCCTGGGATCAATCTTAGGCATTCTTAGAGGTTTATGGGAAGCCCTAAGATTAATATTAGCATTGGGCTGAGGCTGTCCACCATGGAGGGCATCCCTAAAATTCATTTTTGGGGCTGAGTCTTCGAAATTCTTACCCTTGACAGGGGTTTTCATAGTAGATTTATTTTGTGGGTGCACCTTAGCACCAGATTCACTTGAGATCTGAGCCATTTTTTGATCAGTTGCTTGAAACTTATTTCGTGATCTCTTTAATCCTTGCCCTAGACGTCGTGGAAAGGTATGGTTTTCACTTTTATTTTGTGCAGCAAATTGGAAGCCGTTGTCACTCAAGTTCACAACATGATCTATTGAAAGATAGATTTCTAACCCATCTTGGATCCCCTGCAACATATCCTGCTAAAATATTGAGTATAAACCACAAAAATATTGGCCGCTAGGGCCCGAAGGCCCTAAAAACCAACCTCTGGAGCTGCTTGCACTCAACCCAGATGAAACCCTCGCACAATCGCTTGCCAAAAATCTTGTTCACACATAGGGATGCGCTAGGATCTGTGTTGCTCCAAATGATCTAAAAATTGGTGGAGACGTTCTAGGGTTTTTCAGGCATCTACCCTCAAAATTTCAGCTCAATCCGAGTCCGGATGAGTGAAATATGGCCGAAACAAGTTCGATAGTTTGGGCAGTCCTACGAAAAATGTCCCTCCCATGTGAACATCTATTTTCAGATGTTTATTCAAATTTTTAATTTTGAAAATTATTTTTAAAAGGTTAATTTAAAATATTTCACTTAAAAAACTAACATATTTTAATAAATTTAAGAATAATATATTATATATAAATAGAAAAAATATTTAAAAAGTGCATTGACTTTGAAATAAAATTGTAAAGTAGAATAGTTTTTAACATTTACAAGGCTATATATTATATAAGATGATTTTTATAAGGGATGTTCTTTACCCAGTATGGTTATTTAATGCAACAAAACCTTTGATTCAAGGGTTAGGACAAATAGTTGATGTAGCCCACACCAAGGTTCAAATCTTGGATGCACCAAATAACTCAATGTGGTTAAATCGATGTAAAAGGTAAAGGACAACCCTTTCAAAACCCTACTTTCATATATATATATATACACTTAACCAAATCTTTATATGGTTTGGACCTTCTATTTGACTTCACTCTTAGACCCGCATAACCCATATTAAAATTTAAAAAGTTTGATAAAAAAGAAATGTTAGTCAATATTTAAGTGTAACTAAGAGGCATGATTTGAACAAATTTTATTTCATATATATAGTTATTTATAGGGTGTATAACGTTTACCCCTTAAATTCAAACTTTGGACCTCCTATTTGACTTCACTCTTAGACCTGCATAGCCCATATTAAAATTTAAAAAGTTGGATAAAAAAAATGTTAGTCAATATTTAAGTGTAACTAAGAGGCATGATATGAACAAATTTTATAACAAACACATTTTCCATTATATATATTTATATTTTTTAATATGCTATGTGTGGCTTCTATTGGGAAAGGACAACCCTTTCAAAACCCTACTTTTATATATATATATATAACCAAATCTTTATACTTTTACCCCCTTAAAAAAATGTTTGACTTCACTCTTAGACTCACATAACCCATATTAAAATTTAAAAAGTTTGATAAAAAAGAAATGTTAGTCAATATTCAAGTGTAATTATATATATATATATATATATATATATATATATATATATATATATATATATATATATAACCAAATCTTTATATGGTGTATAACTTTTATCCCTTAAATTCAAACTTTGGACCTCCTATTTGACTTCACTCTTAGACCCGCATAACCCATATTAAAATTTAAAAAGTTTGATAAAAAAGAAATGGTAGTCAATATTTAAGTGTAACTAAGAGGCATGATATGAACAAATTTTATAACAAACATGTTTTCCATTATATATATTTATATTTGTTAATAAGCTATGTGTGGCTTCTATCGGGAAAGGACAACCCTTTCAAAACCCTACTTTCATATATATATATATATATAGTTATTTAATCAAACATTTATATGATGTATAACTTTTACCCCCTTAATGGACCTCCTATTTGACTTCACTCTTAAACCCACAACCCATATTAAAATTTAAAAAGTTTGATAAAAAAGAAATGTTAGTCAATATTTAAGTGTAACTAAAAGGCATGATATAAACAAATTTTATAACAAACATGTTTTCCATTATATATATTTATATTTGTTAATAAGCTATGTGCGGCTTCTATTGACCACTCCCATTAAAATAACAACCAATTTAATTAAACCATATCCAAATATATTCTCCATCTTCCTCAAACTCGTATATATATATATATATATATATATATATATATATATATATATATATATATATATATATATATATATATTCTTTTTTGTACAAACTAGTATATTTTTGTAATCAACTCCTTGATATCCGATAAAACTTCTTGTCCAATTGTGTTTTAAATTTGAATTTAACCAAGGTGAAATTCAACACTATGAATGGCTAAAATATTTGCTACCAAATTTCTATATCTATAAATATGTTGTTTATGACAACCTGTCAGTTCCTTAATACCTATATTTTGAGGGGTCTTATTCATGCCCCAAATATTCCAAGATACCATTCTTATCATCATTTTTTTTGTTTTTATTTGTGGGATCAACCTACTTCTTATTAGCACTTGCGCCATATATTGAGAAAAAGGGGTTGTAATTGGGTCTTCCACCCTTGACAAATCACAACTCTCTCCTTTTGAGCTTGAGAGTTTACAAACAAATTCAATTCTCATCTCAATTGACTTATTTTTTTTTCAATGGGTTATATGGGATTCAAACAGGCCCCACCCGTATTACATCAACGCCACATAGTGGTATAACAAAACAAATTGGATATTATCCATGTATCATTTTGCAATATTTAAACCTGGATCTCCTCTTGAAATGTAGAAGAATTTTACTAATTGAGCTAATACCACTTGATTAAAAATTTCAATGAGTTTACATAGATTTTTATGAGGGGTCCTGATAGTGGGGTTTGAACCTTGAACCTCCCAAAGAGAGGCCAAAACCCTTATCTCTACAGTATGCTTGCAACTTTTATCTCAATTGACTTGTTATATCTAGTTACCTACATCATTTTCATAAAAAGTTTGAATTCTTGAGTTTTATTTTTTTGGATCTTCGTCAATTTTATTTGTAAATACAAATATTCTAGAATTTAGCATCCTTATTGATTTTTTCTTGCAGAAACCTTCACAATACCAAAAATCCACCTCCATTGTCTATGCATTGCATCTTAGTAGAGTAATATTTTAAAAAATTCACATTATGATTGTATTCTTTATAAAATCTAAACTATTAGTTTCCTTCTTGAAGCATAAGTGGAACCGCAAGAACTATAATAAATAGTTTAACGGTCAGTCGCTCTTAAAATCCTCATTAATTACGATATCATAGGGGCTGGATAGGGGAGAGAAAGTGGTGGAGGATTCTCTCATTTGTGTTTCTTGGTCAGTCGCTCTTCAAAATCAGTTGGAGGAAGTTGCAATTCAAGTTGGAGGAGATTGAGATTGGTTAAGTATTATCCGGATCGTGTTAAAATGACAACTCCAATCTGACCCTCCCTTCCTAGAATGAGGTTGAGTCACTTTTCCAGCTATATCCAACAACCAATTGGCAACTTGTAGACTCGGATCATGAAGTAAATCGGGTTGAGTCACTTTTCTAGATATACGGACCAGACAAAATAGCTATTTCATTTGATGCTTTAGAGTGAAAATAGCTTGAGTCACTTTTGTTGCTATATCAAATAGAGAAATGGTAACTTTTCATCGATGCTCTAGAGTGGAATTGGTTGAACGTGAGAAAATACGGGGTTTCTGATACCTTTCTTGCTGTCCAATACTAATATCTGTCTCCGGCCTACCCATCCTTCTAAATACGTATATAATCGATTTAAGGCAAGGAGGCTTCTATAATCCCTCGACCTATATATTTCTATAATAAATAAGTGGCCCTATATAAATCTCTAATGAGAAAGTGGCCCTATATAAATCTATCATAAAAGAGTAAATCCCTCTACCTGTCTAATCTTGCTGTCTCTAGCAGTTTAATCTTGCTGTCTCTACGAGTTTAATCTGGCTGGCTCTACCCGTTTAATGTTGCTGTAAGGGATATAAATCTATCATGAATAATAAATCCCTCAACATTTTAATCTGGGTGTGGCTCAACCTTTTAATCTGGGTGTCGCTCAACTTGTTTAATGTGCCCTGAACCTTTTAATCTGGGTGGAAGGGACTAATAAGATTATAGAAGCCTCCTTGCCTTAAATCGATTATATACGTATTTAGAAGGATGGGTAGGCCGGAGACAGATATTAGTATTGGACAGCAAGAAAGGTATCAGAAACCCCGTATTTTCTCACGTTCAACCAATTCCACTCTAGAGCATCGACGGAAAGTTGCCATTTCTCTGTTTGATATAGCAGCAAAAGTGACTCAAGCTATTTTCACTCTAAAGCATCAAATGAAATAGCTATTTTGTTTGGTCCGTATATCTGGAAAAGTGACTCAACCCAATTTACTTCATGATCCGAGTCTACAAGTTGCCAATTGGTTGTTGGATATAGCTAGAAAAGTGACTCAACCTCATTCTAGGAAGGGAGGGTAAAATTGAAGTCATCATTTTAACGTGATCCGGATAATACTTAACCAATCTCAATATCCTCCAACTTGAATTGCAACTTCCTCCAACCGATTTTGAAGAGCGACTGACCGAGAAACACAAATGAGAGAATCCTCCACAACTTTCTCTCCCCTACCCAGCCCCTGTGAGATCTTAATTAATAAGTGAGATCTATTATTACAAACATTATGACAATTGCATGATCTACAATGTTCCCAACTATTGGTAGGAGGATGATACTTATAAACTCAAATACCATATTCTAAGACTTTAAAGCCTCCTTTATTGCATTAACAAGATATCATGAGAGAAAAGAAATCCAAGTAGTTAGGATGAAAAGCCATGATATTTATTGCAATTATATTGGCTACTTCCTCTTCATATAATCCCCTTTGACTTGATCTCTCACTCTCATCTACAAGATCATATAAATTCCTATAATTCTTCATCTAGATGATGAGGTAAAAAGCATATGCCTCTAATGCATTGATCTATAAATGTATCCCCTGAAATATTTTCTAGTCTATTGGAACTTTAATTTGAATTTGCTCCTTTCAAAATTTTCTTGTTAGCTTTAACTATACTTACTACTTCCTCTAACCATGGATAAGATAATTTAACTTTACAATTCTCTCTTAAAACCCCTCTATTGGTTAATCTATCTACACATTTCTTCTCTTCCCTAAATGTAAGTGTAAACCTAATTTCTTCAAAATCTATAGCAAGGTATTGTATTTCCACAATGATCTCTTCTATGTTCCATGGAGCCTTTGCTTTCCTCAAATTTACATTTATTACTATTAGTGAATTGCCTTCCATCCATACTTTGTTCCATTTCATTTATCTGCATATTTTTAATCCTTTCAATGTTACCCAATCTTCATCTTCATTATTTATCTCAAATCCACTATTGAAAGAGTAATGAGACAAAGTCTCACCTCTATTGTTTTTTATTATTCCTCCTCCCATTAGTACTCAATTTTATTTAGATGCTCCATAAAAATTCAAACTGACCAAATCTTCTTCTAATGGTTTCCACTTTATATTATTTGTCTTTTTTTATTTCTCCTATACCCAACATCATAATTCTATTTGATGACTTGACTCCATCTATCAAGGCTCTTTGCTTCAAGATTAGGTATTGGGTGAGTTGATAGGGTTAGTTTAGACTCCTCTATGGCTAAACAAAACTTTATTTTTATTACCTCTAAATTGCTTTCCTTTCCTTTAAATATTCTTATGTTCCTTTCTAGCCATACAGTGTAGAGTATTGCATCTTTCAATGTATCCTAGACTGTCTATAATGCCTCTCTTTTAAAAGTGCTTTGCCATTTCTTTAACCATTCTTCAATTCTACCATTCATCACCATGCATTTATAAAATATGTTAAGAATCCATTGCCATAGTTCCTATATTATTGAGTAGTGTCCCAAGAGATGGTCTATACTCTCCTCCTCCTTATTACATAGAATACATTGTGAGGTGCCATGAAAACCATTTTTTATTAGGTTTTCCTAAGCTAAATTTTTTTATGAAATACTAGCAATACAAACATTTTAACTTTTATAATGCTCAAGCCATCCCATATATCTATCCATGTTCTTGCAATATTTCCATTTTGTTTTTTATTTACATTATATTAGGTTTTGTTGTGTATTCTCCCAAGACATTCAACTCTCAAATCAGATTATCCTTGGATCCCATCGAAATAATCACCATTGTTATCTTTATACTCAACTATCTTCTAGCAACAATGCCTAGTATACTTGTAAAAAAAACTTCTTTCCATTTGTACCTTCCTTCCTAATCCTTGTACATAATATTTGAAATCCTATCACCATATTTATATTGAAGTAATCCCATCCATGGTTTCAACATTGGATCTAGATTGAGTGGTTTTTTATCACACCATTTACAAGCCAAATAGATTTTTTTCTCCAGTTTCCACCACCCTTCATAGACATTTAATCACTAGACCAACTAATTATTTTAAATTGTTCCATAGTGTAGAACCATATGGTAGTGAGAATACAATAAATATTAGGCTTGGGTCATTGGGTTCTATTGTCCTATTTAATTATCTTGGTCATTAGACACAAGGACTATATGGTTAGGATATTCATGCAAAGTGACACAACATGGCCACTTTTTAGAGCATGAGGTTTAGCTCAATCAAGGGCCTTCAATTTTTTTACAAGGTTGACTCCATTTAAGATGTGATCTTGAGAACATAGTCCTAATATACCAGCTTCAAGGGGGGTTAGAGAAATTACATTAAGGAAAGACAACAAAAATTAAAATACCTAAGCTAACCTCAACTAAGAAGGAGGCTATGGACCAAGATCTAAATAAGATTCCCTTACACAATAGCCTTAAGTGTAAGGCACCAAAAACCCCAGTATGAACACTTCCTCCTTTGAGCATGTTAAGAACAAGTTTGTGCATAAAAAATGTGACAAAGATACTCATGACCTCCAGTATACACACATAAAACGAGACAAAAAGTAAATAGTCATATCCTCAAGCATATATATGTGAATATGAAAATATTACAAGATACATTAGAAGAGGGGGTTCAAAAGCATATCCAAAAGACCACTCAGGAATCCAAGTAGTTCCTATTGATTATCTTGAGTGGCTCTCAAACATGGTACCCATTCGTAAGCCTAACGGGGCGATACTTATTTGTATTGAATTTCGAGATCTTAACAAAGCGTGTCCTAATAATGACTTCCATCTTCCAAAGATTGATACTCTTATAGATACCTACAGTGGCAATGAAATGCTTTCACTCATGAACGGTTTTTTTGGATACAACCAAATTCGAATAAATCTTGATGACCAACACAAAACAACATTCACTACACCTTGGGGAAATTTTTGTTACACAGTGATGCCCTTTGGCCTCAAAAATGTGGGTTCCACTTATCAACATGCCATGACATACATATTCCATGACTACATGCATAAGATTATTGAATACTATGTTTATGATCTTTTGGCTAAATTCAAAACTCGACAAGAACATATTGGTGTATTGGAGAAAGTTTTCGATCGACTCTTAGAGCATAATGTAAGGTTGAATCCCAAGAAATGTGTCTTTGGTGTTACCTCAGACAAAATTATAGGATTCATTATATTCAACAGAGGTATTAAGGTGGACCCTAACAAGGTCAAGGCTATCATGGAGATGCCTCCCCCAACTAAATTAAAGAAATTGCATAGTTTACAAGGAAATATTCAATCAATCCATCATTTTATTGTGAAACTTTTTGATAAATGTGAGACATTCAATCACCTACTATAAAAGGAGGTGCCATTCTATTGGACATATGAATGTCAAAAAGCCTTTGATGACATTCAACAATACCTAGCTTCTCCACCAGTCTTAGCTCATCCTTGTCTAGGGGTCCCATTTTATCTTTATATCTTAGCAATGGACTTTGCCTTAGGGACAATGCTTGCACAAAAGAATGAACAAAATTGAGAGCAAGTTGTCTATTACATTAGTCGAACATTGGTAAGCTATGAGACTAAATACACTTATGTAGAAAAATTATGCTTAACAGTGGTTTTTGCCACTAAGAAACTTTGACATTACATGCTTAGCCACACAACTTATGTCATAGCTAGAGAAAATCCTCTACGTTACATGATGTACCACACTTACAACAACACCTGCACCGCTAAATGGATAATGCTCCTCACTAAATTCAACTTAGAATTCATTAGCTAAATATCCATTAAGATCAGGTAATAGCCGATCAACTTGCGGAAGCTCCACTACCTAGTGATCATCCTTTGATTATTGAGCTTCCAAATGATTCGGTATTTGCTATCACTGAACAAGAAGATGTCATTCTGGAGGAAAACATTGATATCACACTATTCTTTGATGGCTCTAAGTGCATGAAATGTCAAGGTGCTGGAGTCGTATAACACACACCACAAGGGGTACCTATACCCTTGTCATTCAAACTAGACTTCCAATGCACAAACAATACTGCAGAGTATGAAGCCTTAATCGTAGGTCTTCAATCAACTATAGCTATGAGAATTAAGTGTATTAGGATATTTAGTGATTCTCAACTTGTCATCAAGCAAATCAACAGGGAATACCAATGCAAAGAACCTACCATTAAACTTTATCACGAGGTAGCAATGAAGTTGCTCTCTAAATTTGAATGGTATAAAATCAATAGCTTGCTAGTTTGACTAATAGATTTGTAGATGTGATGGCCTCCTTTGGATCATTGATTCCAAAAGATTAATTTGGAGAGGTACAACCCCTTATCATTTTAATGGTCTCTAAATCTACAATTTTTTGTGCTGAGTCAAAAGATGAAAAGGATGTTTGCTTTATCCAGTTAGACTCATATGAGCCTTGGTCGAGCCAAATAGTAGCCTTTCTCATGTTTGAACCACTCCCATATGAAATGTATCAAACTAGAAAACACACTTTTAAGAAAAAGGTAGCTTGTTTTATTTTTTGAGGGACATGTATAAACGTGGTTATGATGGAGTCCTTCGTCGTCTCGAGTCTAATGAGGCTCAAAGAGCCATAACTAAAGCCCATGATGGTACTTGTGGTGGTCATTTTAGTGGAATGGCCATTGCAAAGTGTATTTTATGCATGGGTTATTATTGACCCACAATGGAATGTGATTGTTACACATATGTTAAACATTGCAAGAAATATCAAGAACATGTTAATTTAACTTGTGTACGATATCATGCTTTATAGCCCATTCAAAGCCTTTGGCCCTTTTCATAATGGGGCCTAGATCTAATTGGAAAAATTTCACCTCCTTCCTTGGGACAACAAACATTCATTATCACAGCAACTGAATACGTCACAAAGTGTGTTGAAGCAATTCCTCTAACCAATATGACATGACCTCGAATTGTGGAGTTCATACTTCATCACATCATTTGTCATTTTGGTATTCCCTTAAAGATAATTTTAGACAATGGCAAGTATTTCAAGAATAAGGATGTTCAAGTACTTTATGACAAATATAACATTCAACATAGTTTCTCAACTCCTTACTACCCACAAGAAAATAGAGAAGCTGAATCTTCTAATAATACCTTAATTGCTATTCTCAAGAAACTTGTCAAAGAAAATCATAGAGATTGACACACATAATTTCCCTTGGTATTATGGGCTTATTGAACAAGCATTTGCATGCCTATAGGGGCAACACCATTTTCATTGGTATATGGAGTCGAAGCAATAATGCCTCTTGAGCTCGAGATCATTTCCTTGCAAATTTCTTTGTAGGAATTCATAGATGATGACACTGCTAGACAAGCACATCTTGACCAAATCACACTACTTGATGAAAGGTGAATCAATGCTTTAGAGCATTTACGAGTTTGTCAAGATAGCATCAAACATGCTTACAATGCCAAAGTCCATCTACATGAATTCCATGTAGATCTTGTCCTTAAATAGAATCAATAAAACACCAACGTATTACTGCATATTCATGATAAGTTCACGGCTAATTGGTTAGGTCCATACATCATTACACAAAAAGTGGGTAATGGTACTTATAGGCTTTCCAGTCTAGAGGGAGAGGAAGAACCTGAACCACTTAATGTTATACACTTGAGAGAATTCTATGCATGATTTGATCATTATATATATATATATATATACATGGCTAATACACAAAAACATTTGCATCTACATTTCAAAAACAATACATTCACCCACATCTCATACATTGCATTCACATCCACATTCACATGTCATATTAGGGATCCTTTATTAAGTTCAAGGTCTTAATTGGTCCAATAAAAGTCATGTTGCTTTAATGAGGGGCACCTTCACAATATCATCCACACAATTCCACTAAGTCAAATTGCCATCAGCACAAGCCACATTCACAAACTCCTAGGTGTTTTTGGTTACTAAGCCATTCGTAATATATTAACCAACCTCCAAAATACATGTCGGGTTCTTTTATGACCATTGCACATCTACAATAAGAAAATCTCAAGTTTTGAGAATTGACTCCAAAACATTCTTGAACCAAACACAATTACATCTTAAAAATATCTTGTGTCAAAGAGGGCTAACACCATACTTGGTATGCACCTCGAAGTGAAAAGGGTTATCCTTGCTAGTCCCATCATGCAATATAGTCCATAAAATAGTGGTTTTCACCACTATCACAATTCCAAAAATAAAATAAAGAGTGGGGAAAAATCCCTAACAAAAATTCTAAATATTTTTCATCACACACCACTGATCAATTAGGTAGTAATTATCATACTACATTTCTAATCAGACGATTAGGTAGTCATACCCAAAACTTAAAATATCAAAAACAAAAGTCATATACTATGGAGTTAGCCTCCACCAGATCTATAGATGCTTGAATGGCAGTGGAGTATGTTCATGCATGTTGACATGTCTCTTTTAAAAGAGACCTTTGACCGCTCATACAAACAAGCTAGCTTCTTGGTTTCACCCATAACAGGTTTACCCAATTTACTCAAGATGAGTTAATGAACTCACTTGCACACACACTGGTTCTTTATTGTCTCAGGTCATTACTATGCTCTTGATTTGGTCAATGATTTCACTGTACACACATTTTGTCCTTTAAGGATTAGGTAGTTTTAGTGGGTTTATTTGATGCCACTAGGATGTTTGAGTCTTTGCAAAATAGGCAGTTTTCCATATCAACATCCATGTCTTCTTCCATATCAACATCCACATATTCTTCCATATCAACATCCATGTATTCTTCCATATCAACATCCATGTCTTCTTCCATGTCAGCATCCATGTTAGTTCATAAGTCATCCATCCCATTCGCCACCAAGTTTGGTGCCCCTGATTAAACAATAATGCTAACAAAATGGCCAAGAAAAGATCTAAACTATAAATGATCATTAACACATACCATATTGCATTAATTATCCATACATGTCACCTTGCATTAATCATCCATAACATATCATATGCATAAACATAAACATACATTACACAAAGCATTCCACAAAAAGCATTCACACAAAAATATAACACAAAAGGTAAAAACCATGTATATATATATATATATATATATATATATATATATATATATATATATAAATGAATGCCAAAAAGTCTACATACAATGGATCATCAAGGATCATATGCAAAAGTGCATCTGAGCACTAGCTATACCCTCTAAGAGGACCCTTGTGACCTAGAAGGAGCCCTAGACCTAGAGTTGTGCCTAGCTACGCCTCATACCCTTGAACACAAATGAGGTTGGAGGATTAGGACATAGAATATGATGTTCCATCAACCTATCGTTCAATGCCTAGATATATCTATGTTGAGATCGAAAGCATGCTATGTCGACATTATGCTAACGATCTCTCTCTGCTAGTTCTACCTGAAGCCTCATGATCCTCGCATCCCACTCTACCACCTATTTCTCTAGTTCTGCAAACTCCTCACTCTGTCCTAGAGGTACATCTGGAACCTCCTTCGCATCCTCCCTGTATCCTTTGTCTCCCCCAATCTTGAGAGCCTACTGTGTTGCACCCTTTACCCTTCGTATTTGATTGTTAGATCAAAGGTGTCATTGCCACTTTGGGACCTCTAGGGTCCCCTCATCCTGGATCTCCTTCACACCCTCATCCATCACCTCTCCAGATCTATCCCCATAAGTCGCTCCTCGAGGTGGTACCCATGGTAGCTAAGTCACGAACCATGTGTCATACTTCATGGTAGTTCCCACATCCTCCAAATCTAGGAGATCTGTATCCTCATCATCCTTTAAGACCACCCTCCACGACTCCATGCAAGATAGCCCAGTATCCTCCCGATGACATCTATACTACATCGACTCATCGGGGACCACCTACCTCAACCCAAATTGGTGGAGCATTTGTGAGAATTGGAAGTACTCTACCTCACTCCTTTGCCTCCCAACCACCTACCTACCCTGCCACACCTACTGATGTGGGAAACACTCTACAATAGACACAAGGAATTAGCACAAATGAAAACTATCATTTACATTAATCAAAAACATATTTATAGGCATGTCTACCTTTACAAAAGTGGTATTTAATATGCATGATCCATGTGAGTATTAAATGCAATCCTAATCCCTATCATTCCTCCCCACTGAGGAAGCATTGGGCCCCAATGCGTACAGGTGTGGAAGAGAAATATGGGTAGCTGAAGAGTGTCGAGTACAACCGAAAATGCACTCTTCTTACAAAAATATGAAGATAAAAAATAATAAAGTTTTACATGTCTTCAAAAAATCAAAATCTGACACTGGATATGGATTAGGCTTGACAAATGCTCTCTTACGACTGTAAACACTGCTATGCCGATGGACAACTAAAAATGGGTCCCTGAATTTGGTAGAAGATAGCAGCAACAAAAGTGTCAAAGAAGATGCATCAAAAGACCTCGAACCACGTGCACAAAATATGCCAAGCGGAAAATTTGAATTTTGTCGGCATGAAATCTTTGGTTTTGAATGTTGGACCTCAAGCATTAATGAAAGGCATTGATGATGCAATTATGGCACATAAATAAATGCGAGAAAATGGCATTTATGAAATATGGCGCATTAATAAATGCGATTGAATAAAATATGGCGCATTAATAAATGCGATTGAATAAAATATGGTGCATTAATAAATGCGATTGAATGAAAATATGGTGCATTAATAAAATACGATTTGATTGACTCTAGGACGGATAAATTATCCACGACATGACTCGACACAGACTTTGATGAATATTGGGGACGGTTATCATTAATTAATTAATGATTGCAATGACTATCAATGGTCAACAAGCGGATATGTTATGGAATACGAGGCATAATGCAATGACTATGAAAATGATAATGATGAAAAAACATAAAAATAATAAATTAAATTAAAAAATTAATTTAATTTATTGTTTTAATTAAATTAAATTAAAAAATAATTTAATTTAATTAAAATACGATGTATTAAATGGCCCTCGCATTAAAAATTGGTGGAATGATGGACTTTGATGGATTTGACCAAGACAATGGAAAGCCATTCGATGATACATCTGACCGGATGGTAGGGGGGCTGACATGGACCACAATATTGCAGAACTTATTTTTTGACATGGAATGAACTTAGCCATCTTACTAAAACGGTCGACTATGACAAAGACACAATCATGTTGACGGACAGTCATGGGAAAACCACTGACAAAACCAAGGTATGAAATGGATGTTTGGCCAAAGGAGCACTTGTTAAAGCTGGAAAACAACTAGTTCTTTTGAAGTATAGCAAGGACATGCTCTAGATGATGTAAGTGTGCTGGCCATGTTTTGGAAAATATCAAAATATCATCCAAATAAATAATGACATATTCATCTATGCATTCCCTGAACACTTCATTCATGAGCCTCATAAATGTAGCTGGAGCAATGGTGAGTCCAAAGGGCATAACCAACCATTCAAATAACCCCATATTAGTCTTGAAAGTTGTTTTCCAAGTATCCTCAGCCTGTATTCTCACCTGATGGTATCCACTTTTAAGATCAAGTTTGCTGAAGAATTTAACACCTTGTAGTTGATCTAACAGGTCATCAATTCTTGGAACATTTGGAAGAGGTGTTGCTGGAATGATCTCAATTGCATGATTAATTGCTCTTTCAGGTGGTAAAGAAGTGGGTTCCTGAAACACACTTTCATATTTCTGCAGTATTCTGTTTACTTGGAAATTGTTGACTTGAGAAGTAATGGTGTGCCCTTTATCTTTTACTTGTTGTTCTTTTGGACGAATGAAAATAAGTGCAAGTGCTTGAGCATTATTACTGGATTTTTTGGCTTGGCGGCAAGTAAGCAAAATATTATTTGATTGCTTTGCAGATATTGGAGTGCTTTTAATGAGAAAATATTTTTGATCTTTTTGCAGTGTGTATGTATTTTTATATGCATCATATGTTGCTCTCCTATCATATTGATATGGTTTACCTAGAAGTAACCCACAACAATCCATCGGTGTGACATCACACATTACTGAATCTCAAAATTTGGGGCCAAATGCAAAATCCAGTGTGCACGTGTGTGTTATTTTGGATGTGTTTGTGCTGTCCTTCCACCCAAGAGAGTATGGGTGAGGATGTTTTGAAGTAGGGAGCTTAAGCTTGTCGACAATGGACTGCACAATCAGGTTCTTCTATGAGCCATTGTCGATTATACAATCTACTACAAAGTTATGGAGTAAGTGAGCTCTAGTGACAAATAGATGGTCACGATCACCGGCTCTGGAATGGTGATTCATGAGTGTTACATTATTGAGTTGCCCTCTCAACTCTTCATAAATTTCTTCTTCACCAGAAGTCTTGATGGGGTTATCACAAGTCCCCTCATCGGACTGTACAAAAAAATTCTTCTTCTTTTGTAATTGGGGGCATTGAGTTTTATCATGGCCTTGCCTCTTACAATAGTTACAGAATTTAGTGGTTGGAGCATGAGAAAATGAAGAAGAAGAAGAAGAATTTTTAGAAGCAAGGGATGCATAAGAAGTGGGATTAATAGAAGAAGAAACATTAGGAGATCTCTTTCTATCAACCTGATTCTTGTACCCATCCTCTGTTGATGCATCTGAGTAGCGAGGCTCCCGACGTTGTGCGATGAACTTCTCTTCAGCTAAAAGGGCATGTTTGAAAACATCATCCAATGTAATGCAAATAGTGTATTTGACTTCTCTATAAAAGTGGGCTAGAAGACCACTTTTAAAATTTACAATCAAAACCGCATCAGAATCTGAGATCCCAAGTAATACTCGAAGGCGGTTGAAGTGATGGATAAAATCCTGCATGGATTCCCTTTTTCCTTGATGGAGTCGTAGCCATTGATTCAATAAGTCATCCTCATAATTTGATGGATAAAAATAAGCCTTTAAAATTTGTACCATCTCCTCCCACGTACCAATTTTTTGATTGGCGATTAGGACTTTGGCTATGTTAGAAATTTTGAGCTTTGCAATTTGAACTTTTCCCATCTCTGGAGTTTGGTTGTACTCGAACCAAGTCTCCATGTCAAGAATCCAGTTGTTGAGTACATCAGGATCCCAAGAGCCTTCATATAATTTCACATCACACTTTGGGTGGGAAGAATTTAAAGAAATTTGTATGTCTTGCAATATGGCAGCCATTTTTACCATTTGTTCTTGTTGTGCTGCCAGTTGTTCCTGTTGAGCTGCCATTTGTTCATCGTGAGAAGTCGTGAGTTCTGCCAACTTTTCAACAATGGCCATGTTTGTCACCATCGGTCTACTAGGAGTAGGCAAATGCTTGTTGGGTGCCAGTGCACCACTGGACAACTTCAACGACTAGTAAGACCCCCTATAAAACACACACAACAAGCAATGCCCCAATGGTTAGTGGGTTTACAACACTCCAACGAATATCGCAAGTGAGGCCCCAATGGTTAGGAAGATGGACAAATAGTCAACTAACGACTAGTAACAACTAAAACCAAGTACGAAAACTTGGATCAAGAGCCGAGGGTTGAGGTCAGAGGAACCCTAGCTAGCTGAAGGTCGATGACCAGAGGGACCTCCGTAGAGTTTTTGAATGAGAAGTGCTCAAAAGGTGTGCGAAAAATGGAAGAGTGTTCCTCCCAAGCCTAGATCTGTTGGTGGTTTTCTCGTTCCCCCTGTGAACCAACCTGGCCTAGGGGAAGAGGATACTTGCCAATCCAACAGTTGGCTCTGATACCATTGATGTGGGAAACACTCTAAAATAGACACAAGGAATTAGCACAAATGAAAACTGTCATTTACATTAATCAAAAACATATTTATAGGTATGTCTACCTTTACAAAAGTAAAATTTAATATGCACGATCCATGTGAGTATTAAATGCAATCCTAATCCCTATCACCTATTGTAAGTGCTCTCCATCCATGATCCACCAAGAACCCAACCATAGCCTCCACACCACTTGGGTGGATGTCAATCCCGCACATAGCTCCTTGTACCACTGAATTGTCCTCACTGGATGACTTGAATGTACCTCCTCAGCAAAAGCCCATTACCTAACATAGGGTTTCTCCCTACCAAACTCTCCCATAGGCAAACCCTCTGGTTGAGCAACCCTAAAATACTCCCATCCCCAACATTGTAGCAATAATATGCACCCCAATCCCTTCTGCCTTCGCCTGGCAATCTCACATAACTCTCAGTATACTTGCACTAATAAGGCAGGAGCCCATGCGTACACCTAATTCTTAGTGAGCATATCATTCTCTATCCCTATCAGGTTCCAAGGAAACTTGCATCTGGTACTGTTCGAGGCCACAATGTTGGCCAACACGAACATCACAAAAGCACGAAGGGGGTCCAACTCCTTGTCCACATACATGGACAAATAAGGTATGTCTCCATTCTCCACCTTCACCCCTACCATGCATCCACAAACATCCTCATCATCTCTGTCTTTTGATTAAGCCCGAACTTAACCTGGATCCCCTCCACCGGTACCTTGAGGATACAATATACATCCTCCAAGGTAACTATCACCTCATCCATGGGGAGTTGAAAGGTCCCCCTATCTGCATCCCACCTCTCCACCAAGGCAGAGAGGTACCCCTTATTGGCCCCTCACCACATCTAGTTAGGCTACCTTCACTAGTCCCACCTCCCCCAATATTTCCCATTGATCATCTGTAATCGCCTTCCTCATCTCGAGGATGTAAGACAAAATCGATATCGAGCCTTCAAAACCCTAAGATGTAGCACAACACAAAATGTTAATAAATAAAAATCACAAAAACATAACAAAAATTTTAAACAATACAAAAGCATAATGTTACCTTCGTAGCTTGCAACCTGTTCACAACCCTGGCCCCTGCACCAACTCCCTCCGTCGCCATAGCTTTCGTACCCAAACTTCAATACATCACTTCACTCCTCACTTCCCATAACTCCTTAGATGCAACTTATCAAACTCCCAAATACACAAATGAGCTTCAATATTACCTAAAAAGCTATTTATAGCTGCTTCAAGCACCTTGGGATGCCCACGAACATTTCCTGGTGTGCTGAACTGCTTGCGGGAATTTTTGCAAACAATAAGTGCTTGCGGGCATTTGGCGTTAACATTGAAAAAAGATAAAACTAGTACAAATCAATGGCTCACCTTCACCAAATCAATTCAAACTACATCCATGCATTCATTTCATCATTTTATTATGTTTTGTGAATATTACAGCTAATTTGGACGCATAATCATCGTTTGCGACCACATTTTGCAAATTCATAACACAAGTTACAAAAGCACCCCAAAAGGGTATAAATCTTCACAAAATGATGATCATCATAATTTTCATCATTCATACATCATCTTCACTTCATTTCACATCATCATTTACATATTTTCCCAAGCCTAAACAATATTCAAGTGAACCATGTAGCTAGTGAGTTATTCTATATACTTGGTGATTGTAGTGATTTGCATCCATGCAATTCAGTAAGATGAATAGCTTACCATAAGGACACTTGTCCATGATCATCATCACTTATCTCCTTGCTCGAGATCACAATCATATTTGATACTTCACATTTTGAGTGAAACCCTACCAAGAGCAATTTGCACAAACACTATCATTGATGGCCTAGTTCGTGGGGCTTAAAACATGGAAAAAATCAACTTTCATCATTACACATTTCCTTGACAGTCATCATAGTGATCAGCTTTAGCTAGGGTGATTGGTTCCGATCTTAAGAATTATTTAATAGTCACTAGCTGACCCTCCAAGGGTGACTACTTTTCTTTGCATACTCATCTTTGCATATCAATGACGTCAGAAGGTAAAGTGTTTCAATAGCATCGAATCACCCCAAAATTTGGGGCAACCACATTTAGTTTTGACTTTCCCACAAAGGGATACATCTTACATGATCATGGCATCTACACTTGGCAAAAATTCCTTCATCTATTGGGGCAAAACAAACACATTTTTACATCACACATTTTCAAAAATCCCTTCATCTGTTAGGGCATAGAATAAACACAATCGTTCATCCCATTTCATACATTTCAAAAATCCCTTCATCTATTGGGGCGTAAACAGACGTATATTTTTCACACATCCCTTCATCTGTTGGGGCATAAATAGACACATCTTGCATCACATTTTCACAAATCCCTTCCTCTATTGGGGCAAAAATAGACGCATCATATTACATTATCACCAATCCCCTTCCTACCATTGGGGCAAAAATGGTATCACATTTTACATCATTCATATCGTCCACATTACATTTTGCACAAGATTTTTCAATTAGCTCATGAGATTCATTATGCAAACTCATTCACTAATTGAGGGGGTAAGATACGCAAAACTCAAATTATTTTATTCTTTTGTCTTCAAGATCATGTTCCACATCCCAAGAGAAGCTACTTCTGCACCTGGCAAAAATAGGTGTCTCGTGTTTTTGCATTGCCTTGTGTTTCATGCAATGCAGTACAAAAAGGGGCATCTATAGACACCAAAATCTAGCCACTTGTCCTCCACCCATACTTTCCCACCATTTCCACCACCAAAACATAGTCATTTTCCCTCCATCCTAGCTTTCCCGCCATTTTTACCTATTATATATATATTTAAATAATAATATTTTATATATAATTAATATATATATTTATATATAAATAAATCGATCCCATCCATCCAATTTTATTAAATCTCATCTGTCCACTTCCCTCAATCCATGCCACACCCTAAATTTAATATCTACCCTTAGATGTTGTCTAATCTCAGCCACACGATTAGTATCGTTGAAACCCTAGCATGCCCTAGGTTAGATTATAAATAGGAGCCATTTTGATGGCTCAACCCCTAAGTATTTTCTTGAGTTTTTGAATTTCTTGAGATCTTGAGTTCCTAAATCCTTGAGTTTTTGGATTCCCTAAGTTTCCAACCCAGCCTTTGTGCCCTAACCCCACTCCATCCACCATATTCCCTGCTCCCTTGCTCACCATCACCGCCACTACATCCTGTGCCTTCGCTAGATCTACTTCTGTAGAATCCTCCCTCATCTTCTAAGCACCTTCGAGTGCTTTTTGTCAATTCCAAGAACCTTTGGGTGCCTCCCTACTAGGCCCACATGCCCTCGAGAATTTTCTATAGCTGCCAAGCACCCACGGGTGTTTTACGTAAGCCCTTCTGAAAACACCCTAGCCTTCAAGCAATGCTAGGGCACACTTTCTCCATCGACCTGCAACAAATCTAGTTTTCGAAAGATATCCAACAAGGAGCAAGGTAAATCATTCTTTGTTTTTTAATTTTAATATTTTCTTATTTGCTCGCAGTAGTGTTTCATGGTAGTTAAGGTTTTATTAATGTCTTAGTGTCTCATGTAGTGGAACCCTCTCAGTTATTACTAACTCTCTTCTTTCATCTTCTTTGTGCAGATTTGGAAATTCATTAGCATTAGACAACTGTTTAAGCTGGAGTGGTCTGACATCGAATACGTAGAGTCGACTCACACCTATTGGGAGCAGAACACAACTGAAGACACCACCATTTGTTGTAGCTAGGGTTTTGGAGAACCCTAGCAATCTATGTAAAAATTGTATCACAAGGGATTCTTAAATCCACTATTGTAACAACGAAGTTTTTAGGCTCCCCCCATTTAATATAAATCTCATTTGTTGTGCAATATATGGTTATTTGAATTCTGTTTATTTAGCATTGCTTGGTGTCGTGTTTTTATCTTCACATCCCAAATTAGAACTATGGCAAAAAAAGTCATGATAAAGTCTAAAGGAGGAGTAGCATGAACAAAGGTAATAAATTTCTAACTGCACATTATTATTTTGTGCGCCTGATTATTTTGGGGATATAAAGTTAGAAAAATAAATATTTTATAAGATTTAATTTTTTTATGAAAAAGAATTAATAATATGGAGTCATAAGGGCATAAATTATTTGAATTGAAAGTAATTTTGAATGCGATTTTGGAAATTGGAGGGATAAGAATTAATTAAATTTGATTATTAAAGATTGAAATAAAATTATGAAATTTGAATGTTATTTGAAAAATTGAAGTTGATAATTTGGGAGTTATAAGTAGATCACTAATTTATTGAAGAAATTTGATTATTGGTTGAAATTTAAAATTTAAATGAGTTCCATTGTGTCAAATAGTAAAAGTTTCCTTTCTGAATCACAACTTTTGAAAGGACTAAATTTTACATCATGGAAAATCAAAATGAAATCAAATCTCATTGTTGAGAAACATTGGGATATAGTAAATGGAACAAAGGAAAAGCCAAAAAAAGAAAGAGAAACAAATATTTGAAGAAAATGATGCAAAAACCCATATGTTGCTTATATTTGGGGTAATTGATGAAATCTAGCCATACATAAGTGAAGCAAAGACTTCAAAATATGCTTGGAAAAAATTATGCACAATATTTGAAGAAAAGAACAAAGCAACTATATTGCATTTGCAGTCACAATTGTATTCATTAAAGGTTAATAGTGGAGAGAGTATAGAACTTTTTCTTCAAAGAATATAAAATTTAAAGTCTAAGTTATTAACTCTAGGAGAAAAATTAGAAGACAAACTTCTTGTCAAAGTTACATTAAGAGCATTTCCATAAACTTACAAACACTTAGTCACTTCACTTCAAGTGTGAAATAAAACAACCTTTGATGAATTATGTCATGACCCTCCCAGATGGACCTTTGAACATGGAAAATCAATGTATTAACAAATGTGACTAATACTCGATTTTGTGCAATTAAGAAGTCTCACAATAATAAATAGATAGTGAAGGATATGATACTGCTAATGAATTGCTAATGTGTAGGATTAGGTGCACTCGCGAATGGAAGAAATCAAGTCATCCATCGGAGACGAGAGTACTTGAGAAAGGGGAAATGATGATAAGGCAACTTGAAGGTAACACATACATATACCTTCATATAGGCATGCATTTGGTAAAGGGATGATCATTAATATCTAGCCACCTTGAGCCCCAGATTGATGGCCTAGTAGCCATCATAAGTTCTAGAGGTTGAGATAGGTGATTAGATTGACAGAAAGATTCCCTCTTTGTTTGATGCACTTGCATGATTGTATTTTACTTCAACATTATTAAACCTGATAACTGGTGAGCATGGAGTAAATGGTTTGCCTTGACAACTTCATGTGTGCTTGTTTAAATAAATATTTTATTTATTTAAAAAACAAAAAAAATATATTGTTTAAATAAATGTTTGATTTATTTAAAAAGCAAAAAGATATTGTTTAAATAAATGTTTGATTTATTTAAAAAGCAAAAAGATATTGTTTAAATAAATATTTGATTTATTTAAAAATCAAGAAGATATTGTTTAAATAAATGTTTGATTTATTTAAAAAGCAAAAAATATATTGCTTAAATAAATGTTTGATTTATTTAAAAAAAACAAGAAGATATTGTTTGGATAAATAATTGTTTTATATAAAAGCATAGATCTCATTGAAAATGAGTGGTTGGTTATGTAAATGATGCTGGTAGATGTCATTTGTAATAAAATGATTGATTTATCTATTAGCATTAGTATTGAAATAATCAAAGAGGTAATCAATTTACCAAAATGATTGCCTAGCAAAAAACTTATCTTGAAATAAAAATAAGAAAATAAGTATAATTCTTTAAAAAATTCAAGGTAAGGTCTTTGCCTTAGCATGTCTAGGAAGCCGTCACCCACCCAATGAACAATCCCAAAGCGTTAATGTGACAAGATGGTATTCAACAGAATAGGCCGGGTCACCCTTTGGAGACCCAATTAGGCCAATTGTGCGAATCTCCTCTAATGTGAGAGGAAAGCTCTTTATGGCGATCACCTAGGAAAGAGAAGAGGGTGGTGTTCACCCTACTACTTATCGAAGGTGGTCGGGGAGTAATGACAGGTAGGCAAGAACGTGGATTGAGGAGGGAGAAAATATGTGGAGGGGAAAACGAAGGGATGAGGCATGAAAGGAGAAGAGAAAGGGAGAAAGCAAGAGGATAGGGAGCGAAAACAAGGAGTAATGAAGCAGTAGAGCGACGAACATCCACCCGAACCTAGTTGGTCTTCATCCAAAATTGGTAATTATGCTATTCTTTGTGTTTTAGCATTGTAGCCATTGTTGTGTTGGAAGACATAGAGCATCGTAGCTATTACTGTGTTGGAAGACACATAACATCGTAGCTTCTATGTGTTTAGCATCGTATCTATCCTCTACGAAGAAAGATGCATAGCATTGTAGCTGTTGATGTGTTGGAAGACGTATAGCATCATAGATTCTCTATGTTTTAGCATAGCTATCCTCTACAATGGAAGATGCATAGCATCGTAGTCGTTACTGTATTGGAAGATGCATAACATCATAACTTCTCTATGTTTAGCACCGTAGCTATCCTCTGCGATGGAAGATGCATAACATCATAACCGTTGCTATGTTGGAAGACACATAACATCATAGCTTCTTTATATTTTAGCATAGCTATCCTCTATGATGGAATATGCATAACATCGTAGTCGTTGCTATATTGGAATATGCTTAGCATCGTAGCTTCACTATGTTTAGCATCATAGCTATCCTCTACGATGGAATATGTAGAGCATCGTAGCCATTGATGTGTTAGAATATGTAGAGCATCGTAGCCATTGATGTGTTAGAATATGTAGAGCATCATAGCCATTGCTGTGTTGGAAGACACATAGCTTTGTATATTTTTGTTGTGTTGTGGATGCGAAGACATCATGGTTACTATAGTCGTTGGCTTTTGGTTGGGTATTGTGGGCGGTAACTAGTCAGGTAACACCGAAGCTTCTCTGTCCCTTCTAAACCATCACTGTAGGATAGATGCCTTAGGATAAAAGTGTGAGGGTCATCTGATAGGACATCCGATTGGGCATCATAAGTTACCTCTCCATTGCAAAGTTATAACCAACTCAGGAATATCCTTGGGTGCTATTGGCACCGAGGATGATCTACCCCTATCTCGATAGCTATCGATGCCACGAGTACGTGGACACCATTTTCTTTTGAACTATTAGGGTAGAAGCCACTTCGATTGAACCTTAGGTCACCCTGTGTCTTACCTCGCAATGTGTATTGTGCTAGCCAAGATGTTGGATGCTTCGTCATCCAATAGCTCATTCCAGTTGGTAGAAGCTTTGATTATTGTTCTTTGTCTAATTGTAGATTTTATGAAATAAAATTGAATGATGGTTATTTTGTAATTTAAGGGTATGAGACCTCATTTTATGAAATAAATAGAATGATGATTATTTTGTAATTTAAGGGTATGGGACCTTATGTTATGAAATAAATGGAATGAATGGTTATTTTGTAATTTAAGGGTATGGGACCTTATGTTATGAAATAAATGGAATGAATGGTTATTTTATAATTTAAGGGTATGGGACCTTATGTTACAACAAATATTGAATATTATCTATATATATGTTTGGAAACATTCGAACTTAGGTCTCTTCCTTGAAATATTAGGAATAATTCCACTTGATTCAATGAGTTTATACAGGTTTTTATAAGGAGTGGGGTTTGAACCTTAAACCTAATACCAATTGATTCAATGAGTTTATACAATTTTTTATGAGTGGGGTTTGAACCTTAATCTCTCAAAAAAATGTCAAAACCCTTACCACTATAATAAGTTTGCAGCTATATAAAATAAATATATTATTACAATCACTTCAATTTTTTTTTTTAATAATGTAAAGATTTCTCCATCACGCTTATTTCGCTCTATTTCAAATCCTTGTGAATAAATGGAAAGATGGTTATTTTGTAATTTAATGGTATGGGATCTTATGTTATTAAATAAATGGAAAGATGGTTATTTTGTAATTTAAGGGTATGGGACCTTATGTTATGAAATAAATGGAATGAATGGTTATTTTGTAATTTAAGGGTATGAGACCTTATGTTATGAAATAAATGGAATGAATGGTTATTTTGTAATTTAAGGGTATGGGACCTTATGTTATGAAATAAATGGAATGAATGGTTATTTTGTAATTTAAGGGTATGGGACCTTATGTTATGAAATAAATGGAATAAATGGTTATTTTGTAATTTAAGGGTTTGAGACCCTATGTTATGAAATAAATGGAAGGATGGTTATTTTGTAATTTAAGGGTATGAGACCTTACGTTATGAAATAAAATGGAATGATGATTATTTTTAATTAGAGGTTATGAGACCTTATGTTATGAAATAAAATAGAATATTGGTTTATTTTGTGATTAAGGGTATGGGACCTTAGGTTATGAAATGAAGAAAAATGTTTAATGGGAATTATAGTAGTTGCTTTAAGTGATGGAATGTGTGAACCCAATTTACTTAGCAATTATGGGTATGGAGCTTTAATTGTTGAGAAGGGTAGTTCATTTATTTCAAATAGAGCACATGAGCTAATGCACGGTTGACTTATTCTCTCAAGTTGGATGAGAGGGAAAATGGAAAGGGTAGTTTCTATGATAAGTACTATGCATTAGTAAGTTGAATTGATTGGGTTATTTGTATAGTTGCAATTTGGTAATGAAATAAGTAAGTGCATTTAGAGGCATGTCTATCTGGATCCACGAGTGTCCTGATCCCCTACTATCCTCACTTGATCGATGGAAGAGTGGGAAGGCCAAATTCATGAGATTGACCAATTCACAAGTTTGCTCTCTACCGTACATCTTGTTATTTATACAATAGACAATATTGTGGGGAGATTTCCATGATAAAAAGGATGTAAAGTACTGTGCAAAGTATGGGGTGTACCATACTTACTTATGTATCTAAATGAACATTGCAACTTCTATATTTAGTATCTCTCTATTTAGTTTTCTGCATTTAATTCTTTTAATGTATGTTTATTTGGTGATTGTTTTTTTGCACTTGATTGTTGTTGCTTGTTGATAGTTCATTTTTGTTAGATTTAGTATCTATATTTTTATGCTCTTATGATGTTAAAAATAAAGAAACATTAGTAAGTTCTAGGTGAAATTAGAGGGTACCTAAGGGATTGATACCCCTTAGGGAGATTGGTAACTAGGTTTAGAAGATTGTACCGGAGTTAAGCTAACTTGTTAGTGGACAAGATTGATAGCTTGGCTTGCAATACACATAACATGCCCACACATAACGATTTGTGTGGATACGAAGATGCGTGTACACCTTCTAACGATTGGAGGTGGTAAGTCTAGCTCATCAAGACTGATGAGAGGGATAGACTTATGTGCATAACATAAGATAGGCTTATGTATATGGGACTTGCTTGAAGGGAATCTTGTGTGGTATATTTCTTGATAAAATTAGGGGATTTCAAACATTAAATTGGTCTAATGTTGGTCAAGGATTTATGAATCCTTCTCCTTAGTTCAAAAAAAAAAATGTAATCTTTTCTTTTTGTTTGTGTGTTTTTCTTATTTCATGTTTTTTTGCGGTGTTACATTTGGTATCGGAGCTCTAGGTTCGAGGGTATAGAGCTTATTATATGCTATAGAAAATATTTAGGGATATACAATAGAGGCTTTCTTAGGAATAAGCTAAAATCTAGAGTAACCTAGAGTCTCTGCTTTCTTAGGATCTAAAGGAGTTGATTCCAAAAAGGGATGAATATTATGATACCTCACTATGGGCTTTGGTATTAATGATATATCCTGACCTTGGAATCCCATCCTAGTTAGATATATAATGAATAGCAAAAGAAGGACTCTATATTATGGTTAAGTTAGTAATTCAGTTAAGAGAAAAACTATAACCTAACTCTTTTTTTGGTGGAAACAAAATAAAGATGCCACCCAAGGCCAGGATGAAAAGACCTCCACCTAGAAAAACTCAACAAAGTAATGTCGAAGAAGAGATCCAAAATGAGGATCTAGAGGTTCCCAATGTAGGAATAGAGGAACTTACTACTACAGTTGTCAAATTACAAGATCAATTAAGATAAGTACTAGAAACTATGGCAAATCAAAATTCGTAGACTAGAGATTCAAAAGTCAACCAAGTTGAGGGGCTGACAGTAGAAAAAAATCAAGCAAGAACCTTCTTAGAGAAATATATGGTAAGTTTGATAGATAAGTGGATGGAGACACAACTAAAGCTTGGTTAATAGATTTGGAAGTCTTCTTCATAGTAAATGGGTATTCTTTGGGTACTCAAACAGTTTGGGCAACTATTTACCTTGAAGAAGCTACCCTGGATTGGTGGGAGACTTACTATGAGGAAACTAAGATTGAATTGGTAGATATTCCATGGAAGGAATTTACAGTCATATTCAAGAAGATATTCCTCACAAAGCACTTCTATGCATTGAATTTTGAAGAGTTTGCCAACATAAGACAAGGGACTAACTTAGTGGAGGTATACTACAAGAAGCTGGTAAATTTATTGAAGCATGTACCTACCTATAATGAGAAGATACAGATTCATAATTTTACTCATGGATTACAATCTAGAATAAAGCATGACGTGGAGATGCAGGAACCTAAGTCATTGTAAAAGGCCTATGATTTGGCAAAGAAAGTAGAATTATATTTCTGCTATAAGTATGAAAACTTGATCGAGCAAGAATGTCAAGAACTTAAGAAGAGGAATAGTAATGGGGTTGATAAAACCAAGTGTGCCATCATGGGGTGCACCCATTTTATTTGTGAAAAAGGGATGAGTATTTAAGATTGTGTATCGATTATACGATGTTGAATAAGGCTAGAATCAAGAACCGATACCCCCTGCCCAAGATCAAATATTTATTCAACTAGCTAAGAGATTCCACAATGTTTACCAAGATAGACGTAAGGTTAGGGTATCACCAGATGAGGATTCATGAGGAAGTCACTCACAAAATGACATTTAAGACAAGGTTTGGGTATTACAAGTTCACCGTCCTATCCTTTGAACTAACTACTGCTCCTGTTGCCTTCATGAATTTAATAAATAATGTGTTTAGAAGGCATCTGGATCAATTTATCCTTGTATTTATTCATGAAATCCTCATATACTCACAAAATAGGAAAGAGCATGATAAGTATCTCAAAATCATGTTGGAACTGCTAAGGAAGAATCAACTCTATGGTAATATAGCCAAGAGTGATTTCTGTGTCGGAGGTGTGCTATTTAGAGCATATTATGTTAGAAAAGAGGATCACAATAGATCCAGAGAAAATAGAAGCCATGATAAAATGGCCATCCCTACTAATGTTACTAAGGTGAGAAGCTTCATGAGGCTAACGAGCTATTAATGATGCCACACAAAGGATTTCTCAAAAATCACCTCGACGATAACTAATATCCAAAATAAGGGAAAATAATTACAAATGGATGAAGAAGTGCAAGGTCGCTTTCACCATGTTGAAGCAAAGACTTACTATTGCACTGATACTAAAGATTTTGAACCCTCAAGGAGAGTTTACAGTATGCACTGATGCATCATTGGAAGGACTAGGAGGAGTGCTCATGCAAGGAGAGTCAGTAGTGGCTTATACTTCAAGGAAGCTTAAAAAGCATGAGGTTAACTACAATACTCATAATTTAGAGTTAGTCGTTGTAGTTCATGCTTTGAAGGTCTGGCACCATTATCTAGTAGGAAGACCCTTCGAGATAAAATTAGACCATCAGAGTCTGAAGTAGATATTTACTCAACCAATACTCAATGCGAGGTAGGGAAGATGGGTCGAGTTCCTCGCTAAGTATGCTTTTGAAATTGAGTACATTAAAGGAAAAAAATAAGATTGTAGATGCCTTGAGTAGAAGGAGACACATAACAACCATAACCAGAAGCCACATACAGCTCATGGACCAAGTGAAATAGGAGCAATATCAGGATGAATATTTTTAGGAAATTCGAGCCAAGTTAAGAGAGGACCCAAAGAACAATAAGGAATTTGAGGTAATAGATGACCTCGTATGTTACAAAGGAAGGATCATCATACCAAAATTAGGGAAATTAAGAAGCTATTGATGCAAGAAGCCCATAGATCTCCTTATATGGATCACCCTAGAAGGGCAAAAATGAGAGAAAATAAAAAAATGACCTTTTTCTGGCTAGGGATGAAGAGGCATATTACAAATTTTGTGGCTTGATGCCTTGAGTGCCAAAAGGTCAAGGTAGAATGTAATAATTCTATAGGATATTTGTACCCCCATAATATACCTATTCAAAAATAGCAAGTCATATCGATGGATTTTATTATAGGCTTGCCTAAGACTAGGTACCAACACGATGCAATCTTTGTTGTAGTCGATAAATTGACCAAGGTCGCACACTTCATACCTGGAAGCACCAAGGATGATGCTCAAGTGGTAGCTAATAGGTTTGTTAAGGAAGTGTTCTGATTGCATCGATTCCCAGAGGTAATTATATCAGATAGGTATTCCATGTTTACTTCAAAATTTTGGAGGGCCTTGTTGGAACCATTTCTTGCATCCATAGGATTTGATTGTCACACTACAAGAAATCATTTGAAACCAATGAGCTATTAGAGGCTCTGGTCAACCTACCTTTTCATTCTGGTCAATTTGCTCCATGGCTTTTTCAGATGGATTACCTTTTACCATCCCTATTTATAAATCGAGCAGACTCATGCATGGTTTCATTTTAGACCAGTTTATCTTGTTGCCCGCGTGGTACATGGTCAAACTTAAAAGATCTAATTTTATTCTTTTGTACAAAGCTCGTCACTTGAATAGTCTGTATCATCCTTGCTCGGGTACTGTCCATGTGATTTTATTTGATAGTCTACTTATTTTATCTCTTGGTTGTTGCCTGAATTAGTCGTTTCCATGATCCTTTTGCCTGTACTTCCAATTCACCTTGCAATGGTTGTTGTTTGTCGTAACTTACTCCTGTTTAATTGGTTGTACCTATTAGTGATTCACCACCTTAGTCCAACTTGCATTGTTATTGTATTACTCTTTTCTCCTGGTTGCAGTCCACCATATTTGCACATGGGGGATCATGCCTATTGAATCTACCAATTCATGATTATTGTTGGATGGAAAATGCATCGCGTACCTCTGTTTGATACTTTCATATCTGCAAAAATGTTAGCCCTATAATATGGAAGGTACATATCAATGGTGGTCATGCACAATATAGGAGATATTTTAACCTTTAATTGGTTAGTCGATTCATGCCTTTATTTTACTAAGGATATTAACCTTTGTCTCAAAATTTAATTAGAGCTTTATCCTAAGTTTGATATTTGCTTATTAGAGAGTAATAAAAATTACTAACCTTTGGTTAATGGATGACCTTTAATGACCAGATTACCTTGCTAATGATTTACCGTTCGATCAACCATGCGGTCCTGCGCGTTCAATCGATCATCCAAAATTGTTATCAAAGAGAGGGGGTCGTTATCACATGTTTAGACTCTTTATTAACCTTAATTATTCTCCTTTAGGGAAATAAACCATGTCTCTTAACCTCCAGGTAGATTGGTCATGCGCGACCGTCGGATCTAGTCGGGATTCACCATTATCATTGGATCTGGTAGATCTATGCTCTTTTTATTTGACTTTATTTCTCTTTGATGGTCATGAGTAAGCGCTAGTCATTGGATTTTACTCAGGGATAAGCACGACCATCCGATCTTGGTCAAATACCACTTAATCAATCAACCTACTTTGTCATCTTTTGTCCTTTTCAAACGTCACCATTAGATCCAGTAAATTAGAGCACGAACATTCAATTATCCCAAGTTGTTTCCTCTTTTAATCGGTGTTGGCTCCAACAAAGCACTATCATTGGATCTCTTCTTGGAAAGAGCATGATCATTGATCGTCTTTAGCCTTTTGACCTGTCAACCTTTAATGGTTACGTGGGATCATAGTCGTAGGATTAGGTTGCATTTGAGCACGACCATTTGATCTTGACATGATGAAATGCTATTGTAGGATTAACTTGTAATCAAGCATCATCATTGATATCCTTTGCTTTGATTTGACCAAGGGAAAAGCATCATCGTTAGATATTTCTTCGATCGAGTGCAGCTATCGAATTATATTCTGTCTTTATATAACGTGTTATCGATAAGGTGCGATCATCGGATCTAAGTGGGTTTAATCGCCACCGTTGATCTCTTTATTGTGAGAGATAGCTTGGTTCAACTCAGTCATGGATTTCTAATTTGGCGAGATGAAATGCTTCAAGCATTGTCATTAGATCGGGCATACAATATTGATCGTGATCATTGATCCTATTTGACCTACAAGTTTAGTAGCTGAAAGGTGCATGCTTTTGATTTTCATTAACCTTGATTAAGCGGATGGGGGATAATTAGTAACGTGTTTAAGACCCTTGCTAAACATGATTAATCTGACTAATCAAGTGTTGACTTGGTCTTACCACCCGACTTACCTTTGTTTATCTGAAGTGAGCGCTACCATCAGATTATCTCGTGAAAGAGTGCATCCATTGATCTCCTTCAATTCTACACATAATTTTAAATGTAATACTTTTAAACTAACCTTGGTGGTTTATGGTAAAAGCGCATCCATTGGATCAATTCTTGATCAAGCGCAACCATGGATCTTCCATGACCATTGTACCTAGGCTTTCAAACTTTAAGACCAGGGTGCTTTATTAAATCGAGCGCATCCATCCGATTTCTCCTCGATGAAGCGTTGCCTTTAGATCTCTTATAATCTGCAAGCTTGATAACCGAAAGGGGTGCATCACTTTATTTTGATAATCCTTGATTAAAGCCAAAAGGGGGTAATTAGCTAATGTATTAGACCCTTGCTAATCATTATTTAATAGTTTTAATTAATATTTTTACCTTTAGCCTCTTTAATGAACCTTTTATGAGAGCGCAGCCGTTCGATTAGATCTTAATCAAGCGCTACCATTAGATTTTACCAATTAGGCTCAATTTTTAATTTTAAGGGGTGCATACCCTCAAGGTTTTAATTAATTTTTCATTCAAACCTTAGGTTTTTAGACTTTAGACCATGGTGTTTCCTCATTAGACCTCGAATTATCTCCTTTTAATACTTTAGGACTTAGGGGTTTATTCATTAGGCTTAGGTCCGATTATTATTTTTAAATCATGAACCTTACTTTAAAGTCGGGTATTTTTATGATTTTACCATGGTAGTGGATCCTTATATAATTTGACCTTTATGGATTTTTAAATGATAAAACAATGGTCATAAGATCAATCCAAAAAATGGCTAAGGTTAATTTCATAAATCAAAAATATGGAAATCAACTTCTTAGATGAAAATGCAACAGAAGCTAGCAACTTTTGTTAATTTTATTGAAACCAAAAATTTAAAATTGGGGGTTTCAGATGTTGAGTCAATTTTGGCTCCAACATAGGCTCTGACTGGGACAATGTGTTGAAAACATGAGGCACTTGAGAATTACAGAATCTCCTAGTTTTATTGCAATCTTTAGACAAAAATTTTAAATCATCAAGACTGATAAGTAAAGCTTAAAAAATAAAACATAACAACTTTTTAAATTGAAAAACTGTAACAACAACATAATATCAAAGTAATAGAGCATTAAAAACTGTAATCCCTTTTATTCAATTTGGAAACTAGGGTCAGAATTTTAGAAACAGATGAGTTTTTTAGATATATTGTTATGTTTGTTTTAGCTAAGTCATAGGATATGATTACACATAATTTGTCAAAGCTATTTGTTCCATCATGCTTTGGCCCATGTGTGTGTTTGTGCATTCATTTTGATTCCTAAGTCTTCCAAAACTTTGCCATATCTGAGAAAAATAGTTAAGCCTAATGTATGATTTCACTCTTAAATATTTTCACCATTCTGTAGGGCTCCACTACCAATCAAGCATCTATAGCCTCGGTGGAGTTGCTTCTAATCCCATCCGGTTTTACTCTACTACCAGTCAAGCATCTATAGCCCCGGTAGAGGTTTTCCAAGATATCTCAGGTAGTGACTCAATTTACTTTATTTTGATTTTCTTTCTCGTTTGAGAAGTATTTGGATATAAGCAAATTGTGCAATGAGTATGCCTGAGTTGAGGATTAGTTTATAGCTAAAAAGGATGAGTGTAATGATTTTTAGCTCAACCACCTTCTCAAAGATAACTCTATTCCTTGGACCTTGAAGTCACCTTAAGTATCATTTGTAATGTGAGGCTTTAACATGGTGTTTCAATCAACTCTGATTTCATTCTGTTTTATCTCATATCAAATGACCATTGCATAAACAGTCATATTTGAAAAATTGTAAACATCATCAAAGTCTAAAATAAATCTCCTTTCTCCATATTTGTTTATGGAGGAACCAATAGTAATGTATACTCATCAAACTAAGAATACCATGTGAAACAACAAACTCAGAACTATACCAACAAGAAAAGAAAAGCTTATCTAGTAAACAAAATAACAACAAAATACATCACTCTATTTTTGGGGTTTTTATTTTTGTTTTTTTTATTTTCTTTTCTTTTTTTGTTTTTGTTTCCACCTTCAACAGGGATTGTACATCTTGAGGTGTTGGCCATTAATAGGGATAGCCATTAGTTCTCCCTACAAAGTCTTCAACTTGTAAGTATTTTGACCTATAACATGGGCTATCTGGTATGGACCAATCCATTTAGGTTCAAGTTTACCCTTTTCACCATGCTTATCATTTTTAGGGTCCCAATAGATGACTATATCTCCTTGAGAGAAAGGAGTACCCTTGGCTTTCTTATTAAACAATTTCATAGTTTTTTGGGTTTGTTCCATCATTCTATTAAGGGTTTCTCTTCTTTGCTCTTCTAACAGGACAATTTGGTCTAGCCTTCTTTGTAAAGGGTTGGGATCTTCATGATCTTGCAACAAGAGGGAAAGTGCCAATTTTTCTATTCTTGAGGGTAATAAGGCTTTCTCTCCATATACCATTTCATAGGGAGTCCTTCCTGTGTTTCTTTTGACAGATAACCTATCAGCCCAAAGAGCAAATTTTAGTTCACTATCCCATCCCCTTTTGTTCTTACCCAATGATATTTTTATTCTAGTTATTACATTTTTATTTGATGACTCAGCAAGACCATTCCCTTGGGGGTAATAATTAGCAGAAAGTGAGAGTTCAATTCCATAGTTAGCACAAAATTCTACCATTTCATATGAAACAAAATACTACCCATTATCTGTTACCAATTTTTGAGGAACTCCAAACCTGGTTAGAATGTTTTCTTCCAAGAATTTGATAATGGTGGTAGTTGTGGAGGTTCTTAGAGGAGCAACCTCTACCCACTTGGTGAAGTAGTCCATAGTAGTTATGATCCACTTATGTTGGCCTGATGAATTAGGCTTGATCTCTCCAATTAGGTCAATGCCCCATTGGGTGAATGGTGCTTCAATGATTACTGGTTTGAGGGGCATGGCTGCCAGTTGCTTCTTTCCTACAAAAACCTAGCAGTTATGATAGTTCCTAACATATTTATATACATATTTAAAAATGGAAGGCCAATAATATCCTGCTCTCATTATTTTATTAGTTGTGGCTTTTGGAGCAAAATGTCCTCCACAGAAACCATCATGAAATTCATTAATTATTTCTGGGACTTCATTTTCATATAAATAGACTAATAACACTCCATCAAGGTGCTTCCAATAAAGCACACCATCTTGCACATGATATTTTTGAGCTTGAAGCTTTACTGACCTCATTCTATTTGTTGATATATCTCTAGGAAAAGATAGAGTTTGTAAATATGCTAGAATTTCATCATACCATTTGCATTATCCATTATCGATTCTCCTGTTATCATGCATTTCGTTTATTGTGATGACATTATTAGAGTCATATCCTTTATATGCTAGGTATTTGGCTAAGCCCTATCCTTTTATAGTTTTGACTATTTTGAATTCAGCATCATATTGCAAAAGTTTCACCATCCATCTTGTTGGCCTTCCTAATGGCTCAGATTGGGTAAAAATATATTTTATTGTTATGAAAGGGATGCAACAATAAACTTTGTTTGAGTCGAATATACCTTTGAAATGTTCTAAAGATTGAACAATTGCATAAGCATGCTTTTCCTAGTAAGGTATATTTAAGATGTGCTCCTTTCAGACCTGAACTCATGAAGGCTATTGGCCTTTCATTATTTTCATCATATTTTTGTGAAAGAACTACAACAATTGAATGTTCATATGCATATGAATAAATGTTAAAGTCTTTAGAATAATCAGGGTAGCTTAGGGCTGGAGTAATAGAAATGGCTTCTTTTATTCTATTGAATGCTTTCATATTTTCTACTATCCATTTTATTTCTCCAGTTTTCTTAACCATGTCATTTATGGGTTTGGTCATCTCTGCAAAATTTGGGACAAATCTTCTAACAAAATTTATTTTGCCAAAGAATGACTTGACTCCTTTTAAATTCTTGGGAGGAGGAATTTTGGATATAGCTTCTATTCTTTCTAGATCAATGCTTATTCCTTTTTCTGAAACTATATGGCCTAACAATTTTCCTTGTGTAGTCCCGAATATGCACTTCTTGGGATTTAGAGAAATTCCAAATTCTTTGCACCGAGCAAAAACTATAGCTAAATGTTCTAAGTGATCTTCTGGATTCTTAGAAAATACTGTGATATCATCCAAGTATACAACTACTATTTTGAACATTAATCCTTTGAAGGCAAAGTCCATTGCTCTCTGAAAAGTAGCACCTGCATTCATCAGGCCAAAAGGTATTCTTAAATATTCAAATGTGCCCCAAGGTGTAGTGAATGTTGTTTTATGTCTGTCTTCTAGATTTATCTGAATTTGATTGTATCCAAAAAATCCATCTAACAGGGATAATCTAGATGAACCAACTACTGCTTGCAATAGTTGTTCCATATTGGGCAATGGGTAATTATCTTTTAATGAACTCTTATTTAAATTTTTAAAATCTACACAGAGTCTAATATCACCATTCTTTTTTTTTACTCGTACTAAATTGGATATCCAAGAAGAAAATCTTACCTTTCTGATTATTTTGGAATCCAGCAATTTTTGTACCTCCTTTTGCATTATTGGGTGTAGAGTAGGGTTATATTTCCTTTATTTCTGTCTAAATGGCTTGGAATCTTCCTTCAAGGGTATTATGTGTGTCATCACATATGTTTTGAAGGTTTTAAGGTCTTCATAAGTCCAAGCAAAATGTTCCTTATTCTTCTTTAAGAAACTGATGTATCCAACCTTTTCTTTTGTAGGTAAGGCCATATCTACCTTCACTATTATAGGTTCTTTCATTATACCAATGTTAATGTCTTTAGATATTACTTCTCTACGTAAAGGCTTGTAAGCTTTGTCAAAATCATCAAATAGGCTCTCTAGAGAAACCAATCCTTTGGGTATCCTATTTGTTTTCAACTGGATTACTTCTATTGGTTCTCCTATTTGGTCTTTTAGCTTGTCTTCATCCTTTTCATCATAGATTATATCTGCATATTGATTTTGCAGAGTCATGAAATCTTTAATGTCTACATCATCTTGAAAGACCTGTAGGTAAACTATGTTATCTAGCACAAAAGGCTTATAAACTAAAATAGTTGGGAACCTATCCATATATTATGTAGTTATCTCTAGATGATCTAGGCTTGAGGCATTCATAGCTAAAATATCTGCAACATGATTTTGTTCTCTTGGAATAAATGAGATATTAAAAGCTAAAAAATTTTCAATTTCTTCTAATACCGCATTTTTATATTGCTTTAGCATAGGATGCTTGGTCTGATATTTACCTTTGATTTGTTGTATAATTAGTTCTGCATCCCCTATCATAGTTAAGTAATTAATGCCCAATTCTTTTGCTTTTCTCAATCCTAGCAATAAGGCTTCATATTCAGCTACATTGATTAGTGCAAGGGAATTCCAACTATAAGGAATACCAAGGTAATTTCCCTTTATATCCGAGTCAAATTAACACCTGCACCTACTCTAGATTGGGATTTAGCTCCATCAAAAGACATAGTCCATATTTCTTGGGTTAATACTCTATCTGATTCAGCATCTACCATTTTCATAACTTCTAGATCCATATTCTTTGCTTCTGGTACTTCCACCAGGAATGGGTTGTGCCATATGGAGTAAACTCCCATCCCTTTTTCTTCCATAGAGTTTACTAAATTTATCATGGTTTCATCTATTTGAATTAACTCTACGGAGTGCTTGTTAAATGGTTCCCTTCATAAGATTATGTTTTCCTTATCTGTTATTGGGATAGTAGCATAGGACCAATCCAATTGGATTGAACCTCCCAGTTATTCTGCCTAATGTCTACTGAGTAATAGTGAGAAGAAAGGGTCAACATCAACTACTGCAACATCCATGACTATGCCCTTTTTGGGGTGTTGGTCCAAGAAAACCAACAATCCAGTTATCACCCCTACACAAGGAATTTGTCTACTATCCATTACAAAAACAAGGGCAGAATCTCTTGTACAAATTAATCCCATTTGATCAGCTATTAATTTGGGCATGATATTATGTGAGGCTCCATTGTCTAGCATGCAATTATAAATCACATACCTTTCTCCTTCATCTAAATTATACCTTAATGATACATAGAAGGGTATGACAGAAGATGGTGATCTTGTATCATGTTGATTTTGTCTAGCAGCATGGCAAGTTGGATCTTCTTTTTGTTCCACTAGTCCAAATGCTCTGCAGACTTGTTCTCTGTATTGCTAAACTTTCATAAGTTCTCCAAATGTGATGTTAACTTTTTGCTTACTGAGTTTTGACCCAACATCAAATTCTATCTTCTTTATATCTAGTGGTCTGTTACTTTCTTCTTTGGGAATCTCCTCTTCTAATTCTATTACTTCAAGAGTAATATTTTTGAGGGTTCTATCAGTTTTCTCTTTACTGATATTCTTATTTATGAAAGTTTATTTTCTTGTTTCACTTGTAGAAGCTTTCTCTATCCGGTCTGGGACAGTCATATTTCTTAAATTCAGAGTATTGGTAGCTTCTAATTCTTCAACTTCCTTAGCAATAGGGATTAGTTTCCCTTGCTTCATTTTATCACATCTTGACTCATGTGGTTTTTGCAAAATTTTAGTACCTTCAGCTACAAAAATTTGAGGATGATGATTTGAAGAATACTTATCCATATTCTCTTCAAACAACCTTTCTCTGGATTCATCTTCTAGAGACCAGCAGACATTAATCCTTATATCTTCCTCTGAATCATCATGTAAATCTACATTACGTTGATCACTTAGGTGGATTCCACATGCATCAGGGTTATGAGGTGCATCACAAGTAGAGCAAAAATAGGGGAATCCTTCTGCTATGTTGGCAGATGGTATAGGGTTAGGAACATTATTCTGATATCTGTCAGATTCTCTGTTTTTCTAGTTATTGTTTCCATTATTCCTACTCCTATTTCCTTCTTCAGGGCCATTATTGTTTCCCCAATTTCTATTGAAATTTTTCTTGAAAGGAGGGTGATTATCAACATATGGTCATTCTGTTTGTGATGTCTCACCATTATTACCATTATTTCTCTCAATTCTTGCTAACCTATTGTTCATGGTATTGAACATCTCAACCATTTGATTAGTCAATTTCTCCATTGGATCTATTTTAGTTCTTCTTTGTATATCAAATGCTACCCTTTTGGGCTTTCTCTCAGATAGATTGACTTCCAGAGAGTAAGGCTTCATCTTACCACTATCAAGCATATTCCTTTCTATATCCATTGCCTTTTCCATACAACTGTCAATGGTAGTGGCTTGTTCCTGCCTCAGCTCATAGTTAAACTCTCCTTGAAAAGCATTTTTATAAAAACAAATGGACTGAATATCACTAGGCCTAAGGTTGGCAGGGATTTTATTTTTGGTTTTTGAGAACCTTCTGTTAAAGTCACTAACAACCTCATTTTCTTTTTTCTTCATAGTGGCTAACTCAGTTAACAGAGATTGTTCATTTTTTCTTTCCCATAATTTCTTTAGAAAAACAACTTCCATTTTAGTGAAATATAGGATATCATTATCAAGAAGAGAATTAAACCATTCTCTAGCATATTTTTCTAAAGTTTGTAAAAATAGTCTCAAGACTACATCCTCATGTTCTACCTCTAGACTATCCATTGCATACAGGAAACTTTTGATATGATCTTCTCCAGTTACTACATTATTTCCTAAGAACTTTAGGAGGTATTTGTGGGCTTTATTAGGTAAGGCATTAAGATTTATAGGTAAAACAAAAGGCCTATATCTATTGGTTCTCCACAAATGAACATTAGCCTGATTTTGATTTTGCTGATTTCCTAGGCCATTGTTACTGTAGGATTTAAATTTACATAGCAACACCTACAGGAATATGGGTTTGAGTGGCCTGAGTATAATCTAAAGGGTTATTTACCTCTATATTATAATCAACAGGACTATGGGACTGAGATGACTCTAATGTATTTTCTACAGTAGCATTTAAAAATTCATCTACAGTAATATCAACGACAATAATATTTTGAATTCTATTTTTCTTTACGTACTTTTTACTACTAAAATATGATTTATTCTCATATATAGTACTCTTAAGAAGTGGGATTTTTTATTATGGGTAAATACCTCTAGGTTCTCAAATTCTAGGAATAACTCCTTACCACTTCTCCTAGTGTGCACCAACATGTTCTACTCCTTCTTTCTTGATTTTTATTTTGGGTTCGTCCAAAGAGTCACCAACACGTTGGTAAAGAACAGATTATGTAATCAAGATTGCTTGATTATTTTAACTCTCAACCTCACAGGGGATAGCTCTTTAAAGAAAATTCAAGAAAATCAAGAAACATAAAAACACTCCAAAATTCAATTGAAAACTACGAGTAAAATAAAATAAAGAACGTAAGAAATCATAAAAACCAAGATGCAGGTTCTTTATTCTAACTTGGCAGCTCGTTGATTAATATATATCATTTGAAAGAAAGATTTTAATAGACAAATCATCTAATTAATAAGTCCTCCTAACAACAGTACCAAAAACTATTGGAACCATTTCTTGCATCCATAGGATTCGATTGTCATGCTACAAGAAATCATTTGAAACCAATGAGCTATTACAGGCTCTAGTCAACCTACCTCTTTATTCTGATTAAAACAACTATTGCTAAAGAAAACTACAGAATGGGTAAGGAAACCCCAATGGTAATTTATGATAATACACGAATTACACACTCTAGATTAGAATAATACACTAGATGTATTAAAATTACCAAGCAATGAAAATACCATTATTATGCCTTATGTAGACCGATGCCTGATTCATTGGGCTATTATAGCAATTTAACAACATTTGTAAAATGAGAAGAATGAAAGGGATTGAGAAAGAATTGGCACTATTACATTCATTCGAATATCACAACAGATATAATAGTTGTCCAACGAGAGAAACATACGCAACACATTCAAATAATGTAACACATTACGTAGTAACACATAATATCGAGACAAAGAAATAATAGAAATGAGACCCCAAAATTGTATTAATATTTCAAATATCATTACATGCAGAGTTGGCAGAGTGCCATTGAACTCTATTTCAAAGAAATACATCAATACAATGAAGAAACTCTGTTCAAATGATGTAACAGATTTCTTCTACTCTCCTTGTTCCAATATGGTAACAATAGAGTCTCTGAACCTCAGGCTCAATAGGTCTGGAAATAATCTTAGCTTCTTGAGCACTTTCCTATCAAAATCCTGCATAGTAATGGGAAGAATGAGAAGTGAGCAAGAAAAAAGACACAGAAGGGAATACAACAACACAACTCAAAAGGGCACTCAAGTATACCTCTTAGCAAAAATGCTATCTCTAAATGCTTGATGTAGATTCTGGCCCTGGATGCTTCCTTTTATAGCCTCTGGTTCTTGAATCTGTTATTTTTGGCCTGATCCTGACCTTACACTTGTCATCGTCTGGATCGATCTTTTTGTATGCTATCCAGCTATTATGATCCTGGATTTCTTATCATGATTTTGCTTTTGGTTTGAGGGGAGTTCTCATACTGAATGGATTTGGCGATCTTTGTTTTTCTTCTTCTGCATAGTTAAATAGAGATCTTATACATATATATAATTTTTCATTTCCCGCTTAACCTAGTCATTGGATTATAACGCTTGGGGTTGACTAGGCTGCTATAGTGAAATTTTGATGTAAGATAGAGGGTGCCTCGACGTGATGGTGAAGAGAAGAGGTGGAGTGTGGGTGGTAAATGAATGGAATGACATTGATAACAAGATGGATATGAGGGAGGAGGGAGCAATGGGAGTTGATTTGCTCAGTGGATGGTGGAGAGATGGTGCTATGTGGAGTGGACAGTGACGATGGCCATGGGAGAATGCCTAGAAGGAGGAGGGCAGTGATAGGTAGGAGGAAGGATGAAATGGAAAACAAGATCTGGAAGTGCCTATATGGCACTTCCATAACTATATTCCATTGGAGTGAACCCTCTGTAACTATATTCCATCGAAGCGCTAAGTGTGCAACCTTTGATGAGCTAAAACAATATCTCGATCTTCTTGCGCTTCTTACATCTCTTGAATATGCAGAGCAAGAAATGATCACATTCATGTATCTTGCACTCCATTGTTTCTTTAGGATCCTCAATCCTAACATTATTAGTTAGTATTAGTTAGTATTATTAATCATTTAATTATTATATTATTAACTTATAAAGTGAACCATCACAACCCTTCATAATGTGAACCATCACGTCTCTTCATACGTGAACCATCATGTATCTTCACCAACGTAGCTTTAGGGTAGATATATATATTAGGTTGGCCATCCATATCAAATCATCCATGAATAATAAGAATAAGAATCATAGATTCCAAGGAGGGAGCCCCCTATAGTGGCAAAGTGATTACAAGGGAGCCCCCTTTGAGTGGCATACGATTACATTTACAGTAAGACCTTAAGGTCTTACCATTTGGTATCAGAGCCATGTGGGACCCGAACATGTGGTATTTGCTCAAGGATCTTCATCAAATCACTTTCGTGTGTGAGTATCAAACACGGTTTGAGGATATCACCAAACACAACACAAGGTTGGATGAATCAATTCTCATCAATAACTTCATTAGTGGATTGAAAGAGGAAATTAGAAGGGAGGTGACAAGGTTCAATCCCTATACCATGATGCAGACCTATGGATTGGAAAAATTAGCTGAAGATAAAATCAATGCACAACAACGATTAGGGAAAACACCTATGGAAAAATCGTCGACCACTTATATTGCTCCTAAACCTATGCATAATGGAAGGGCACAAAGCACTTACACAACCCCCAAACCTAACCGAACTCTAGCAATAAAACATCTTAGCTTTGAGGAGATGAAAGAACAACAAGCAAAATGCCTCTGTGATAATTGTGATGAGAAATTTGGACCCCACCATAAATGCACTACACTAACATTGTATTTATTGAAGGAAGTTGATACGTGTCTCTCCATAGAGCAAGCATATGAGGTAGTTGTGTCTGAAGCAACCAGTGCACCTACTCACCACAATGAAGACAATGAGGTCGATGTGCAAGAAGTTATTGATGTACCAAGCAAGGATGAGGTATACATACCCAAAGTGATCAATGCTAGCCAAACATGCACTCTAAAATACCTACACATACCTTCCTCACCAATAGTGAGTTCTTGCCATATGATCAAACCTATTCGAAACCAATGCAGAGTGACTACACACTCCTTCTCCGTTGGCTCTACCAAGGAACCAAAAAAGTATATGATATCATTATCATCACTTTTGATGCATCATTCTAAAGTATTTGAGGAACCCCAAGGGTTGCCCTTCCATCGTCATCATGATTTTCCTAAGGAATATTCTACTATTGTTCTTGGCAACCCCCCGCTAATGCTTCATCCTTCTTGATATCCTTGCCTACGAAAGGATGCCATTAAAAGAGTCCAAGAACTTACACAAATCCTTCTTGGAAAACAAAGGACAAATCTTCTCACTTTGAGATTTGAGGACAAAGCTCTTTTTAAGGAGGCTAGCATGTTAGGATCCTCAATCCTAACATTATTAGTTAGTATTATTAATCATTTAATTATTATATTATTAACTTATAAAGTGAACCAGCACAACCTTCATAACGTGAACCATCACGTCTCTTCATACGTGAACCATCATGTCTCTTCACCAACGTAGCTTTAGGGTAGATATATATATTAGGTTGGCCATCCATATCAAATCATCCATGAATAATAAGAATAAGAATCATAGATTTCGAGGGAGCCCCCTATAGGGGCAAAGCAATTACAAGGGAGCCCCATTTGGGTGGCCTGCGATTACATTTATAGTAAGACCTTGAGGTCTTACCAGGTTTTTTCAAATGGATTACATTTTACTGTCCCTATTTATAAATCAAGCAGACTCATGCATGGCTTCATTTTAGACTGGTTTATCTTGTTGACTACATGGTACACAATCAAACTTAAAAGATATGATTTTATTCTTTTGTACAAAGCTCGTCACTTGAATAGTCTGTATCATCCTTGCTTGGGTACTATTTGTGTGATTTTATTTGATAGTTTGCTTATTTTATCTCTTGGATATTTCCTAAATTAGTCATTTCCCTGATCCTTTCACTTGTACTTTTAATTCACCTTGCAATGGTTGCTGTTTATCGTAACTTTGCTGTTTATCGTAACTTACTCCTATTTAATTGGTTGTACCTGTTAGTGATTCATCACCTTCATCCAACTAGCATTGTTATCGTATTACTCTTTTATCTTGGTTGCAATCTGCTAGATTTACACATGGGGATCATGCCTATTGAATCTACCAATTCATGATTATTGTTGGAAAAAAATGCATCATGTAACACTGTTTAATACTTTCATATCTGTAAAAAGTTTAGCCCTGTAATATGGAAGGTATATATCAATGGTGGTCACGCACAGTATAGGATATATTTTAACTTTTAATTGGTTAGTCGATTCATGCCTTTATTTTACCGAGGATATTAACCTTTGTCTCAAAATTTAATTAGAGCTTTATCCTATGTTTGATATTTACTTATTAGAGAGTAATAAAAATTACTAACCTTTGGTTAATGGATGACCTTTAATGACCAGATTACCTTGCTAATGATTTACCATTTGATCAACCATGTGGTCCTGCGCGTTCAATTGATCATCAAAACTGTGCCAACATTTATCAAAGAGAGAGGGTCGTTATCATGTGTTTAGAGCTTTTATTAACCTTAGTTAGTGAAATAAATAATGTCTCTTATCATCTAGATAGATTTTTCAAGCGCGATTGTTCGATCTGGTCGAGATTCATTGCTATCATTAGATCTTGGTAGATCTATGCTCTTTTATTTGAATTTATTTCTCTTTGATGGTCATGAGTAAGCGCAACCATCAAATTTACTCAGGGATAAGCATGGCTGTCTGATCTTGGTCAAATTACTTAATCAATCAACCACTTTCTCATATTTTGTCCTTTTCAAATGTCACCATTAGATCCAATAAATTAGAGTGCAACCATCTGATTATCCCAAGCTATTCTCTTTTTAATCGATGTTGGCTTTGACAAAGTGCTACTGTTGGATATCTTCCTAGAAAGAGCACGACCGTTGACTGTATTTAGCTTTAGCCTGTCAACCTTTAATGGTACGCGAGATCATAGCTGTAGGATTGGATTGCATTTTAGCATGGCCATTTGATCTTGACATGATGATATGCTATCATATAATTAACTTGTAATCAAGTATCATTGTTGATATCCTTTGCTTTGATTTGAACAAGGGAAAAACATCATCATTATATCTTTCTTCGATCGAGCGCAATCATTATATTCTATTCTATCTTTATATGTCGTGTTATCGATTAGGCACGATCGTCGGATCTAAGCGGGTTTAATCACCACTGTTGATCTACTTATTATGATAGATAGCTTGGTTCAACTCAATTATGGATTTCTAATTTGGCTAGATGAAATGCTTCAGGTGCTATTATTGGATCAAGCATACAATATTGATCATGATCGTTGATCCTATTTGACCTGTAAGGTTAGTAGCTGAAAGGCGCATGCTTTTGATTTTTATTAACCTTGATTAAGCGGATGGGGGATAATTAGCAACATGTTTAAGATCCTTGCTAAACATGATTAATTTGACTAATCAAGTGTTGACTTGGTCTTACCACCTGACTTACCTTTGTTTATATGAAGCGAGCGCTGCCATCAGATTATCTCATGAAAGAGCGCATCCATTGATCTCTTTTGATTCCGTACATGTTTTAATCATGAGTGTGGGTAATAAATTTGTAGCACCCTAAAATTGGCACAGTTAAACCTTAATAAAAAGATAAAAATTTGAATTTTAACCCCAAACCACCCGTTACCCGCTTTCCTTGTTTTTCGTGCCATTTTTAGGATTTGTTTTGACCGTTGGACGATATCATCGTAGATTAGACGAAATCATCCCAGATCTGATGAATTCGTCTGGAACAGAACGTCCAGACGATTTCGTCCCAAAACCAAATTTTCATAATTAGCTTATGTTTCAACAGCTTCTCTAACCTGGGCGAAAAGCGTGTCTGCGCAGTTAGAGTCTCCCCGTTGGAGATCTCCCAAATTGGGATGATCTCCAACCTCCTAACCTCTCCCTAATCCTATATAAACTAGGACTTTCTCAATTTATCCCCCTGAACCCCCTAGCTGACGGATTTCCCTACAGATTTAGTTCCTTATACATTAGAGCATCCCCGCACCATCGTTTGCATTGCATATTTCAAGTTTTCTTGCAGGAATCTTACTATTTTTCAGTCGAAACAAGCTTGGATCATCGTAGGCGATTATAGACGATTTCGGACGATCCTATCGTAGATCGACGACGATCACGTACGATTGGAGGCGATCTCGACTGTAGTCCAGATTGGGGGCAATCAGAGCCCATAGTTTGCATTTCCTTATTGTTTTCTGCATTTCTTTATGCATTGTCTTAGTTATTGTATTTATGCATCTTGGAGTTCACCTCATTTAATATAAATGCATGATAAAGCCAAAATAAATTGTTAAGTTGATGCATTTCCTTTTAATTGCTATTTTGATTTATTATTTAGACAAATTCATTGTTATTTCTATCATTTCCCCTTGCTTTTGCAGTTGCATTTTTGGTATTTTGTATCTGTTTCTGTGATTGCAGGTCTCTGATGAATTCGGTTGATGAATTCATCAGATCGCCGATGATCCTGTCTGATCTCAGATGACCGACTGAGATCTGAGATGATTCTATGCAATTCCAGATGATTACGTATGATTTGAGATGATTTGGACTGCTACAAGACTCAGAATCTTCATCAGACATCCGAAAATCAGGTATGTTCTATCCTATTTAGCATATTCTCTATGTTTAGCATTTATTCATGTTTTTTGTATTCATAGAATCAGCATTGGCATATAGAATAGTTTAGATTCATCTTGGCCAAACCTAGGAATTGAATGATTAAAGCGCAAAATGAACACATCAAACCTACTATCAACCTAGGCATGGAAACTACCACTCAAAAGTTTCCTGGTGAACCCACCATCCATCGAAAATTCACCCTTATACCCCTCCCCCGAGAGGCGGGACCTTCAAAGGGCCTCTCAGTCCGAGGTATTGTCCCATCCTTCTCGCATCCCCCTTTCGGGTGCGGATCCTATAGCCTGAAGGTAAGGATGCAAAAAATTTGGAGCGATACATTTTGGTGAACCCGACGTGAAAACTAAAAACCTTTTGAAAACAATCCAAAAACAAAAAAAAAACAAAACATAAATGCATTTAGAACCAAAGATTGCATATCACATTTAGATGGTAGATTATAATAAAAGACGAGTTGTCACCATTAATGTTGAGAATCAATTAGCAGCTATAGAGATTACTTCTGTACTTAGAGTACCTCAAACAAATAGGGTTCAACCTTTATGGGACGAACTTAATAGGAGATTGAATATCATTGAATATAGATCAACCGAACTTAGGCAAATCAAGAGGTTTGTCCTAGATAGAATCCTGGATCCCGATCAAGTGACCTTGTATCATGAGCTTCAGAGAGCTTGCCATAGGTGGTTAGCAGATAAAAGAGCCCTTGTGTCTTCTGAATTGTACACCTTTGAGGAATACCTCGACAATGCAGTTGTAGTACATAAATTTCTATCTCGTATAGAGGATCAAGAGGTCATTCTTATGGATAGAAAGAGATGGAATAGAGTTCCTAGAGCTGTGTTATACCGAGAGTATTGCCATGAGCTATATTTTTACAAGACAGAGTCAGAAGTAGATAACATCACCATAGCACATTTTGTTAAGTTCCTGAAAAACCATTTCCAATTTGAAGAGGAGCATTTCATGACTCCTGATGAACTTGATCCTATCAATGACATCTATAAACTATTTATAGAAAACTAAGTCATTCTTTTATTATTATTATGTCTTGCATTTAGTGTGTTGTTTGTTGTCTTTATAATCATAAAAACAAAACAAAATAATAAAAAAAAATCAAAACATTTTCTTTTAAGTATTATAGTAGGTATATAATTAAAATATATACCTCCCAAATTTGTTGCAAAAAAAAATATATATATATATATATATATATATATATATCAATATATATTTGCTAAAATCTAAATTTAAACATAATGACTAGACTCAAGAATGGAAAACAGACTGAAGTAGAAGAAGATTGGTTAGGAAGACTAGTAAATAAACCAGATATCCTTCCTGAAGACCCAATTCAGGAAGAAGGAACCCTAAACCAACAAGAAGAAGAGTTTGTTGATGCAAATGAACAAAGAGAAATTGTTAGAGAGGAAGGATCCTCATCTCCTAAAATATCCCCGGAAGGAGCAGTTACTTTTGAGAACATGGAACATTTCTGGAAGTTCCTTAATACTAATATTGGCACTCTTAATAGAGCAGTCCATATGGACAAGGATCAAATTAGTGACACTCAAGCAACCCTAGAAGACATATATCACACACGCACTAATCCCTTGTCCTTCGTTGATCAAGAAAGTGATCAAGCTGGACCATCCAATTTGGATATGGCCGCTATAATCCGGAACATGCAACAACAACAAAGTTACCCAACCACCTAGAGAGCCTATTACCAAGCCTAGGGTTATTCCCACACAAAAGAAACCATCATTCACTGCTTTATTTCATCAAGTTATTGATCAACATACCTCAAATCAACAAAAGCCTAAAACAAAACCAAATGCCAATTTCCAACAATCTGGGGTACAACATAATGCCACAACAAATCTTCTTCATAATACTCTTCCTACCAACCATTTGCATAACAACAATATAGCATCTAATCCTTATGTCACGCCTTCCTACGCTCACAAATCCCATACTCATGTACCACCAAACCAATATGGTGGACAAACTGGTAATCTGGAAGCCATGGTGAAACAATTAGTCTCCCGCATGGACCAGATAGATCCCTACCATCCCTCGTACAATTATCGAGAGATGTGTAGTCAGCCTCTAGATCCTATAGTTGTAGCACAACCATATCCTAAACACTTTCCTATGCCTGTCCTACCTATATATAAAGGAACTGAAGATCCCATAGAGCATCTTCGTATGTTTAGGATAGCGTGCCATGATATATCCCATGATGATTTGTTATTACTAAAAATGTTCCCAAAAAGTTTAGGAGGGATGGCATTGGAGTGGTATTATCAATTACCCACTCATTCTTTGAGAAATTTTGAAGAGACCGCCGAATATTTTGTGCATCAATTTAGTGCCTATATTGAAAGGCATGTAACTATTAAATATTTGTACAACCTAAAACAAGACAAAGAGGAATGTTTTGCTGATTTCCTAGCTCGATGGAGACAGTTGATAGGAAAATTGCACTTTGTGTTACCTTATCGGGAAATGTTGGATATCTTTATCAATAATTTACAAGAACAATTATCCTATGAGTTATCAACTGCTACCTTGACCACCTTCGATCAAGCTATAGATTTAGCTCGAAGAGTGGAAGATGCTCTTGTTAGGAGAGGTCAACTTAAAAAGAAAGATGATGAGAAAACATCCAGAAATCAATATAAAAATAAACAAGTTGTGGGCGATGGAGTCACTGATAGTAGAAATATCGCTACTATTAATGTTGCAAAAACAACAAAGAAATTTATACTAAAACCTCCTGATAAACCACCCCAAGAATTTACTAGGTTAAATCAACCCTTATCAACCATTCTCCCATAATTACTAGCGCGAGGAATGATCCAATTACCAAATATCCGGGAACCTGATCCAACTATACCCGGATACAGGGCTGATTTACACTGTGATTTCCATAGAGGACCTGGACACGCTACCAATTCTTGTAAAATATTAAAACATAAAATACAAGACCTGATTGATAACAATGAGATGGAGGTGCAAGCCTTTCAACCTAAACAAAATCCTCCTAATAATGCTCAAAAGAACATTCCCCAAAATCAAAATCAGAATGCCAATCAATCATTGGACATATTTCAACATCCTTTACCAAAGCATGGTAAAGAGGTGGCTAATCAAATTGAGCATCATAATGTTCCCCCTCCTACTCGATATGTAGGAGCTATTAGTGGACATTTACCTGTTCATGATCCGCAAATCTTTGACACCACTTTATCCATGGTTACGGCCGGACCTCTACATAATATTCGGACACGTGATCTTAGTGATACCGAATATGAGACTCGAAAGTGACATGGAAATCACTTCAAATCAATCGAATAGTTCTGAAGATGAATCAGATCCTATTCAACCTATCACAAGTTCTATGATTCCAGAAGAACCATTTCCAAGAAGAGTCACTACTCGACCATCGTCTCAACAATTACTTTCTAATGAACAAGCCATAAACGCTAGACCAAGACCCATTCATCATCCGCAAAATAATATTGTAGGTACCATCGGAGTTGTTACTCGACAACAGGCTCAAAATTCTCAACGAGATCAAACTCAGAATGATGGATCAGCTCCATTCATTTTGAAAAATCCCAATAAAGGGAATCATGCGCCTCATGTTCAACCTAAACCTCCTTATAGTATTAATGAACAATTATCAAATACTACAGCTAGAATCTCCCTTTTGGACCTTTTAAGATCTTCTCCTACCCATAGGGATGAATTAATGCTCACATTAAGCCAAATGATGGTACCACAAAATATTCAACCCGAAGCCATGTCCAATACTATCATAACTCGAGAAGTCGATTGTATTGACTTTCGGGATAAAGATATACCACAACATAGTTTACATAAGGATAACCCCTTATATATTACTACCCTAATTGGAGATGTAGCAGTTAAACGAGTCTTGATTGATAATGGTTCATCTTTAAATATATGCACTTTTGACTTCTACCAAATATTTGGGTTTAGAAGTGATGAAATGAAAAGAACTGATATGATTATAAAAGCCTTCAATGACGAAACACAAGAAACATGTGGAGTTATCACTATCCCATTGCAAGTTGGTCCTCGAACCTTAGACACGACCGTGTTTATTGTACATTGCCCTGCATCGTACAATATACTATTGGGTCACCCTTGGATCAACGCGATGCGAGCTGTTCCCTCAACTTTACATCAGTGTGTTAAATTCAAATTTAAAAATCAGTTGGTTACCATTCATGGTGATCCTAGACCCTTTGATATGTGTGCTTTGGCAGAACCTGTTGGAGTTCAATTTTGCCTTGCTCTGTCATCCACACATCCTAATTCTAATCATCCGCCTAAACGTGTGAAACACACACTAATAACATCATCTACTTTTTCCCCACCAACTACACCTCTACATATAGTTCAACCATCTTCCAAACAAACCACATTAGGACCCCAAAAGGATCCTAAACCCACAACCAATGCTTCTTGTTTTACTCCTATAACTTCCATACCTTTAGACACGTCCATCGACATCTCTACAACGTCTACGCCTATCAAAGGCATCTTTCCCACATCTAAAAACATAGGAAATGATCCTTCTACCTCTTACGCTCTTACTGACGAGCTCTTACCCGATTTATCTAAAATTCTTGTATCATAGAAAACAAACGTTGCTATGCAAGATTCCCATATTTTAAATAAATTGCCACCCTCTCCTCGTACCTTGGGCCTCCCACAACCTATGGGAAGTATCTACCAAGTCGGGAGTTGTGCTTTTATTTATAAGGGATATGACTGGGGAAGAATACCTAGAAACATCAAGACTCATTATGATGGGTATGCTCGCTGTTATTTTGCTAATGAGTATATTAAAGCTAAGCCTATAATGCTTAAATTGGGATATAAAGGGAAAGGTTTGGGACCTTTCCAGAATGGTATGAAAGAACCTTTTGAGGTAGAACCTTGGCCTACCCGATGTGGTGTGGGCCTATTTTCTAGTAAAGGTCAGCCCTTCCCATTCGAGGATGATGACCATCTCATATGTTACCAAGATTATTTGGATAAACGCGATGCTTTGCATTTAAGGGATAATCCATTTACATGCAATATGCTATCCATAGCTTACCCTGAGATGATTGCTGAATCCGACGATGAGTTGGAGGGGGATATCTTCCATGATGTCTCCATTGAGGAATTGTTACATAACGGATTTTATTTCGATGGCTCTATACCTAGTGTAGCCCAGCTTGAGGCCACGGCTCCTCAAGACGAATTATCCAAGCTAACTTTGGAAGAATTACAAGAATTAGGCGTTTCACCCACCCCATCTAATTTTGAGAGAGATCTACATATGGAAGTGGAAAACGTTATAAAAATTAACATTGGAACCGAAGATAACCCTCACATAATCAACATTGGATCAGAATTGAGCCAAGAAAAACAAGATCAATACATTTCATTCCTTAAAAAATATGAAGATGTTTTTGCTTGGACATATGAAGATATGCCAGGATTAGACCCTTCTGTAGTTATGCATCACCTAGTAGTCCATCCGGATGCTAAACCTGTTAAACAAAAACTTAGAAAAATGCATCCTAAAGTGGCCTTACTAGTCAAAGGAGAATTAGAAAAGCTCTTGAAGGTTATTTTTATACAAGCCATTGATTATGCTGAATGGATCTCGAATGTAGTTCCGATAACTAAGAAAGAAGCTACCAAAGTTAGGGTTTGCACAGACTTTAGAGATATTAATGTTGCATGCCCTAAAGATGATTTTCCTCTTCCCAACATGGATCAGATCATTGATTTTACTGTTGGGAGCGGAATGATATCCCTAATGGATGGATTCTCTCGGTTATAATCAGATCAGGATAGCTCCTGAAGATCAGGCTAAAACAACCTTTATTACCCCTTGGGGAACCTTTTGTTGGAAAGTGATGCCATTCGGTTTAAAGAATGCAGGTGCAACATATCAACGAGCCATGACTTATATCTTTCACGATATGATGCATGATATTCTACATGATTATGTAGATGATATTATAGCTCATTCCATCAAAGAAGATGATCATTTAGATGACCTGAGAAAAGTTTTTGACCGGTTAAGGGAATATCTTATCCGACTAAATCCAACCAAATGTATATTCGAAGTTAAGTCCGGTAAATTATTGGGGGTTATAGTCTCTTTACGTGGCATTGAAATTGACCCTCTCAAGATCGTGGCTATCACTGATATGCCCGCACCCACAAATATATCTGAATTACGAAGTTTACAAGGTAAGCTTCAAGCTATTCGCCGCTTCATCGATAAGTTGGCGGACAAAACCGGACCCTTTCTTAAGCTTCTTAAAAAAGATGTCTCTTTTCATTGGGATGACGAATGTCAGGAAGCATTCGAACTCCTCAAACAATATCTCCTTAACCCACCGGTGCTTTCCCCACCTAGATCTGATCGTCCATTTATCTTGTACATTTTTGCTTCAGATTGTGCCTTAGGAGCTATGTTAGCTCAACTTGACGATGAGAAGAAAGAACGTGCTAATTATTACATCAGTAGAACCCTAATCAGTTATGAAACTCGTTATACGGAATTAGAGAAGTTATGTCTCGTAGTCATATTTTCTACACAGAAACTATGCCATTATATGCTCAGTCAAAAAACGTATGTTATTGCTAAATTCGATCCTTTGTGGTATCTCATGAGTCGACCGTACTTATCTGGTCGCACAACCAAGTGGGTTCTTGCGCTAAGCGAGTTTGAACTCATGTTTATAGGACAAAAGTCTGTTAAAGGTCAAATCATAGCAGACCAATTAGCTGTTGCACCCTTAGAGTCTACCCATCCCCTCATCATTGAGTTTCTTGACGAATGCCTTAGATTAGAGGCAGACCATCCTGAGCAATGGTCCCTATACTTTGATGGAGCCCGATGCATGAGTGGGGCTGGTGCAGGTATTATTTTAATATCTCCACAGAAACATCTTATACCTCTGTCCTTCAAACTAACATTTGCTTGTACTAATAATACTGCTGAATATGAGGCTCTAATCCTTGGATTACGAGCTGCCTTGGCACTGAAAATTAAAAATTTATTAGTTTTCGATGATTCTCAACTTGTCATAAATCAAATCAATGATGTTTATCAGACCAAAGATGATAAATTATGCCCATATAAAGCGTATGTCTTACAATTATTATCTTTATTTGATCAAGTTACCTTGGAAGCTATTCCTCGAACTAGCAACCGTGCGGCTGACGCTATGGCTGCAGCTGCATCTCTTTTGCCCTTGGAGTTAGATGATGAATATGCTACCATCATTATTCATCGACTCTAGGAACCCGCTTCAAGCAAATCATGCTTAGAACCTTTGGATGTGTTTCTAATCAACGAAACTACTCCCGAACCATGGTACACTGATTTATTTAATTTTTTGCAAAATGGGACCTTCCCTGAAGGTTGTAATAGCAACCAGCGTCGGTTGTTACGTAGACGAGCAAGTCGCTTCGTAATTATTGGTAATACCTTGTATAGGAGATCTTTTGAAGGCATCTTATTGAGATGTTTGAATCTAGCAGAATCTAAATCAGCTTTGAGTGAAGCCCACAATGGATCTTGTGGGGGGCATTTTAGTGGTAGCGCCATTGCTAAGAAGCTCCTTAGGATAGGATATTTTTGGCCTACCATGGAGAATGATGCACATGATTATGTGCGCCATTGCGACAAGTGCCAGAAACATGCTGACCTTGTCCATGCGCCTGCACAAGAACTGTAGGCTATTTCATCTCCTTGGCCCTTTTCAAAATGGGGCTTAGAAATCATTGGAAAAACCAACCCCGTGTCATCTGATGGACACAAATTCATTATAACCGCCACCGAGTATTTCACGAAATGGGTTGAAGCTATGCCCTTAGCTTCTTGCACTGGAACCCAAGTTTCCAAGTTTATTTTTAATCAAATTATTTGTAGGTTCGGAATTCCTGCAAATCTCATCTCAGATAATGGAACTTGTTTCAAAAATAAATATGTCAAAAAATTATGTCAAAAATATAAAATTCAACATCGATGGTCCACTCCCTATTATCCTCAGGGTAATGGCCAAGCAGAAGCATCTAATAAAACATTAATCAAAATCCTCAAAATACTGGTCAATAAATCTGGTCGAGATTGGCACATCCAATTATATCTTGCTTTGTGGGCCTATCGAACTAGCGTTCGCACCCCCATAGGTACTTCACCTTTTGTTTTGGTCTATGGCACTGAAGCTATTTTTCCCTTTGAATTAGAAGTTCCTTCTTTAGCTCTACTACTTCAAGATACTGAAGTAGGAGATGAATATCGTGCTGGTAGATTTAGTCAGCTGGAACTCCTAGATGAAAAGCGCATCAATGCTTTGGAGCATCTTCGTGCCTACCAAAACAAGCTTAAAAGAGCATACCTCAAGAAAGTTCATCATCGATCCTTTGAGATCGGCGACCTTGTCTTAAAAGAAAATCAAAAAATAACTAATGCAACTAAAGACCTTAAAGGTAAATTTGAGCCCAACTGGCTTGGACCATATGTCATCACTGCTAAATTTGGATCGGGAGCATATCGATTAGCTACCTTAGATGGTAAAGATCTTAAAGAACCTATGAACATTATGCATCTTAAGCGTTACTATGCGTAACATTTGGTCATTTTCATCATTTGTACATATTGTGTCTTTTGCATATTGTTTCCTTTTAGTTATTCATATAAAATTTCAAACAAAAAAAAAATAGTAATCGTATTTCTTCTTTCCATTCATCAATTAAAATCAAAATATAAAAACATCAAAATCCTTAAAATCTTCAAAAACATCTTTTATTTTCGTACATATCAATTCTTGAAGTATTGCAGTTATATTCTCAATTATTTTGGATAAATTAGCATTTATTTGGAATCCCGCACTTTCACACTCACATACATAAATATCTTGCTTTTATTTGGTATGATTATTACTCTCTCTTATATCAAAGTCCACATTTGAATTAAATAAAGTTTTGAGCATAGAGAATTGATCTTGTTATTTACTTGAACCAAGCATATCTTTTCACATTAAAATGATTTCATTGCAAATTCAATATGATGCTACATAGTAGAAGTGGTTTCTTGAGCGAAAAGTTTCCCCTGCTATCCTATCATGCACATGGTCTAGAATCTTTGAGAATTGACAAAAGGACAAGCTCACCCCTACCCAGAATAAAAATCCCTTGCTCTACAGCCAATCCGAGCAAGTATCCCTAGTATAGGAAGCAAAAGAAAAAGTCAAAGAAAATGAGAAAAAGAAAAATATTATTTTGTACCATCGCAGCAATATTTCAGCATTGTCTCAGTTCCAAGCAAAAAAAAAAAAAAAAGAGAAAGAGAAGCAAAAGAGAAAAGAAAAAGCAAAAAGCAATAAAATCCCTTTCCCTACCCCTTGAAAAGAAAAGAAGGGTGAATGAGCTTGAATCCCTGGAATTCTCAATTATTCGAAAACTGTGAGGTAAGCCCCATAACAGGTGGTTTGTGCCCAACCCGCTTGGCCTTGGGTAATTCCTAGCGTGGTGATATGTCTGTCACATTAGCGACCTTCTTTTGTACAGACCTATGTCGGCTTATGGATTAGCTAGCTCTTGATAACCCGACTTACATAGTAGTCTGGTACGGTTACATGCATATAAATCATGGTCAAGGAACACTTATTTGGTTAATTCAAATTACTTGTATCAAATTTTCTTGCTCAAAATTGGTGAATGAATAATACAATTGCACACACATTTGTATTTGAGAGATTCTGTATCATTATGATAAAGCAAGATCGGTAATGAACTCACATTTGCATATGAGGGTTCCGTATAAATCTATATTTGTCTTTGAGATAATGTAAAATATTTCTGCAACTCCTTTTGGAATAATTTTATCTTCTTATTTCAGCACATCTGTTTAGTATAAAAACAACTATATACATTGTTTTCAAAAATCACAAAATGTTTTCAAACAACATATGACACAAATATAATCAATAAAGTCATGTCCATATTATTATTTTTTGTTTATCAAAAGTCAAAAATCAATCCTGCAATAAAACTAAAATATCAATTTCTTCTTTGGATTTCGCGATGATGGTATAAGTCTATACCTATAATTCTATGCCTAGCGCAAACCATTGTTCTAATTTTATTTTTCCCATTCATTTAAAAAAAAAAAAAATCATAAAAAAAAAACATATGACTTACATCATTATGTTACACAATTGAGCTTTAAAACGAACGAAAACTTATTCTATTTCATTATGTCAACATTCAATTTTGCAATGATGGTATAGTTCCTAGGGACTTATTCCAAAAATTTTATCACACTTAGGAATTTATGCCTAGCAAAATCATATTTCTTTAATATGTCATGCATAATATTTTTTATGAAAATCTGAAAACAAATCATCACCATCATCACTCCCATCATCACAACACAAAAGTCTTAAGACAGTCTCTTAAGCACTCTTTTACTTTTAACAATATTTCTATCCTGGGATTAGCTTGACGACCTAGCGAGCGGCGACTCCATGAAACGGTCTATAACAACGACAATGTCCTTTGAAATTATTGTTAGAAGTCTCTTTTATTTTTCATCAAATCACACCACAAAACAACCAATTTATTCACATCAGATTATTTCATTTACAATTTTATGCCATGACATAAAAAATTATAATTTATTTCCAAACGACATAATTACATGAATCATCAATCAACAAATCCAAATATTAAAGCATAAAACAACATATACACAAGTCATATCATCAAAAAGACCATATATATATCTCAACAAATTATACATCATCTGGATTGGTATGCCACAATCAAAACCCTGGCATACTCAATCCCCTCAAAAAATAATAATAATACAATCCGCCCTTTGTAGCAGCTAGCCTCGAGAAGCCCTCGAGCTCTTAGCCTCATCTCCTCTCCCGCCCTGAGGTGGAGGAGGTGGTCCCATAGAGGTCCGGACTATGTCCCGGGTCCTCGTCGTCGATCGTGAGGATGTCCTCGATGATCCCATCATGACCGGCTCTACAATGGGGGCTGGCAGTGGTACCCTCTGTCCCTCTGGGACCATGTGATAGTATAGCCCCTGGTAGAATGTGGTCTGAGCAATAGACCGTGCCAGATCCCGAGTGCTCGCCCCTTCGCTTCGAGCCTTGAGCCATGTAGCCTCATCCTGGAGTGTCTGCACTTGAGCCTGGAGGCGGGCAACCTCGCCCGGAGAGCCACCGTCTCGTTGCTCTCCCCTACCTCGACACCCTTGCCCTTATCGGGCGATGGTGGTCTCTCCCCCTACTGAGAAGGGACTCCCCTCTCCCTCCTCCCTATCTCCTGAGGTCTCTGTGGTGCCCGACCCATCCTATGGCATCTCTCCTATGGAGACCGTCGCTGCTCTCTCCCGTCGTGACCTCGCGCTACCTCAATAGCAGCCTGACGTCGCCTCCCCAACCGTCGCACCACGACGTGCACCGGACCCTATGCCCTCGTCATCCGAGGAGGGTGGATGCCTACGTACTAGGCATCATATCCATCGGCAACCCCAACGTCGTCACCATCCACTGGCTGGATGGGGGCATCATCCGCATCCTGACTCTAGAATCACTGCATGTCTGGAGCCCCGCTCAGTGTGGTACTATCCCGGATAGTCTGGGAGTACTCGTAATCCCTGAGAGAAGGGATCCCCTGCTGTAGACCGAACTGTCATAGAACCCGATCGTAGCGGTGGAGCTCTACCTCTCCCCGCTCCATCCATAGCCAGTAGACTCGCCTGATGTGAGCCGCCTCCTGCCCATCCTCTGCCCACCCGGGGTGCTCTCGCCATGGCCTCTAGGTGATCTGGTCCAGGATGAGGTCGTCCAACAACCTCCGTGACATCGACAGATCTATCCGCCGCTGTGACCCCCTCTGTAACCACCAGTAGAAAACCCGGGGCCTCTCCCGGTCAACCCCTGTCAGTGGGAGCCCTACCGGCCTCCGCACCGTGATGTGCTCCCAGCACCAAACCTACAGTAGCGATGTCAAAACCAGACATCGACCTCCCTTGTATACGACCCCATGCAGGATCCTATACAAGCGGCATAGTACAAAGCTGCCCCATGCAAACCTGTATCCATGGTCTCTCATATCGTAGACCACATCTGAGAGGAGCCACGGTAGTCTGCACCCGCTCTGGTGGCACAGTAGTAAGCCACCTACTACCCCGACCAAAACCCGAGTCAGCCTAGATGCCCCAGGAATCTACCTCAGAGACTCGATGTTCACCCTGCCCTTCTCCAGGGTGAAGCTCGGGTCTCCAGTCAATCTCATCATAGCCTGGCCCTGATTGGCCATAGGAGTCATCAACCATCCTTGTATGGGGATCCTCATGATCCTCCATACGTCCTCTAGTGTGGGAGCCATCTCCCCTATCGGTAACCGAAAGTAGGACGACCCCGGATACCACCTCTCTGCTAGGGCTATCAGTAGCCCCATGTCCATCGGTACTTGTGGCATCTCTGCCACATGCTGCAAACCGACCTGTGCTAGTCGGTCATGCTTCGCCTGATCGAGCATGGCTATGTCATCTCGCAGCCCATCGTATTTCCATTCCCGACTCTTTAGTAATCCCCTCTGCAAAACAAACAATAAAACAATAAAATTCATTAATCAACCAATCATTAAAATCAAATTAAATACATTTTAACCAAGCTTAATTTCATCAAGTAATGATATCGTCCACCATTGGATGATATCGTCCCAAATTGGGCAAAATCGTCCTTTGTAGGATGAAATCATCTCCGATTTCGCAACTTGGGGATCGCCCCTTGTTGAACGGGATCGCCCCTAGTTCATCGATTTCGCCCTCCGACGAAATCGAGATGATTTCGTCCCGACGTCGTCGACGGCCTAAAAACGGCCGCGATGCCCCAAAACAATCAAAATTTCAAACAAACAATTTCACAAATTAAATTCAAACCTAATTTACTAGGATTAGATCCTTACCCGTAGCCCGCGCTGGACCTCTGTCGATCGGTGTGTTGTCTCCACCATTTTTTGTCTATAGAGCTCTAAAAACCAATAAAATTGAACAGTAAAAATGAATTAGGGTTTTACCCTATTTTCTTAATTTTATTTAAAATCAACAACATTTTTTTACAATTTTGCTTTTTCGTGCTTTTACCTCAAATGTTCGATTTGGGTAAAAACACGGAGGGGGCACCATAGTAAGCAGTCGTACGATTCGACCTAGAATCGTCGTCTAAAAAATTGAGTACATTTTTTGTTTTCTCGTAAAACGGGAAGAACTCGTCTTTAACGCATTTTCTTCGAAAAATTCGCTAAAGAGGGGGCAAAATGTAGCACCCTAAAATTGGCATAGTTAAACCTTAATAAAAAGATAAAAATTTGAATTTTAACCCCAAACCGCCCGTTAACCGCCCGTTACCCGCTTTCCTTGTTTTTCGTGCCATTTTTAGGATTTGTTTTGACCGTTGGACAATATCGTCGCAGATTAGATGAAATCATCCCAGATCTGATGAATTCGTCTGGAATAGAACGTCCAGACGATTTCGTCCCAAAACCAAATTTTCATAATTAGCTTATGTTTCAACAGCTTCTCTAACCTGGGCAGAAAGCGTGTCTGTGCAGTTAGAGTCTCCCCCGTTGGAGATCTCCCAAATTGGGATGATCTCCAACCTCCTAACCTCTCCCTAATCCTATATAAACTAGGACTTTCTCAATTTATCCCCCTGAACCCCCTAGCTGATGGATTTCCCTGCAGATTTAGTTCCTTATACATTAGAGCATCCCCGCACCATCGTTTGCATTGCATATTTCAAGTTTTCTTGCAGGAATCTTACTGTTTTTCAGCCGAAACAAGCTTGGATCATCGCAGGCGATTATAGACGATTTTGGACGATCCTATCGCAGATCGACGATGATCGCGTACGATTGGAGGCGATCTCGATTGTAGTCCAGATTGGGGGCAATCAGAGCCCAGAGTTTGCATTTCCTTATTGTTTTCTGCATTTCTTTATGCATTGTCTTAGTTATTGTATTTATGCATCTTGGAGTTCACCTCATTTAATATAAATGCATGATAAAGCCAAAATAAATTGTTAAGTTGATGCATTTCCTTTTAATTGCTATTTTGATTTATTATTTAGACAAATTCATTGTTATTTCTATCATTTCCCCTTGCTTTTGCAGCTTGCATTTTTGATATTTTGTATCTGTTTCTATGATTGCGGTCTCTGACGAATTCGGTCGACGAATTCGTCGGATCGTCGACGATCCTGTCTGATCTCGGATGACCGACTGAGATCTGAGATGATTTTGTGCAATTCCAGACGATTACGTATGATTTGAGATGATTTGGATCGCTACAATACTCATAATCTTCATCAGACATCCGAAAATCAGGTATGTTCTATCCTATTTAGCATATTCTCTGTGTTTAGCATTTATTCATGTTTTATGTATTCATAGAATCAGCATTGGCATATAGAATAGTTTAGATTCATCTTGGCCAAACCTAGGAATTGAATGATTAAAGCACAAAATGAACACATCAAACCTACTATCAACCTAGGCATGGAAACTGCCACTCAAAAGTTTCCTGGTGAACCCACCATCCGTCAAAAATTCACCCTTATACCCCTCCCCCGAGAGGCGGGACCTTCAAAGGGCCTCTCAATCCGAGGTATTGTCCCATCCTTCTCGCATCCCCCTTCTGGGCACGGATCCTATAGCCTGAAGGTAAGGATGCAAAAAATTTGGAGCGATACAAACTTTAAACTAACCTTGGTGATTCATGGCAAAGCACATCCATCGGATTGACTCTGGATCAAGTGCAATCATGGATCTTCTGTGACCATTGTAACTAGGCTTTCGAACTAAATACCATGGTGTTTGGTTAAGTTGACCACATTTGTTCGATTTCTCCTCGATGAAACACTGCCTTTAGATCTCCTGTAATATGTAAGCTTGATAACCGAAAGGGGTGCATCACTTTATTTTGATAATCCTTGATTAAAGCTGAAAGGGGGTAATTAGTAATGTATTAAAGCCTTTGCTAATGCATGATTAATTCTAGGTTTACCTTTGTGTTACCCGATACTCTTACCATTCCATTGTTTGGAATTTGACTCAAATGCTACCATTTGATTAAATCTTGATCAAGCGCTAAATTTAGATATCTTTGAAATAGCCCAATGTTTAATTTAAGGGGGTGCATACCCTTAAGGCTTACATTAATTTTTCATTCACAACTTTAGATTTTCAGACTTTTAAACCATGGTGTTCTCTCATTAGACATCAGAATATCTCCTTTTAATACTTTAGGACTTAGGTATTTATTCATTAGGCTTAGGTCCGTTTATTATTTTTTTCACAACCCTTACTTTAAAGTCGGGTATTTTTATGATTTTACCATGGTAGTTGATACTTATATAATTTGACCTTCATGTATTTTTAAAGAATAAAACAATGGTCATAATATCAATCCAGAAATGGCTAAGGTTAATTTCATGAATAAAAAATATAGAAATCAACTTCTCAGATGAAAATGCAACAAGAGCTAGCATCTTTTGTTAATTTTATTGAAACCAAAAATTAAAAAATGGGGGTTTTAGATGTTGAGTCAATTTTGTCTCCAACAGGCCCTACACCAAACAATATGCACAAAGTTGCACATGAGTTCAACTTACCATCCTAAAATAGATGGTTATACAGAGTGGGTAAACCAATTTCTAGAAGATATGCTTCGCATGTATTGCATGGACCATAACTCTCTATGGTAAGACCATCTACCATTGGTGGAATTTGCATACAATAATGGATTTCATTCCTCTTTAGGGATGGCACATTTTGATGCATTGTATGGGCGAAGGTGTAGAACACCACTATCATGGGACAACCCAAAGGATAGAGCGGTAATTGGACAAAAAATAGTCAGGGAAATGGAAGAGCAAATCAAGGTAATCAAGAAAAGGCTCAAGGAGGTAGCTGATAGGCAGAAGAGCTATACCGATTTAAAAAGAACTTCCAAAGAATACCTAGTGGAAGAAAAATTGTTCCTAAGTGTCAAACCAATGAAAAGTGTGATCAAGTCCATAAAAATAGATTCACAATTTGTAGGACCCTTTGAGATCACTGAAAATATTAGCTCGATTGCATATCGACTCGCCTTACCTCCTAATATATCAAAAATCCATGACACTTTCCACATATATTTGCTTAGAAAATATATTGCTGATCCTGAACATGTGTGGGATGTATTTAACTTGCAGATGGCAAATCCGAAGGTAATCAAAGTAATGCCAGTAAGGATCCTCAAGTTTCGCTTTAAGGCTATGAGGAATCAGACCCTTGAGTAGTGTAAGGTCCAATGGGACCGTTTATCTAAAATAAATGCCACGTGGGAGAAAGTGGCAGATATGTGAAAACACTTTCCTTTCTTGTTTGATGAACTTTGAAGATATTGTAACAATTTTTTTGATTTTGTATGCCATATGAAAATAAGAAACACCAGGGATAGTGTTAGTCCTAGTAGGGTAGGATGTCATGACCCTCCTAGATGGACCTTTGAACATGAAAAATCAATGTATTAACAAATGTGACTAATACTTGATTTTGTGCAATTAGGAAGCCTCACAATAATAATTATATAGTGAAGGATATGATACTGCTAATAAATTACCAATGTGTAGGATCATGTACGCTCGTGAGTGGAAGAAATTGAGTCATCCACCAGAGATGACAGTACTTGAGGAAGGAGAAATGATGATAAGGCAACTTGAAGGTAAAATGGATAGATACCTTCATATAGGTATGCATCCGGTAAAGGGATAATCATTAATATCTAGCCACCTTAAGCCCCAGAATGATAGCCTAGTAGCCATTGTAAGTTCTAGAGGCTGAGACAAGTGATTAGATTGATGGAAAGATTCCCTCTTTATTTGATGCACTTGCATGATTGTCTTTTAATTCAACATTATTAATACTGATAATTGGTGAGCATGGAGTAAATAAGTTACCTTCACAACTTCACGTGTGCTTGTTTAAATAAATATTTGATTTATTTAAAAAGCAAAAAAAATGATATTGTTTAAATAAATATTTGATTTATTTTAAAAGAAAAAAAATTGTTTAAATAAATGTTTGATTTATTTAAAAAGCAAAAAAACATTGTTTAAATAAATGTTTGATTTATTTTAAAAGCAAAAAGATATATTTTAAATAAATGTTAGATTTATTTAAAAAGCAAAAAAGTTATTGCTTAAATAAATGTTTGATTTATTTTAAAAACAAGAAGATATTGTTTGGATAAATAATTGTTTTATATAAAAGCATAGATCTCATTGAAAATGAGTGGTTGATTATGTAAATGATGTTGGTAGATGTCATTTGTAATAAAATGATTGATTTATCTATTAGCATTAGTATTGAAATAATAAAAGAGGTAATCAATTTACCAAAATTATTGCCTAGTAAAAAACTTATCTTGAAATAAAAAATAAAAAAATAAGTATAATTCTTTAAAAACTTCAAGGTAAGGTCTTTGCCTCGGTGTGTCTAGGAAGTCGTCATCCACCCAATGATCGATCCCTAAGTGTTAATGTGACAAGATGGCATTTGATAGAATGTATTGGGTCACCCTTTGGAGACCTGGTTAGGCCAGTTGCATGAAGCTCCTCTGACGTGAGAGGAAAGCTCTTTATGACGATTGCTTGGGGAAGAGAAGAGGGTGGTGTTCACCCTACCACATATCAAAGGTGGTCGGGGAGTAATGGCGGGTAGGTAGGAACGTAGACCGAGGAGGGAGAAAAGACATGGAGGGGAAAATGAAGGGATGAGGCATGAAAGGAGAAGAGAAAGGGAGAAAGTAGGAGGATATGGAGAAAAAATGAGGAACAAAGAAGCAATAAAGTGATGAAAGTCCACTTGAGCAGTGCAGGTGACCCAATTACCGTAGACGAACCAGGTTGATCTTCATTCAAAACTTGTCATTATGCTATTCTCTATGTTTTAGAATCATACGCATTTTTGTGTTAGAATATGCATAGCATCATAGCCATTGTTGTGTTGGAAGATGCATAGCATCATAGCTTCTCTGTGTTTAGAACTGTAGCTATCCTCTATGATGGTAGATGCGTAGCATCATAGTCTTGTAATATGCATAGCATCATAGCTTCTCTATGTTTTAGCATAGTTATCATCTATGATGGAAGACACAGAGCATTGTAGTTGTTGTTGTGTTGAAAGATGTGTAGCATCGTAGCTTCTCTATGTTTAGAATTGTAGCTATCCTATGCAATGGAATATGCATAATGTCGTAGCCATTGATGTGTTGAAGATGTGTAGCATTATAGCTTATCTATGTTTTAACTTAGCTATCCTCTGTGATGGAAGATGTATAGCATTGTAGTTGTTGCTATCTTGGAAGATGTGTAGCATCTTAACTTCTTTGTGTTTAGCATTGCAACTATCCTCTACGATGGAAGATGCAAAGTTTCATAGCCATTTATGTGTTGGAAGATGTAGAGCATCGTATCCATTACTATGTTGGAAGATGCATAACATCATAGCTTTTTATTGTGTTGTGGATGTGAAGGTATCATGGTTTCTGCAACCATTGGTTGTCGATTGGGTATTATGGGTAATAACTAGTTAGGTAGTGCTGAAGCTCCCCTATCCTTTCTAAACCATTGCTATAGGATGGATGCCTTAGGATAAAAGTGAGAGGGTTGTTTGATAGGACGTCCGATTGGGTACTACAGGTAACCTCTTCATTGCAAAGTTACAACCAACTCGGGAATCTCCTCAGGTGCCGTTGACACCGAGGATGATCTACCACTATCTTAGAAGCTATTGATGCCACGAGTACGTGGGCACCACCTGCTTTTGAACTATTAGGGTAGAAGCCACTTTGACCAAACCTTAGGTCACCTTGTGTCTTACCTCACAATGTGTATTGCACTAGCCAAGATGCTAGATGCTTCACCATCCAATAGCTCATTGCAGTTGGTAGAAGCTTTGATTATTGTTCTTTGTCTACTTGTAGATTTTATGAAATAAATTAGAATGATGGTTATTTTGTAATTTAAGGGTAAGGGACATTATGTTATAAAATAAATAGAATGAATGGTTATTTTGTAATTTAAGGGTATGGGACCTTATGTTATGAAATAAATGGAGTGAATGGTTATTTTGTAATTTAAGGGTATGGGACCTTATGTTATGAAATAAATGGTCGAAGCTTTGATTATTTTTCTTTGTCTAATTGTAGATTTTATGAAATAAAATGGAATGATGGTTATTTTATAATTTAAGGGTATGGGACCTTATGTTATGAAATAAATAGAATGAATGGTTATTTTGTAATTTAAGGGTATGGGACCTTATGTTATGAAATAAATGGAATGAATGGTTATTTTGTAATTTAAGGGTATGGGACCTTATGTTATGAAATAAATGGAATGAATGGTTATTTTGTAATTTAAGGGTATGGGACCTTATGTTATGAAATAAATGGAATGAATGGTTATTTTGTAATTTAAGGGTATGGGACCTTATGTTATGAAATAAATGGAAAAAATGGTTATTTTGTAATTTTAAGGGTATGGGACCTTATGTTATGAAATAAATAGAAAGAATGACTATTTTGTAATTTAAGGGTATGGGACCCTATGTTATGAAATAAATGGAAAGATGGTTATTTTGTAATTTAAGGGTATGGGACCTTATGTTATGAAATAAAATGGAATGATGGTTATTTTGTAATTTAAGGGTATGGGACCTTATGTTATGAAATGAAATAGAATAATGGTTTGTTTTGTGATTTAAGGGTATGGGACCTTAGGTTATGAAATGAAGAAAAATATTTATTGGGAATTATAGTAGTTGCTTTAAGTGATGGAATGTGTGAACCCAATTTATTTAGCAATTAAGGGTATGGGACTTTAATTTTTGAGAAGGGTAGTTCATTTATTGCAAATAGAGCACATGAGCTAATGCATGGTTGACTGATTCTCTCAAGTTGGATGAGAGATAAAATGGAAATGGTAGTTTCTATGATAAGTACTATGCATTAGTAAGTTGAATTGCTTGGGTTATTTGTATAGTTGCAATTTGGTAATGAAATAAGTAAGTGCATTCAGAAGCATGTCTATCTGGATCCATGAGTGTCCTGATCCCCTACTATCCTCAATTGATCGATGGAAGAGCGGGAAGACCAAAGTCATGAGATGGACCTATTCACAAGTTTACTCTCTACCGTACATCTTGTTATTTATACAATAAACTAGACTGTGTGGGGATTTCCCCAATAAAATGGATGTAAAGTATTGTCAAAAGTATGGGGTGTACCATACTTACTTATGTACCTAAATGAACATTTCAACTACTATATTTAGTATCTCTCTATTTAGTTTCCTGCATTTAATTCTTTTAATGTATGTTTTATTGGTGATTGCTTTTGTGCGCTTGATTATTCTTGCTTGTTGATAGTTCATTTTTGTTATATTTAGTATCTATATTTTTATGCTCTTGTGATGTTAAAAATAAAGAGACATTAGTAAGTTCTAGGTGAAATTAGAGGGCACCTAAGGGCTTGATACCCCCTTAGGGAGATTGGTAACTAGGTTTGGAATATTGTACCAGAGTTAAGATAACTTATCAATGGATAATATTGATAGCTTAGATCGCAATACATATAGCATGCCCACACATAACGGCTTGTGTGGATATGGATATGCGTGTACACATTCTAACTACTAGAGGTGGTAAGTCTAGCTCATCAAGACTGATGAGAGGGATGGACTTATGTGCATAACATAAGATAGGCTTATGTAGACATGACTTGCATAAAGGGAATCTTGTGTGGTATAGTTCTTGAGAAACTTAGGGGATGTCAAAAATTAAGTTGGTCTAAGTTTGGTTGAGGATTTATGAATCCTTATACTTAGTTCAAAAAAATCTATATGTAAAATTTTCTTTTTGTTTGTGTGTTTTTCTTGTTTAATGCTTTTTTGGGGTGTTACAAAATTAGTCAATGTTCTTCAAGAGTATAAAATGGAAAATTTAGTCAAGGATGAAATGACTAATAATGATTTGATATCAAAGTAAAATGTACGAACACTATAGCAACATCACAATATCAACTTAAGTGGAAATAAAATTATTGTCACATATACAATAAAAAAGGTCGTACTACAAATTTTTGTAGATACAATTATTTGAATTAGAGGAATCAAACAAATAGACCTTTTCAAAACATTTAGCCAAGGTAATATTAGCCTTAGTATCAATATGCACAACAACAACAATGACCAAGAGTAGATAATAAAAACGGAAATTTAATTAAGGAAATTCAAGAGGTTCAAGAGACAAAAGAAGCTAAATAAAGGAATGAAATTAGAGCCCTTACAACAATGATTTTAGTTGAAGGTAAAATTCAAGATAATTGTGAAAATAATAAAAATAAATATAATCCAAAAATTTCTAATGGCTCTAATGTTTTAGATAATAAAATAAAATTAGTTGAGAATAAGACTATAAAAACAAATACAAGGACAAAATTGAAATTTAGATCACTCTAGAATTGTAGACTCTATGAGAAGATTGAACAAAAGACAACTCATGAAAAGAAAATTGAAGTACACTATGGATGGATCAAGAAATTAGATTGGAATAAGATCATGGATATGTTACAATGTTTGTATGGTCATAAAGAAAGTCTAATCAATACTCCAAGAAACATGTTAGCAGATCAACGTCAAAATCTCAAGCAATGTCAGATCCAGAGCCAAAGAACAAAGACAAGAAGTAGATATTGAATATTAAAGTCTTCAATAACCAAATAATATAATACAAGGGGGTGTTAGAGAATATTATATTATTTGGTAGATGTTAATGTACCCCATGGTACCATTGTATATTTGTAAATATTAGATTAGAGTGTGAGTTATTAGTTTAGGGTGTGTGATTTATATTTCTCCTAAAGTATGTGTCTATGTGTGAGAAGAGTCCACATGTCAAGTAATAATTGTAAAAGTGTGTAATATGTGAGAGTGTGCAATGTGTCATATAAGTAAGTCAAGTGTCATGTGTGTATGTGGTAAGGATGCAAGTGAAGATGTAATGTCAAGAGACATGAGAGGTTTGTCGTATGTGAGGAACATGAAAGGATGCATATCCTGGATACATGAGGAGAATAATAATCAAAGTATTGAAGAGTCATTATAAATATAAAGCTTCATGTATTTTATTGAACTATCAAGCATTATAAAATATTGCGACAATGATCTTGTCTATTTGATTCATTAATTACATTATGAGTATATTCTTGATTGATATTGTTATTTCATGAATGTTATGTTCATTGTTATTGATTTGAGATATTGAATTATCTAATATTGAGTTTGTTTAAGATCCTAGATACCGGGACCTAGGATTTAATATGGCTAAAAATCCATTACTTTCATTCTTTTGCTGTAGTTTCTCTAGAGTTGGAGCATTGCTCAACTATTGTTGTAGCTACTTGACCTCCTTTTTAAGGTATTATTTTCAACCTCCTCTTGATCCAATATTTTAGATAAGTGATTTACCCTATCCTTTGTTGTTCTATATTTTAAATCCAATTTATTTCCTTGGAAATATTATGTACCCACTCTGGTTTGGATAGATTGAACTGTGTCTTCCATCGAGATCTTGGAAATGTCAACTTCCTGCACCTTGATCTCATAATCAGTTGTTGTCATATTTGAGGTAGGCGTATTGACCTTTAGGATAATAATGCTATTATATTTTTAGTGGATTGGATCTAGTACATAAAATATCTAGGGTGGTACCTTCTTCTATTTTTTTGGTGGTCCTTCTGCTATCCATTTTTGAACATTGGCCTCAACTTCTTAGAACATATTGAAAGCTTTTAGGAATGAATGACTAGAAATAGGGGATGTAGCCCAAGCCAATTGAATGATGGGGAATGAATATAAAGGATATTTAAAGGGTAATATGCTAGTATCTACAATGGTATGAGGCTATGAGCCTCTAGAAGTCTACTAGTTCTCAGGCATGAGAGTGACAAAAGTTATGCTTTTGGTTGGTGAACTATTTTGTGGAGGTAACACTTATCATTGAGGGGAATGCAATAGATAAAGTTGTTATGGGGGGAATGTGAAGGTGGAGAAGATTTTATGGATAAATTAGGAGGGATAGGTGCCATTCATAATCATTGCTTTACTTTTGAGTCACCATCTTGACATGCCAGGTTTTTGCTTTTGGAGTTACTTGTTGAGTCTTGGTTTTCTTTGAGATCACTCCCATTGGCTTGATGGATAATTATTTATTTTGTTCCTCTCCATAGTTTTTCTATATTGGAGATGTTCACTTATGCTAGAATGAGGCTCATTTATAGCAAGAGAAATTGGACCAATGCCTCCTTCGATGTAGTCCATACCCTGCATTTTGCTCCATTGCATGTTCAATTGTAATTCTTGATTTGTGATTAAAAACCTTTCTTGTTGCCACATTGAGATCTCTATTATTGAATGGTATTTGGTTGGACTTGCATCTCTCAAAATTTTCTTTCGTAATCCATGTCCAAGCATCTATTCAAAAGCTAAGTCCTCCTATAACTCTATATTCATAATGATGCACTAGCTTTAGGTAGGACCCTATTTTTGGGCCTCTTATTCCTCTTCAGAGTGAGTTCTCCAACTTATTCATTGTTGTCTTCTATGATCAAGCTATGGATTTCTTATCCCTTATGTGCAAATATCCCCTTAGTGTATTTACTATCAAATTTATTTTCAAATAAAATATTTGCATTGTTGGGGAAGGCCTTATGTGTTGCCTACTCACACGTAGAAATCCACCATTCTTGAATTTTTTTTTCGTCCACTCCTTCCCATCCTCAATATCTTGTGAGTTGACTACTTATTCTCTAGTATTTATTTATTTTCAAATCATATGTTCGCACACAAGCATATCATTCTCTTCATGGAGGTCTTATTTGAAGTTTGTTTACATCTAAATCTACCTCTTGTTCTTCTGTATTATTCCTGAATACCTCTATGTTTGGTTGAGGATGATATCCAAATGTTAAGGATTTGGTATTTTTGGCTTTCAATTTAGCCTTAAATTTTCCTTCTGGGTCATAATTCCACCTATGTAACACTATTATCAATTGAAAGCTGCTAAGCTTATCATCTAGGATTTTACCTTGGTTTCAAGTTGTCATGCTGATCAAACCAAAGTAAAAATAAGTCTAGTATGTGTTGACCTTTTTAACATTGACCCCAAAGGTTTCATCTACCCCATCAATTTGCTTGTAGAATTATAGTGCAAAGACCCAATCTGTCACATAGTGGGAAAATAAGTAAGGATATACATTATAACCATAAACCCTGATGATAATGTTGCTCTTCAAAAAATACCAATCTCCTAGCTCACGATTGGGACCATAGAGCTTATCCATTGCATTTGTAGATAACTAGGAAATTTTACCATATATGTAGGCTATCACAAGTTCCAAAAATTATCTATTGAACTCCATATAAGAATTAATATCCCTAAGGATTAGAGTCCATTTAACCATAAGAAGAACTATCCCATTTTTGTGATGTTTTCTTACTGATAGGCCCAACATGCTATTTGACACAAAATATATGAATAACCAGGCCAAATATGATGAGTAGCGAAATGCATCCCTCTCATTTTTATTTAGCTCAACCAATTGTGTATGAATTTCGAATCTTAAAAATTGGGTCTAATCGAAGAAGAGGGGAGGATTTTGGCTAGGTTTTATCAAATTATAATTGTAGGTGTTGGTAATGACATATACCATGGCAACTTGATAGTCATATACATATTCATTAGTTTCCAATCCAAAAATTACAACTAACATGGAAAAGACTTTAGGGTATTTAAACTCAAGTAGCTTAAATGGGTCTTCTATAAGGCTATCAAGGGTCCTCCCTAATTGTTTACCAAGTCAGTCCTTAATAATATCAAATTTATAATAATTTGCTTGATTTTTTTTACTAAAATATTTAGGATTCATACCAAGGCGAGCACCTACTACAAAAGTACTTGTGATGGATTTGTGTATGACGATATACAATACCTAGCCTATTGTGGTTCACATTATTATGTTCTTTGGTTTATAGTTATCTACCATAGCTTTAAAGAGCTCTTGATAAGGGTGCATAAACCTATACATGTATAATGAGAAGAATGAGTTCCAAGTGGTCTCTTCCACCCTATCGACTAAGAACTTCCCCCCTTTACTTATGCAACTTCTCTAAAATTCTTATATTTTACCTTTATCATGGTAGGATTCTAATAACACCAAGGGTGTTGCCAACTTCAGTAGGGAAGAATATAGTTGATATGAGTAACCTAGCTATCAACTGATAGTCTTGACATGCTATTTGACACAAAATATATGAATAACTAGGTAAAATATGATAAGCAGCAAAATGTATCCTTCTCATTTTTCTTTAGGTCAACCAATTATGTATGAATTTCAAAGCTTAAAAATTAGGTCCAATCAAAGAAGAGGGGAGGTTTTTGACTAGGTTTTGTCAAATTATAATTGCGAGTGTTGGAAACGACATATGCCATGGAAAATTGATAGCCATATACATATTCATTAGTTTCCAACACAAAAATTACAACTAACATGGAAAAGACTTTAGGGTATTTGAACTCAAGTAGCTTAAATGGGCCTTCTAGAAGGCTATCAAGGGTCCTCCCTAAATATTTACCAATTCAGTCCTTAATCAGATCAATTTTATAATAATTTCTTGAGTTTTTGTATTAAAAGATTTTGGATTTGTGCCAAAGCAAGCACCTACTATAAAAGCATTTGTGATGGCTTCTTGTACAACAATGAAAAATACCTGACTTGTTATGGTTTACATTGTTCTATTCTTTAGTTTGTAGTTATCTACCACTGCTTTAATAAGATCTAGGTAGGGGTGCATAAACCTAGGTATGTATAATGAGAAGAATGAGTTCCAAGTGGTTGCTTCCACACCATCAACTAAGAACTTACCTCATTGTCTATTCTAATTCTCTAAAAGTATTATATTTTATCTTGATCATGGAAGGATTCTAATGACATCCTGGGTATTTTAGGGGAGAATATAGTGGAAAAGAGTAACTTAGCTATCCATCCCAATGCCTGAGCTTGCTATTATGCTATGAGTTGTGCCATGTTGAGTTGTACTGACCTATTTGTGTAAAGCAAGCTATGACGTCTATGTGGAATTGGTGCCATGAGAAAATGCATTGCTATGTTGTCTAGATAGGGAGTATTTGGGTGAAGAGTTTTCCTATGTGGTGTGGCCAAGTGTCCAAGACCAAGGGAGAGCAAGTGTGATATGGGATATCAAGTTTGGTATTCAGTGTTGTAGTGTCCAAGGATGTTGTGCGAGACGTGTCTAAGACACATGCATCTTGTTATGGGCTGAGATAGAAAGCATCTAGGAATAGATGGGTTGGTTCATGGCATTGTGAAGCATAGAAGGGTAAGCTTTGCACCACATCATAGGGAATTATTAGTGCTAGTTGGATGGGCTAGGAATCTAACTTTTGTAAAGTGTAGAGGGGCTATGTTTGGGGCAGTGCTACAGGGAAGTTCCAACACATGCCACATCGAATTAATAAGGGATCGTGTGCTATGAGTCATGCTAGTCTTCCATTGTTTGTTGTAAAGCATCACGTGCCAAGAAGGAAATGTAATGAGCCCAAGGTCAAGTTAACTTAATATAAATATAAGTTGTATTTTACCTTGTATAAACTTGTGTGTTGAGTTTACTTTATGGTGAATGCTTTGTGCAATGTGTTTTGATGTAAGCATTATTTTGTGTGGCTAATACTTGAAGTTGTGTGTTAAATTTTTAAGTCTTCCATTGTATGTAAGGTATTGCATTGTGTTTGTGTTGAATATGATTTAGCTATTGTTAAGGGATATCTCATGGCTGCCAAGAAGGCTTCGAGTTGATGGTGTCATGTGGAGGGTGGGTGTCGTAGAGTCTAATAACCCAATCCTATGCTAGGTGGTATTAGAGCATGATAGAGTGCTTTGAGGTTTTGAGCAGCAAAGGGTTGAGTGGGAGATACCTATTGTGTTGTGTGTATGACACATCCATAATCATATCACTAAATATTTTATGTATGATGACACCTCCACATTCATAGCACTAAGTGTTGTGATGGCTTAATGTGTCCTGGTAGTCAATGTAGGTCTAGGTGGGGTCTGAGTTAGTTTTGTTTGTTTTGTTCGAGTTGTGTCTAATATTGGTGAAATTGCTCACATTCTAAATTCCCTAGTTGTTCAAGTGTCAAAGGCAAAAGCACTTCCCACCTAAGGTTATTTCTCAAAGGAGGGGATTTTGCACATGTGAAGTGTAGGTTAGATATAGGGGGTAGGATGGAAAACTCAAGATCATAGATGCCACGTCTTGAGGAGGGACTAAAATAGGTGCCAATTGGAGGTGGATACCATCATGCCAACATGTCAAGGAGGGTTGAGGAGCTCGTGGAAAATGTTGTAGTGAGATTAAGTACCTTTGAAGATAAGACTATCTCCATGGAGGAGAGCATGGGGGAATTGCGGGAGAGCTTAGAAATGAAGAGCAAGATCTTGGAGGTGGCCTTGCCAAGGATGTAGAGTAGGGTTGAATAAGGCTTAGAAATTCATGTTAAGTTATAGAAATAAGTGACTTTGTGCCATGTAGTATTGGCACAAGTGTTGAGTTAGGGACAGGGACAACCCACCAACAACTCTTCAGTGAGATTGCCTAAGTGGAAAGGGTCCGAGTGCTACAAAAATTAGCAAGATGAGAGGGATCTTGAAGATTTCTTTTGGGACATGACCGAGGACCTAAATGACCTTGGAGGCATAAAAAATGGGGTATAATAAGTGCACATTGTAGTAAGGTACTTGAAGGGGACTATGGGTTTGGTGGAGGAACCTAATAATAGGAGGAAGCTACAAAATATTGGTTCATAGGTTAAGTTGGAGGCATTGAGAGAAAATGTTTGGTCATAGAACACAAAATGAAAGTTTAGTATTAGGTTGCAGGACCTAATGCATGAGGAAATTAAGTGGTTGCCAAAAAAGGAGAAGTTATTTCTCTCTTAGCATGGCCTTAAGCTATGGTCTCAACAAGATATTAGATGCCATAAGCCAAAATACCTCCAATATGCCATTGCATTCATTGGAAACTTCTTAGACTTTGGTGAGGCAATAAGGTAATTTTAGAACCTTGGTGATAAAGGAAATGGTAGATAGAACGTTGTAAGTCAATCCTTGGGCACATAAAAGAGTGCATTGTAGGATGTGAGGGTGACTTGGTAGTCATCCATGGGTTCAACAAAGGCAAATACCAATATAAATGGAAAGAAGCAGTCATATTAGAATCCAACAAGCATAACAAGAATTGGATTAGGTGTTGGACGTATGGGGGTCCCATATGCAATGAGATTATCTGCTAGATAGGGAGTCCCTAGATGAAGAGTTTTCCTGTGTAGTGCAAAGTGTCGAGGAAAAATGGAAGGCAAGTGTGTTATGGGCTATCAAGTTGGGTAATTAGTGTTGCAGTGTTCAAGGGATTTATATTGAGTGAGTCTAAGATGTATGTACATTGTTGTGGGCTAAGCTGGAAAGCCCCTACAAATGGTTATGTTGTCTTGTAGCATTGCGAAGCATAAAAGAGCAACATGGAGGGAAAGCTTTGTACTACATTGTAGAGATTTATTGGTAATGGTTGGTTTTGGTGGGAGTCTAAATTTTGTAGAGGGCAAAGGGGATGCACTGGGCCTTGCATTTGGGGGTAGTGTTATGGGGAGGTTCTAGCACAAGGGGTCATGCTCTGTGAGTCATGGTAGACCACCATTGTTTATTATGAAGTGTTGTGTTCTAAGAAGACAATATAATGGGCTTGAGGATGAGTTAATTTAATGTAAAAAAAGTTGTATTTTACCTTGTGTAAAGTTGTGTTTTGAGCCAAATTTGTGGTGAATGCTTAGTATAATATGTTTTGATGTATCCATTGTTTTTTGTGGCTAACAATTGAAGTTGTGCATTGAACGCTTGTCTTTCATTGTGTAGAAGGGATTGTGCTGTGTTTTTGTTATAGGTGATTGACCCAGTGTTAAGGTATATCCCATGGCTACCAAGGAGGTTTGGAGTGGACGATGCCATGCGGGAAATGAGTGTCATAGAGTCCAATAACCTGATACCATGATAGATGGTATCATAGCATGGTAGAGTGCTTTGAGATTTTGTGTGATGAAGGGTCGAGTGGATGACTCCTACTATATTATGTGTGTGACACCTTCACAATTAGAGCATTAAGTGTGTGTGTATTGATAGTCAACATAGGTCTGGGTTAATTGTTGGAATATATTACATTATTTGGTACATGCCAATGTACCACCATGGGTACATATCTAGATTAAGAGTTTGTCTTAGATTAGGATTTGAGCATTTAATTTATGTAAAGTAATAAATGCACAAGTATTAATAGTATGTGCAATGATGTAAATGTGCATGTTGTCCACATATACATGAGTCCTTAAGAATAGGAAGATGAAGAGTCATAGGAATATGGAATACCAAAAGTCATGTCTCATTATAAATAGACCTTCTTAGGTGATAGTAAAGTGAGAAGTGAGATAGCATTGAGTAGAACATTGGTAGATACAATGTAGAGCATGCATTTAATAAGGAGATTTTATGACCTTCATTTTCATTATAGTAATATTTTTATGATATTTCATTAATGGCTATTTTACGCGTAGTTATAGAAGTTTATCATTCTTTTTAAATGCATAGTATATTGCCATTATCATATAATTAATATTGTATGCTTATTTTAGATCTTGTGGTTACATTTCCTTAAGTATATAACATCAAAAGCTAATAGTAGTATCAAAGCATAAGGTAGATTGATAGGAGATAGGGAGAGTCACAAGAAATATTGATAGGAGATAAAAAATATCATTTTTAGAATTTATGAAATTGCTATTGGGTTAGAGTCTTTCCATAGAGTTGCAAAAAAACTCGTGAAGACTAGGACTTAACATTGATTCCGCTAGTTTGATATATCAAATAGTGAAGTTCATTTTATTTAGAATTAAAGAAATTTCCATTATCATTTTCTAATACTTTGTTGCAGAGAAGATTAAAAGGAAATTTGAGAAGCTTCCTACAATAATCTAGGAAGAATATATTATTTGGAATTAATCTAGTACTTGAAGAAAAAAGTTGAAGATTGAATATTTTGGAGGCCTAAGAAAAGGGTCCCATTGTAGAATATATAGAATTAAAGATTCAAGACTCCATATTGAAGAAAGAAGAGGCTTAAGGGAAGAGTCCCATTAAATATTGAAGATTGAGAAGAGAGGAAGAAGCCAAAGGAGTCCTATTGCATATTAAATATAGAATATTGAGGAGACTCAAGACATAGATCTTCATAGAATATTGAAAATTTAGGAGAACCAATAAGGAGGTCCTCATAGAAATTTGAATATTGAAGACTTCAAAGTGAATAAAGAAGAAAGTAGAAGAGATCTTAAGAAACGTTGGAAGGAGAAGGAAGAAGAAGGCTAGAAATCCCATTGGAGAAGTTTGCAAGAGGGAGAAGCACTTGAAAAGAAGAATTTGGGACAATTATCATCATCTGAAAACAAGCCCAAAAAGAAGAAGGATTTGACAAGAAGTTTGCCAAATTTTGGAAAGGTTATTTTAAGATCGCAAGACATTCAGATTCTTGAGAAAAAGACCAATGAAAGATACTAGAATTTAATAAGGAAATTGAAGGAGAAAGATACTAGAAGAAGCCACCAGACTTGAGAAATTTAAGGATAACCACAAAATATTTTAAGGCTGATTTACAGAAGAGAAGATTGCTATTTTTGGTAGCATAAGTTGAAGGATTATAGGATAGCAAGTCAAAGGAGCATTACATAGCATAGAAGTTGATCTTTAGGCAACATTGAAAGTTGCAAAGTAAAGGAGTTTAGGAAAACAAGAGGGCATAATTAATAGCTATAAATTCTTAGAATTTAAGAGAGCAAATTAGAGGAGAATTGAAGCCTTTTTGGATAGCAAAAAAAATGCTAAAATATAAAGAGAATTGGGCAGTATTATAGCTACAAAATTATACATTCTTGGATAGCAATATTAGGAGAAGCATTAAAAAAATTGAATCTTCTTGTAAAGCAATATAGAGCTGCAAAGTAGACAAATCTAAGGCAGCAAATAGGTGAACCAAATCACCAGGAAATCAAGGTATAAAAGGAGACCAAAAGGTATGCAATATTGTTGCAAAAGGTTTATTATTTGAAAATTCATATTACCTTGTTATTAAGTCTTTGAAAGCATTGCATTTAAGTTTTTAAAGTTAAAAAAGGAAAGGTCTCAAGTTTATGTTCTCAAGATTGAAGAAGACAATATTGCAAGGGGTTAAAACCTGCATTAAAGAAAAGAGAAGTTAGAAATAATATAAGGAAAGGAATAAAATACTTACTATATTTTGAGAAGTAAATAAGTTGCAACAGAAAATAGAAGTATCATTCTATTTGAAAGGTAAACATTTTGGAATAGAAGCTTGGAGTCACCATTGAATAAGCTTACAAGCATTGAGCCAAGGAGGAGTCATAGTAAGAGAGTAGAAAGTGAAGAAAAGGTGAAGTGGAAGATAAACCTCTAGTACCATATCTTGGTGAAGAGGCATCATCATATTAAAAGGCTATTTGATATAGGTAGAATATTAAGCTAGGTAACATAGTGTTCATTAAAGCTATGTAAGGATTACAACATCAAGCACTACATGCATTAAATATTGAAGAGTGTCTAAGTTCAAGAATACCAAGAGGATATAATCATCATCATTCATGAAGCATCATGGTAGCACCATAATCAAATTCATAGGAGTTGATAGGAAACACATAGAGCCTAGAAAGCTTGAAAGAAAGTGTAGCAAAGTGGAAGCAAATGATACAAAAAGAGGAAGATCCAAAAAAAGTTTACATTTGCACCATCTAAGAGTCATTTGAAGGAAAGAAAAACTGAAGTTGAGTGTCGTAGCATTGGAAGTAGCCAAGCGTAGAAGAATCACCGTGTTTGGATGAGTCAAGCCACCATTGAAACCACCAAGCCAACAAAACCACTGGAGGTAAGAAAGAGCATTAGGTTTGAGAGCCATTGGAGATAAGCCAAAGAGATGCGTTAGTTGAAAGCAAGAGTCTTGCACTTAGGAGTTATTGAAGCACATAACAGTCAAGGGAGTCTAACCACAACTGCAAATAAATACAATGAAGAAGAATATAAAACACTAACCAAAGATGTTATAGTCCACAAACAAAGGTGCATACATGTAATAACTAATAGTAAGTTAAATCTCATACATGGAGGTTTCTTTAATACCTCAAGTCCACTTGTAATAGTGAGATTTTTGTTGAAGAACGAAAAGGTGTTGAAGAGGTATTGAAAAAAAAGATTTGCTATGTTGGAGAAGAGTGAGAGTTACGTTGAAATGCCCTAGAAGAAGCATCGCGTTGAGTGCCAAATGTCCATGTAAAAATAAGTTTCAACCACCTTATCCATAATTTCTTACTACATACATTAAAGGTACAAGTTAGAAATCAAAGCAAGGAGAAAGCAGAACATTCGAGTAAAATACGTAAGGATAGAGAACAAGCGTTACAAATAAAGGAGAAGGAGACCATATTGAAGAGTAAAATTTTGAGCATCAAAGGAGCATTAAATGCAAGGAGAGCATAACATAGGTCTCGGAGTCAAACAACAAGTTGAAGCCTTAAGCATCACATTCGAGAAGGTAAGAATTATTAAATTAAGCCTTTGCAAAGTCTAAGGAGAAATAAGGCATAATTTCCTTGAAGTAAAGGTTAATTAATTATATTGAAGGTTATTTGATTAATAGGAGAAATAAGGTGATAACCTTAGAGAAAGTATTTAATGCTTTAAAAGTTAATTGAAGAAATAAGTTCCTTGAAAAGATATTTGAAATTACTTTATTCATGCATGAAATTAATATTGCATTAAAATATTTGCAAAAGATTAACTTGGAGAAATAAGGACTTCTACACCAAAAATTGAAATATTATTAAATATCATTATTTCTAAATTTCCAACTAGGGAGTTATAAGGAGTTCAACATAAAATTTAAGATTAAAATTTAGAAATTATATTATTGAAACTTGAAATAAGCAAAACATAGAATTTCTTAAAAGTTGAAAAATTATTTTTGATATTAGTCTCTTATACAAATTGAAGGGACATAAGGAATCCAACTTAAATATATTGAATATAGAAAATTTTATCAATTGAAATTGCATCAAAACTATCTTTAGCTTTCTACAAGGAGAAATAAAGTGCTTGTCTTAAAGGATAGGAGTTGAAAATTATATCAAAATTATCATCAAAAAATTAGGGAGACAAAAGGGATTCAACTCAAAGGAAATCTTTGAAATCTAAGTATATTATCAAAGACATACTCAAAAAATTTGGTAGACACAAGGTATTCTATAAAACTTGGAAAATGGATAAGATATTATCAAATTTAATCTTATACTAGGGAGCCAAAAGGAATTCTACTTAGATATTTGAATAAGTAAACCCTTGTCAAAACCATTTATTGAACATTAGAAATTTTAGGGTATCCTACAAATTTGAGAATTGAATAGAGAGTTCATTGAGTTTGATCTCTAAACTAGAGAGTCGTAAGGTAGACAACTTCAAAGGCTTTGAATGATAAAATATTCTATTAAAAAAACTATTCTTAATATATAATATTAGGGAGCTATAAGGAATTCCAATTCAAATATTAAATTAGCAAAAACATGGATGAAATAGTAAGGAATGCATTCAATAATGAGGAACTATTTCATGAATTGAAATTTTATTCACAAAACTTAATAGATACTCTTGATGGATACAAATATTTATCTACTAGTAAAAAAGAAAGATTCTCTTTGTTTCTTAAGGAAGCAAAAGAAGAAAATTTTATGACATTAATTGGTTATCTTCATGAAGTACTTTTTAGAGCCTGGTGGAATACTCAAAACATAGTTATATTTACATTAGAAGAATGTTTGATGATATATCTATCATTAATTGTTTTTGAATTCTTTTAAAACATGAAATAAAATGAACATACTAACAATGAAATAATAAATCCTGGTCAATACTATTGTGATGATATACTAACTCACCATAAATAAGATATATAAATAGTAAAAATGCATAAACAAAGAAGGAGAAGAAGAAATAAGAGGAAGCATGATAGAAAAGAAAAGATGAAGAAGAAAGAAAATATTTTCAAGCTGAATACAGATCAAAGTGAACCAAAGGAAAAAGATGAAGATACTAATTAATTACTTGATAAAGATGCAAATAGAGATCAAAATAAAGAAATTAGAAAAAAATATCTCAAGTTCTAGAACAAGGATGAAGATCATATTGAAGACTAAAGTCTTCAATACCCAAATAATGTAATACATGGGGGTGTTGAAATATATTACATTATTTGGTACATGCCAATGTAGCACCATGGGTACATCTCTAGATTAGGATTTTGTCCTAGATTAGGATTTGAGCATTTATTTTATGTAATGTAATAAATGCACAAGTATTAATAAAATGCACAATGATGTAAATGTGCATGTTTTCCGCATGTATATGAGTCATTAAGAATAGGAAGATGAAGAGTCATAGAAATATGGAAGGCCAAGAGTCATGTCTCATTATAAATAGGCCTTCTTAGGTGATAGCAAAGTGAGAAGTGAGATAACATTGAGTAGAATAGTAGTAGATACAATGTAGAGCATGTATTCAATATGGAGAGTTTATGACCTCCATTTTTATCAATGTAATATTTTTGTGAGATTTCATTAATGGTTGTTTTATGAGTAGTTATAGAAGTTTCTCATGCTTTTTACATGCTTAGTATATTGCCATTATCATATACTTAACATTGCATGCTTATTTTAGATCTTGTGGTTGCATTTCCTTATGTATATAGCATCAAAAGCTAACATTAATTTTGTTTTTTTTGTTCAAGTTGCATCTAACCTTGGTGAAATTTGCTTGCATGTTGAGTTCCTTGGTTGTGTAAGTGTCAAAGGTAAAAGGGATTTCTACAAAAGGCACTTGTTCAAATGAGGGGATTTTACTCACATGAAGTTCAATTCAACTAAAAAGAACAAGATGGGGGACTTATGAATAGATATGTTGCATCTCGACAAGTAGCCTTGGGGATGTGGGGAAGCTATAGAGTAGGTGCCAATTGGAGGTGGACATTGTCATGTTAACAGGTCAAAGTAGAGTGTAGGTAGTAGTAAAGGTTGAGGTGTGAGATGTTGGTCATGTGGTACTTGACATATAGATAGGTACTATTTAAAAAAGCAAGGGAATGATAGTTCACACCATACCAAGGAAGTAGAAGGATCTCAATAGAAGAGAGAATGAAAAATTTTGTAACCTGGTTGGGCAATGGATTGGAAAAATACCATCAAGCTCAACAAAGCAAAAAGGAAGAAGCCCTTGTATGAGAAAGAGACATTCAAAGGGGACGATAGGGTTGACTATGACCTGGAATGACATTGTAAGAGAGCTCATAGACCTGAAAAAAATGAGTATATGGTCGAGTGATAGGTTGAGTTTGATATGAGAGCAAAATTTCAAGATGATATGAGTGATGACGATTGGGACATCTAAGGATAACCTAATGGAAAGATGCAATGACTATAGTCTAGTTGCCAAAGTGTTGTCTGTGGGATGAGATGGAAAATATTGGAAGGGATCAGTAGGACCTTGCCTTTGCAAGATGTGATATATAGTTTTAAGTCACAAAAACTAGGCAATGTAGGTAGAACATGTTGGCAGAGTGATAAATTTTTTGGAAAGAGGGATGACATATTTTTCCTTTTATGCATATGTGATAATGTTGAAGGAGTGAAGCTAGGAAAAATAAAGGAAATGATAAATTTTGAGAGAACTCTAAGTGAATGTTGGTGGTAGGATTTTGATGTCATCGAAAGTGTCACCAACTTTAGTAGGGGATAATATAGTGGAGAAGAATAACCCAACTATCCACCCCAACACCTACAAGCCTGCTATCATGCTATAAGTTGTGTCAACCTATTTGTGTGAAGTGAGTTGTGACATCTACATGGAACTACTGCCATGAGCATTGAGATAATCAGAATTGACATGGAACAAAATCAAGAAAAATTAGGAATTAACAAAAAAAGGAAAAATTGACAAAGCATCAATAATTTTTGTTGAAATATTTTCATGCATATCATAGTTTTTTGAATAAAATCAACAAAAATTGAGAAAAAATGACTTAAATTGAGATTTTTTTTGTAGATTTTCTCAACTATGGTTGTGAGTAAGCATGATTTTATATCAACTAGATGAGAAGTCCTTGGATGAAGAGTTTGCTTGTGTGGTGTAGCTAAGTGTTCAGGGCTAAGGGAGGGCAAGTGTGTTGTGGGTTGTTACGTTGTGCAGCCAGTGTTGTAGTGTCCACATGTTGGTTATAAAGCACAAAAAGAAAACATGGAGGGAAAGCTTGGTACCATGTCATAGGGCTTTGTTGGGATTGGTTGGTTGGGTTGGGAGTCTAACTTTTGTAAATTTTAGAGGGGCTATGTTGGGGGTAATGTTGCAAGGGGGTTCTAGCTCTTTTCGTGTCAAGTCAAAAAGAGGTTGTGCACTATGAGTCATGGAAATATGCCACTATTTGTTGTAAAACACCACATGCTAAGAAGGCAATGTAATTAGCTTGAGGTTGAGTCAATTTAATGTAAAAATAAGTTGTATTTTACCTTATATAAAATTGTGTGTTGAGTTATGGTGAATGATTTATGCCATGTGTTTAAATGTAAGCATTATTTTGTGTGGCTAACACTTGAAGTTGTGCATTGAATTTTTAAGTCTTTCATTGTGTGTAAGGGATTTCATTGTGTTTGTGTTGTAGGTGATTGAATCGATGTTAAGGTGTATCCCTTGGATACCAAGGAGGCTTGGAGTCAATGGTGCTATGTGGGGGATGGGTGTCATAAGTCCAATAACTTGGCCCTATGATAGGTGGTATCAAAGCATGATATATTGATTTGATATTTTATGTGGCCAAGAGTGGGTGACACCTGCTATGTTGTGTGTGTGGTGCCTCCGCAATCAAAGTGTTGAGTGTTGTTTTGTCTTAGTGTGTCCTAGTAGTCAACGTAGGTCTAAGTGGGGTCTAACAATTTTGTTTGAGTCATGTCTAACCTTGGTGAAATTTACCAGTATGTTGAGTTCCTTAGCTATGCAAGTATTAAAAGTAGAAGGGCTTCTTGCCCTAATCTATTGCTCAATGGAGGAAATTTTGCTCATATGAAGTGTAGGTCAATTGTAGAGAATAATATGGTAGACTTAAGATCAAAGATATTGTGTCTTGAGGAGAAGCCTTAATGGCATGGGAAATTTGTAGAGTAGGTTCCGGTTGGAGGTGGACATCGTAATGCTAACAGGTCAAAGTAGAGTGCAGGTAAAAACAAAGGCCAAGGTGTAAGGTGCTAGTGATGTGGAAACTATCACCTAGTTAGGTCCTATTTGATAAAGCAAGGTAATTATAATTTTCATCATGAAAAAGAAGCAAAAGTCTCTCAATAGGAGAGAGGATGGAAAATTTCACAACTTGATTAGGAGATAGATTGAGAAAATGTTATCAGGCTCAATAAAGTAAAAAGAGAGAAGCCCTTTGTGTGAGGAAGAGATGTTTATATAGAATGATAGGGTTGACTATGACATAGAATGTGTTGGCTTTTATGCCTTACTATATTAAAATATCATAGATCCCAATATAAAAAATCCATAATATTAAAGGTTAAAATATCAATAATTAAGAGTAGAATTATATATATGAGCAATCAAATATATATCTAGATCAATATAATAATGAAATAATATTCACTTATAATATCTAATATGAATGTAAAATGGCCAATATAATTCATGTACTTGCTTGAAGAAAACTTACAATATGAATCAACTATACAATCTTGATATTTTCTCTACATTCAGATACATTTCATGGAGCTTTATCTCTATAATATAGCTATACAAGATGACTCTAAATTCTTTACCATTGTTTTCTATATGACCTTTGGTTTCTTATATTACCACTTGTATACAAGACTCTTACTCTTCAAATTACTAGCATACCTACTTACATGACACATGTGCATACTACACATCATCCTAATCTATCAAATAATGTAATATTCTCTAACACTCCCTTATATTACATTATTTGATATACATTGTTATTTATGTACATAGATGATTTGAGAATATCTAAAATTTATTTCGAGCAAGAGCTTTTTTGAAAATATCTATAATCTAAACCTTAGTAGAAATATGTTTTAACTTAATATGATAATTCTATATACGATCCTTGATAAAGTGATATTGAGCTTCAATGTGTTTTTTCATGAATCACTAGATTTTTGATTAATTTAAGTACTCCTTCATTATCATAATTTATTATTGTAGGATTTCTTCTGATTCCCATATCTGACAATATGTACTATAACCAAAGTGCTTCACAAACTGCATCTCTTAGATGAAAGTGCTATTACATGTTTTTTATTGTACCAAGAAATAGATCTAGAACCAAGATAGAAAACATAGTCTAATGTAGATTTTATGTCATCTATAGATTCAACATAATAAAAATCTAAATATCCCTGTAGATAGAATTTGTTATCTTATTTTTTATATATTAGCCCATATTCTATAGTCTTGCTAATATATTGTAGTATTCCTTTTGTGGCTTTCCAATGACTTGTTCTAAGTTCTTGCATAAATATTGAAAAATAATTTATAGCAAAAACTATATCTGGTCTATAGAATACTTTTGATTAAAATGATGATAGAGATTGGCTAAGACTAGAAGTGTATCATCATATCTAGACAACTACAATATTTGCTCCATAGGAGTATCTTTGGGTTTACAATTTTTCATTATGTATTTTTCATGTAATAATTTTGCATACATTGTCTGTGTTATTGTTGTTAGATTTTGATTCTAGATACTTAATGTAAAGTCAACTGCAAGGTATAAAATGAGCATGCAATATTAAATATATGATAATGGAAATAAACTAAGCAAGTAAAACTCATAAGAAACTTCTGTAAAAAATCATAAAATTACCATTAATGAAAGCTAAAAAAAAAATACAATGATATAAAATGGAGGTCTCAAACTCTCCATAATTCATACATGCTCTACATTGTATCTACTACTCCTCTACCTTATGTTAGAGTAGGTTGTTTACCTTAGCTCATGTTCACCTAGGTAACATATTTTCCTTTTATTTAGTTAGTCCATGTATTTTGCCCACCCACTTATGTGTGGATATTTAATTTATCTTATTTAGATATTATGAGATGTTACATATTTATTTCTTAGATATTATGGGGATAGATTTGACTATTCCTAGGAGTTATGGGGATATTTTTAGGTATATTTGGAGGGTTGATATTCTTTCTCCCCATAGCGGTTACAGATCTATGGACCATATCACTTATTCCTTTTGTACGGTGGATATTTGTCCTTAGCTTGATCCTACCACTATGGTTGATCATCCTTGCCTATATAAGCAATACACCTTAATTGTACTCAAAAGAGGAAGTCATTATTCATGTATAATATATGATATTGTTGCTCATTGTTTTGCATATCCATTTGTAAGCTTATGCTATCAATTTTCTTTCAGATTCTTGTTTTGATTGAATGTGGTGTTCTGTTAACATTTGAGATACTTGTATATTGGAATTATATGATTATCATTCTTCATGGCATCAAAGCGATAGGTGTTGCAATTATCCATTTATGAGTGTTGTGCAGTTGTTTCTCTTGCAGGTTTGAAGATTGGTGTGGAAGCTTCAGTTTTTGTGATCGAGTACTTGGTGGAGTTTTTTGGCCAGTTTGTGTCTCTCCTTCCATTTTCATATCATCACCAACCTCCTAAAATATATTCTCCCAATTATGCAATAGCCTCATTCCCTTGGATCTATCCTAAGCATTTTTCTTCTTGAGCATTTCCTTTTTTGGCAGGGTCACCAACCTAGCTCGTTTTTATATTTTATATGTATCTCATGATAGAAATGCAATTTTTCTATGATTTTTTTTTTGAGATCTGTAAATGCATTCATTTGAGTTGTGCCCAAAATTTAAGCTCATTTGGATAAGTATTCTTCAAGATATCTTGATTTTACAAAAAACTTACATTTTTTTAGTAATCTACGTATATCTTCATAAAAAATTCTAAGTTTTTGCAATTTTTTTTAGATAATGTGTAAAATGATATTATAGATCTTCCCATAAAATCTCAAATAATTTGGATATGTATTCTGACAGTTACAATGATTTTACTATTTTTAGTAAACTCATCATTTTAGGAGAAATATTGGGAGTTGCTCAGTTAAATTGTTTTTAGGCCTGTAAAATAATTTTTCTGATATGTATGTACAATTTCAGATTTTTTTGATATGTATTTAGATATTTACAATGATTTTATGACTGCACTATCAATATTGCATTGTGAAAAAGGGTTTTGCATTTGAACCGGTATATGGACTATTGTTATAAAGTCCCATCTTCCTTTATTTTCTATTTGTCCACTTAGTTTGGAAATTTGTGATCAGATTACTTGGTGTTCAGTATTAATGGAGCCTACACATTGTTGTGCTTGATGAGTCCTTTGTATTTGAATTCCCTTGCTTTTTTGTGGTTCATCCTCTTGTGCCAATCTTCCTCATTGAGGCACTTAGTTTGAAGGAGGGGATTCTTTAGGTAATTCCTTTGGAGACTTTTCAGAGTTCAGAGGCTTCATTTGTGCATTGATGTGATTTTGTGGTATTTTTCACCACTTTGTGACATCACACTATACCTTTCACATTATAATGGCATTTTATTTTTTGGGGGGGGGGAGGCTCTTCTACTTTTGAGGACATCTTGAAAACTTCTTTTTTAAAACTTAGCATAGAGGCAAATGCTGAAACTTTTGAAGAATGGTTTAAGGTACTTTATTTATTATGTCAAAGTGAAGGTTTGGATCCTTTGTTCATAACTCCAAAGTCCAAACCAATGGTGAAGGATAAGGAGTATAGGATATGGTTCATGAAGAATTTAAGGATCTTTAACATGCTTTATTTTTAGTTTGTGTGGAGCTTCAAAATTTTATTGGAGTTCACCAGAACACACCTCACCTTGCTTATCATATGTTGAAAAGAAATTTTTTACCCAAGGCACCTTCTATTACAATTGCTTGCATGGAGGACATCATTTGTGATATTGCATATTTATTTTTGGAGTCACTATCTCATGATGTTTTGGATGATGAGGTTGATGCTACAATACTTGATTCAAATATTTTACATGATATATCTCCACACTTATTTTTTGTGGATGATCATTTTAATGTTGCAGCATACACAAAAAAGATTTCATGGCATGTTACATCCTTACATACATATGAATTCTTGGATGGTGTTGCCTCTCTTCATTGAGAGTCATACATATGATTTTCTTGACATGTATGAGGAGCTCACTCATTTATTTGATGATGATGTATACATTATATCTCCTCCATGTACTTGCTTTGTAGACTCTTTTTTGGTGTGTCCTCCCTCTTTGAGTGATCCACCTTGTCCACCATTTTCTTCTCCTATTTCTTTCACATTGGATGATGTACTCCTATAGGATTTGGATACATAGATTTTATCTTTAGTTGGACTCTCACTTGGCGATCCTGAAGACCATGTTGATTCTTTTGAGGCTTCTAAGCCTGCACTTCTTTCTCTTGCTGCTTCCATGGGCTCATCATCACTTATGCAATAAGACATTGGTGATTCTTCCTTTATGGATGCTCTTCAAACATCTCTTCCACTTTTTTACACTCATGGTTTTGTGCATATTGATCTTTTGGATGTTGATTGGGACTATATTCTACCCTATTTTGGTGTTGGTTTGGGCTTTCACATTCTTGGAGATTCATTTCATAATTCATTGGTGACATATTATTCACCTTAGCTCAGTTTGAAGGATTCTACGTCATCATTCTAATTTTATTCCCATCTTCTCACACCCACTTGGAGTGGGAAGACATTCGGTGGATGCTTCATGGCTACTTTCTTCCTCATGGAAGACACATTGTTCATCGCAGATGCATACACTTCTTCATAGGACTTCTTCATGGAGCTCATCATCCTAGGGGGGTTTTTGGAGCACTCCTTGGCTCCATTACTACCTTTTCTTTTCTATTTCTAGTTGGATGGTTTTTTCCACATGGTTTTCCATCTTCTGGTTTAGGAGCTTCTGGATACACATTGTACATGAGTACCTAATCAGGCCTTGTTGTTGGAAATCATATTGTGGATATGTCACTTTACTTTTTGTCACCAAGCTTCACTTGAGGGGGGGTGTTAGAGTAGGTTATTTACCTTAGATCATGTTCACCTAGGTAATTTATTTTACTTTTATTTAGTTATTCCATGTATTTCCCCACCCATTTATGTATGGATATTTCATTTATCTTATTTAGATATTATGAGATGTTACATATTTATTTCTTAGATATTATGGGGATAGGTTTGACTATTCATAGGAGTTATGGGGATATATTTAGGTATATTTGGAGGGTTGATATTATTTCTCCCAATAGCGGTTATAGATCTATGAACCATATCACTTATTATTTTTGTACGGTGGATATTTGTCCTTAGCTTGATCCTACCGCTATGGTTGATCATCATTGCCTATATAAGCAAGGCACCTTCATTGTACTCAAAAGAGGAAGTTCATTATTCATGTATAATATATGATATTGTTGCTCATTGTTTTGCATATCCATTTGTAAGCTTATGCTATCAATTTTCTTTCAGATTCTTGTTTTGGTTGAATGTGGTGTTCTGTTAACACTTGAGATCCTTGTAGCTTGGAATGATCTAATTATAATTCCTTTCATCTTATACTCTTTACCTTTTATTCTATAAAATGCCTATATATAATGAGATGTGACTCTTGGCCTTCCACCTACCTATGACTCTTCATATTCATATTCAATGAACTCATGTGCACATAGACTACATGCACTTTGTAAATTCTAACAACACTTGTGAATTTATTACATTGCATAGAGTAAATACTCAAACCATAATCTAAGACACACTCCTAATCCAAATATGTACCCATGGTGGTACATTAGCAAGTATAAAATAATGTAATATATTCCAACACCCTTGTTGGAGTATATTATATTATTTGGTACATGTTTTATATTAGGATTTACTTTTTGTAATGCAATAAATGCACAAGTGTGCATTATATTTAATAATGTAAATGTGCATATTAGTCCATGTGTACATGAGTCCATAGAATAGAGAGATGAAGAGTCAAGAGTTGCATTACATTATATATACATGGTAGTATGAAGATGTAAGGAGAAGTGATTAGTAATAACATTAATTAGTACTTTTAGAGTTATGGCACCATTTTTATAAGATTTTGTTTGTGCCATATTTAGGAGTAGATATTAGAGTTATTTCTTCATTTCATACTTGTAGAATATTACCATTATCATATACATTGCTTTAGTACTTTATTTGGCATCTTTTAGATTGTTTTTCTTAAGTAATAAGCTTCAAAAGCTAACAGTGGTATCTGAGCCACAAGGGACCACCATTGCTACTATCGATCTGAACTCATTGTATCTTTGCAAATGGGACCTACCACTATGTGTCACTGCATGTAAATACCACTACCTCAAAATTATTCGATAGAAGACTAGTAACGTTAAGGAGATTATCTCTAGAAGGTAAAACTAGAGAAGCTTGGAAAGTTTCTATTCCAAGAACACATTTGGAATAGAAGAAGATTTCAGGTCTTGAAGTCAGACCTTGATATTGTGGATATTAGGAGATTAAGAGACCCAAGAAGGATGTCCTATTAGAGGAGTTGAAAAATTGAATAATATTGCAAAATTGTAGATTGGCTAGAGTCTTTCCATAGGATTGTGAAGACTAGGACTCAACACATAATTGGTTCCACTAATTTTGAGAATAACTAGTGAAGTTTGAAAATTCAGGATTGTTTGGTACTACTATCTAAGTTTCTGTTTATACGGATTTAACACCTAGAAGTTGAGAAGCTTCCTATAATGGATAGAGAAGAATTTCACCTTCGTTACCTAAAATTCTATGTGCTTTTCTTATGCAAGGATTAATTCTTTGTTGCAAAAAATTAGAGACTAAATATTGGAGGAGACTTGAGATAGAATATTGCAAACAAAGAAGCTACGAGTTGGAGAAGTTGAAGAGACTTGAAAGAGGTAAAATTGGAGAAATTCCAATTTTGAAAGATAGAATATTGGATATAGGAGATAGGAGATTGAAGTCTACAAATTGGAGATTATAAGACTTAAGAAAAGGTCCTACTACAAATTCAAGGAGTAGCAAATTTTGGAGATCCAACAAAGAGATCTTATTGGAGAATTCCTATAGTGGGAAGCTGAGGAAACCAGGAAAGTTTTTGTGAAGGTTTGAGAAGAGAAGTTAAAGAGTTGCAGAATTAGAAGACCCAAGAGAAGTGGTCTCAAGAGATTTTAGAGAAGAAGAATTCTAGAGAAAGCCTTATTGTAGATTTTGAGAAGCGATCATTGGAGGAATTTTAAATAAGGTTCATGATAGGAGGTTGCAAGTAAGGAGAAGTTTCTAATAAAGGATATTTGGGACAATTATCGCCATCCAAAAACAAGCCCAAATGGGAGATGTATTTGTTAAGAAGTTTATCAAATTTTGGAGATAAAATTCAGAGATATCAAGATATTCAAATTCTTGAGAAAGGAGACAGTGCAAAAGATTGTTTTTGAAGTCAATAATCAAATAGGATATTATAGGAGGAAAGGAGATTGAAGATCCCAAGGGTTTGGAAATATAAGGACAACCACATAGTTTTTGAAGGCTGAATTTATAGGAGAAGATAACAGGTTTTGGAGAGCATATTGAAAGTAGCCTAGAGCTATAATTTGGAAAAGTTTTGGGTAGATTTTAGAGTTCTCATGGACAGGAGATTGAAGGTTCTTAGAAAACAAAAAAATATAGCATTCCAAAGACTCTCATTGTAGGTTTAAGACAAAAAAATAAGGAAGAAGTTGACTACAGAGTTGCAGGTTTATGAACACCATTTGGGGTAGCATTAATAGCTATTAGTTTCAAAATTTGAGAGAAAAGGGTTGGAGGATATTGGAAGCCATAAAAATAGAATTGAGAGAAATAGAGAGTTACAAATTTGGAGACTATTTTTGTGAAGAGTTGTTGGGTAGCAAACAAGGAAAAAGTTGAGCAACAAGTAGAGCTACAAATTTGGAAAGGAAAATAGAGGTACAAAATGTGCAAATTCAAAATATCTAGTTGGGTGAATCAAATCACCAACAAAACCAAAAATTAGCAAGGTATGCAATATTGGTGTAATAAAAAGTTTATTATCTATACAGTGAAATAAGTTTTACATCAAGTGCACCATATAAGCTATACCATTATTTGGAGTTTGAAAATAAGAGCTTAACGAGTGCTTTAAATCAAAGTGACAATAGTGCTTATATTTTGCAAATACAAAATAAGAAGAAGCTAAGCTAAAAGCTAAAGGATAAATAAGAAGAAAATATAACACTATTGCTATTCTATAAATATTTATGAGCGCGTTTATCTACATAAGTGCAATAGTGAAAATCAAGTGAAAGGGTTAAAGAAATCAGGGAGGATTGATTTAGTGTCTAAAGACATTAGCTAAGATGCAAAAGAGCAAGGAATAAGCATCGTTGTTGCTCTAGGAAGAACAATTATCCATCACAGGAGATTTACTCTTATTGATCACCTCCATCATCACCGTAGTCAAAAGTTGAAGACATCACTGTAAAGAAGAGTGTCACTCCAATGTAAAAGAAGAGTTGATGAAGACCACCCTCACATCAAATTCTTTGAGAAAGTAAAGTGAAATCATCCTTGTACAAGATAGCAAACTATATTCAGATTTTTGCATGAAGGATAGGAGTACATTGGATAAAGGATGAATTTAGGGTTCAAAATAAACCATAGGTTTCACTAGATGTAGAACATGCATATGCCACATGGAGGAAGGAGTTAAAGCTTGTATTCAAATGTAAAAGAAGTGAGAAGCTAAATCGAAGCATTTGCAGAAGTAATGCTCGACTCACATGGAGGAGAAGCATTTTCAAACAACGGTAAATGCATTGAGTACCAAGTGGCACTTGGAATGTGGAAGGAGAAATAGTTTTGATGCCAGTTCAAACCTATACACCATTAGACATTTAATACATAAATAATGGAAGTTATGACAAAGGAGGAAGGGTGCAAGAAATTTACGAGTGTGCAGGTTATTCTATTGGGCACACGACAAGAGATACATTTGGCAGACTGGGATATAATTTTGATACACCTGCATAGAGATCATAATCTGGTTTTGTAGTGAGACCTAAGGTGCAGGATATGTTGAAGCTAGAGAGGAGAAAATAAACACTCCAAATAGTTCAACAATCATCAAAGGCTCTTAAGCAATGGATCACTAATGTACGTGGAGGAGAAAAGAATCTAGAGGAGGTCAAGTTGACCAGTGAACAACCAAATATAAAGTGAAGGTAATGAAACTCATTAAATTTACTCATAAAATTAGATTAGGAGAGATAAGGATATACATAAAGTTATATTTAGATTATTGTGGAGAAGTAAGAAATTTGTAAGGTTTTAATATTGAGTAATATTAGACCTTAGAAGACTCCATTAAATATTAAACCTTGGAAGGATATATTAAAGGAGATTTACAATGATTTATAATTTAATCATTTGAAAATACAAAACACCTTTTAGATATTTGCAATTAAATTAAAGAGGGAGTAATAAGGGTTTCTAAAATAAATTAGATTTATAAGATTGCAAATATATCTTGTCTAAATTTCAAGCTTGGAGGTATAAGCTATTCTACATTTTTTTTGGAACTAAGAAATTTAGAAAAGTTATATTCTTAAGACTAAGGTTAAGCAAAGATAAAGGTTTGAAATTATATTTTATTTACTATTTTGGGAGACATAAGAAATTCAACCTAAGAGAGAACATAAAAATATTGAGTAATTAAAGAGGCATGGATTAATTAACAAGAGGGACATATCATCATCAAATGTAAAAACAAAACAGCCTTTATGATCCTTATCAACAATGCAAAATTGTCTCACAAGAAAATAATTCCACTATTCAAGATGATAAGGATATTTGGTATATTGATTCAGGAGCAAGCTATCATATGACAGTAAATCTACAATGGTTTTATTACCTAGAGGTTACTAATAATTTTGGTATAATGCTAGGTGATGGGAAGAAATATCTAGTTCATGGACATGGACGTGTAATACCTAATGTATATTATCCATATTTTGTATTGAATAATGTTATGTATGTACCAAGATTGACTACAAACCTCATTTCAATCACCAAATTGATTGAGAGTGGAAAAGTAGTAGAATTCAAATATGTGAACAAGAAGAACAAATGTCTTATCAGAAGACTAGATGAAATAGAGGCCACATACTCAGTTAACAAAGGAGTATACTTTCTATATTATATTGGTTCCTCAAAAAATCTTGTAATGGTTCTGGAAAATACTAATGTCTTATTTGAGAGATAAACTATAGAAAATAGAGATTCATTATTCTATAGAAATACAATATTCAGATGAAAGAAAATGAGAGGATATTTACCAAGACTTCTATGAATCAAAGCATAATATGAACCAAAATACATCAAAATGTTTCTACAAGCTAAAGATCCATACTGAAGTCCTACATTGAAGATAAGAATTCAATAACCAAATAATGTAATACAGGTGGTGTTGGAGTATATTACATTATTTGGTACATGTCTTAGATTAGGATTTACTTTATGTAATGTAATAAATGCACAAGTGTGCATAATATGTAATAATGTAAATGTGCACATTAGTCCATGTGTACATGAGTCCATAGAATAGGGAGATGAAGAGTCAAGAGTCACATTACATTATATATACATAGTAACATGGAGATGTAAGGAGAAGTAATTAGTAACAACATTACTTGGTACTTTCAGAGTTATGGCACCATTTTCGGGAGATTTTATTTGTGCCATATTTAGGAGTAGATATTAGATTTATTTCTTCATTTCATACTTGCAGAATATTGTTATTATCATATACATTTATTTAATACTTTATTTGGCATCTTTTAGATTATTTTTCTTAAGTAATAAGCTTCAAAAGCTAACAACCCCCCTGTATTATATTATTTGGTTATTGAAGATTTTGTCTTCAATATGGATATTCATCTTGTTCCTTAAATTCACTTTGCATTGTATGCTTCCTTGGTTAGGTTCATTCTCTTCTTGTTTATCATCATCATTAGGATTAGTCTTTGTGATTTCATGAGCTATTATGCTATCATAAAATTTCTACAAAAATATTTTATCTTTCCCTTTGTCCTTCTTATCACAAGTCTTCTTCAGTATACAATATTTTGAGCAATTACTTAAAGCATATGATAAGATCTTGAGTTAGAATAACTTGAAGTATAAATACTGCATGAAGAATGAAATATCTTCTCTAAGAAGGATTCATCTATTTTTATTTTCTCTTTAAGTAATTCAATAAATTCCTTTTGCTCCATATTTTTGTAATATTTGAATGTAAGTAATGCCATATATAATATGCTAGTAACATTCAAAGGAATAATTCATAATCAAGTTGTAACAGAAAAGGAGCGATGGCGGGAATGGGAGCGGGAGCGACAGTGGACGATGGCGATGGCGATGGCGACGTTGGAGGGAGCTGGTGTGGTAGGTTTGTCCTCGGGCCCTACAGGTGGTGTTGGGCCTACTGCAGGCCCACTCAGCAAGATTCATAGTGAAGACCCAAATGACATGGTGAAACCGACATCTGATAACGTTAGGGTTTCACCCTCCTCTCCTTCCAAAGCACCTCCTTGGTCTTTATCCTTTGCGGACAAAGTTAGGTCTTCGTCAGGAGCATTTTCTTTCCAAACTCCTTTGCCCTTCTCTATAACGGGCACTGAAGTCTCTTTCCCGAGTGAGGTTATGGAGCCACTAATCTTCCAAGAGTCTCTCTCTCTTGTTGGGAAATTTGTCGATGCCTGACCTGATATGGAAACTATCCGCGAGTGGGCTCTTTCCAAATGGTGACTTTCGGGTAGCTTGGAGTTAGTGGCCTTTCCTAGGGGGTTTTTCATGATAAGGCTAAACAATGCCCTTGACACCCACCACATTCTTACTGGAGGACCTTGGTTTTTTGATCGTTGTAGCCTGTTCTTGCAGAGATGGGGGGAAGACTTTGACCCTGAGACTCAGTCTATCAACATCGCTCCGATTTGGATCAAACTCCATGGGCTTCCCCCATAGTTCTTCTACAACGATGCACTCAAAGGCATCACTCAACCGATTGGAGATTTGGTCGCCATTGACCCTGCTACCCGAGCCAGAACCAGAATGACCTATGCTCGTGTCTGTGTCATGGCTAATCTAGATTCGGCTCTACCTACCTGCATCGGCATCAACTATGGGAGCTACAGAAGATGTCAAGGAGTTGAGTATGAGAACAAGCCCACTTTTTGTTTGGAGTGCAATACTCAGGGCCATCTGGCTTCTCAATGCCCTTCCTAAAAAAAAGAAATCCCCAATGATTCGGGCCGAAAGAAGGATTCCCAGATCCTGAACACCCAAAAAAAGGCTTCTGGCCGGGGTCGTGGCCGATCTACAGGTCCTCCTAAAACCTCTGCTTCAAATCATGGCAAACCCAACAATGTAAGTGCTCTGCCTTCTCGTTCTAATCAATTTGCTCCCTTAAATAATCTTCATACTAGAGAGGACATCTTCGATGACCTTCCCATAGATCTAACCGTCTCGTCCACACCCACTTTGATTCAGTCTCCCTTGTCCAAAGGAAAGTCTGCAATGACCTTTCCAAACTCACCCATCGATTCTGGTCCCTCTCACCTTCCTCTTCCCTTCCCACCCCTTCCCCCGACTCAGAACCATCCTCTTTCCCTTTCCCCTGAGTCTGTTGCCCTGTGCCAGTCTCCCTGCTCTCCATCCCCCCATCGGCCTGCCCTTGGGACTGATTCCATCGACATTCTCCAAACATCCAGCCCGCTGAAATCTCCCATTCTCACACCCAAAGCTGACGTCAACAAAGAACAGAGAAGGGGATGACCATCAAATGCAAAAAAGCTTGCCAAAGTAGTTGAGATCGAAATGGCTGATGGCTCAGTGCCTACCTCCTTGGGCCCTATTTCTGAACACCCCACCCACCAAGATGAGGATGAAGTTAGACCCAAACTTACTCCGTCTCAAGGGAGAGGCAGAGGCCGCAAAGCAAACCCCAAATCAACTCGATGAAGTTCGTCTCCTGGAATGTCAGAGGCCTCAATGGAACTGCTAAACAGAGGACTGTTAAATCAGTAAGAAAAAACCTAAAACCAAATATCATGTTCCTTCAAGAATCCAAACTTGACGAGAATAGCAACACTCAAGTTTGCAAGCTAATCTGGGAAAACAACAATTTTGCCTTTTGTCCCTCCTTAGGGGCATCTGGGGGTCTCCTTTGTTTGTGGGATCCGACAACCATTGATGGGAGGGTTCTTTCAGTCTCTGACAGAACCATCAACATTTTGTTTACCAATAAAGTCACTAACCTCCAATGGATCGCCACCAATGTTTATGGACCTAACAGTCCTGTCAACAGAAGACTGCTATGGGATAACATTTCTGCAATGCGCAACAACTTTGTTGACTTTCCATGGATGCTCTATGGTGATTTCAATGCTCCCCTTCACCTGTTTGACAAGCAAGGAGGCAATCCGATCACCAGCAGCTGCATAGAAGATTTCAGCGATTTTGTCAACCACAACGAGCTAATGGACATGCCGCTCCAAGGATCCAACTACACATGGAGCAACAGACGAGCGGGCATCCATCACATCCAAATTCGGCTTGACAGATTTCTCTTATCCAAAGAACTCATTCCTATTTTTGGTGATGCCAGGCTTCATAGCCACCCAAAAATTGGCTCCGATCACAACCCCTTAATTCTGGATTGTTCCCACCCCTAGCAAATCTTCAAAACCCCTTTCAGGTTTGAAAATATGTGGCTCACCCATCCAGATTTAGGTCGGTGTATTCGACAATGGTGGCAGCAAAACCTTTGTCCAAACCCTCTCACGAATCTGTTCCTCAAACTCAAAGCGGTCAAACTCAAGCTGAAATGCTGGAATAGGGAGGTTTTTGGCAACCTGTTTACCGAGAAAAAGCATCTGATGGATGAGCTGAAAAGGGTGGAAAATCTGATTCAGGGAGGAGATCTGAGGGTCAAAACTTTCATGGAAGAAAAAAGCCTCCTTTCAAACTTTCACAATGCCTTGGCTAAGGAAGAGTCCTACTGGAGGCAAAAATCCAGAAACCTCTGGCTCAAAGAAGGAGACACCAACACGAAGTTTTTCCATGCTTCCACCATGCGTCATAGAGGCTCAAATAAAATCTCTGAGTTGACCAAGGCTGATGGATCCATTGTCTCTGACATCCAAGCTATCAGACAGGAAGTTGTGCGCCACTTCCAGGAAATCTTAGGTCCAAGCATTGACTGCCATCCCCGCACAGCAAGTTCTCTACTTCAGAACATCCCAAAGTTGGTGTCTAATGATGATAATGGGAAATTGCTTCAATGCTTCACTGAAGAGGAGATCAAAGAAGCTCTGTTTGCAATGGAACCTGATAAGGCCCCTGGACCCGATGGCTTCCCACCCCAGTTTTTTCAACACTTTTGGGATATTGTGGGCCCAGATGTCATTGTTGCGGTTAAATTCTTCCAGAGAGCCAAAAAGATGCCGAGAGAGGCCAATTCCACCTTCATTGTTTTAATTCCCAAGTCCAATGATCGTGCTTCTCTCTCTGACTTCAGACCTATTAGTCTCTGTAGTGTCATCTACAAACTTATCACCAAAGTTATGGCAAACAGGTTGAAAGACATCCTTCCCTCCATCATCGACCAGTGCCAAGGGAGCTCGGTCAAAGGCAGATTCATTGTTGATGGAGTGATAACCGTCCATGAATTGGCCCACTCGGCATCTAAAAATAAAAAACCCAGCATGTTCCTTAAGCTTGACATGAACAAGGCTTTTGATCGGGTTTCCTGGAAATTCCTGTTCGAGGTCCTAGAGAAGTTTGGGTTTCACAAAGAATGGATCAAGATGGTTCATGAATGTATCTCGACTGCTTGGTTCTCTATTCTTATCAATGGTTCACCCGTAGGTTTCTTCCAAAGTTTCAAAGGCATCCATCAAGGGGACCCTCTGTCCCCCTTTCTCTTCATCATTTTGGCCGAAACCCTTGGAAGAACCCTTACAGCTGCCTGCAACAGTGGTCTCATCTCCGGGATCAAACCAGCCTCAACAACCAATGCCATATCCCACCAAAAGTTTGTGGATGATACTATTCTATCCTCTCATGCTTCCGTTCTCGAAGCAAAAATCATTAAGAACATTCTTGATTCTTATGAAGAGGCGGCTGGCCAGAAAGTCAATTACCGCAAAAGCAAGCTATACTTTCTCAATACTCCCATTCATAGGCAAAATAGGATTGTTGAGATCCTTGGGTGCATCATTGGGAGCCTTCCAACTACTTATCTTGGATTACCGCTTTTCCATGGCAGATCTGTCTCGGCTATGTGGAACCCTATTTTAGATCGCCTCAACAAGAAACTTGCAGGTTGGAAAAGCTCAATGCTCAGTCAGGAAGCCAAAGCCACTCTGGTCTAGGCTTGCCTGCAAAGTATTCCCATTTTTTTCTTATCTATCTTCAAAGCTCCAACTTCCATCTGCCAAAGAATTGAGCAAATTCAACGTAGATTCCTTTGGGCGGGAAACGAAAACAAGAATAAATTTTCACTTGTTGCCTGGGATAGGGTCTGTTCCAAGAAAAAGGATGGAGGACTCGGATTCAGAGACATCAAGCGGATGAACATGGCCCTCATTGCCAAGTAGTCCTGGAGACTTACCATCAATGAAAAAGTCACTTGGATTGACATCATCAAAGCTAAGTACCTCCATCAGGTTTCCTTTCTTGGAGAGCACAACCTTCCTAGCGGATCCCATTTCTGGAATGGCGTCACCAAAACAAGGAAGATCATCATGGAAGGCTTAAGGTGGTGTCTTGGAACTGGAATGACCATTCATTTTTGGGATGACCCGTGGATCCGTGATAAACCTCTCAGCCAAGATCCGCATCTTGCAGTGCTCAAGACGGCTACCGAAGCCACCTTTGGAGATAAGGTGTGTCATTTCATTAACCCAGGTATCACAAGACCTGAATGGAAACACCTGGATCTTAACGGGCCTAGGCATATCACCGAGGCACTCAGGCGGTTACAAAACTTGCTGAGGACTTGCATCATCCCCAGCTCACACAAAGATGATTCCATGGTCTGGAACCTTGAAGATTCAGGGAATTTCACTGTTAAATCAGCTTACTACAGTCAAGAAACTCCCAATGATGGTCGGGACTTATCTAATCAGGTCTGGGTTCCCAAGATCATTCCCAAGGTCAAATTCTTTTGTTGGTTGGCCATCCAAAATAGAATCCTCACCACTGACAACTTGATAATCAGAGGGTTACTCATTCCCAATTGGTGCATCCTATGCAAAAATGCCTGTGAGTCAACTTCGCATGTTTTTTTGGAATGTCCCTTCTCTCTTGCGAGTTCTCAACCGAGGTTCTTAACACCTTCGACATCTCTCGCAGCCCTCCCTCATTCCATTCCCCTCCTTTTTCAGCAATGGCCCCGACCTTTCAAGAGCAATCAACTTAAATTCATGTGGCAAGCTTGCCTCCACCTTTTCCTGTGGCAGATATGGCTCGAGAGAAATGCCAGAATTTTCAAAAACCAAGCCACTGATAAGAAGATTATTGTTGCCAAAATCTTGGCCCTTGCTACGGAGAATGCCTCTCTTGTTTCGTCTTCCAAACCCCCCCTCCTGGCCTTGAATCGGACCTAACCAAACTTTTCAATCTTTCTAATTTCTCTGCCATGCCCCGTACTTCTGTTGATAGGTCTGTCATCAAGTGGGTCTTACCACCTACTGGGTGGCACAAGCTCAATTTCGATGGTGCGGCCAAAGGCAACCCAGGAGCGGCTGGCGGAGGAGGAATTCTTAGAAATCACAGAGGAGAAATAATTTTGGCCTTTGCCCAGAACCTGGGAATTCAATCTAACAATATGGCAGAGGCTCGGGCTCTGCTCCAAAGCTTGATCCTCTTGGAAGGTTTGACCATCAATAAACTTATCATAGAAGGAGACTCGTTGCACTGTATCAACTGGCTCAATGGGACTTCTGTGCCTCCCTGGGCCCTTGTTTCGATTTTCCAAGAATGCAAGGCACTAATTGGCAATTACCCAGAATTAGTCATTAAGCATCAGTACCGGGAAGGAAACAAAGCTACGGACTGGCTTGCTAACAAGGGAGTAGGCGAATCTGACATTCATGTTTGGAGAGACTCCTTCCCCATTGGCCTAAGGAACGATTCTATAAGTGTCAATGTCTGCACAATGTGAGTGGTTGGCAGGGGACCGGTTTGGTTTGCTCATGGAACTGGTCGAGTTTTCGTGTCATTTCTTCCTTCTTCTCCTCCTTCGGCCGTGTTTTGGCAACATGTCGCGATATCGCGACACCTTTCACCTTTGGCCATGAAATTGCAGCATGTCACGATATCGCGACATCCCTTTCCCCTCTGGCCGTGAGGTTGCAACTTGTCGCGATATCGTGACACTTCTTTCTCCTTCGGACGCGGTCTTGCAACATGTCGCGATATCGCGACACTTTTTCTCTTCGGCCGCGTTTTTGCAACATGTCGCGATATCGCGACACTTTTTCTCTTCGGCCGCGATTTTGCAACATGTCGCGATATCGCGACACTTTTCCTCTTTGGCCGCGTTTTTGCAACATGTCGCGATATCGCGACACTTTTTCTCTTCGGGCGCGTTCTTGCAACATGTCGCGATATCGCGACACTTTTTCTCTTTGGCCGCGATCTTGCAACATGTCGCGATATCGTGACACTTTTCTTCTTCGATCGCGATTTTGCAACATGTCGCGATATCGTGACACTTTTTCTCTCTAGCCGCTATGATGCAGCATGTCGTGATATCGTGACACTTTTTCTCTTCGGCCGTGGTCTTCCATCATGTCGCGATATCGCGACACTTTTTCTCTTCGATTGCGGTCTTCCATCATGTCGCGATATCGTGACACTTTTTCTCTTTGGCAGCGGTCTTCCATCATGTCGCGATATCGCGACACTTTTCTCTTCGGCTGCGGTTTTGCATCATGTCGCGATATCGTGACACCTTTTCTCTTTGGCCGCGGTTTTGCATCATGTCGCGATATCGCGACACTTTTTCTCTTCGATTGCGGTTTTGCATCATGTCACGATATCGTGACACCTTTTCTCTTCGGCCGCGATTTTGCATCATGTCGCGATATCGCGACACCTTTTCTCTTCGGCCGTGATGTCTCATCATGTCGCGATTTCGTGACATCCTTTCTCTTCGGCCGTGATTTTGCAACATGTCGCGATATCGCGACACTTCTTCTCTTCGGGCATGATTTTGCAACATGTCGCGATATCGCGACACTTCTTCTCTTCGGGCGTGAATTTGCAACATGTCGCGATATCGCGACACCTTTTCCCTTCGGCCGCTTTTTTGCAACCTGTCACGATTTCGTGACACTTTTTCTTCTTTGGTCGCGATAACGCTGCTTGTCGCGATTTCGCGACTCTTCTTCTCTTCTGGCACCAACCTTGCAACATGTCGCGATATCGCGACACTTCTTCTCTTCTGGCAGCAACCTTGCAACATGTCATGATATCACGACACTTTCTCTCCTTCGGCTCCGATGCCGCTTCTTGTCACGATTTCATGACATCTCTTCCTCTCTTGGATGCAACGGTGCAACATGTCACGATTTCGTGACATCATTTCCAAACTGGTCGCGATTTCGTGACACCTTTCCTCGTGTGGCGTTTTGCTCGTTCTTTGATCTTTAGTTCTTGGACCACCTCGGTCGATTTGGAAATCATGTAAAACCTCTTGTACAAGGTTCAGGGACCTTTCAACACCCTTTCAACCAATCAAAAAAAAAATATTCAAAGGAATCATAACACTATCTTTATCATTGTCAATTGCTTCATACGTTCTTGCATGCAGATAGTATTCTAATGTTTTTAATTTTTCTTATAAAGCTTCCTTATAGATGAAACTTGAAACTAAGTCTAAATTTCCTTTAGACTTTTCAATCAAATTTTTGATTCCAAATTTTATAACTTTTACTCTTTCTTTTCTAATTTCATTTTCCATTTCATTATTCAATGAAATCTTTGGAGTAGACATCCTTTTAGATCCTTAGCATTAGATATTGATAATAGCTTTTGATAGAATATATTTTCTTTTAAACCAGTTGAGGTTGACCACCTTATGACTCCCTAGTTTTGAGTATATGATCAAACTTGATAAGATATTTTCAATTATTAAGTTTTATAGAATACTTTGTATCTCCTAAGTGTTTTGAATGTAAAATGGTTTTGATAATTTACTTAGCTTTCTAAGTTTTCCTTTAAGTTGAATCCCTTTTGTATCCCTAATGTTCAACATCTATTCTTCACCTTATTTCTCCCTATTTATCAATAGAAAAGTAAAGATAATTTTGATGCAATTTCAATTGATAGAAATCTCTATCTTTAAGACCTTTAATTTGGATTCCTTATGTCTCGTTAATTTGAGCAAGAGACTAATTCCAATGTAGTATTCCAACTTTCTAACAACTCTATGTTGTGCTTCTTATATCCTTTAATTATCGATAATAAAGTTTCTAAATTTCAAAAGTCTATATTGGTGATGAATTCCTTATAAATCCCTAATTAGAAATATAGAAAATAAGGATATTTGCAAATTTAATATTTCAAATTAAATGTTAAAAACCTTATTCCTCCAAGTCAAATTTTTGCAAATATTTCTATGCTTGAATTTCAAATAAAGTAATTTTAAAAGCTTTTAAATTAAATCCACATTACTTCAAAAAGCTTTCAAATCATTCAATGAAACATTTAAGGTTATAGTTCATCAATACAATTCCTTATACCTCCATTCATTTAATTAATCTCAATCATAATAAATTAACTAAGCTTAACCTTAGTATTGAAATAGACTACTTTACATTTATAAAATAAATAATTTTTATGTAGTTATAGGATTTAAACAATTATGAAAACACTACAATGACGTTTTTTTTGAAGAAGCAAGTGACTATGTGATGGTTTCATTTGGTTTGAGTGCAAGCAGATCCAGAGGTTGTTTTTTAGGGCCTTCGGGCCTTAGCGACCAACATATTTGCAGTTTTTGCTCAAGATTTTAGTGGGATATGTTGTAGGGGACCCAAGATGGATTAGAAATTTATCTTTCAATAGAAATTCATGTTGTGAACTTGATTGATAAAGGCTTCCAATTTGATGCGCAAAAAAAAGTGAAAATCATACCTTTCCTCAACATCCAAGACATGGATTAAAGAGATCACAAAACAAGTTTCAAGTAACTGATAAATAAATGGTTCAAATCTCAAGCAAATATGGTGCTAATATGTACCCCCAAAATAAATCCACTGTGGAAATCCCTTTCAAGGGCAAGGATTTCTAAGACTCAGCCCCAAAATTGAATTTTAGGGATGCCCTCCATGGTGGACAACCTCAATCTAATGCTAACATTAATCTTAAGGCTTCCCGTAAACCTCTAATAATGCCTAATATTGATCCTAGGAAAACTGAGTTAGGATGTCTTAGGACAGCTGATGGAACTCCTATTTTTAAGCTTGATATGAGTGATATTCAGACTAGCATTGAAGATTTGAAAAAAATAGGACTAATTTATCGTTTCTTGGGTTTTCATTTGAGCCTATCTACTTTCAAAGTTTGGGCTACAAAAAACTAGAAAACTAAAGGTGAGTTACAAATCTATATTATCCAAATGGTTATTTTTTTGTTTTATTTGCTAATAATGAAGATAGAGAGAAAAATTTTCAAGGTGTTCCCTAGTTCTTTGGAAGGGTAGGGCTTTTTATAAATCCCCAACATACTAAATTTAGAGCCAAAGAAGAGATGCCTTCTACAGGTCCCATGTGGGTTAGAATCTTTGGCCTTCAAATTGAATTATGGAATTCAACTATTTTTTCTTCAACTAGAAACTCTTTGGAAACTTTTATGATGACTGTTGATTGTAATAAAAAATTTGAATATATTATTTATGCTCAAAATTATTTTTTAATGGATTTTGACAAACCCTTACCTAAAAAGATATCATTACAATCTGGGGAGGATGCTTGGGAGCAAGTAGTGGACTATGACAACATTCCTTTTTGTTGCAGAATTTATCATGAATATGGTCATTTGGCTAGTGTTTGCCCAAATAAAATTTTATATCAAAAGAAATAAGATACAAACTCAACAAGTTTCCAAATACCTAATAATAACACTCATAAAAAACTAGTCATGAAGGATCAATTGAAGTTATCAGCTAATAGGTTTGAAATTATTTCTACAAATGATATCTTAGGTAAGGAAGAGGAAATAATGGAAACATAAATCTTAGAAATAAAATTTAAATATGAAGGGAAGAACTCAGAGATAAACCAACAAATCAAAGATTTTCAATAGAAAAAAAGGAAAAAAATATACACAAGAAAAACAATATTTTAAATGTTGATATTTCAAATAATACAGGGTCCCAAGATAGACTCTATTGAACCTTCCAGTAAAACTTTGGCTTCTTACATGCATTATTAAAGGGTAGAAGCCATCCCAGATTCAATTGGAGTAATTCAAGAAACAGGGAAAAAAACTATAGATTGATTCTAATCAAAAGGCAGGTCGCAAGACCAATCAACATCGTATGGTAAAAGAAGGTGAAAAGCTTATAGAGTAAGATAAGATTAATGCTCTTACCAAATTTTTTAGCCCTGGTATTAATGAAGATCATCACTTAGAAAATTAGAATACTCAAAGGGAGTCTTTCAAAACAAAATAAAATTAGAAGAATGATTCAGATAAACCATCCACATCTTATTTTCCTTCAAGAAACAAAGATGTCAATAGAGGAAATGGATTCAATTACTAGTAAAATTTGGCCAACTAGAAAAGTTATTTCCCTTAGTTCCCAGGGGACTTCTGGTGGCATTGCTTACCTTTGGGATCTAAAATAGGTAGTTATTCACCATATGGTTGGTAGTTGGGGTCTTTTGGCTATAGTTATTCAAAGTAGACATTCCAACCAAATTATGCTCTACATAACTGTTTATGCTCATACTACTTTAGAGGAAAAGATAAGACAATGGAAGGATATAATTTATTATCTCTCATTTTCTTGAAGCTTGGATCTTGATCGGAGGATATTTCAATACCATCCTCTCCTTGGATGAGAAAATGAGAGGAAATAGAAATTTGGATAGGAGCATTGACATTATGAGTGAATATATTGTAAACCTACATCTTGTAGACATCCAGCCAAATAATAGCCTTATGACTTGGTCTAACAGAAGGCAAGGCTTAGCTTATATCATGTAGATATTGGATAGGTTCCTGCTCTCTAACCATTTCTTAATCCATGGTCACATTCCTAAAATGAAGACTCTTAACAATGCTGGTTTGGATCACTGACTAGTCATGGTGGAAATGTGGAAAACCAATGTGAGATTCTCTCCTTTTTGCTTTCAGTTAATGTGGCTTAGAGACCATTCCTTCAGACCTCGAGTGCAACAATGGTGGAAGGAATGTAAACCAAGGTATGGTACTAAGATGTTATGTTTTACCAAAAGGTTGCAATTTATTGAATCCAAAATCAAGACTTGGAATTGGAAGGAGTTTAGGGATGCTTGACAAAAAAACATGAAGTTATTGCTCAGATTGAAAATTTGAATAAGAAAATCCATTTAGATGGCCTCAAAGAGAGTAGAAGTACAGATGAAATTAGACTCACAACTCAGTTAGAGGAATGGAAAAAAAAGAACTCTTATAGAAGAAAGAATCTAGAATTTAATGGTTCAAAGAAGGAGATCGAAACACAAATTTCTTCCACAAATATCTTCTAGCTCAAAGATCTCACAACTTTATTTCATTCTTGAAATCAGATTCTGGAGATGTCGTCTACGCTTGGGATGGTATTAAATCTATTGTTAATTATTTTTCCAATCTTTTTGCTGCTACTCCTCTTGACTTGGCTTCTCAACAAAATGTTCTTCAAACAATCCCTTATCTTATCACTTCTAAGGAGAACTCTATTTTGACTGCTACTATTATAATCAATGAGCTTCAACAAGTGTTTTTTAAAATGGAAAAAGGGAAATCCCTAGGTCTTGATGGTTTTCCCGTTGAGTTATAACAAGATTTTTGGGATATCCTTCATGTTGATTTATTAGAGGTGGTGGAAGAAACTCGGAAAGCCAAAGAAATTTTGAAGGTTATCAATAAAAATTATATAAATCTTGTCCCAAAATCTCAAGAGGTTGAACATATATTAGCTTTTAGACCTATTGCTTTGTGTAATTTTCTTCTCAAAATCATTAATAAGATCATGACGAAAAGGTTGAAGCCTCTTTTACATAAGATTATTTTCCTTGAACAAGGGGGTTATGTGGAAGGGCATAAAATAGTGGATGAGATAGTTATTTCTTAGGAAGCCATCCATTCCATGGAAATGCAAAAATCTCCTTCTATGTTCATTCATTTAGACTTATCCAAAGCTTATGACAGAGTGGATTAGTACTTATCAAAATTTTGAGGCAATTTGGTTTCTCTCAGGATTGGATAGACTAGATTATGGGATGTATCTCTTTAGTATGCTACTTAGTTCTTATCAATGTCAGGCCTTCACAAATTTTCCTAGCTTCTAGAGGTATTAGGCAAGGTGAACCTCTATACTTTTAGTTATTCATCATGCTTGCTAAATTCTTGGGTAGGACTATAACCAAAAATAGAGAAAATAAAATCCTTGAGGTATTTACCATTACTCATGGAACTCAGTCCATCTCTCATATTCAATTTGTTGATGACTCTACTCTGTTAGGTAAAGCTACAATTAAGGAAGCTTCTAAAATAAGCAAATCATCAGCTATTTTTCTAAGGCTACTGGGAAATTGATCAATGAAGACAAATATAAAGTCATTTTCTTTCATTGCTCTGCCAGAAAGTAATCCATGGTCTTGGATAAATTAAGATATAAGAAGACCTCCCTTATAATAACTTATTTAGGTATTCCTATCAATATTCAAAGACTAATAAAAATACTAGAATTTGTTGTTGGACAAAGTTAAGAAGAAAATTGGAAAGTGGACCAATATGTGGCTTTCTTTTGGGGGTAGAATTACCTTGGTAAAATCAGTTCTTCAAACTATACCTATGTTTCTTCTGTATTGAATATCCCAAATTTTATTCTTTGAGAATTGGATCAAATCAATCATCGGTTCCTCTCAAGTGGTACTAAGAAGAAAATAAAATGGACCTTGGTGAAATGGGACACTTTATGTCTTCCTAAGAATGAAGGGGGGTTAGGATTTTGATCTTCTATTAATAACAACAAATCTTTAGCTACTAAATTGTATTGGAGGATTTTGCATAACCCCAATGCTATTTGGGGCAAAAATCTATGTGCTAAATATGCTGAGAAAAAGAGTCCTGAAGACCTTGTTCACTATCAATTATCTACCAAAGGTTCTCTCATTCTAGTGGTTGTTAAGACTGGTGAGGATTTGATAAAGAAAAATTTATTTTGGATCATTCATAATTGCTAATAGGTAAATTTTTAAATAGATTATTGGGATGCTCACCAACCTTTGATAACTTAGTTTTCCAATTGGAGGCCTTGGATGGAGGAGCTTCACCAAGCTAACTAGATAAATGCGGCTGATAACTATCAGTACCATACTGGCAATTCAGAGGTTGGTAGATATTGGATCCCTCTTGAGGTCTAGACTATTTAAATTCTAGAAATGCAAAGACAAGACATCAAACACATCCTTCATATGAGATCTCTCTCTTGGCTCCATGATAAAAATTATTTTGGATGGGACAACACTACTAAGGGTGAGTATTCAATTGCTTAAGGTTATTTGGCCTTATGCAATAATAATCCCAATGAATTATATGATATATTTTATCAGTTGTGGGCTCAAAAGCTCTGGCCTAAGGTGAGGTTATTTACTTGGATTTTATTGCATCGTAGGGTCCTAACTAGTGAACAACTTATGAATCATGGTTTTCATGGCCCTTTTAGATGTGAAATATGTGGAAACTCTCAACCATATTTTTATTGAGTGTACCTTATCCTCTAAGCTATGGAGGAGAATGACAATCTTACTTGGATTATAGTGGTCCAATTTTTTCACTTTTAAAAAACTTTGGAGGGATTGACCTAAACATGAGGGTGTTGATTATTTCATTAGGTAGTTAGTTTGGATGAGTTGTACAATTCTACATTGGAATATCTAGAATGAAAGGAACAATTAGATTTTCAATCAAGAAAAGAAGGATATTCACTATATCTGGTAAAATACCATTGCCAAATTAGTTGAATTAGTCCATCAACTCATTAATCACCCCCAAAAATCCCACCAAATATGGGATCAAGTGATGCAAATATTGAAGATTAAATCTTCTAAGGACAACCAACTTAAAGGGAATGTGAGTAATTGCAATATGGATAGAACAAAGAATTGGTAGCCTCCCTAAGTATTTTAAAAAATTCAATACTGATAGAGCCTCTAGGGGGAACCCTAGAAAATATAGTGCAGGAGGAATTGGTAGACTTTCATATAGCTCCCTGGTTTTCACTTTTGCTAAGAATTTGGGTATCCTTTCCAATAACCTTGATAAGGGGTATGGTATCCTTAAAGGTCTTCAAGAGGCTGCTAAAGTTGTATGGGAAAAGGTGCTAGTTGAATTCGACTCTCAACTCATGATTAATATTATAAAGACTCCTAAGAATCACAAGGTTGATTAGAGACTTAAAAGAATTGTTGAGAAGATTCAGTTAATCTAGATGAGATTTTTGAAAGTTGATTACAATTTTGTGGTCAGAGTGTTGATGCTTTAGCTAATTGGGCATTGGACAAAGGTGATCTTACTTGCTACAACCACCCTCCCAGATGGTGGGCTTCACAACTAAGGGAAGCTCTTATTTCTATCCTTTCTTTAGATGGATCTAGTACTAGAGGTACCTAGTTCCTTTTTGCTTCTCTTTGGTTCAGTCAAGGTAATTTATTTCCCTAGCTTAGTCAAATATTTCTTATGTTTCCTCTTTTGAATCTTGCCTTAAAAGTATTTTGGCCTAAAAAGGCCATAGTTGTGTTTTATTTTTTAGTTTTTCAAGGTGTGTATGTATTTTTGTATTTTTTTGTTTTTGTGTTTTTTATGTTGTTTTTTAATTTTTTTTTATGTTTTGTGTTTTTGTTGTTTTTTACGTTTTTGTGTTTTTATTGTTTTTTTTGTGTTTTGTTATTTTTTTTTTTGTGTTTGTGTGTTGTTTTGTTGTTTTTATGGTTTTTTTGTGTGTTTTGTGTTTTGTTGTTGTTTTTTATTTTTTATTTTTTGAGTTTTTTGTTGTTTTTATGCTTTTATGTTCTTGTTTGTTTTGTGTTTTTTTTTTGTTTTGTTTGTTTGTTTGTCTTTGTTTTTTGTTGTTGTGTTTTTTGTGTTTGTTTGTTCTTATTTTTTTAGGTATGCTCATTGAGTGTGCCAAAGGGGACAGACCAAGTGTGAGCCTTGGGTGTTTTTGGTGGAATAGATACCCCTGCCTCCTTAGGAATTACTCAAAAGTGGTATCCCATTTGGGGTGTTTTCCATAAACAAAAAAATATTGAAATACCTTATATATCCATGACCTTTATGAAATGCAAATAGATCTAAATATTTTGTACCTTCTTGAAAATAGAGTGCTACGTATTCGATCTACTTCTGCTATGACTACAAATTACACTCTAGTTTAGTCACTTTCCACATTTCAATGCTAGATGATGTCTTTTCACTACATTAAATGTTCTTCATTATGTATGATGCTCTCTTAGACTTTGATTGTCCTTATAATTCTTTCTTTTTCATCCTATTACCATTGAATGTGCTTAATATGTGCACTTAAGATCATTTGGGATCCTACAACCTGTCTATATTCCTCTTCTCATGTGCCACACGACGCTCAATATATTCTTTAGGTGTTTCTTCTTGCTACATTAATCTGCCTTGTTAGATGACGTTATGACAATATGGGAATTACCTTTGACAAGTGTCTTCCTTCCTCAAAGTGTGCTCATAGCTGGTTTGAATTGTTTTCTTTCCCTTAATGTCTATTGGTGCTCCCTTTCTTCTATGTCAAGTGGCATATGAGTTCTTTCAAGTTCTTAACATAAGTGAAAAATTGTGGCTACACTCCTCTCAAAACTTGCATTTGATTCTATAATGTCTTAGCTTTATTTGGTGCTCAAAATTGCTTGCCCTTCCTTAACGTTCACAATATCTTTTCCCAACTCTCCTTTTATATAATGTACTTTGTTAGCTTTTCTTTTTTAATTATTCAATGACTACAAGACACTTGGTATTCCTTTTTTTCAATGCTTGTTGATGCTTCTTTGTTTCTAATTCTTGGTAGTGGCTCTTCTCCATCAATGGTTGCTCCTCTTCTACAGTGGTGGCTCCTCCTTTGGTGGTGCTTCAATACCTCTTCCTTAGTGGTTGTTTCACCCCTTTGTTGTCGGTTGTAATAGCTTACATTTAAATTTATCAATACAAGGGTAATCAAGGTTAGATTTAAAGAATAACAACCCAGTATAGATCATACCATAGGGATCAATGCTAAGCTTAGTTTAGATTTATTTTAGTTTTAGGTATTTGCAAACAAAATTTAGATTGTGCAGGAATGAAAACAGAATGCAATTTCTAACAATAATTGGCTATTGATGAGTTTAACTGATAGTAATTACTTGCTAATTAATTGATCTTATTGGTGAGTCTAACTATTGTTGAGGATCCTCATGTAGTTTAGTTTTATTTATCTATTCTAACTTTATATTATATGAAAATGCATCTTACTTTATTTTATATTCTAAGGTTAATTAATTATTTCTAACCTATTGTAGGGGTGAGAGCTTAGGGAGTGGGCCTTGCCTCCCATAAGACAGTGTAAGGATTTATCCCCTAGTTTACTTTATCTCAGTGACTAAAATGCATAACTATTCCTAACATGATTTTATTCTATGAATGCAGGGAAATACAATTACGATTACATAAATAAAATTAAACAGTAAATAAAAATGACACAATTACCATATGCAAAGAACAATGTTGTTTTTATTGCTGGTGATTCAAATGTACATGCTGGCGCTCTCGACAAGACAATTCAATATTTTAACATTTGAACATTTTGAAATTAGACCTCTTCAAAGGTCTTCCTATGTAATATATATGATGAATTGTACAATTCTGAATAAAATATTCCACATATTTTGCCATGTGGAGTTTTGTGGACTTATGATGCGACAACTATGTACTTAACCAAAATATTCTAAATTAATACAATTCCTATTTTTGCTTGGACTTGGTAAACCTCTTGAATGGTCCAAGCGGTAATACGTAAGCTAACTTAATAAAGAAACACTAACTTTGAAATATCACAAGATATACAATATAACCAAATGTCCTTTAGTCTAGGAAAAGGTTCAATAATCTTGCGTCTAAATCTAATAAACCTAACAATAGTTGGATTACACAACTTTATTAAATAAAGTAATAACAACTTTATTAATCACCATATCCCATGTGAAGAATACGTGATAAATCAAATATTATGCTGACTAGAAATACTTGGCTACCGTGTGACCACGATGTGGCATGCAACATCAATTAATGAACTTAATCATCCTTCGGTAACTGCTGGTAAAAATCCTTCAGTAACTATTGGTAAAAATCCTTCAATAACATATTTTAGTAGCTACCTTCCATAACGTACTTCAGTAACTATCTTCCGTAACATGCTTAAGTCACTATCTTCTGTAACATGCTTTAGATACCATATTTTGTAACTGTAATCTGCTACTGCTCTGTCACCATGCCTTAGACTTCCTACATCCTTTTTTCTTATGCCCATATCTTTGCATCCAAGGTGTATCCCAAGGCTTGCACTAGTTGCATAATTCGTATGTGGAACATTCTGCAAAACATTGCCTACATAATTACTAATAACTTGGACGTATTTTACATAAAACAAACATATTTATCAGATTATCTGCATTTATCTTTTTATTGATAAATTACAAAAATATACAACAATAACTTTACATAAAACACATTATAATCATTAATTAAACATAAGAATGAAACATTATATTACATAAATACATGCCAAATATCCTCTCATAATTTTCTCCCAAACTGAATTCTATGCATATCCTCAAGCATATGGAGAGATGCGATAAACAAAATATGACAAGTTTTACATACATATCAAATGTCATCATCCAAATTCTTGCAACTAAAAGATTAAAATTAATCAGAATTCACACTATATTTTAGAAAACCATTTATAATCCATGAAACAAGACATTATGAGTCTGTGTAAAATTTTCCAGGAGTAAACAAACAAATATCAAACATTGTTTCTAGAAAAGAATTTTTGATACTGAGAAATGAACATTTTCAAAAATACGTAAAACATAAGCCAACATGTTACACAATTTCAATCAAACATATGCAATTGTAGATAAAATATTCTTGATATCAATACAATTGTACAAAACTTATCAGAAAATAATGACTCTAGAATTCTTCATCAACATAAATCATTTTTTATAGAGAAAGAATGTACTGTGCACAACTATTTTTTTTTTTAGAGGACAGTTTTTGCAAGAGTATGTTATCAAAATAGTTCTAAATAGAAAAAGACATTTTCCAAATTGATTTTCTGCAAAAACATCAAACTTTATTTATACATACATATTTAGACATGAAAAACTATATACAATAACATCAACATTATTCAAAAATATTTATGTATACCACTAAAATAATTATAGACAAAAAATAAACATTATGCAAATAATAATAATAATATATCAATATAAAAGTTTGAATAAAATAATTTAACAGTTTTTGCTTTGCAGTTCAATTTATCCAGCTTGTGTTCATCGGGTGGAGATCCATGAAGATGGTGGTCTCGGATACGTTAACCTGCGTTCCCTTTTCACTTTTTGTACTTGCTCCTTGGCTTTCTGTTTGCTCATTGGTGTCTCAACCATAATAGTTTTGATATGCTCAACTTCTTGCGAATCTTCCTTCTACTCTACATCCTGCGTCTGAGAAGGTGAAATTTCCTCAATCGAAGCAATAAAATTATCTATCACTATGTTGATTTATAGGGGTATCCTGACATTCAAGATAAGATTCCCTGGTGTGGTTCCTATCTTGATGGTAGAAACTGATTTCTTAGGTTGATTTTGCTGCGTCAGGCTGATGAGCTGGTGGGGGCTTTCTTCATCAAGGAGTTTAGAAAAGTTAATGGGTTTAGGTGTATGTGCTGCTTCGTTGAATTTCATTGAATTTTTATGCTTTTTATTGGGTGTGGAACTTTTTTTTGGAGAAGCATTGACAAGTGGCGATCGGTTGTCAAAATCAACGGGTTTTGTCACCCTATCCACTAAAATTTGTTTGATCATGTCTATCTGAAGGGTAAGGGCTCGCTGAATCAGTTTAGAATTCTCTATAAAATTCTCTCATAATTTATCAATTTTGATCTGTAAGATAGTGTTTTGCGCCTGAAGGTGGGATAGGATTTCAACGGTCAACTTAGGTTCAAGTAAATAAAATTCGTGCCCTGATGTATCATTTTTATTATGAGTTTCGATAGTATTTTTTTGATGCCTAAATTTTGATTGGTTTGGTTTAATATTTTTAGTAGGTAGATGTTATGTTTTGGACTATCAAGTTCTTCCTCCTGACTATCGGACTCATGTTCTTCTTCAGTCGAATTATCTTTTTCAAATTCATTCTCAGTGGATTCAGAGTACTCCAACAGGTTAGATTCATCCACTATTTGATTCTATGCAATTTTAACTTCATGAGCTTTCTTTAATACTATTAACTTAATCAAGCCATGATGTGCAAGTAGGTGTAATTTAGGTTTTTCTTGGGGGTTTTTAGGCTTAACTCGCAAAACTATAGATTTCAACGATTGAAACAAGAAGGTAAATTGATAACACATTCACTATTTTTGGGAAACTTTAGATTCATTAACATACGAAGATGGTAAGATGTGTAGGTGAACATTCATCCTTCTAGGGTAAAGAATTTAATAATCAGGATGACTACCTCCTGTCATAAGAGGGGAAGTGAAGAAGTAGACACCCCTTTTATCCATCCCTCCTTATCATTGATAATAGTACATTTTTCACCAAATTTGGCTACCAACCGAGTAACTCTTTTGGAGGGAGTTTTGTAGTATGGTAACCCTACTTGTGGTAAATTCAGTACCTTTAAGATTAAACTAGTGTTAAGATTAAATTGAATACCTCCAACTTGAGTGGTCATCCTATCAGGGTCACAATTTAGGATAAAATGTTTAGCCACTCCTTGGTCATGCCCTCTAAACTTGGTAAGAGCCTCCCACCATCTAGCATTTTGGAATAACTCGATTACAGTGTCACTAGGATTCTGGGTTTCGACTGAGGATGATTCAATGCATTTTTGAAACATAGAGTGAGGCATAGTGGAGTCTAGGTTTTTTCATTTTATTTAAAGTAGAAAAGGATAGGCAGAAGATTTCTTAGAAACCGCAATATTTTATAAATCGAGAACCTTGCAAATATTTCAAATAACGAAAGAAATTGCTTTATAATTTAGTAGAGTAGTTTATTTTTCTCCAAAACGTAGAACAATATTGAAGTAAAAAATATTTTTTAAACCCATATTAAACACATAAATTATCAATGAAACCATTTTTTAATTCCTCTGCACACTTTCTACATTTTTAATATCGCTTAATCTATGTGCAATAGAGAAATAAGAAATGATTTTCGACATACGTAATAGTAAAAAAAATTTGTACTCATTTTTTATTTACTCCACCACCCTTCCTACATCGTAAAAAAATTGTCCTTTTATCCATGAAATTCTACTAAGTTCTGAAGCTCGCCACCATCTAATAAAAAAAATTAGCAATCTCACCAGAAGAACCAGGAAATTTCACTCAAAATCAAGTTACAAAGGGTCATCGACATCGAAGGAGGTGATTTAGGTTATTTTACTCTGTATGGCTACATGTAGAGGTCATATATTATCGTTTAATTCTATCCAATGACGGGGACTAGTTTAATTCCTATCGACGATGGAGACTATTTTTCCTAATTTGCCCTAAAATCATCTCAAACTAGTCGTCCGTCGATTTGGCTTTAATCGATGGCCTGTGACTTAGATCCAAGTGCTGCTATGTTATTTTCCAGTGAAGGCCATGCATCAGTGATCATGTCCTTCCTGAGATACTTCTAGATTTTTCACATTTTCCCTTGCATCGTGACCCTTCGTTTAGATGTTAATCAAGGGTTGACATTGATTATCTGCATCTCTTCTCCTAATTGGCAGAGGGAACCCACCTATCCTTTATTGGTATGGTGTTTGGGTGGTTGGTTTCTGCTTGTTGCCAACCCTACCCACCACCTTACATGGTGAGGTGGGTTTCATTTACCACATGTCATAGTCACCCATTGGATAGAATAAAATCAATATTTTAATCGTTCTTCTCATGCCATGTTTCATCCTACATGGCAACTTATTATTGAAGTTTTCAAGTGGATTGGTCCATATTATCATTAATGTACATGTCCCAATGAAACATGTCATTCTTACTTTTGACCCTTAGGACGACTGTATTTTCAATAAGAACTATGAATTTTAATTGGCACGTGGCAGTCATTTATATGGACGTCATAAGAGGCATTTATGTGGTGCTAGTCATAAGAGGGCTATTTTTTTTTTATTTTGTTGTCTTGTCCCTCTTAATTGCTTTAAAATATTATCGCCAAGTTTCCTTTAAAAGTCTTTGTTGACGCGCCCTTATTACGTGTCCTAGCGTTCCTTAAATTGCCATGTGTCTCACTTTGCCTGGCCTGATTTTAAATTTTGACACTTAGAATATTTCGTGATATATGCTTACGAATGACATCTACAAATGATGCTTATAGAATATTGTTACTGATGATACCTACGGGAATAATTTATAGAAGATTATTACTAATAATATTTATGAAATATGCTTAAGTAAAATTTCTACAATAGACCTATACGAAAGAAATCTATGAAAGAAATCTACAAAAGACATCTACAGAAGATACCTATGGAAGATACCTATGGAAGACACCTACGAAAGATACCTATGAAATATACCTATGGACGATACCTACAGAAGACGTCTACAAAAGACATCTATAGAAGATACTTACAAAAGATACCTACGAAAGGCATCTACAGAAGACGTCTACGGGACTATAGTTGCTAGAGTTTGGAACAATACTTTACTTGTTTCTTCCCCCCAAATTGTATTGTGAACTTTATGTACCTCTATTATCCCCCCCCAAACTATAATTTTGGCTATATAGCCAAAAAAATATAAAGGGTGTTTTATTTATAGTGATGGATGACATAATAATGAGTTTTATTTATGGGGTTTTATTATAATTTTATGAATATGCTTCTTGAATTTCATTGAGTAACCAAATGAGAGAAAGATAATGATTATAAGGCTTGATATTAGTCATCAATGTATACAAAAATAGATATCTATCAAATACTTGAAGTATTTTAAAAAATGGAATAGATATTCAGATTTTATGATGGCTTTTGTAAAAAGATACAAAATTATGAGAGATGAAAGCCATATTTTGATAGAAGAAAATGAATTGTAGGAATTTGCTTCTAAATTTTACCTTCTTAGGATACTCTAGAGTTATTTCTCAAAGAATTCAAACATCGTAGTGATTTTTAAACAATTTCATCTATTCATTTCACAAATAGTCATGGTGTTAAAGTTATCCTAATGTTTTCAAAATTTTCTCAAGGACCAACTATGTGTGCAATGAATATTCATTTGCCATTGTGAGTGAGGATTGAGTAATAACAAAGATCACTTGTGCCAAAAATCTAGCTTATCTATGAGCATCCATAGGTCTTGTCCATACTTAGTGCTACTGTGTAAGGATACCTTAATGGAGAGTACCCCATGGTGTTCAAGATACTAAGAATTCTAGGGATTCAAGCTCTTTTACCCTTATTTAAATTTTCTTTGGGATACTTGTTCATTTTTAAAGGGAGCAAGGGATTTTTATTGTTTTTTGGGGTTCTTGCATATTTTTATGAGAAGAAAGAAGATAATTTTTTGGGATACTTGCTTGATTAGATGAGGAGCAGGGGATTTTTTTTTAAAGAAGGAAGAATTTTAGGGAATTGGATTCCCAACCACTCTATCAAAGTTCTAATGGGAATTTGATCCTATCCTTACTATTATTTTCCTTTTCTTATTTTTATTTAGGGATAAAGGATGAGCTTGTACTTTTGCCAATTCAATAGTACTCTAGACCATACACATAGATGGATAAGCAAGGGAAACTATTCACTTATGGCAATAGTAACACATGAGTCAATCTCTCCACATACCACAATATTTTTATATGTTCAAATGTGCAATAGTCCAAGAAAAGTTTGATTGACTAGGAATAGCTTGCAACATCAAAAGATTGCTTGAATTTCAATGAAAGTTGCTCAAAACACTAGTGTTGTTTGAGTAATTGAAAAACATCCAGATTTTATCTAGCAAACAAAGTATTATGCAACATATAATAGCCATTTCCGTATCAATTATTTTAAAGAAATACCTCTTGGGTTAATTTTGAAACATTGGGACTAAAAATTGATGAGAATAAGATAGAAATACTACAAATATAGAAATTTCATGATGAAAAAAAGGAAGCATAATTATTATTTTTTAAATGAGAGAAATTTTTTATTTAATAATGGTTGATTGCAGTTAATAAATGGATTGCAATTCGACTTGCTGCTTTAGATGGTGTATGAATTCCTCCTTAGATAATGGCTTCTTATACAATTTAAGCCTATGGCCATTTACTAGCAATTTTCTTTTTGAATCATCTATAGGCTTAAGCTTGACTATACCATTTTCAAATATCTCTTTGAATTCATAGGGTCCTAGCCATTTGGTCCTCAGTTTACTTTGAAAGTCTTGGTAACGAGAATCAAACAACAAAGCCCAATATCCTGATTCTTTTTTTTGGTAAGTAGTGTTTGTATTTACAACGGGTTTTAACAAGGATCCCAAAACCTGATTACATAAGCAATGGGCCTAGGGCATCAATCCCTTGAAAATAAACACCAAAAAAGAAATCCCGCCTAGCGGTAACAGTAAGCATGAAACAATCCCTCTCAACGGGAAACAAAAAAATAAGAAAGAAAGTAGTTTTGGAGATCCACTCGCTGAGGAGTAGCCAAAAACCACCATCGAGAAGATCCCTTGCACAAGAAGCAAAGAAAAACTGTTACAATAAAATCCCGCCTCATGGGAAGCAATCAAAACCACCACAAACAGTCCCGCCTAGCGGGAAGCAATAGGGAAATCCCACCATCCGGGAAACCAACAGAAAAGAAAGGATCCCGCCTCGCGAGAAAACCGATGGATTTGGCGGATCCCGCCCTGTGGAGAAACCAGCCGCCCACCGAGAAAACATTCCGTTCAGCGAGAGCCATCCTGCAGGAAGCCGACAACCAGCACAGAGAGGATCCAACCCATCAGGAAGTGACCGAGAGAGTTACACCACAAGGAACCCGCCCGGGAAAACGGAAGAGGATCCCGAGCGAGGGACCAAGAATCTCGTCCAAGCACAGAGCCTGTCGAGGATTCACAAGAAAAAATGGGGAAGCTGTCCAAACCCTAAACCGTCACCTCCACTACACCGAGAAACGCAGGGGACCAGATCCACTCGAATAACTTGCAAAAAAACCCCAGGGGGAAGCCTGAGGGAAAAAGGGAAGGGATCCCAAACCAAACAGGGATCCCTGGGAAGCACCAGTCCAAAAAAACAACCAAGGAAACCCTAGCCGGTCGGGAGGGACGTAGATAGTGGAGAAGGATCTCCCCCAGGAGATCATCTGCAAACAACCACTCCCCGGGAGGGATGACCTGGGTTGAGCCAAGGACTGGGCAGGAACCAGGAGCCATGGGAGGGGGAGCAGGGGAGGGACCAGAGCCCTCCCCCAATATCCTGATTCTAATGTGCATGGTACAATATGTTTATCATGCCATTTATTTCATTGTTGTTGGGTTATTTCAGTCCTATGTAATGCCTCTAGTCTCCTTTCATCCATAATGTTTAACTTTTCCAATCTAGCTTTTTGTGCTTTATCCAAATTCATATCAAGTTGTACCACTGTTCAAAGAGTTTCTATCTCAAATTCTATGGGCATGATAGATTGTTTTACATATACCATTTCATAAGGTTTTAATACTATGGTGGTTTTCCAAGTTGTATTGTATGCCCATACAACTTTCTTTAATCACTCACCCAATCGCCCCTATTAACAATTACGGTTTTTGTAATGCACTTTTCAAGTTCTCTATTCGTAATTTCTACTTGTCCATTGGCTTAAGGGTGGTATAGTGAGGTTTTATTATGCTTTTTTTGATAAGTATCAACAAAATGTTCAATCAATTTGGAGATAAATTGGATTTCGTGATCTGAAACTAATTCTTTGGGTGCTCCAAAGCATTGCATAATGTTTTCATAAGGGAAATCAGTTACTGGTTCATCTTGCACTCGTGGTAAAGCTTTAAATTCATCCCACTTAGTAACACAATTTGTATACACAAGTATGTGTTTGTTACCTTCGCTTAGAGGGTCTATTGGTCCAACGAATTCAATTCTCCATTTCTCGAATGGTTCAAGTACTACTTGTGGAACCAAAGGCATTTCCATCAAAGGGGTAACCTTACTATATCTTTGACAAGTGTCACATATCTCAATAAATTTATAGACATCTTTATTCATATTAGGCCAAAAATAACCAATTTGAAGTATTTTACTGACTGTTCTTTGGGTGGTATAATGGCCTCCATAGGGTTCTTCATGTGTTGTCCAAATTATATCATATACATCATCTTATTGCACACATCTCCTAATTACCTAATCAGGACATCTTCTAAACAAGACTCCATGAATCTACATGCAAGGAATAGTTTGACGTATCAATTTCCTATGCTCATGCGATGTATAATTCTGAGGCATTTATACTATTACTAAGTAATTTAAAATATCAGTATACCAAGGGGTAAAAATAGAAAGAGCAAAAAAATGTTCATCTTGGAAGTTATCAAGAATCAATTCGTCATCATCGAATATTTGCATATGAGATAAGTGATTTGCGATGACGTTATCTTTTCCTACCTTATCTATAATTGTGGCATTGAAAAATTGTAGCAAAATAAGCCATCTAACCACTCTACCTCATATTGTTGCTTTATTCATTAAGTATTTAATGGTAGAGTGATCAATGTGAATGAATACTTCATACCCTATTATGTAATGTTTAAATTTATTAATGGCATGGACCACAGCTAGAAATTTGTTTTCAGTAATAGTGTAATTAAGCTCAGCCCCATGCAGATTTTTACTTACATAATAGATAACATAAGGTATTTTGTTCTCAACTTGTTGCAATACTGCTCCTATTGTGTAGCCCAAAGCATCACAATGTATATGGAATGGTAATTTCCAATTTGGTCCTCTTAGGATTGGAGTAGTAATAAATTTATCTTTTATAACTTCAAAGGCTTCTTGACATGCTTTAGTCCAATTGAATTCACTTTCTTTAGTTAAGAGCTTAAGCATGGGAGCAATTTTTTTAGTGAAATCTTTAATGAACCTATGGTAGTATCCCGCATGTCCTAGGAAACTTCACTTCTATTTGTGTTTTCAGATGTTGAAGGGATTTAATAACTTGTATTTTTGTAGGATCTACTTTCACACCTTATGATATGTAATGCCCTAGAACAATGCCTCCTCTCATCATCATAAAAAACTTTTCATGACTCAAAGAGAGGTTTTGCTCTTGACATCTAATCAAAACATTTTGTAAGCTTGACAAGGTTTCTTCAAAGGTATTATCATAGACTGTGAAGTCATCCATATAGAATTCTACACACTCATTTATTAGATTAGCAAAGATAGCCAAAACTACTCTTTAGAAAGTGGTAGGTGCATTGCATAACTCGAAAGGTAAGACTTTATAAGCATAAGTGCCTACTGGACATGTGAAGGTTGTCTTTTCTTGATCTTCATCAGCTATGGAAACTTGATTATAGCCACTAAAACCATATAGAAAGCATAAATATTTATTTCCAACTAATGTATCAAGAATTTGATGAATGAATGGCAAGGGAAAATAATTTTTTTTGTTACCTTGTTTAATTCTCTATAGTCCATGCAAATACTCCATTTGCCATTCTTTTTAGGGACTATCATAAGACGTGACACCCATTGACTATCAAAAATTGGATATATAAATCTTGCCTTCAAGAGTTTAATGATTTCTTCCTTAACCACATCTTTCATAGCTGGATTCAATATTCTTTGAGGTTGTCTCATTGGATAACATCCTTCTTGGATAAAAATACAATGGGTACAAACATTTGGATGTATCCCTTTCATATCTTTATAGTTCCATGCGAATGTCGATTGGTATTATTTAAGCACGTCTATTAATTGTTACTCTTGGATGCTTGTGAGCTCATCACTGATATTCAAGGTTCTTCCTAGTGTGATATCTATTTGCTTGCATTTTTCTATGTTCATTTATATTACCATTATCTCATGTTCAAGAACATTTAAGTAATAGTATTATGGTGTCATTTGTTGAGACTGGTTTGCGCTTGATTCATTAATAGTCATGGTAGATTCAGATGAACAACCATTGTCTTGACTTTGATCCTTGCTTTGATTTCATAACACAAATGGTAATGGTCCCTCAACCTCTTGTTAAAGTTGTTTACCCAAAATATTTATTGATAAGGTTTGGATTTCATCAAAATTATGAGGGAAGTCATACCACAATTGCTTTGGAAACTCATCTTCTATTATTGATTCAGGGAATAGGCTAAGGTCTTTAGTATTTTTTCCATCAGAAATAGTCATATTTCCCATTCTATATCTCATGTAAGCATTTGCTGTTGAAAGCCATGGGTGCCCTAAAATTAAGGGATGACCCCCTAACTTTTTCTTAGGTTGTAAGACTATAAAGTCTACAAGATATTCCCATGAACTTACAAAGACTATAACATCTTCCAATTTTCCCTTTGGCTTAACAGTAGACCTATTCTACGATTTGGAGTACAATAGAAGTTGATTTTAATTTATGTAAGCCTAAAGATTTTGCTATCTCTTTAGTATTGACATTAATAGCAGCTCTTAAATTGACCAAGACATTTTGCAAGGCTATGTCACCAATGTGCACTGTGAGTATAGGTATTTTAGGATACATGTACTTTGGTAATAACCTACCTCCCATTATTATCTCAGACAACTATCCAATGACTTGAATAGTTTGTGCTTCATTCTTCTTTTTCCTTCTTGAATTTATACACATGTTTTTAATGAGCTTGGAATAGATGGGTATATCCCTGATAGCTTGTAACAAAGGGATCTTGATAGTAATATTTTCTAATTCCTAAAGAAATTTAAAGGTTGGCTTAAGTGGTTCTTTTGGTATTGCCAGTATTTGAGGAAAAGGTATCTCTACTTCCTTCATTTGAGGAATTTGGATTTTTTGTTGTTTTTTTGGAATGTTTTCTAGTGAATTTTCCATTTTCTTTTCATTGTTATCCTCCTTTTCGAACAAATATGTAGTGGGATTTTCAAGTTCTATGAGAGTTACATTATTTTCCAATACTTTTCCTGATCTCAATTGAATTTGTTGACAAGACACTACATATATAGAATATGTCTCACTAGTTTCATAGTCTTGTTGAATGTTCTTATTGTTATTAGGGTTAGGGATTGGTTGAGCTAGAAGAGGAGGTTTCTTAGGAGGATTATTATTGTTAACTGGACATGGAAGAATTCTGTTATGAGGTGGATTTTGAGGGGTTTGTCCCCTAAATTGATTTTAAAAGTTTTGTTGTTGTGATAGATTTTGAGACCAACCAGATCCTCCCTAGTTACTAGTATTCCAATTGTTTTGGTTGGGCATTCCTTGATTCCATGGTGGATTTCCATAGGTATTGGCCATAAATTGGGCCCATGGAGGTGTGTTCTAGTCTTTATTATTTGAATAAGAATTCCAATTTGCCCAGTTTGGTGCATTAGACCATTGATTAGGCCTTTGCAAGTTGGAATAATTAGGGTTTGACCAATTTTGTGGTCCGTTGAATGGACCATTCCATATTTGGGCTACAAAATAAATGTCTTATGCCTCTTCAACTTCAGGTTCCTTTATGGCAGCTTTAACAATGGAGATGTATTTGTAGTTTTCAATTTTGTGACCTTTATCACAAATTTTACAATAAGTAGCAATATTGGAAATGTTGGTAATGTTAAGAGGGCATTCCCTTAGATTGTGCTTTTTCCTACATCTGTGACAGTAAATTTCTTCACTATATTTACCCTTTGTCTTTTTATCCATAAAATCCAGAGATGTAGTCAAGGTACTTAACAAATCATTTTTTAATCCTTCCAACATGTTTTTAGTTTTTGCTCTCGTCACTCATCCAGTAGATGTATACTTGTTACCCCTTAGAGGTTTATTTCTTGAATAGTTTTTGCAAAGGATCACACTCTCATCAAATGCCATAAGATGGATATATTATTTTGCCATGAGATTTAAAACCTCGAGGACATCATCCTTCAGTACTTTTAAAAAGATTTATTTTAATATATCTTCATCAAGATCTATATTTATTCTAGACCCAACAAATAGAAATATTTCAAGGTAATCCTCCAAATATTTCTCTTCTTTTTGATTCATGTGGAATAACTCCACTTTATTTTCCTTAACTCTACAGTAATCCTAGTATCATTCAAGGAATAACTATTTTAATCCATGTTCTCCATCCCATTGGTTGCAAATGTTTTCTCCTAGATCCATAAACCATATTAAAGATGCATCTTTAAGAGTAGAGGGAAACAATATTAGCTTTTGTTCATCAGTAGTGTAAAATTAAGCTTGACACACTACTTCAAATTCAAAGAGAAAAGCATCTAGATCTTCATGTGGTTTCCCATGGAAGGTGGATAATACAGAGAGACTAACTTAGATTCTCTTGTTGTCCAATTTGTGTGTAGGATTGGGAAGGCAAATGTCTTCCTTTGCCTATTTCTTCTCTGATCTCTATTCTATCTCTATTCATTCCCCATTTGGTTCTCGTATACTTCTACTTGCCCACTTTGTTGGTTATCCATAGCTGAATATAAGATCTTAAGAATTGGATCAGGTATAGGTTCAGTAAATATAGAAGAAGGATCTATGTGATTGTCAAATTTTAGTTCAAGAAACAAGTATGATTCAAGATCTTGTTCTAGTATTTTAGCTTGTTTGGTTGATGTTGTTGTTTAAAGTTATTTTAACTTATAAATTCTAGGTTGCCTACTAAAGTCTCTTTGGATGTTTCCTTTTATGTTACTGATTTTTATAAATCTTCCTTTAGAGTCTCTAGGTATGTTCATGATTTTTCTAAGTTTCTTGTTTTTGCAACACGCCTAATATTCCTTGAACAATCTATGAATATCGTTGATCAGATCAAGTTGTTCGGGTGTCATGAAGTGTTCCTCTTCAAAATTAAAATGGTCTATCACCAAGTGAATAAATTGAATGAGAAAAGCTTGAGTTTGAATGGGGTCAGGATTTCCAAATTGTAACTCACAATCTAGATCTTGACACAACTCCCTAAAGCGCATAGCTCTAGGTATCCTCTGATATTTTTTGCTATATTCTAGGGCTACTTCTTTTTTTTCTAGGTATCTAAGGAACCTATGAATGAGGAGGGAGTCTTCAAAATATTGATTCCAAGTGTAAATGGTTGGATTTACTATTGTTATTCTATCCCAAAGTCAACGTTCATAGTTTATTTTAAGATTTAGGTAATATGAATGGTGGTTTACCCCTAGAGTTTTAGCTATGTCAACCCTTTTGATTTCCTTCAGTTCATATGATATTTCTTTAATAATGTCAATGCATTCATACAAAATTTTCCACTCTTTACTAGATGCTCTATTTCCTTGACCAAAAAGAAGGTTATCTTATTTTTTAATCAATAGTTCTCTAAGATCTATAAGTGCAGACTAATTTAGACTATTTTACACCATCTAGAAACTTATTTTTATTTCCCATTTTATCTCTGATTTTGTTTTTGCTTGGGTTTTGGTATTGATTTTAAGTTTTAATTCTACTGTAATCAAGTTTAGATACAAATCACAACAATTGAGTTTATAACCATCCTTAATACAACAAAGAACAATTGAAATAAAATTTTAGGCTAATCGTAATATTTTGCTAAAATTATATGTGACTTGCGTTCATAAAAATATTTATACACTTTAGCATATCAGGAACATAATGAAATATTTGCAGGAAAAGTAAAATTTGCTTGAAAATAAAAGGTTAAACTATTACTGTTTGTTTGATTGTTTAGGAGGGTTTCACTAAGGTTGTGTCACTCAACCGTAACTACTTCCTACTTCTAACAGGGTTTCTCTTTTAGCATTCACCTACTTCCTATTTTTCTCACAAGGCCTAAGTCAAACCAACAATAATAATCACCCAAAGCTGAAAGTGTGTAGAAATAAAATTTGCTGAAATAAAAGGTACTATTACTGCTTCTTTAATTATTAGGGGAATTTCATTACAATTGTGTCACTTAACCGTAACTACTTCCTACTTATAATAGGGTTTATATTTCAGTGTACACCTACTTCATATCAACTCCTAGGTCAACTAAACAATAATAATTACCCAAAGCAAGAAATTTGTAGAAAATAAAATTCTAATTAAGAAAGCAGTAAAACTGATTCCTCAAGAAAAATGAACTTGGCAACGTCGTACAAAGGGAATTGTTGCGACCAACCACTCTGACTCATATGCTTATCGAGGACTCATACGTACATTTTTATGTACATAAGTAAGCCTCTCCTAATTGCATTGCCAAACAATTTTTTTTATTAACCACTACGATGCTATTCTCCCTAGCAACGATGCCAAAATGATTGACTGTAATAGCTTACATTTAAATTTGTTAATCCGAGGGTAATCAAGGTTATATTTAAAGAATAGCAATCCAGTATAGATCATACCATAGGGATAAATTCTAAGCTTAGTTTAAATTTCTTTTAGTTTTAGGTGTTTGCAAATAGGGGTTAGATTGTGCAGGAATGAAAACAGAATGTAATTTCTAACAATAATTGGCTATTGATGAGTTTAACTGATAGTAATTACTCGCTAATGAATTGATATTATTTGTGAGTCTAACTATTGTTGAGGATCCTCATGTAGTTTAGTTTTATTTATCTATTCTAACTTTATATTATATGAAAATGCAACTTACTTTATTTTATATTTTAAGGTTAATTAACTATTCCTAATCTATTGTAGAGATGAGAGCTTAGGGACTAGCTGTAGGAGTGGGTCATACCTCCTAGAAGACAGTGTAAGTCTTTCTCCCCTAGTTTACTTTATCTCAGTGACTAAAATGCATAACTATTCCTAACATGATTTTATTCTATGAATGCAGGGAAATACAATTACGATTACATAAATGAGATTAAACAGTAAATACAAATGACACAGTTACCATATGTGAATAATAAAGTGCTGCTTTTATTGTTGGTGATTCAAATATACATGTTGGTGCTCTCAAAAATAAAATTTAATATTTCAGCATTTGGAAATTTTGGCATTAGACCTCTTCAAAGGTCTTCCTATGTAATATATAGTATGACTTGTAAAATTATGAATAAAATCTTCCATATATTTTGCCATGTGGATTTTTGTGGACTTATGATGCGATAACTATGTACTTAACCAAAATATTCTAAATTAATACAATTCCTATTCCTTCTTGAACTTGGTAAACCTCTTGAATGGTCCAAGTGGCAATACATAAGATAAATTAACAAATAAATACTAACTTTGACATTTTACAAGATATACAATATAACCAAATGTCCTTTATTCCTAGAAAAGGTTCAATAATCTTGCATCTAAATCTAATAAACCTAACAATAGTTGGATTACACAACTTTATTAAATAAGTAATAAAAAATTTATTAATCACCAAATCTCATGTGAAGAATACGTGATAAATCAAATATTATGCTGACTAGAGATACTTGGATACCGTGTGAACACGATGTGGCACACCGTGTTAGTTAATGAACTTAATCATCCTTTGATAAATGTTGGTAAAACTACTTCGGTAATTGTTGGTAAAAATCCTTCGGTAACATATTCCAGTAGCTACCTTCTGTAACATACTTTGGTAACTATATTTCATAACATGCTTAAGGTAATCTGCTATTGCTCTATCACTGTGCCATAGACTTCCTACATCCTTTGTTCTTATGCCCATATCTTTGCATCCAAGGTGTATCCCAAGGCTTGCACTAGCTGCATCATTCATCTGTGGAATATTCAACACCTTGCCTGCATAATTAGTCATAACTTGGATGTATTTTACATAAAATAAACACATTTATCAGATTATCTACATTTATCCTTTTATTGAAAAATTACAAAAATATACAACAATAACTTTACATAAAACACATTATAATCATTAATTAAACATAAGAATGAAACATTCTATTACAAAAATACATGCCAAATATCCTCTCATCACTTTTCTTGATAGCTTCTCAATGTTATTTAGATAGATATCCAAACTTTTAACTTGGGTAAAAACTTTGCTTTTTGATTTATTTACCTTCCAAAAATCTTACACCTTTATCCTTACTTTAGCTCTGCCCTTATATTGTATCTAACTTATTCTTTTACTACAGGTTTTAATACAATGTGGGTTCTATATTATTCAAGTTTTAGTACCTTGGTGTCTTTAGACACCTTGAGCATGCTATCTTTGAGAACTTATCCTTAGACAATAATACTACCTCCTTCGTTGGCTTTAAGACTAAATTTAATAGCTCTATTATGGTGCACTTACAACCTTAAAGTAAACTAGTTTTAATGCTTAAATAATAAAATTTTGTAGCACCGATGTGGCATCCTTTTGGCCTCATTTTGTAGCTACTCTTCTTGGTGATTTGATTCACCTTTTTGCTGATCTAAAATTGTAAAATTTGCATCTCTCCTTTCTACTCAAATTTTACCTCAAACTTATCAATTTTGTAGCTTCAATTCCTTAATATTTGCTTCCCTTAAATTTTTAATCTTGCAGCTCTGATCACTACCTTATTTTTGTCTAAAACTTCTTCCAAATCAGCTCAAAACCTCCTCCAATTCATATATTTATGACTCCAATTTGCTGCTCAATATTGCTTTCCAAAAACCTTTAGTTTGTTGTGTCCAAAACTCCTTTGAATTATAGCTTTCAATGCTATTTAGAAATCTGCTTCTATGATGTCCAAATATATTTATAATTCTTAGTAATTATCCTTCTTCAAATACTTCCAAATCCTCCTTTGCTCTGCTGTAAAAAACTCTCTCAAATCTGCCTTGAATTTCTCCAAATCACAACTTTCTTTTCTCCTTCTAATGCTGCCCTCTTATTGTCTAAAAATTTACAATTTTAAAGCTTCAAATGTCTTCAAAATTTTCCAAATTGTTGCCTTCTTTTGTTTTCAAATCCTCCTTTAATTGGCTGTTCAAGGGCACTTCAAAATCTACCCAAATATTCTCCAAATCACAACTATATGTCACCTTCAATTTGCTATCCTATGACTCTTCAAATTCTACCTTAAAAACAAACAACCTTCTTCTTTGTAAATCAGCCTTCAAATTATTTATGGTTACCTTCCAAACTTTCAAATCTGGTGGCCTCTTCTAGCTTCTTTCTCCTCCAGTCTTCTTGTCAAATTCTAACTTAAAATTGGGCCTATTTGCTAGCCTCCTCAAGAATCTGAATGTCTTGAGATCTTCAAGAATCCTTTCCAAAATTTAGCAAACTTTTTTCCAAATCCTTATTCCTTTTGGGATTTTTTTTGGACTATGATAATTATCCCAAATTCTTTCTTATTAGGAGCTTCTCCTTGCTTGCAATATTTTACTTTGAGTTTTCTTCAAATATTCTCCAATGACCACTTCTTTAATTTATTCAATAGGGTTTTTCTAGCCTTCTTCTCCTTTATCATTTCAAGTTTTTCTTGAGACCTCTTCTCTTAGGTCTTCAATTTATGTAGCTTCTCAAATATTCATTAGGAATTTTCCTAGTCCTCCTCTATCTTCATTCTTCTACCTTCCAAATCTAGAAGTTATTCAATGGGACCTCTTTCTTGGGTCTCCTCCTTAATATGTAATAAATCTATTTTATTTTTTCTTCAATTTGTAATCTGTAGTCTTCAATATTCTATGAGAACCTCCTTCTTGGGTCTCCTTAACAAATATCCAATCTTCTAGGAGGACCTTTTTATTAAATCTCCTCTTTCTTCAATATTCATTAAGGCTCCTTTGGCCTCTTTCTCTCTTCTCAATCTTAAATTTAGAATCTTCAATATTCAATGTATTTTATATTGCTGCAACTCAAAAACTAATCTCTTGCAATAAAATTTAGATAACAACAAGCAATTGGATCTCTAAAAATCAATAAGCTTCACTAGTTCTCCTTCAATCTAGTGGAAAGAGTTCTATGTTGAGTCCTAGTATTCATGGGTTTTCCTACAAGCCTGTGGAAAGACTCTAGCCAAAAAGAAATTTAAGATTTTTGAAAATGAGATTTCTTATCTTCTCTCAATATCTCTTGTGGCTATTTGTATCTCCTATCAATTTCCCTTGTGGCTTTGATACCACTGTTAGCTTTTGATGCTAGATGCTTAATATAAAATCAACCACAAGGTATAAAATAAGCACACAATATTAATTATATGATAATGGCAATATACTAAGCATGTAAAACTCATAAGAAAATTTTGTAATAACTCATAAAACTACCATTAATGAAAGCTCATAAAAATAGTACAATGATATAAATGGAGGTCTTAAACTCTCCATAATTCATACATGCTCTACATTGTATCTATTACTCTTGTACCTTATGCTCTCTATCTTATCTCTCTTTTTATTCTATCAAAGACCTATATATAATGATATGTGACTCTTGGCCTTCCACCTACCTATGACTCTTCATATTCCTATTCTATGGACTCATGTGCACATGGAGTACATGCACATTTACATCATTAAGTAATTTGCACATTCTAACAACACTTGTGCATTTATTACATTGCATAGATAAATAATCAAATCCTAATCTAATACAAAATCCTAATAGAAATATGTACCCATGGTGGTACATTAGAACGTACCAAATAATGTAATATATTCCAACAATTGTGGTATTGTTTTCATTTTGAAAAATATCTAAATTAAGATAATAATAAAGAAGCCCCAAATTTGTCATTTCAAAATCCTTTTCTAGATCCCTTTTAACTTGATCTATAAGAGTTTAGAGCTTCCTATGATTTCTATATCATCAAAATATACTATTAAGTATTACTCTATCTAGTCCAATCTTTTTTGTATAAATATTTGGGTTTGATAAAATTCTTTTAAAATTATTGATGCACCTTGCTGGAGCCATAACATGTGAACCGTACGCCCGTTTTCCTTGAAATTTAACAGGTGGTTCTGTGTGCATGTTCTGCATCAAGATCCTCTCTAATGTGCTTGACCCTCCAAAAATTATACTTTCAAAACCTAAATCCTCCATCTAGTGTCCCAAAATTAGCTTTTAGAATAGGTTCCCGAGTTTTTTTGGGTTTTTTGAATGTTAGAATTTTATTATCTTTTGTTATACCTTAAGTTGAGACCTAATATTTTAAATTAAGGTTCGTTATTGTAAGAGGGATGTGTGCACCCAATTTGGGCGCAATCCGAATCATTTATATTTTTAGCAGTTTTTAGAAAAAAAGATGTTTTTAGGGTTTCTTTAGGGTTTATTTGGTTTTTGGTTGCTATAATATGGATTGTATTATTTTGGAGAAGGGGTGTGAATTTAGGAATGAGAAGAATATTGATTTGTAGGTTTCTTCTATTATATTGTATTTGTATTATGTGATTGGAGTCAATTTTGTTGGTCTCTTATAGTTGAGTTTACACCATTTGGTATCAGAGCGGGTGTGATCTCACTAGTGAAGGGAAGATGCCACCTAGAAGATATGCCCAAATGAATAGGAAGATTGAGGATATGAATGCAAAAATAACATGGTTGACTAGTGTGATTGATCGCATGGGAGAGAGACATCCCAAGGCGCATGCAGATCAAGGATTTGATGATGAAAATATACCTGAGGAACGTGGATCTGAGGTCCACACAAAAGCAGAACCAGAGGGCCCAAAGGAAGAAGGGCAAGATTTTGAAAATCGAATGATACAAGCTCTAGATGGGCTTAAGGGTAATCGTGATGAGATCAAGATCAAGGTTATCGAGTATGTTGGTGGGTTGAAGCCAAAGGAGTTGATCGATTGGATCAATAGCCTAGAAAAATATTTTGAATGGAGTAACCTTGCTGAAGAGAAGAAGGTTAAGCTCGCATGCATAAAGTTGAAGGTATATGCATTTATTTGGTGGGATCATTTAAAGAATACATAAAAAATGAATGGAAAGGAAAATATTAGGGATTGGACAAAGATGAAGAAGAAGTTATAGGAAAAATTTATACCTGTAGACTACTCCCAAACCCTATTTCATAGATTTTAGAATATCCGATAGAAGGACCAAAGCATTGAGGACTATACTTATGAATTCTACAAGCTATCCATTTGAGTGGAGCACAATGAGAGGGAGGACCAAAAGGCTGCCAGGTATGTAAATGGTGTTGGTTCGGATTTCATACACACCCCATGAAGAATGAGTATAAAATACCAATAACACTTATACGGGATAAATCCCACTCACTTTAGGATCTTTCTGGTTATCCAAGGTGTGAGTTACAGAGTTGGGTCGAATGTCTATTCACTCTTTTATGCTTCTGGAATAGTTTCAAGTGGACTATCTGTTACCTTACAACGGGATCGACCTTCGTTCAATAATGTTTAGCGGTTGTTATCTTTGTTGACAATCAGATTTATGATGAGTTCTTTGATATAGCTCTTTATGCTTTAGCAAATTAAATAAAATACAAATCTGAAAGAAAATAAAAATGGATCATTTAATGATGGAACAAAGAGAGTAGGGTAGGGTAGAAAAGAGAAGCTTATCTAAGTTAGTTGCAAAATCAAAACTACCAATTTTAGTTACACTATTTAGCTTCACAATAAAACCAATCAAAGAGGAAGGTGTCCAGCTTTCTAAGATCACCTTCTACTAAGAGCATAAGACAGAGATGACACAGATCTAAAAGAAAACCATAAATAGAAGGGAAGTCAGTATTAACTGGTATCTCTCACCAGCAGCCTAGCTTGTGCAGTGAGGATAGAGCAATTAGAACAAACCAGAACCTTAAATCTTTAATTTTCCCTAGCATATAACAAACAAAATGAAGCCTAGTAGCATATTCAATCTTGATAACACAAATTTACAACTAAAATAAATAGAACTTTAGCGAGATGAAAACATAAGAAGATGCACTTATCAAAATCCAAAAGATATTAGGCTCCTAGCCATGCTATCACAGAAGAATGATTTCACACCAACCCCAGGTCCAGAACAAAGCATTCAAACAAGATTTGCAGGAAATTGCTAAAATGTCTTTTATTCCAAGTTTTTGCATCCTATCTTTACATTCAAGAGAAGTATATATAGACTCAGGATAGACCCTGATCTTTTCAAAATATCTTCTTCCAAATATCTAAATCTTATCATAAAAATCCCACTACCGAGGTTTTACAATATAAGGCATTTTTATATAGAGTTTTGATAAGCCCTAATTACTCTAAAAATCTTTGTGTGGATCTTGCCATGAATGGAGGAGATAAGACTTGGTTTGATCCTCATCAAATGGACACCGCATGTAAATGTATGTTCTTCTTTCGATAAGCCGTCAGAGCATCTCATTAATTCTTCTACAAAATTCGGATGAGTCACTGACTTCCTAGGCCTTCCATCCTCACACAACCACCTTTGTTTGGTTTGAGTTGAGATTCTCTGCCAGTCATTACTTTTGCCATTAATTTTTTGGGCAAATGCATCCACCGAAAAATTCTTTAAAGTCTGTATTTGCGGCCAGATCTGCAAAATCTAGATGAGTCACTGACTTGCCATAAATTTTCTGAGCAAATGGATCCACCGGAAAATTCCTTGAAGCCTGTATTTGCGGCATTACTTTTGCTATTATGCAACTGTCGGATCACCTTCTGCAAAAATAAAAGCAAAGGTTAGATTTTTAATGTTTTTCATTTTAATTAATTAATTGATTTAATTAATTAATCCCTTTCATTCAAATATTTCTAGGGTTTGGACTGTGTTGAAAAGCTTCCACTTCCTTTTGGATAGGTGATGCCATGAAACCAAAGCATGTCACGAAATCACGACATTTCCCTCAAGCTATTTTTCTTTGCTTTTGCCCTCACAAAAATGAGACAAGTCACGAAAATGGAACATGTCACGAAATCGTGACATTTCCTTCACTTCGTGTCTTTCAAGCTTTCACCCTCACGAAAATGGAACATGTCACGAAATCGTGACATTTCCTTCACTTCATTTCTTCCAAGCTTCCGCCCTCGCGAAAATGGAACATGTCGTGAAATCGCGACATTTCCTTCACCTCGTCTCTTCCAAGCTTTCTTCCTCGCGAAAATGGAACATGTCGCGAAATCGTGACATTTCCTTCACTTTGTTTCTTCCAAGCCTTGGCCCTCACGAAAATGGAACATGTCACGAAATCATGACATTTCCTTCACTTTATTTCTTCCAAGCCTTGGCCCTCACGAAAATGGAACATGTCATGAAATCGTGACATTTCCTTCACCTTGTTTCTTCCAAGCATTGGCCCTCGTGAAAATGGAACATGTCACGAAATCGTGACATGTCGCGAAATCGTGACATTTCCCTCACTTCATTTCTTCCAGGCTTTTCTTCCACTTTGTAAATTCTCCAAAGATTGTAGGGTAATTCCAATGACTTTGTCCAAGTGCCCAAAATTTGATGAAACTTTACAAGTATCTAAATAAGCCTATAGGGTATCCAAATCTGCAAATGGAACTTAAAAATTCATCATGGATCAAGAGAGAATGCACTTAGAAGTCTGCTGGCCAGAAAATAGAAAAACTCTTGAAAGTTAAAATTTCTGAAATGATTAATATGAATTAATACATTTAACATGCAAAATCTCAAAATTTTAAATTGAAATTCAATGTCATATGCAAGCCTACTTGGACACTTTGATGTAGGCAAAATTTTAGAAAGGATGCAAGCAAAATTTGGAATTAAAACCTAAAAACTCAAGAGGGTCCCTGCGGAACAAATGAATATTAAATATTTTCAAAGGATGGAATTTTCATTTTTTAGTGGGGGTGTGTTGCTTCTCAACAAATGGCGATATCTACGGGGAAAATAGTAGCACTATTTAGAATCCATAACTCTAGTTTTAAAACAATTTAGACTATGTACAATGCTTTGCCACAAATATTTTCTAAAATGATTTAACTACTATCTGATAGTTGTTAAAGTTTCCCAAAGACATACTAGGTTGAATCACTTAAGGAAGATTTCGATGTGTGATTATGAGCGTATAAACCTTCCTTCAAGGATGATCGGGGCTTCGAATGCTCACTATGGATCGATCAACTATTCAGATTGTGTAGGGGAAACCGAGTAGAGCTCTGTTTACTAGTTTAGCCTTTTACAACCCCGACAGAGTTACTCTTTAGATTTTCAAGACCCTGATTCACAACTATGAGGTGGCATCTATAGCTTGGTGAACACGTTTGAGATGTATCCTTCGGGAGCCTTGGCTATGTGCAAAAAAGAATGCCAGTTTTATGTTGGCTTGCCCAACTTTCACCTTCTGTCTCTTTTTTCTTTTGAAAGATACCGATAGCTGGAATGCCTTGCTCTTTTTTTTTTTTAATTCATCGAGCAATTGATCGACTAACTATTTCAGCCTGGGTACCAATAGCTTCCTTGGATGCTTTGATGTAATTTTATGAATCAGAGTCCCCTCTCATGACCAAATTTTCTTGGATTCCCTGGGAGTTCTTCAGCCAAACAGTATAGTAGTTTCTTTATAATCAAAATAATTGTGGCAAGCAAGATACAAAATCCAATTATCTTTCTACTGTTGTTCTAAATAACAAGTAGTCCCACTTTTTAGTCCTAGCAGACTATCTCTTAAAAAAATAAAACAGAATGAAAACACACTACTTTAACCTTAAAATAAAACAAAATAAAAACACACTAGTGCCAATTTTAAATGTTGATTTGTGTTTTGTTGTTTAGGCAAAACTCAAACAAACAGGATTTTAAAAGCTAAAGAGGAGGGAAAAGGGCCACTAGTAAAAGATAAATTTTCACAGACCTCAAAAGATAAAATACAGAACTTCAAACTTTTAAATAAAACAAAAATAAAAACATACTACTTCAAACTTCATTTACAATATATACATATACACAAAATCTTTGCGATTACTCAAATGATGTAGTGGATGGAACAACTGAGAAATAATGCTTTAGATATTGACCATTGACAGGAAGGTTCAAAAAATTACCTTCCAGGTCCTGTAGACGAAATGCATTATTACCTAGGATTTTGACAATCTAGTATGGCCCTATCCATAGAGGTTGCAACTTGGTGTGTTTACCTTTCTTTTCATGGGATTTGTCCCATAGAAGCACCAGGTCTGCAAGTCTAAAGGCCTTTACTCTGGCTCTTTTATCAAACCAGCGCTTGACTGTCTCTTGGTGTCGACTAAAATGCTCCAGGGCTTGAAGTCGTTCATCCTGCAGATTAATTAAGTCCAATACACGAGCTTCTGCATCTGCATGATCATCAAAGTAATCTAAAGCAAATTGATAAGTGGGCAATTTTAAAGAGATAGGAACGATGGGCTGGGTACCATATAACAAAGCAAATGGGGAAGTCTTAAGAGCTTCTTTATGTCTTATCCTGTTAGCCCAAAGTGCATACTTCAATAGTGTGTGCCATTGTCTGGGTTTGTCTACAACAGACTTCTTGATGGCATTCATCAAATTCTTATTTGTGGACTCACCTAGTCCATTACCTTGGGGATAATAGTTGGATGAAAAATTGATGACTATCCCCCTCTGGTATGCCCAATTTGCAAATTTGAATGACTAAAAAGCTGGTCCGTTGTCGCACACCAAATTAAAAGGAACTCCAAACCTGGTTATGATATTTGACTCTAAAAATCCGATCACCTCATGGGTTGTACTCCTCATGGTGGCTGCTACTTCAACCCATCTTGTACAATAGTCAGTGGATGTTAAAACATACTTGTGCCCTGCTGATGAATTCGGGTTTATCACACCTACGAAGTCAAGTCCCCATTGCATAAAAGGTTTTTCTATTATAACAGGTTGTAATGGTAGAGCTTGATTAACCTGCTTGGATGCAAAAATCTGACACTGTTGGCAAGTTCTCACATGCCGATGTGCATCTTTAAACAATGTAGGCCAGTAATAGCCTGCTCTCAATATCTTGTGTGTAGTAGCAGAACCTGAGGAATGCCCTGCTCCTAAATTTTCATGAAAACTAGACATCACCTCGTTCACTTCATTCTGAGAAATGCATCTTAAGAATATGCCAGCATAGTTTTCTTTGTACAAGTTGCCTCCTTTGAGTAGAAAATGAGCAGATTTCAACTTCAGTGCTCTTCTTTGAGTTCTATTCAGGTGAGGTGGACAAATTCCAAACCTCAGCAGATGAATGACATCTCCATACCAATCATCCACCCCAGAATCCACCTGATTAATCTCTGCCTCTATAGGTATTTTAGCAATATGTCAGGACAAACCAAGTCCTTTGATTAATTTTGTAGGCCAGATTTCTAAGTCGTATTCCTATAGTCTCATGGCCCAATTACCTCTTAGCTCACCCAATTCATCCTGGCTTAATAAATATTTGACAGCTGGATCAGGAACTATAGCATGGACTTTGCTCCTCAATATGTAATGCCTGAATTGCTTGATTGCTCTCACCAAGGCATAGGCTTGCTTATCCAAGCGAGAGTATTTTAGCTCAACACCCTTTAAGTTGGTACTTTTGAAAGCAATCGGGTGCTCCCCTATTTCCCTTCATTGGGTTAAAACTGCTGCAAGTGTGTGTTCAGAAGAAAAAGAGTATAGGTAAAAATTTGCACTAAAATCTGGGCTCACTAGCATTGGAGCTTGCTTGATTGCATATTTGATCTCTTGGAATGCTGCTTTGGCTTCTGTTGTCCAGGAAATCTTAGCAGTTTCCTTCAGCATGTTATTTAGTGGCTTGACTATTTCTGCAAAACCAGAGATGAATTTTCTGACAAAATTAATTTTCCCAAAAAATGATCTTAACTCTTTCTTAGAGTTGGGAAAAGGTATCCCTGATATGGCTTCAACTCTCTCAGGATCCATGGAAATGCCATATTTGGTGATTAAGTGTCCAAGGAGTTTTCCTTCAATTACACCAAAAACAGACTTCTTTGGGTTTAAAGAAATGCCAAACTCTCTGCATTTGTTGAAGATAGATTCCAAGTGCTTTACGTGGTCAAACCAGGATTTAGAAAAAATTGTCAAGTCATCCATGTAGACAACGATGCACTTACCCATGAGACATTTGAAGGCATGATCCATTGCACACTGAAAGGTAGCTCCAACATTTATCAATCCAAATGGCATTCTCTTGTAGGCAAAGGTTCCCCACTTGGTCGTGAAGGCAGTTTTCATCCTGTCTTCCCTTTCAACCAGTATCTGGTTGTACCCCAAAAATCCATCTAAGAAAGACATCATTTCTGAACCATTCACAATTTGTAGCACATCATCCATGGAAGGCAAAGGATAATTATCATTTTTAGAAGCCTTGTTCAAGTTTCTAAAATCCACGCACAAGCGGATTTCCCCATTCTTCTTTCTAACCGGTACTAAATTGGCTACCCAAGTAGAATGTCTGATGGGAAAAATAATGGCAGCACTCAATAATTTCTCCACCTCCTTCTTGATGAGGGGTTCCAACAAAGCATTGACATGCCTCTGTTTCTATCGAAAGGGTTTGCAGAACTCCTTTAAAGGTATTATATGGGTGTAAACTTTTGGATCAAAAACCTTTAGGTCTTTATAAGACCAGGCCATAACATCCTTGGACCTGTGAAGGAATTCAATCATATTATTTTTAATTTTAGGGTCACAAGATTTAGCTAACTTAAGGTGTCTCGGGATCTTCTTCAGTCCCAACATTCAATTTCTCAGTCTCACCGCCTGCTACACCAATAGAATTTCCAAAACTTCCTCTTTGTTTAATTTGGTCAACATCAAACAGTCACTCAAGTTCTACCATTCCTTTCAGAATTCTATTATCTTTCAACCTCATTATCCCCTTTTCATCATCAAACTATTCCAGCATAGTATCCCTTTGACCATCATCAATTATAGCATTTTCAAATGCATTGGTATTCTGTAAAAAGTCTATAAATTAGAAAAGACTTGAAAATTATCTACGTTATCTGGAACCGAAGGACAAGGGATTAATTTGATTGAAAATTTCTTCCATTTGAACTCCTCCAATGGCTTCATATTTGCAGCTGATGAAGCTAAGACATCTGCAAGTGAATTCTCTTCTCTAGGAATGTGCGTCAAATTAAAAGCATCAAAATCCTCCATGAGATCCCACGCTCGGTGTTTATATCTTTTTAGGTAAGATGCCTTGCACTGAAATTTACCTCTAACCTGATTAGCCACCAACTTTGAGTCTGTGAAAACCTGGATATTTTTCACACCTTTATCTAAAGCAAATTTCAATCCCAGCACTAGTGCTTCATATTCTCGCCAAATTATTTGTGCAAGGAAACTGCAAGCGATAAGACATAAAATAAGTCTGATCTTTAGGTCCTTTAAGAACTACCCCTGTACTAGAACCTTGCTTAGACTTAGCTCCATCGACATGAAGCATCCAAACTTCATTATCATGATCAAGATGAGCTTTAACAGGTTTCCCCTTTTGTGCAGTTGTCAGATTATAAACCCCGATATCTACATCAACAATATTAATAGTCTCATTCTTGGCATTATACTCAGTGATCATGTGTTTATATCTAGGTTCTCTTTCGATTCTTAACTGATTTGCAACACCTTTCCAAGGTAACCACATATGTGAGAAATCAGTCGCCAAGTACCCATTCAAAGACTTTGACCAGTCTCTGCTCAGAAGCATTCCGTATCCCATGGGAATATCTACCACCTGAATGTCAATTTTGTGTTGTGCTCTCGGCTCAGATGCTAGCTGGATGTGTATATTCTAAAGTTCACCTACCACCTTAACCTCAGTTTTATCCAATTGGATGACTCTTCTCTCGGACTTCATAGGGGTTAAACCCAACTATTGATAGATGGCTAGAGGCATGACATTGGATGAAGCACCAGAATCCACCAGACAGTTGTGTAGATTCTTCCCAAATATACGGACAGTTAGCAGGAAAGGCGAAACTTCTGTCCTTTATTTATACATGGCCAAGTTTGCATTTGCTATCTTCTTCCCCTTTTCTAGAGGTTTGGCGAGTAGGCTCGGAGTATGTCTTGATCAAATTATCCCTTTGTTCGGTAATTTGAGCCAACTCATGAAGAGTGATGTTAGCCTTGATCTTCTTCATATCCTCCACTATATTGTATCCCTTATTGAGTGGAGCAACAAATCCACCTGGTACTCTTGGATCTCCTCCCTTGGGTGGAGGTGGGTTATTATTTGGAGATGGATCTGGAGGAACATTATGGGAGTTGTCTGGAGGTGTAGATGTAGTATTAGGCTCTAGATTTTTGTTCTTGAGATTGTAGTTGTCCCTTCTATACTGTTGAAAAGCTTGCACTTCATCCATAGGCATCTCCACAACATTCTCTGACTCATATGGAAAAGTGAATGAATCTAACACCATAGCTGCACTATGTTTGGATGAACTTGGACCATCAACATTTCTTTGATTTTCAAGAAAAACCAACTCACCGGATAGAGCTTCAAAGGCATTGCAGAACTCCAAACAATCTAATTCCCCATGCTGAGATGTTTCATGTATCCTTCACCAGTTGGGAAAAGCCAAGTCACAAATATTCACTTCATGCCCCTTACCTTTATAATCCTTATTGGGTTCATATGGTGGTCTAGTGAATCTATTCTGTTGATAAGAAAATCTATTTGAGTTGTCTCCTGTGGACACTTGCCTTTTGAAACTCAAAAAGTCATTTGCCAACTTTTGGACCATCTTTGAGACTTCCTCAACTCTTGTTTTATCAGATTCTTTCTCTATATTCTATACATGTTCAACATGTGTTATAGCCAATGGATTTCCTATCGGTGGAGTTTGGCATGCTGGCAACATCATTTGATGTGGGATAGGATTCAAAATAGGGGTATTTTGTGTAACAAAGGGAATTTGAGGAGCATTCAAAGGTTGAGGTCCCAATTGTCTTTCAAGAACCAAAGCTTCTTTATAAGCCTCTATTAGATTAGTAATATTGGCATCTCTCTTTAGGAAAACAAAGGTCACTGGATCTAGGGAATTCCTAAAAATTTCCAATGCTAGATCTGCAGTTGGCACATAATGACCCATCAATCTACCATAAGCCTTTTGAAACCTGACATTGAAATATTTGGCAGTCTCATTGATTCCTCTCTTAATGCTGGAAAACTATTGATATAACACACTGGGGTCAATCACTTCCCCAAATTGTGATACAAAAACTTTCTCTAGGTCATTCCAACTAGTAATAGAATCATTAGTAAGATTCAAAAACTAGTCGTATGCTCCCTCCCGGAGAGTGAATGGGAATAACCTACAAGCCACATCTTCATGCTGCACATTCAACAACTTTAGAGCATTTTTATATGCCACTAGATGTTCTTCTGCTGTTCTAATTCCATCATGCTTGTAGGTAGGAAGATACTTCTCAGGATTTCTGGGAAAATCATGTGCTACACCAGGAATATTCAAAGCAGTGGAACCCAACCAGTTTGCCATTACTACCTGATTAACGATGATATTTTGAGTTGCAGTTGGAGGAACTACAAGTGGTGACAAAACTATGCTGGACAAAGACTTGGCTCTTCTGATTCTACTTCTCCTTGGGGTTTCTAACTCAGGCACAAGGAGCTCTCCAGCTCTAGAGTGGGACCTGGTTACTCTGTAGGTAGAATCCAGCTTTTCACAAACAACTTACAATCCTTAACAAATACTAAACGGAGTTCGATCGGCCCTCCTTCTAGCACCAATTTTAAATGTTGGTTCGGCTTTCATACACACCCCATGAAGAATGAGCATAAAATACCAATAACACTTATACGGGATAAATCCCACTCACTTTAGGATCTTATCGGTTATCCAAGGTGTGAGTTACAGAGTTGGGTCGAATGTCTATTCACTCTTTTTCGCTTCTAGAATAGTTTCAAGTGGACTATCTGTTACCTTACAATGGGCTCGACCTTCATTCAATAATGTTTAGCGGTTGTTATCTTTGTTGACAATCATATTTACGATGAGTTCTTTGATATAGCTCTTTATGCTTTAGCAGATTAAATAAAAGACAAATTTGAAAGAAAATAAAAATGGATCATTTAACGGTGGAACAAAGAGAGTAGGGTAGGGCAGAAAAGAGAAGCTTATCTAAGTTAGTTGCAAAATCAAAACTACCAATTTCAGTTACACTATTTAGCTTCACAATAAAACCAATCAAAGAGGAAGGTGTCCAGCTTTCTAAGATCACCTTCTACTAAGAGCATAAGACAAAGATGACACAGATCTAAAAGAAAACCATAAATAGAAGGGAAGTCGGTATCAACTGGTATCTCTCACCAGCAGCCTAGCTCACGCAGTGAGGATAGAGCAATTAGAACAAACCAGAACCTTAAATCTTTAATTTTCCCTAGCATATAACAAACAGAATGAAGCCTAGCAACATATTCAATCTTGATAACACAAATTTACAACTAAAATAAATAGAACTTTAGCGAGACAAAAATAGAAGAAGATGCACTTATCAAAATCCGAAAGAGATTAGGCTCCTAGCCACGCTATCATAGAAGAATGATTTCACACCAACCCCAGGTCCAGAACAAAGCATTCAAACAAGATTTGCAAGAAATTGCTAAAATGTCTTTTATTCCAAGTTTTTGCATCCTATCTTTACATTCAAGAGAAGTATATATAGACTCAAGACAGACCCTGATCTTTTCAAAATATCTTCTTCCAAATATCTAAATATTATCATAAAAATCCCACCCCCGAGGCTTTACAATATAAGGCATTTTTATATAGAGTTTTGATAAGCCCTAATTACTCTGAAAATCTTCGCGTGGATCTTGCCATGAATGGAGGAGATAAGACTTGGTTTGATCCTCATCAAATGGACACCGCATGTAAATGTATGTTCTTCTTTCGATAAGCCGTCAGAGCATCTCATTAATTCTTCTACAAAATTTGGATGAGTCACTGACTTCCTAGGCCTTCCATCCTTGCACAACCACCTTTGTTTGGTTCGAGTTGAGATTCTCTGCCAGTCATTACTTTTGCCATTAATTTTCTGGGCAAATGCATCCACCGGAAAATTCTTTAAAGTCTGTATTTGCGGCCAGATCTGTAAAATCTGGATGAGTCACTGACTTGCCATAAATTTTCTGGGCAAATGGATCCACCGAAAAATTCCTTGAAGTCTGTATTCGTGCCATTACTTTTGCTATTATGCAACTGTCGGATCACCTTCTACAAAAAGAAAAGCAAAGGTTAGATTTTTAATGTTTTTCATTTTAATTAATTAATTGATTTAATTAATTAATTATTTTCATTCAAATATTTCTAGGGTTTGGACTGTGTTGAAAAGCTTCCACTTTCTTTTGGATAGGTGATGCCATGAAACCAAAGCATGTCGCGAAATCGTGACATTTCCCTCAAGCTATTTTTCTTTGCTTTTGCCCTCGCGAAAATGAGACAAGTCACGAAAATGGAACATGTCGCGAAATCATGACATTTCCCTCACTTAGTGTCTTTCAAGCTTTCGCCCTCGTGAAAATGGAACATGTCACGAAATCGTGACATTTCCTTCACTTCGTTTCTTCCAAGCTTTCGCCCTCGTGAAAATGGAACATGTCGCGAAATCATGACATTTCCTTCACCTCGTCTCTTCCAAGCCTTTTTCCTCGCGAAAATGGAACATGTCGCAAAATCGTGACATTTCCTTCACTTTGTCTCTTCCAAGCCTTCGCCCTCGTGAAAATGGAACATGTCATGAAATCGTGACATTTCCTTCACTTTGTCTCTTCCAAGCTTTGGCCCTCGCAAAAATGGAACATGTCATGAAATCGTGACATTTCCTTCACCTTGTCTCTTCCAAGCCTTGGCCCTTACGAAAATGGAACATGTCATGAAATAGCGACATGTCGCGAAATCACGATGTGTCACGAAATCACGACGTTTCCCTCACTTCATTTCTTCCAGGATTTTCTTCCACTTTGTAAATTCTCCAAAGATTGTAGGGTAATTCCAATGACTTTGTCCAAGTGCCCAAAATTTTATGAAACTTTACAAGTATCTAAATAAGCCTATAGGGTATCCAAATCTACAAATGGAACTTAAAAATTCATCATGGATCAAGAGAAAATGCACTTAGAAGTTTGCTGGCCAGAAATAGAAAAACTCTTGAAAATTAAAATTTCTGAAATGATTGATATGAATTAATACATTTAACATGCAAAATCTCAGAAATTTTAAATTGAATTCAATGCTATATGTAAGCCTTACTGAGACACTTTGATGTAGGTGAAATTTTTAGAAAGGATGCAAGCAAAATTTGGAATTAAAACCTAAAAACTCAAGAGGGTCCCTGCGGAACAAATGAATATTAAATATTTTCAAAGGATGGAATTTTCATTTTTTAGTGGGGGTGTGTTGCTTCTCAACAAATGGCCTAAGTTTTATTGTCCAAGATGATATGAGCATACATCATACTCTTACAATGGAGGATGCGTATCAAATGGCCCTCAAGGTAGAGGAGAAATTAAAAAGGGTTAATAGAAGAGGTAAGAAGGGATTCACACCCTCTTCAGGTCAGGGTCAAAGTGGATCTAATTGTTGGTCAAATATCTACCTAATCAATAAACACTATGTTTATGCACCCTAGATACAACCAACATTGAAATGCTAGAGGAAAGAGATATCCTCCATGCCAATCTCCAGAGAGGGTTGGTTCTTGAACTGATTCTAAAACTGGTAAAACACTAAGGATGTAGGAAAAAAATTTGAAATAATAGAAAGAGATGGGAAATATGGCCACAGGCCAAAGTGGAAGATTTGTGTTAGAATAACTAGCAAGAAAAAACCCAAGCACAAATTAGCGTTCATGAAAGGAAATGAAATAGAACAAGCTCACAATATTTCCATAATAACTATCAAAATGGTACTCCAGCATTCGCTTTCTCCTTAGCAACTTTAAATCCAACAACAAAATTTAAATTCAACAGCAAATTAGATAGACGAATGGAAATAGAAGCACACTACACAGAAAATAATTATATACAAGACCGCTCACAAATTCAAAATTTTGATGCCTTCTATTAATGCAGAGAGCTTAACGAAATCTCTCGCAAAAATGTCTAACTCTCCATTACAATGAAATTTAACTAGTATTTATAGAGGTTTTTACCTCTTTCATTTAATACATATGGGGGAAGAATGTATGGGAATCAAAGAAAAAGTTAGTGAAATCCTCCTTGAATTCCTAGAAAATCCATTCTCCAGGGGAACAAATTCTTGAAAATCCAAACTTCAGATGAAGGTGTGCCTACTAGCAGAAAATATTAAATTCTTCGGATCGCCTCTGATACATTGGAAATCATGAAGGCTCGTTTCCCTTTGCCTCCCTCTTCGTGATCCACAAAATGGAGTAACTAAGAGTTCCCTTCATTTAATTCCAAATTCAACATCTTGACCAAAGTACCATTCATTCAATTTATCTTTGCCCAACATTAGTTTCACCCCTTCAGATGCACATGATCTTGATCAAACAGGTTCGCCCAATTCAAGGGCGAACAACACGTTCGCCCCTAAGGGAAGGCGAACATAATTTTCTATCGTCTCTAGGTGGTTCACCCATAGGAGAGATGAATAGTGTGTTCACCCCTCAACTAGGGTGAACATAATTTCATTCGGGCGTGTGACCCCTCAAGGTGATGCCAAGGCACGTTCACCCCAAGAAAGGGTGAATGACATGTTCGCCCCTAAGAAAGGGTGAACGTAATTTGTCACTTTTAAATTTTTGCCATTCTACTTTTCAAAAGTGATTTGCCCCTAGGAAGGGCGAAAGGGATTTTTGCCCCTAAGGAAGGGCGAACGTCAATACATAATATTTTTTGGCGATTTCGTTCAAGTTTTTTATAAAACTCTTTCTCTTAATTTATTTTGGACCTTGAAGGACATCTCTCCATTAATACATTCAAATGCATTGGATTTCTAAAAATTATTACAACTATCCCCCCAAAAAGGAGACAAATATATTATCACTTTATACAAAATTTCCAATGAATACAAAATGGCCAACATTTCTTTGCGACTCACAAGGTATCCAAATCGCATGGATGCAAGCGATCTTAGGCCTTTATCCATTGGGTGCAAAGTTCTTTTTTCTAGCTACTACCTTCTTCACTATGGAATATTTCTTCTTGGACACTTGTTGCGTGCATTCTGCTTCTTGTTCTGTCGCGGCTACAACATGAAGTACTTCCACATGTTTAGCCTCTTCCGCTGCCTTTGCCATTGCTTCACGATCTGCTACTGGTTTCTCTTCTTGCTCTATGATAACCTTTGAAAGGGCCTCGTACGTGTGAATAGCCTCATGGAAAGCTTCAATATTAAATAAGCAGGGAACACTGAGAGATTCATAAATGAAGCAAAAATTTTGCACATCCATCAAGTTGAGGTGCTTTGAACGCTGGGCTAATTCATAAAGAGACAACTCCAAACACATATAGTTTTAAATCAAAGGCAACACTTGCACTTCAGTAAGGGGATCAGTCAAGGCCTTAATATCCATAATATCTTTAATGAATGCACTCCAGAGCTCTTGCAATTGCTCCATCAAAAGAGGTTTGCCCCATTCATCTAGGAAGGTAGTGAAACCCAACCGATTGATTGTCTCAAAATGAGATATCAAAATAGTATGATCTCACTCAATAGTATTGAGGACAACTCACCATTCATTTATAAGGTCCATACACTAAAAATAGCTCCGTAGGGTTATGCGCACTCGAGACCAGGCATAATCCATCTCACTAAGAGGGTGAATGTTCAGAGACATATTCAACAATGCTTGTATCTTCTCAACTGTCTCCATATAGGGTGAAAGCAACTCCTCCACTAAATAAATCATTTGTTGCCCAAGTTGGATTTGTATCCCTGCTTCCAATAAGTATTGCAAAACCTTGATGACTTGCACGACCAACTTGGTAGAATTTTGAACAGAGTGAAGGCAAATGTCTCTTACACTATCGTGCAAAAATCCTACAACAGGTGTGACCTTGGCTTATAGCTACTTCTTGAGTTCTTCGAATTGCTGCTGAAGATTATGCATTTCAATTCTAGCAGCATCACGCTCCTTTAGGTGCACCTAAAATTGATTGCGCAAATATTCATTTTCAATGGTTGTCTTTTCTTCTGTTGCAGTAAAATAGTGGCAAAAGCAACGGGCTAATAATATTTCACAAACTTATCATAAACTTCAAAAAATTGTGTATCAAGCTTCATCCCATAAGCATTATATGAATTCCTCCTATGAACGTGCATCATCCACCAATTCATAATTTTCTCCTCTGTCCAATCAGGATTTGCTTCTTGGACAGTTGTGAACAAACCCATAGGTGGAATATGTGTTGCATTATTTTTTGGATTGTACTCCGCTTCTTGCTCATAGTAATCATGACATGGAGGAAGGAAGGACATATTCTCTATATTCTAGTTCATGTCTAGCCCATCAAAATTATTTCATCACCTCTAAATATCCAGGCGCGGGCAACAATGAAAGGAATTCGCCTTAATAAGTTCCAAAATTTTTTCAAGTGGGTCATAGCACCAACATTGCGGTAACTCAATTAATCCCAGGTCTTGAAGTGCCACATCAGAAGGTGATTTTGACCAACCTAATTCACTTCTATACTTTTGAACTTGAGAGGCATAGTACAAGTTGTCTTCTTTCCTCGTCCAAAGACATATATATCATTGATATAATCCATCTGGCGCACAACTTCCATTGCAAAAACATGCCTAGTAGCAAAATAAGGCAACAAAAATTGTTTGCCTGTATATCCAAAAATTTAAACTACCATGCCTTGAGTGAGCAAAAATATGTCGCCTTCTTGCTTAAAAACAATTGCATATCTCAAGTCACGAGGCACTCGATCGCAACTACTACAAAGCAATTCAATGGCAAGGCCCAAAAACTAGATATTAAAGTTGTAGACAAACTCTTTCTTTGTTAACACCTGAGTCCACTTATAAACCGACAGAGGCTCATTATTTTTGTCCATCTGCATAACAATGATTAAAGAAAAACATCATTGCATATGAAAAAAGAACCATACTAGCAGCAAAGTATACTAAAATGATCTAGATTTCCCTTCCTGCAATCTCTATAACTGCAAATTGATTCTCCGTGAAATAAGTTCGGCCCAATCAAAATAAATCAGATTTCCACCCTCCTCATAGCAGCGGGTGAATAAAAATCCACCTTGGAAATATATTGAGCCATAGCTACCTGCCATTTATGCATCGTTTCATCTGAGGGCAACCCAACAATCCAAGAAAGCATGGAATAGATGTCTTGGCACTTGATTTCTGAAAGAAGTTTAGGCAAACTTGACAGTTAACCCATCTATGGATCTTTGACAAGCTGAGTTTCTATGAATTGTCTCATTGTAACTGTGGAAACATACCTATCCTCTTGTTTGTCCATATGGATATTTTTGTTTACTGCATAATTCGGCATGCCTACTCCATAGGCGAAAGCCTCTTGGATCTCATCCGATGAAATTGTGAGATAGCTCCAAATGCGTATAATTTTCAATCAGAGGCAACACTTGCACTTTAGTAAGGGGATTAGTCAAGGCCTTAATGTTCATAGTATATTCAATGAATGCACTCTAGAGCTCTTGCAATTGCTCCATCAAAAGAGGTTTGCCCCATTCATCTAGGAAGGTAGTGAAACCTAGCCGGTTGATTGTCTCAAAATGAGATATCAAAATAGTATGCTCTCGCTCAATAGTATTAAGGACAACTCACCATTCATTTATAAGGTCCATGCACTGAAAATAGCTCTGTAGGGTTACGCGCACTCGGGACCAGGCATAATCCATCTCACTAAGAGGATGAATGTTCAGAGATATATTCAATAATACTTGTATCTTCTCAGCTGTCTCCATATAGGGTGAAAGCAACTCCACTGAATAAATCATTTATTGCCCAAGTTGGATTTGTATCCTTGCTTCCCATAAGTACTACAACACCTTGACAGCTTGCACGACCAAATTGATAGAATTCCAAATGGAGTGAAGGCGAATGTCTTACACTATCATGCAAAAATCTTGCAACAAGTGTGGCCTTGGCTTCCAGCTGCTTCTTGAGTTCTTCGACCTGCTACTGAAGATTATGCATTTCAATTCTAGTAAAATCATTCTCATTTAAGTGCACCTAAACTTGATTGCACAAATATTCATTTTTAATGGTTGTATTTTCTTCTGTTGCCCTACTCTTGGCCAAGGTGTTTTCAAGCTCCAGTACCTTATTTTGCACTTCAAAATATTTTTCTTTAAAATGCTCCCCATGCAAATATAAAGAACTCGTATCAACTTGCATATTACCCATTTTTTCAATGGGATTAATTCGCGTCAGATCTTCAATGATAGTCTCAGAAACATAATATTCAGGCTGCAACTCGCCTTAAGGTTTTTGAACTAGAAGAGTGAATGTTTTCATATGAGCCTCCATGGAAATTGGATAGAAAGCCACCTTATTGATTGGATGCACCAACACCAAATATTTCTTTCACCGCATACTCTTCAACTATTGGGAAGAGCTCAGATGCACCCGATTTAATTTTTCAACGTCTGACTGCTTGCGGGCTACCTACACATCTGCAAAAGTTTATAGCTCCAAAAATGGTGTAAATGGAACAAAAAATTCTGGACGACTAGGCCCAGTGGACATAGATGACACAGATTGCAGTGAAGGAATGGACACGAGAATGGTGGAAGGGAGAGACAGGGTGGAGGGAGTGGAAGATATAGGTGCGGCTGCAGTTATACTAATTTTATATGGAACTTGGGTACTAACAACCATAATAGTGGAGGAAGTGACGACTGAGGGAAGGGGACAAAAAAAGGTTTTGCCCTCGATGCATAAGAACTAAAAGAAATGGAAGACGAAGGAACGGGAATGAAAGGAGGAGCAACAACAATTTCAAAAATGGAAAAAGTCAAAGCAGAAGAAGAAACCATATAAAATGAAATGGAAGGACTACCAAAATGTGGAGAGATAGAAAGTGGATGAGACAAAAACGTAATAGATGAGACCGAAGAAGAAACCACTGTGTGCTCGATAAGGGAGAGAGAAGAAGAGGGAAAATATGATGTACCTTGGGGCATGGGAACCACTTGTTCTATAGGTGGGGGAGGTTGTGCAACTGCCTCCTCTTCTTGATTTACCTCTGGTTCACCAAAATTTAGGGCTATCTCCTCATTCAGAATCTCAACATGAGAATCTTTAGAAAGCTGCTTTTCCTCTTCTTGCTGCACCATTAAAAATATTTGTGCTACAAAAGTAGGAAGTTCAACATTGGGTGAAGGATTTGCTACTGGAACAGAGGTGACTGTAGAATATGGTATGGTAGAAATTGTAGTACCTGAAGACATGGGTGCTGTAATAGTGAAAGTAGTAGCTACGCCAGTGCGAGGCCGTTTAGTTGCTTTGGGAAATAGAGGTGCCATCGATTTTTTTTTGTTGTTTGGGCACGGGAACATCCTCTTAAGAGTGCTTCATTCTCTGCGATCACCTTTGGAAAACATATTTTTGTTGTTGTTGTTGTTCTTCTTCCTCGGTGTCATCCTCAACTATAGGATTTCCCTCTTCAGGTTCGTTTTCACCACTTTTAGACTGCTAAAAAATTTGTGGTAAAACAGTGGCAAAAGCAATGGGCTGATAAGATTTCACAAACTTATCATAAACTTCAAAAAATTGGGTATCAAGCTTCATCCCATAAGCATTATACGACTTCCTCCTATGAACACGCATCATCCACAAATTCATAATTTTCTCCTCTGTCCAATCAGGATTTGCTTTTTGGACAGTTGTAAACAAACCCGAAGGAGGAATATGTGTTGCATTATTTTTTGGATTATACTTCGCTTCCTACTCATCGTAATCATGACATGGAGGAAGGGAGGACATATTCTCTATATGCTAGTTCCTGTCTAGCCCATCAAAATTATTTCATCATCTCTAAATATCTAGGCACGGGCAACAATGAAAGGACTTCGCCTTAATAAATTCCAATTTTTTTTCAAGTGGATCATAGCGCAAACACTATGGTAACTCAATTAATCCCAGGTCTTGAAGTGCCACCATCGAAAGGTGATTTTGCCCAACCTAATTCACTTCTATACTTTTGAACTTGAGAGGCATAGTACAAGTTGTCTTCTTTCCTCATCCAAAGCCATATATATCATTGATATAATCCATCTAGCAGACAACTTCCATTGCAAAAACATGCGTAGTAGCAAAATAAGGCAAAAAAAATGGTTTACCTATATATCCAAAAATTTGAACTACCATGCCCTGAGTGAGCAAAAATATGTCACCCTTTTTCTTAAAAACAACTACATATCTCAAGTCACGAGGCACTCAGTCACAACTACTACAAAGCAATTCAATGGCGGGGCCCAAAAACCAACTATTAAAGCTGTAGACAAACTCTTTCTTCGTTAACACCTGAGTCCACTTATAAACAGTCGGAGGCTCATTTTTTTTGTCCATCTGTGTAACAATGATTAAAGAAAAATGTCATTGCATCTGAAAAAAGAACCATACTAGTAGTGAAGTATACCGAAATGATCTAGACTTACCTTCCTGCAATCTTTATAACTGCAAATTGATTCTCCATGAAATAAATTCGGCCCAATCAAAATAAATTAGATTTCCACCCTACCTCATAGCAGCAAGTGAATAAAACTCCACCTTGAAAATATATTGAGCCATAGCTACCTGCCATTTATGCATCGTTTCATCTGAGGGTAACCCAAAAATCTAGACAAAAATGGAATAGATGTCCTAACACTTGAATTCTGAAAGAAGTTTAGGCAAATTCGATAGCTGCCCCATCTATGGATCTTTGACAAGCCAAGTTTCTATGAATTGTATCATTGTAATTGTGGAGATATACCTATCCTCTTGTTCATCCGTGTGGATTTTTTTGTTTACTGTGTAATTCGACACACCTACTCCACAGGCAAAAGCCTCTCGGATCTCATCCGCTGAAATTGTGAGACAACTCAAAACGTGTATACTTTTCAATTAGAGGCAACACTTGCACTTCAGTAAGGGGATTAGTCAAGGCCTTAATGTCTGTAGTTTCTTCAATGAATGCACTCCAAAGCTCTTGCAATTGCTCCATCGAAAGAGGTTTACCCCATTCATCTAGGAAGGTAGTGAAACCCAACCGGTTGATTGTCTTAAAATGAGATATCAAAATAGTATGCTCTCGCTCAATAGTATTGAGTGTTAGTCTCACAATGACACAGAGGGGGGGTGAATTAGTGTAGCTTTTTAAAACTTAAATCTTCAACTCTTAAAGCCGAAACAATGAAAACTTAAAACCAAATAAAGCAAGTATAACAAGAGAACATCACACAACACAAGATGTACCGAGGTTCACCGATTTGGCTACTCCTCAAAATGACTGTTTGGACTCCCATCCAAATCCAGCCTTTGCAAAGCACCAACTTTACAATCAATTTACTAGAACCCACTGGAAGGAGCACCAACCCCTGATTTATCTACACCAATAGAAAGGAGCACCAACCCCTGATTTATCTACACCAACAGAAAGGAGCACCAACCCATGATTTATCTACACCAATAGAAAGGAGCACCAACCCCTGATTTATCTACACCAACAGAAAGGAGCACCAACCCCTGATGCCAAGCACCAACTTGGACTTCAATTTTGAAACTAGAAGATTGACATAAAAATGCCTTCACTTTTACAAGACCCTGATTGGTCTATTGCTTACCCAACATCTACCCCAATTCACAAAACACACACGCTTATCGCCCGTGCTGAAATCATCGATCTTTGCTCTCCTAAGAAATTCTCCAAGCAACACTCCTTTTATAACAATCCTTTCTCTTTGTAACTCCAGTTGTAACTCCTTTTATATTCTCATATGCCACTTGTCAATTGTAACACCTTTCATATTCTCATCTACCACTTGTCAATTGTAACTCCTTTATGTAACTCCTTTTGTATATTTTTAGAAGGCATTTCGTCAAACACGTCACATGCAAATAATTGACACCATATTCTCCTACCATGACTATTCATTTTCTCGGTCATGACTGTTCATTTTCTCCTTCGATGACTGTTTGTTTTCTCTTTCATGACTGTTCATTTTCTCTTTGCATGACTGTTCGTTTTCTCTTTGCATGACTGTTTGTTTTCTCCCTACATGACTGTTCATTTTCTCCTTCATGACTGTTCATTTTCTCCTTCATGACTGTTCATTTTCTTTTCCCTTGTGCATGCATTTGTTTTCTCCTTCGATGACTATTCATTTTCTCCTTCATGACTGTTCATTTTCTCGGTCATGACTATTCATTTTCGAGTCACAAAAATGTGACATGTCGTGATATCGTGACACTTTTGTTTCTCTGCCTGCCTACCATTTTTGAGTCGCGAAAATGTGACATGTCATGATATCGCGACACTTTTTCTTTATCTGCTTGCTTGCCATTTTTGAGTCGCGAAAATGCGACATGTCGCGATATCGCGACACTTTTTCTTTCTCTGCCTGCCTGCCCTTTTTGAGTCGTGAAAATGTGACATGTCGCGATATCGCGACACTTTTTATTTCTCTGCTTGCCTGCCCTTTTTGAGTCATGAAAATGCGACATGTCGCGATATCGTGACACTTTTTCCTCCTTGCTCTTTCTCTTCGCTTTGGACCGTGAAAATGCAACATGTCGCGATATCGCGACACTTTTTCCTTCTTGCTCTTTCTCTTCGCTTTGGACCATGAAAATGCAACATGTCACGATATCGCGACACTTTTTCCTCCTTGCATTTTCTCTTTGCTTTGGACTGTGAAAATGCAACATGTCACGATATCGTGACACTTTTTCCTTCTTGCCCTTTCTCTTTGCTTTGGCTCGTGAAAATGCAACATGTCGCGATATCGCAACACTTTTTCTCCTTGCTCTTTCTCTTTGCTTTGGCCCGTGAAAATACAACATGTCATGATATCGCGACACTTTTTTCTCCTTGCTCTTTCGGCCGCGAAAATGCAACATGTCGTGATATCGCAACACTTTTTCCTCTTTCTTTTTTGCTTCTCTTTTGGTCGCAAAAATGCAACATGTCGCGATATCGTGACACTTTTTCTCCTTGCATTTTCTCTTCTCTTTTGGCCGCAAAAATGCAACATGTCACGATATCGTGACACTTTTTCTCCTTGCATTTTCTCTTCTCTTTTGGCCGTGAAAATGCAACATGTCGTGATATCGTGACACTTTTTTCTCCTTGCTTTTTCGCTTCTCTTTTGGCCGTAAAAATGCAACATGTTGCGATATCGTGACACTTTTTTTTCTTTAATTTTTTGCTTCTCTTTTATCTTTAGCATATGGGCCACTTCGGTCTTCTTGGACAACCTGTAACAACTTCACCCAAACATCAAAAACATCCTCATAAGCATTTAACTTCACTGTACATACTCTGAATAACCTCTGAACTCTTGTCCACTGCATCAACCGATCTATCTGACTGTGTTGACAACAATGACAATATCGTCACTGCACCTTGCTCAACAATCTCTCCCTTTGGAATTTTTGGCAACACATGCAATTTCTTGTAACTCTTGTGCAATTTCCTGTAACTCTTCTCCCCCTTTGACAACAATACCAAAAGGGTTGTTGTAAACTCCCCCTGAGTCCATGCACAACATTCTTAGGCAAAAATTATTACACTTAGCAAAAATCACAAACATGAGCAAAAAGATAAACAAATACACAAATGCTCCCCCTGAGAATGTGGTCCCGATAGCTAGTCAATTCTTGGGAAGCGTGACCACTCCCAATTTATTGTGAAGATACTCAAAGACTTCCTTGGGCAACGGTTTTGTGAAGATATCCGCTACTTGCTCTGTTGTTGGAACAAAATCCAACTTAACCTCACCTTTCACAACTTTCTCCTTCAAAAAGTGATACCGGATAGCAATATGTTTTGTGCGAGAATGCATAACCGGATTCTTTGAGATGTTAATGGCACTGGTGTTATCACACTTAACTAAAATTGGCTCACTGAAGTTAATACCAAGATATTTTAGGGTTTGTTTCATCCATAATACCTACGTACAACACGCTGTCGTTGCAATATATTCTACCTCTACTATGGATAAGGAGACTGACTCTTGTTTCTTACTGTGCCATGCGACCAACCTGTCTCCAAGATAGAATGCACCTCCACTGGTACTCTTTCTGTCATCTACACATCCTGCCCAATCTGCATCTGAATATGCAATAAGGGTGAAGTCCTTACCTTTTGGATACCATAACCCATACTCCATAGTACCCTTGAGGTACCGAAGAATCCTCTTCACTGCTGTCACATGAGTCTCCTTGGGACTAGCCTAAAATCATGCTACCATGCATACTGCCTGCAAAATATCTGGTCTAGTAGCTGTCAAGTATAGTAAGCTCCCAATCATAGATCCGTACATGGTTTGATCAACATGTGGAGATTTGTCATCCTTGCTCAACTTGCAACCTGTCGTCATGGGAGTGCTAACTGGCTTACAATCCTCCATTGTGAACTTTTTTAGCATCTCTTTCAATAACCTATTCATAAATTGGGTAGTTCTCTTCATAGCTAATTACTCGTTCCCTACCTTCATCAACTTTAACATCGGCACTATCCACAATTTTCCTTAGCCTCTTGTTGTAGCATTTGTAAGATTTGATTTTTGACGAATAGCCAAGAAAAATACCTTCATCAGCTCTATCTTCAAACTTACCAAGGTTTTCTTTAGTTCTTTTGATGTAACACTTGCTGCCAAAAACTTTAAAGTATCTTACTATTGCCTTTTTACCGAACCACAACTCATAAGGAGTTTTTCTTTCATGCGTCCTCAACATGCACCTATTTTGGATGTATACCACAATATGGACTACCTCTTTCCAAAATCTATCTGCTACTTTGCTCTCAGTCAACATAGTCCGTGCCATTTCCTGCACTGTCCTGTTCTTTCTTTCTACCACACCATTCTGCTGAGGTGTCCTGGCTGCTAAAAACTGTCTCCCTGAATATTTGTACTCAATTTGTATTGATGTAACTTCCTACTCATGTAGCCACTTTGAATGCAATAATAAAATGTGAGCTTTTTGATTTTGCACGTGAATTAAATATTTTCACCAAAGCGTCATAATAGATCTAACAATCTTCACATCAATGTGTAGTACAAATACACACTGCTTTTATCGAAACACATATATGCAGCTAGGGCAACATTCTTTCACTAAACCAAATTATCGAACTCGTTATAATCCATAACTTTGAACAATGGCAGTAAGAACCATCAAAAGTACAACACTAACATATAGCAATACTACCAATGGTGACAACTCTCAATTTAATCACCACCCTTCACGGTACCTCCACAAACAACTACATGAACTAAAACACACTTTGAAAACTATACGACAACTCCCCATGACTACTTGCCTTTCATCCTTAGATAACCAAACAAATACATAGGAGCATTAAAATAAAACTTTAAGATTGCTCCCCCTAAGGATGTGCTACCTGGAGTTGCTTAGTGCAATAGAGGAGTAGTCTCCTTCGGTCCAAGGAGACATGATTTCCTTTCTTCTTTCTTTCTCCACTCTGGTTTGATTACAGTTTTGGGCTCTTGTTTTGACTTTTCTTTTTCAGTAGCTTGTGCATGTTTTTTGGGAAATTTTCTATTTTGTCTCATTCCATTTGGTTGAAATTTTCTTCCCTGAAATTGATTTGATGCAAATGTACTTCGACAATTTCTTGCAATGTGCCCAAAATTATGACAGTTATAACATTCTACTGCATAATCCATCAAAGGTGAAAAAACATTTCTACTGGGTGGTTGTCTCTTGTGCATCCTTGATGGATGATTATTTTCCTTTCTTTGATGCACATGATTTCTTCCCTGTCTGTGTTGCATTCTTTGTGTCTGATGAAATCTACTATCTTGCCTTAGATTAGATACAAAAGTTCTTGGACAAAACCTTGCTATGTGCCCATGACCATTACATTTAAAATATTGCACATGGTGTTCAATCAAAAAAATAGATGTATTTCTACCAGCATAACTCTTTGATCTATTATTCAATCCACAATAAATTGCCTTGTGACCATAATGGTTGCATCTAAAACAATAGCCATTAAAAGAATTATTATGAATAGAGTGAGAGTGATAGAACCTCTTTTGTTGTGGTTGCTTTGTTGTAGATCTCCTTTGATATTTTCTTCCTTTTGAAGATTCAGCTTCAAAATTTTCTTGCTTCGATCCTTCAACAATGAACTTCTTCTTCTCTGCATATTTGGAAGATGAAGGTTGTTCAACTTCATATCCAAGACCAAGCTTAGCCTTGGAGCTTCTTTGTTGCCTTATCATTTCATCTAGCAACTCTGTGCTCTTCTCAAATTTGAGATTTGTATTGGCCTCTTCTAGTTGTTTCTTCAAAAAAACAATCTCTTCTTCTTGTTTGCAGCAAACAATCTCTTTCTCATTGATCTGTGACCTGAGAGTTTCTTCAATCCTTTTGGACTCTTCTACTTGCAGCTTTAGATCACTAATAACTTTGTTAGATTCCTCTTCACGTTTGCTACATACATCGACTTTATCATCTAGGTGTGACTTCAAGGCTTCTTCTATTTTCTTGGCTTTATGAATTTGTAAGAAGAGATCTTCAATCTTATCCCCATATTCTTCCAACTTCTTGGATAGTATTTTGTTCTTTTTCCTTTCTATATTCAACTCTTCAAGTGCAGCGATCAACTCACCTTCTAGATCTACTTCAACCTCAAGGTTTTCATCACATACTTCAGAATTCACTCCTATCTTTTCTAGTTCAATTTTCTCTTCCACAGGAACTGAAACTGACTGAGATGCCTTATTGGAGGAGGATCTATTCTTCTTACCCATTGCATACTAATCCAAGATCAACCCTAGATGATTTAGCCTGAAAAGGGAAACTAGCTCTGATACCAATTGTTAGTCTCACAATGACACTGAGAGGGGGGGTGAATCAGTGTAGCTCTTTTAAAACTTAAATCTTCAACTCTTAAAGCCAAAACAATGAAAACTTAAAACCAAATAAAGCAAGTATAACAAGAGAACATCACACAACACAAGATGTACCGAGGTTCACCGATTTGGCTACTCCTCAAAAATGACTATTTGGACTCCCATCCAAATCCAGACTTTGCAAAGCACCAACTTTACAATCAATTTACTAGCACCCACTGGAAGGAGAAACCCTAATTTATTTGCACTAATAAAAAGGAGCACCAACCCCTGATTTATCTACACCAACAGAAAGGAGCACCAACCCCTGATTTATCTACACCAACAGAAAGGAGCACCAACCCCTGATTTATCTGCACCAACAGAAAGGAGCACCAACCCATGATTTATCTACACCAAAAGAAAGGAGCACCAACCCCTAATGCCAAGCACCAACTTGGACTTCCATTTTGAAACTAGAAGATTGACATAAAAATGCCTTCACTTTTACAAGACCCTGACTGGTCTATTGCTTACCCAACATCTCCCCCAATTCACAAAACACACACGCTTATCACCCATGCTGAAATCATCGACTGCTCTCCTTAAAATTCTCCAAGCAACACTCCTTTTATAACAATCCTTTCTCTTTGTAACTCCAGTTGTAACTCCTTTTATATTCTCATATGCCACTTGTCAATTGTAACACCTTCTTTCATATTCTCATCTGCCACTTGTCAATTGTAACTCCTTCTTTATGTAACTCCTTTTGTATATTTTTAGAAGGCATTTCGTCAAACACGTCACATGCAAATAATTGACACCATATTCTCCTACCATGACTGTTCGTTTTCTCGATCATGACTGTTCATTTTCTCCTTCGATGACTGTTCGTTTTCTCCTTCATGACTGTTCATTTTCTCTTTGCATGACTGTTCATTTTCTCTTTGCATGTCTGTTCATTTTCTCTTTGCATGACTATTCATTTTCTCCCTGCATGACTATTCGTTTTCTCCTTCATGATTGTTCATTTTCTTTTCCCTTGTGCATGCATTTGTTTTCTCCTTCAATGTGTTTGTTTTATATTTTAAGGCCCTTCGTGACTATTCATTTTCTCGGTCATGACTGTTCATTTTTGAGTCACAAAAATGTGACATGTCACGATATCGTGACAATTTTGTTTCTCTTTCCTGCCTGCCCTTTTTGAGTCACAAAAATGTGACATGTCACGATATCGTGACACTTTTACTTTCTCTGCTCACCTGCCATTTTTGAGTCACAAAAATGTGACATGTCGCGATATCGTGACACTTTTTATTTCTCTGCCTGCTTGCCCTTTTTGAGTCACGAAAATGCGACATGTCACGATATCGCGACACTTTTTCTTTCTCTTGCCTGCCCTTTTTGAGTCATGAAAATGCGACATGTCACGATATCGTGACACTTTTTCCTCCTTGCTCTTTCTCTTCGCTTTGGACCGTGAAAATGCAACATGTCATGATATCGCGACACTTTTTCCTCCTTGCTCTTTCTCTTTGCTTTGGACCACGAAAATGCAACATGTCGCGATATCGCGACACTTTTTCCTCCTTGCATTTTCTCTTTGCTTTGGACTGTGAAAATGCAACATGTCGTGATATCGTGACACTTTTTCCTCCTTGCCCTTTCTCTTTGCTTTGGCCCACGAAAATGCAACATGTCGCGATATCGTGACACTTTTTCTCCTTGCTCTTTCTCTTTGCTTTGGCCCACAAAAATACATGTCGCGATATCGCGACACTTTTTTCTCTTTGCTCTTTCGGCCGTGAAAATGCAACATGTCACGATATCGTGACATTTTTTCCTCCTTGATTTTTCGCTTCTCTTTTGGCCGCAAAAATGCAACATGTCGCGATATCGCGACACTTTTTTCTCCTTGCATTTTCTCTTCTCTTTTGGCCGCAAAAATGCAACATGTCATGATATCGCGACACTTTTTCTCCTTGCATTTTCTCTTCTCTTTTGGCCATGAAAATGCAACATGTCACGATATTGCGACACTTTTTTTCCTTGCTTTTTTCGCTTCTCTTTTTGTTGTGAAAATGCAACATGTCGCGATATCGTGACACTTTTTTTCTTTGCTTTTTCGCTTCTCTTTTATCTTTAGCATATGGGCCACTTCGGTCTTCTTGGACAACCTGTAACAACTTCACCCAAACATCAAAAACATCCTCATAAGAATTTAACATCACTGTACATACTCTGAATAACCTCTAAACTCCTGTCCACTGCATCAATCGATCTATCTGACTATGTTGACAACAATGACAATACTGTCGCTGCACCTTGCTCAATGTTAAGGACAACTCACCATTCATTTATAAGGTCCATGCACTGAAAATAGCTCTGTAGGGTTACGCGCACTCGAGACCAGGAATAATCCATCTCACTAAGAGGGTGAATGTTCAAATTCGTATTCAATAATGCTTGTATCTTCTCAACTGTCTCCATATAGGGTGAAAGCAACTCCACTAAATAAATTGTTTGTTGTCCAAGCTAGATTTGTATCCTTGCTTCCCATAATTACTGCAACATCTTGATGCCTTGCACGACCAACTTGGTAGAATTTCAAATGGAGTAGGTGAATGTCTCTTACACTATCGTGCAAAAATCCTGCAATAGGTGCAGCCTTGGCTTCCAGTTGCTTCTTGAGTTCTTTGACCTGCTGCTAAAGATTATGCATTTCAATTCTAGTAGCATCACACTCCTTTAGGTGCACCTAAACTTGATTGTGCAAATATTCATTTTCAGTGGCTATCTTTTCTTTTGTTGCCCTGCTCTTGGCCAAGGTGTTTTCAAGCTCCAGTACCTTATTTTGCACTTCAAAATATTTTTCTTTAAAATGCTCCCCATGCAAATATAATGAACTCATATCAACTTGCATATTATCCATTTTTTCAATGGGATTAATCCGCATCAGATCTTCAGTGATAGTCTCAGAAACATAATATTTAGGCTACAACTTGCCTTGAGGTTTCTGAACCAGTAGAGTGAATGTTGTCATATGAGCCTCCTTGGAAATTGGATCGAAAGCCACCTTCTTTATTGGATGCACCAACACCAAATATTTCTTTCATCGCATACTCTTCAACCATTGGGAAGAGCTCAAATGCGCCCAATTTAATTTTTCAACGTCTAGTTGCTTGCGGGCTACCTGCACATCTAGAATAGTTTATAGCTCCAAAAATGGTGTAAATGGAACAAAATTTTTTGGGTGACCAGGCCTAGTGGACATGGATGACACATATTGTAGTGAAGGAATGGACACAGGAATGGTGGAAGGGAGAGAAAGGGTGGAGGGAGTGGAAGACACAGGTGTGGCTATAGTTATACTAATTTTATATGGAACTTGGGTACTAACAACCATAATAGTGGAGGAAGTGACGACTGAGGGAAGGGGATGGAAAAAAGGTTTTGCCCCCGACGCATATGAACTAAAATAAATGGAAGATGAAGGAACGAGAATGAAAGGAGGAGCAACAATGATTTCAAAAATGGAAGAAGTCAAAGCGAAAGAAGAAACCATAGAAAATGAAATGGAAGGACTACCAAAAGGTGGAGAGATAGAAAGTGGAGGAGACAAAAACATAATAGATGGGACTAAAGAAGAAATCATTGTGTGCTCAATGAGGGGGAGAGAAGAAGAGGGAAAATATGATGTACCTTGGGGCATGGGCGCCACTTGTTCTGTAGATGGGGGAGGTTGTGCAACTACCTCCTCTTCTTGATTTACCTTCGGTTCACCAACATTTAGGGTTGTCCCCTCATTCAGAATCTCAACATGAGAATATTCAAAAAGTTGCTCTTCCTCTTCTTGCTACGCCATTGGAAATATTTGTGCTACAGAAGTAGGAAGTTCAACATTGGGCGAAGGATTTGCTACTGGAACAGAGGCGACTGTAGAACTTGGCTTGGTAGAAATTGTTGTACTTGAAGACATGGGTATTGTAATAGTGAAAGTAGTAGCTGCACCAGTGCAAGGCCGTTTAGATGCTTTGGGAAATGGATGTGCCATCGGTTGGTTCTACTGTTTGGGTGTGGGAACCTCCTCCTAAGAGCACTTCATTCTCTGCGATCGCCTTTGGAAAATATATTTTTTTTGTTGTTCTTCTTCTTCTTCCTTGGTGTCATCCTCAACTATAGGATTTTCCTCTTTAGGTTCACTTTCACCACTTTTAGACTACTGAAAACTTTGCGGTAAAATAGTGGCAAAAGCAACGAGCTGATAAGATTTCACAAACTTATCATAAAATTCAAAAAATTGGGTATCAAGCTTCATCCCATAAGCATTATACGACTTCCTCCTATGAACGTGCATCATCCACCAATTCATAATTTTCTCCTCTGTCCAATTAGGATTTGCTTCTTGGATAGTTGTGAACAAACCCGAAGGAGGAATATGTGTTGCCTTCTTTTTTAGATTATACCCTGCTTCCTACTTGTAGTAATAATGACATGGAGGAAGGGAGGACATCTTCTCTATATGCTAGTTCATGTCTGGCCCATCAAAATTATTTTGTCACCTCTGAATATCCGGGCGTGGGCAACAATGAAAGGACTTCACCTTAATAAATTCCAAAAACTTTTCGAGTGGGTCATAGCACCAACACTGCGGTAACTCAATTAATCCTAGGTCTTGAAGTGCCACCATCAGAAGGTGATTTTGCCCAACCTAATTCACTTCTATACTTTTGAACTTGAAAGGCATAGTACAAGTTATCTTCTTTCCTCATCCAGAGCCTATATGTCATTGATATAATCCATCTGGCGTACAATTTCCATTGCAAAAACGTGCATAGTAGCAAAACAAGGTTACCTGTATATCCAAAAATTTATACTACCATGCCCTGAGTGAGAAAAAATATGTCGTCCTCTTTCTTAAAAACAACTACATATCTCAAGTCACGAGGCACTCGATCACAACTACTACAAAGCAATTCAATGGTGGGGCCCAAAAAATAGCTATTAAAGCTGTAGATAAACTCTTTCTTCTTTAACACCTGAGTCCACTTATAAACTAGCAGAGGCTCATTATTTTTGTCCATCTGCATAACAACGATAAAAGAAAAATGTTGTTGCATCTAAAAAAAGAACCATACTAGTAGCGAAGTATACCGAAATGATCTAGATTTCCCTTCCTACAATCTCTATAACTGTGAATTGATTCTCTGTGAAATAAATTCGGCCCAATCAAAATAAATCGGATTTCCACCCTACCTCATAGCAGCGGGCGAATAAAAATCCACCTTGGAAATACATTGAGCCATAGTTGCCTGCCATTTATGCATCGTTTCATCTGAGGGCAACCCAAAAATCTAGGAAAGCATGGAATAGATGTCCTGGCACTTGAATTCTGAAAGAAGTTTAGGCAAACTCGACAACTGCCCCATCTATGAATCTTTGACAAGATAAGTTTCTATGAATTGTCTCATTGTAACTGTGGAGACATACCTATCCTCTTGTTCGTCCATATGGATATTTTTTTTTACTACGTAATTAGGCACGCCAAATCCATAGGCAAAAGCCTCTTGGATCTCATTCAATAAAATTGTGAATAGAATCTCTTGTCTAGAATTTTGGACGACCCTAGTAGAGGAGTCATAAAATTATGCAGTTAACTGAATAATCTCAGGGAATGGATGCACAGGAGAACAAAGATACCATGAAAGCTATGAATTGTGAGGCTTTATGATCCAACTATTATAGGAAACTCCTTTGACTTACTGCGGCTTTGACCTCTTCCCTCAACTGGTCAACTCATTTATGCATGATCAAACAATCACCAAGTTTAGCCATATTATCTTCATAAGGATCCAAGACAACATAATCATTTTGTTGGGCTTTCTTGGCCCTTGAAATTATTTCTCTTTTCTTAACGGGCTTTGCTTCTGTGACCTCCTGCACATCTACTAGTTCTTTACTGCGTCTTCTCATTTTTCTAAACAAAATATGATGACTCTTCTGCAATTCCCTACCCCAAGATCTCAAAAATTCTTCTACACTTCAAAGCACAGGATACAAAGAAGCAAAAGATTTAAAATTAGGGAGAAAAAAAAAAATTAGTGTTTTACCTCCCAAGATTTATAGAGTCACTACCAACTGTTGCAGTAATTACAAAATTAAATGCAGGTGTGTCTTCGAGGAGAAATATTCTTTGAAAACTACTCAAATATCCTTTCCAAGGTGTGAAAATATTCTTCTCTAGGTCGTCATCGGATCCTCCTAAAAAAACATGCCCTCTGTGCTACATAATATTATAGAAAAATGTGCCCTGGCGCTAGAAGCTTGTTAGGGAAACCAACCCAACCATTACTCATTCAATCATTAATTCTGACTGCTACCTTGAAAAATTCAATTCGAATGCTTCCCACATTCAAAAATAATTACTTGAATTTATCGCCCACTACTTTCGATTATCGCCATGTAATCCTTGGGAATATCTTCTTTGGAAAAAACCCTCTCACGCACTTATGAATTCATGGGCACATGTGTTTTTAAAATCTCATAGCGTGCCTCCTGAAAAAATGGTATTTTTTATAAAAAAGAAAAACAAGCTATTTTTATTTTTTTTAGAAATTCTTTTTCCTTTCTTATCCCTTTTTTTTCTTTTTATGATGTCATCAAAGTGCGTTCACCCTAAATATAGGCGAACATGACATTCACATCTTTCAATAGGTGCATGCGAAGCTCTATAACTTATTTTTCCAATCTTTGAGTTTGTTTTGTTTTTTTTTTCCCTTTTTGGGCGAATGACATTTTGACCATCATTTTTTTTTTCTAGAACATATTTATACCTATACAAAATTGTTTAAAATACATGAAAATATTTACATATCTATATGATGTTACCTTTGATTTGAAACCTTACGAAATATAATCCTTCAGATGAAGGCCATTCACTGGGATAGGGAGCTCATACCCTTTCATGTCACAAAGTCGAAATGCTTTAGAAGAAGTGACAACAGAAATTTGAAAAGGTCCTTCCCATATTGCATCAAATTTTTGATGTTTTCCTAGCTTTGATTTCTTCTCGTTCCATTTTAGTACCAAATCGCCCACATGGAAGCTTCAATCATTCATTTTTTTCTTGAACCACTTCTTCATCTCAGCAGCATGTTCTACGAAAGTATGGTAAACACGCTCCCTTTCTTCTTCTAATTGCAACAATTGTGCCAATATAGCCTCCATTGGATCATTTTCTTTGTTGTCATGATGAAACATCGGCAGTGCTTGGAGCACAGGGAGCTCGATATGCATAGGAAGGATAGATTCTTTCCCATACACCAAAGCGTATAGGGAGGTTTTTATTGACTTTTTCACTGAAATGCGATCAGCCCAAAGCACCTGATTTAAGAACAAATGCCAACTCTTCTTATTGTCGCCCATTATTATTTTCAAAATCCGGAGTAGATTCTTGTTAGTTGACTTAGCCAATCCATTCCCCTATGGGTAATAATTGGAAGAGGTTTTCAGGTAAATTTTGTATCTACTGGAAAATTCTATAATTTTGGCTCTAATGAAGGGAGTGCCATTGTCGGTGATTAAAGAATTCGATATATCGAAATAGGTAATAAGGCTTTCCAAAAAAGAAATAATAGTCGCCTAATCTACTTTTTTGGTAGGTATAGCTTCTGCCCATATGGTAAAGTAGTCTATCACGGTCATAATATATTTATGTTCTACAGAGGAATGTGGATCTATAAACTTCCTAATTTTATTAAGACCCCATTGTTTCCGAGATGCTCCTTTCCTAATTCGACCCACATATATTTGACAACTATCACATCATTGGCTTATCTTATGTGAATCGGTGAATAGAGTGGGCCAATAATACCTTGCTTGAATAATTTTCAGTGCCATAGGCCTACCTGCATAATGCCCTCCTGATAGCCCAAAATGAAATTCTTCTAGAATCTTCTCTTTCTCAGAATATTTTACACATCTACAAAGTATACCATAAATATTCTTATAATATAAGCCATTGGGCAACAGTACATACCTGAGCGCTTGTAATCTGAACCTTCGATGTTGTGAGGGGTTAAGGTAGCTAGGATACCTTCCAAAAACAAAATACTCAATGAGTTCCTCGGTCCATTCCTTGCTGACTGTTGCACTATTTGCACAAATTACATCTTCACAACTTGTATCAACAACACTTTTGGCCAAATCCTGACACAGAGCGCATCCACAAAATAATTTCATCAATTTAATTTCTATATCATACTCTTGTATCTTCAAGACCCATCCGAACCTTTTATCACCCAGTTCTCCTTGAATGATGAAGTTTCGAACATCAGGATGAATGACATAAACCATAGTTTTACTCTAAGAAACAAAGTGGTGAAAATTCTTTAAGGCTTTCATCACTGCATAAAATTGTTTCTCTATAAAGTTGTACTTTTATTGATGTGGTGCTATAACCTAGCTTAGAAAAGCGATAGGATTTTCTTCTCCATCATGTTACTTTTGCATTAGCACTGCAACATAGCTCTCTTGCTCACCCACTGCATAAAGTATAAAGTCTTTGGAGTAATTAGGGTTGATTAACACTGGTGCTTGAGTAATTATCTCTTTAATTTCTTGAAAAGCTTGCTTCCTGGATCTTGTTCACTTAAATTCTACATTTTTCTTCAAGAGCTCGATCATGGGCTTGATGACTTGGGAAAAATCAACAATAAAATTACGCACAAAGTTTATCTATCCAAATAAGGACTACAAATCTTTCTTATTAGTTGGTAATGAAAATATCATAAGCACTTCAGCTCGTGCAGGGTCTATGGCCAATCCTTCTTGTGAAATCACATGTCCCAACAATTTCCCTTCCTTGATCGTAAAAATTAATTTCTTCGAATTTATAGAAATACCAAATTCTTGATATTTCTCAAATATTTACCTTAAATGGAAAAAATGATCTGTTCTACAATGTGAAAACACTATCATATCATCAAGATAAATCACAATTATTTTATTTAGCAACTCACCAAAGGTGACGTCCATGGCCCTCTAAAAAGTAGCTTCGACATTTGAAAGTCCAAAGGGCATCCTTTGGTAAGAAAATGTGCCCCACTTAGTTGTAAACACCATCTTGTATTGATCTTCATCTTTAACCCAAATTTTATTGTACCCAGAAAAGCCATCCAGCAAGGAAAATATCTGAGCACCAACCACGACATGAAGAATCTGGTCTATTTGAGGCAGAGGATAGTGCTCTTTGAGTGACGCCCAATTTAAATTTCAAAAATTGACACATAGACGTATTTCCCCATTATTCTTCCTTACAGGAACCAAGTTTACCACCTAGATGGAATGCTTAATCGTGTATATGATCTTCGCCTCAAGAATCTTTAGTAACTCTACTTTCATGAGAACCTCGATCTTGGGATTAACAGGGCGCTTCTTCTGCTAGTATCGATAACTCCATGCTAATATATCTAGATATTTGGAGCACAAATTTCTAATACCTTCAATCTCATCTGGTTCGCAATTAGTACCAATCTTGATAATTTTTTGTGGCTCCAACTACGATTCTCTGAATTCCTTAGCATCCACCTTAATCCTATGCTTATCAACCCTATTGCTTTGATCAAATAAAATCTCTAGTGAAATAAAACCTCTAGGAATGTGATTATTTTTTAATCGAATCATTCCTTCATTTTCTTCTTCCACAAGAATCCTATATTCTACGTTGGCAACTTCTTTTAGCATAAAATTCACTATTTGTTCATCATTATCAAACACCTACCAATAGAGGTTCTTATCTGTAACAAAAGGTCTGTAAATGAACCTTACTATCTTGGGCTTGCGAACCACTTGCTCAACAAGAGAATAATTAGCACCCAAGGAAGCTAAAATGTCAGCATGTCTATTTTGTTCCTGAGGAATTGCTTAAATATTCAAAGCTTTAAATCCTTCCAAAAGATCCCATACTTTGTTGTGATAAGCCTTCAAGTAATGTTGCTTTGATACACATCTATTTGTAACTTGATTAACAATAAGCTTAGAATCACCAAAAATCTACAACTGTTCAATTCCCAACTTTTTGACCTTTTTTAAGCGAAGGCATAGCACTTCATATTCAGTCACATTATTTTTACAGCTCCAGGTCAATATATAGGAGTAAATTTTTTGTATGCCTTAAGGGGAGATCAACACAACACCTACTCTTGCACCATTCTTACATCGAGCGCCATCAAAGAACAACTTCCATAACTGATGCAAAATAGGTTCTAGGGATTTAAGGACTTGCTCTTGGGACTTCTTTATCTTCTAAATTGAATAACAACCAATATCTATTTCAATCATAGCATTGAAATATTTTAGCAAAAACTCATCTTCTAGACCAAGCTCCTGGGGTACTTCTTCAACCAAGCCAACCTCTTCCAATTCTTCCATCATCATGTTCACCACGCCTGGGACTTGTTCTGCCTCCTCTATCTTTTCAATATGAAAAGGGGAGGGCTTTTCATTATGAATGTGAATTCGCCTACCTTTGAACGGAATCTCCAGATGTGAATAATCTAGGGAAAGATAACCTCCCAGCTTAGCTGTGAATTCTCTTGAAAGGCACATGCTAAAGTAGGACTCTAAATCAACAACCACCACTTCCTGGATGATGGTAATCTATGACATGCTATGGAGCACTATTAGAATGTCCTTGATTACTCCAATAGTCTTAACTAGCATACCATCCAATTGTAAAACCCTAGGCTACTTCTTGTATATTCCATTCCCATTACTTTGCATACTGCCTTTGGCATGATAGTAGTGGCAACACCAAAATCGATCATACAATTATGCATGATCCACCCTTCCATTCTCAAAGATAAGTAAAATGGGGAGGGTGATTCGTACCTATCGCTGAAGTGGGGAGCACTTGAGCCAAGACTATTTGTAAATGATCTTTCTTTTGATCTTTGGCAGTCTTCAAAGATTCTTGCAATAAATCAATCTGCCTAGGTAATTGCAATGCATCATACAAGCTAATCCTTGCTGAGATTTTTTTAATTTCTTCCACGATATTGTAGCCATAGGTAGGTGAGACATTTTATTCTAAGGACCGCTCATATTTGTCTCGGTACTATTGCATAGCATCAACTCTTTGCCTTTTTGTCAATGAAGGATACTTGAGTCTTTCCTTAGCTTGCTATTTAGTTTTGCTAGGAAATGGAGCAGTAGTGATGCGTTGCAAAGTTGAAGGTTGAACCTGCACCTTATCTTGTGCTTGATCAGGTGATGAGTTTTTTAATTTGTCAACATCAAGAATATTTTTCGAGGATGCCGACTTTTCTTCCTATGCTTTTGGAGCCATAGGTACTTTCAAAGGTTGCAAGTCTGTAGGATCAACAATCACTGGATTCTTTATAGACCTAGTAAGGACTAAAACTTGCTCTGGGGATGGCATCATACAATTACACTCCATCTCTCAAATCATCTTGACTTTCCCGCTCGAAGAAATTTCTGTTAATGTCTGAACATAGTTTAGATGTACCATACATGTATCTTCACCATGAGGATAATTACATGTAGAACACCAATATGTCCTTTTAGATACATTACTCTCATCATTTGCTTGGATCATGGTGTTTTTTTCAATTTCCTTGTTGATAGATACTTGTTCCTGGGTTATTTGTGGAGTTTGAAACCTTCTTGATCAAAACTCAGCCTCAGCCTACTTCTTCCTCACAGTAGTAAGCTCATTAGATATCGTCCTTAAAGCCACATTATTGAATTTTACTTCTTGTAACAAGGCCATGAGAGGATATGTATTGGGTGATGGAGTTGGCGTTGACAAAGACAAGGACGTTGGAGGTGCAGGTAATGGTAAGGGCATTGGGGGTGTTGGCAGTGTTGGAAAATAAATGGTTGAAGGCTATGATGTTACTGATGGGATGGGAAATTATGGAAATCTCATAGTAGATGACTATGGAACAGGGATAGGAGCTACTTGAGGAGAGCCCAAATTCCATGAAGGGACAAGATACATTGATGGCATAGGCTACAAAAATGCATTAGAGTAAAGATATTGTGGTAGATCAGAGAGGATAAGCATTGTCACCTTCAAAGGAAGCCTACCTACAACAATCAAATCTGACTCAACATTTTGAGATTGTGTATAGAGATCCAGGAATGTAGTCACATTGGCCTGATGCACCACCATACCAATATAGGTACTGAGTGCTCGAAGATAATAAAATGTTGCTTTCTCATGAGTTGGCCGTAACCCATCTAGGACCTTCTGCCAAATTCACACAAATTGGACGTTGAAATCTACAAGTTCCTCTTGCGGATGTCTTTGGATTGAGGTCAACTGGTGCAAAAAATAATACGGATTAGCTTGTTCATGGAAATTCTTAATAAACAACTTTGCCAATTGATCCCATGAGGTAATGGTACCTGACTGCAAATATTGGTACCAATACAATAATTTCCCTCTTAATGACAGGACCAAAAGTTTTATCATCACATCCTCATCAGTTATATCATGAATAGTTACAAGAGAGGCTACATCTTGGATATGCTCATAGGCAGTTTTTCCAGTACCATCATATGTGGGTAAATCCTTTAGAGCAGCTTGAGGTATGGGATTTTGTGCCTACAAATTTAGCACTCTTGAGCTATTCCAAGCCAGAAACTACCTTGGAAGTTGTTGATGTGGTGGAGGATTCTGAGCCATGTGGATGGGAATATGAGGAGTAGGCCTCGGGACGTTAGTGTTTGTACTAGGCAGAGGTTGAGGGAAATTGGTGGCAGTTCTTACAGGACTCATAGGGGCAAAAAACACACTAGCTAACTGGGAAGATGAAATATATTGTATGGATGAGATATGAGGAAGTGAAGGTGTTCATTGAAAAGTGGCTATTTAAGGTTGCTCTCCTAGAATTTGAAAGTCTAGTTCATAAAATCTAATTTGATTATCAAAATTTTTGGCTTTTGATCTTGTATTCATGAGAATTTTTTTTTTCGTCCTTGAATTACAGAGTTTTGGGTAAAAATTGAGTTGCCGGATGTTCTAATCTCAAGTAGGGAGGCCAACACCAAACCTAATACTGTTGGAAGTGGAACCTTAAAGGTCCCACAGGGCGTGCCAAAAATTATTGGTAAAATATCTACCTAATCAATAAACACCGCATTTATGCACCCTAGATACAACCAACATTGAAAGGTCGGAGGAAAGAGATGTCCTCCATGCCAATCTCCAGAGAGGGATGGTTCCCAAACTAAATACTACAATAACAAAATACTAAGGATGTAGGAAAGAAATTTGAAATAACAAAAGAAATGGGAAATATGGCCACAGGCCAAAGTGCAAGATTGGTGTTAGACTAACTAGTAGGAAAAAACCCAAGCACAAATTAGCATTCATGAAAGGAAATGAAATAGAACAAGCTCACAATATTGCCATAATAACTATCAAAATGGTACTCCAACATTCTCTTTCTCCTTAGAAACTTTAAATCCAATGACAAAATTTAAATTCAATAACAAATTAGATAGGTGAATGGAAATAGAAGCACACTACGTAGAAAATAATTATACACAAGACCACTCACAAATTCATAAGTTTGATACCTTCTATTAATGTAGAGAGCTTAAGGGAATCTCTCACAAAAATTTCTAACCTCTCTCTTACAATGAAATTTACCTAGTATTTATAGAGGTTTTTGCCTCTTTCATTTAATACATATGGGGGAAGAATGTCTGGGAATCAAAGACAAAGTCAGTGAAATCCTCCTTGAATTCCTAGAAAATCCATTTTCCAGGGGAACAATTTCTTGAAAATCCAAACTTCGGATGGATGTGTGCCTGTTAGGAGAAAATATTAAATTCTTCGGATCACCTCTGATACATTGGAAATCATGAAGGCTCGTTTCCCTTCACCTTCCTCTTCGTGATCCACAAAATGGAGTAACTGAGAGTGCCCTTCATTTAATTCTAAATTCAACATCTTGACCAAAGTCCCATTCATTCAATTTATCTTCACCCAACATTAGTTTTGCCCCTTCAAACGTGCACGATCTTGATACAAACATGTTTGACCAATTCAAGGGTGAACACCACGTTCGTCCCTAAGGGAAGGTGAACGTGTTGTTCTGTCGTCGCTAGGTGGTTCACCCATAGGAGAGGTGAATGATATGTTCGCCTCTTGACTAGGGAAAATGCAATTTCATTCGGGCATGCGCACCAGGTGGTTGACCCGTAGGAGAGGCAAACGATGTGTTTACCCCTCGACTAGGGTGAACGTAATTTCATTCGAGCGTGCAACCCCTCAAGGTGATGCCAAGGCACATTCACCCTAAGAAAGGGCAAATGACATGTTTGCTCCTAAGAAAGGGCGAACACAATTTGTCACTTTTAAATTTTTGCCATTCTACTTTCCAAAAGTGATTCACCCCTAGGAAGGGCGAAAGGGACATTCACCCCTAAGGAAGGGCGAACATCAATACATAAGATTTTCTGGCGATTTTGTTCAAGTTTTTTATGAAACTCTTTCTCTTCATTTCTTTTGGACCTTGAAGGACATCTCTCCATTAATACATTCAAATGCATTGGATTTATGAAAATTATTACAACTATCCAAAAAATAAAGGAGACAAATATATTATCACTTTAGACAAAATTCCCAATGAATACAAAATGGCCAACACTAATTTTCTCAAGGGAGAATCCTCAATACCTGTTAAACAAGAATAATATGGGTAGAATCTGAGAGGAAGATGATACCAACGAGGTAGAGGTTACAGTGGTGGAAAAAATGAGAATGATCCAAGGTCGTATACCTGTTATGGATGTGGTGAGGAGGGGCACAGAGCATTTGAGTGTCCCAATGTGGTGTCCAAGAAAGGGGTCAAGGAGGACAAGGAAGGGTCAATCTAGTTGAGATGGAAGAGCAGGATGAGGATGAAGTTGTTGCTGACATGGGGAAAGCACTTATGATAAGGAGGATGTTGATTGCTCCTAATTGGCACTTTGTGTAGTGCTTGTAGGAGGTTTGCTATTTTCAAACCTTGAAGGAAGAATTGACACTATGTGTAGTGCTTGCAGGAGGTTTGAGATATAGAACCTCGAAAGGAGATTGGTACTTTGAGGAGTACTTGCAGATGTGTGGCCTTATATGGAGAGAAATTATGAGTTTTATCAAAGGAAATCGCAGGAGCAGAGTTCTTTTAAACTAGAGGAGAATGATGCAGGAGCCTATATTTAGAGGGTTTTTTTAAAAAAGTTTTAAAATATTTTTTTATTACTCAAAATGGAATTCTTTGATGCAAAAAAATAATTTTCCGAAAATAGTAATTACTTAAAAAGGTAGTTTTTGGTGGAAAAATAAATTTACCAAAAATAGTAATTACATCAGGAGGGAAGGTATATAACATTGTCATTGATGGTGGTAGTTGTGAGAATATGGTGTCAAATATCATGGTTGATAAAATGCACCTGAAATGTGAAAAGTATCCTTATCCATATCGTATCTCATGGGTTAAGAAGGGGAATGAGGTAACAGTAGATCAAAGGTGTTTAATTAATTTTTCAATTGGGAGCACTTACAAGAATGAAGTGTGGTGTGATGTGATCCTGATGGATGCATGTCATATTCTATTGGGAAGACCTTGGCAGTACGATAGGGATACTAACCATAATGGGAGAAAGAATACTTACACATTCTGGAAGGATGGTGTAAAGGTAGTTCTTGTACCTCTAAAGGAGGATGGGCCGAGTGAGAGCTTGTTGACGATGAAGGATTTTCTTGCAGAGATTAAGGATGCTAGCTTATGTTATGCCTTAAAATCTAGGAAGCTAGAAATAGAGGAAGTGGTTATGCCTACAACAGTAGCTAAGTTCCTAAGTGTATATAAAGATGTCACACTAGAGGAGTTACCGGATGGGCTACCACCAAAGAGGGATATCCAACATCACATGGGTTTGATTCCAGGATAAGCACTCCCAAATCAAGTAGCTTATTAGTTGAACCTAATACATAATGCAAAGTTGAGTAGGCAAGTGATATAATTGATAAATAAGGGATTAGTTAGGGAGAGTATGAGTCCATGTGCGACTCCAAAAGTGCTGACCCCAAAGAAAGATGGTTACTGGTGGATGTGTGTAGACAGTAGAGCCATAAACAAGATCACAATAAAGTATCAGTATCCTAAACCAAGAGTGGATGACATGATGGATGGATTGGTTGGAGCTAAATACTTCAATAAAATTGATCTACGAAGTGGCTACTACCAGATCAAAATTTGATAAGTGGATGAATGGAAGACAACTTTTAAGATAAAATATGGGTTGTACGAGTGGATGGTGATGCCATTTGGGTTGTCTAATGCACCCAGTAAATTTTTGCCGTTGATGAACATAGTAATGTAGGAATATAATGGTAAGTTTGTGGTTTTGTATTTTGATGATATTTTGATTTATAGTAAAAGTGAATAAGAGCATTTGTTACACCTGAAATTAGTGTTAGATGTGCTCAAGAATGAGAAATTGTATGTCAACCTGAAAAATGTAGATTTATTCAGGATAGTTTAGTGTTTTTGGTATTTGTAATCTTAAGATATAGCATGAGGATGGATGATGAGAAAGTTAAAGCAATTTTGGAATGACCTCTTCCACGAACTATAATAGAATTAAGGAGCTTTCATGGCCTAGCTACCTTTTATAGAAAGTTCATCAGAAACTTCAGTAGTATAGCTGCCCCTATAAATGAGTGCATGAAGGGGAAAGAGTTTGTATGGACTACGACAAAAATAGAGAGTTTTAAAATCTTGAAGAAGAAGGTGTCGGAAGCCCCTGTTCTAGTGTTACCGGATTTCAGTAAGGCGTTTGAGGTTGATTGTGATGCCTCATTTGTTGGAATTGGTGGTGTATTAAGTCAAGAGGGTCGACCTGTAGCATTTTTCAGTGAGAAGCTGAATGATTCAAGGAAGAATTATTCTACATATGATGTGGAATTTTATGCAATTGTGCAAGCATTGCAACATTGTAGGCACTAATTACTCTCAAAAGAGTTTGTGTTGTTTACTGATCATGAAGCATTGAGGTATGTCAATTCTAAAAAAAAAAGTTAAATAGTAGGCATGCCAAATGGGTTTCATTTTTGTAACAGTATACATTTGTCCTGAAACACAAGTTAGGAAAACAAAATAAGGTTGTTGATGCATTGAGTAGGAGAGTCTTGTTGTTGACCACTATGGATAATGAAGTGGTAGGGTTTGAGGGGATTAAATATCTGTATGAATTTGATGTAGATTTTGGGAATATTGTGCAACAGTGCAAAAGTGTAGTAGAGGGTGAGTCCCATACAATTTTTGAAGAGTATTTTTTACAGAATGGTTACTTGTTTAAGGGTAATAAATTATGCATTCCAAATGGCTCTATGAGAGAACATTTTGAGGGAATTACATAGTGGGGGTTTGGCTGGTCATTTTGGCGTAGCCAAAACTACCACTCTTGTAGAGGAGAAGTACTATTGGTAAAAAATGAAGAGAGACATAATCAGGTTTGTCTCTAGATGTAGAGTATATCAAATGGCTAAGGGCCATACACAAAATACATGGTTGTATATGCCACTTTCGGTTCCTACAGGACCATGGATCGATGTGAGTATGGATTTCATGTTGGGGTTGCCCAAGACAAAGAGGGGTAAGGATTTAGTTTTTGTTGTGGTAGATAGATTTTATAAAATTGCGCACTTCATTGCTTACCAAAAAACTAATGATGCAACTAGAATTACAGTCTTATTCTTTGATGAGGTTGTGCAGTTGCATGGTGTTCCAAAGACTATTACTTCTGATAGGGATACTAAGTTCTTGAGTCACTTTTTGAGGATGTTGTGGAAGAAGTTGAAAACCAGTATGTAGTTCAGTAGTGCTTACCACCCACAGGCTGATGGGTAAACATAGGTAGTGAAAAGAAGCTTGGGAAACCTCTTATGGTGCATAGTTGGAGAAAAACCAAAACAATTGGATTTAGCCTTGTCACAAGCCGAATTTACATATAATAGCTCAGTGAATAGGTTGACAGGTAAATCCCATTTTAAAATTATTTATGGTAAAAAAACTAGAGGTGTATTAGATTTGGTTGAGTTACCAATTGGGGAACAAGTTAGTGATGATGTAAAAGCATTTGCTGAGCATATCCAGAAAGTGCAAGATTCAGTGAGGGAAAAATTGTAGGGTAGTAATGCTCACTACAAAGATTATGCTGATGCACACAGAAGGGGGTGAAAGTGTTTGAAGAGGGTGATATGGTCATGGTTCATCTTAGGAAAGAAATATTTCCTAAGGGGATGTATAACAAACTAAAACTTAAGAAAATCAAGCCATGCAAGATTTTGAAGAAGATCAATGATAATGCCTATAAAGTGGAGCTACTCGATGAATTTGATATTTCATCTATTTTTAATGTTTTTGATTTATTTCAGTGTCCTGGTACTTTTGAGGATGGTAAATTTTAGGAGACAGTAAATTGGGCATGACAGATGACAAAGAATAAAAAATACAAAGTTGCATAGGTGCTTGATAAAAAGGTGATCACCACTAGACATGGGAGCTACACCATATATCTGGTTCAGTGGGAAGTATTACCACAGTTGGATAACACTTGGGTTTTGAAGTCAGAGCTAAAGAAAATTGATAACCAAAATCTATAGGATTTCAATTTAGCTAAACTCATAGGAGCTAAGTTCTTTTTCACCAGAGGAAAATGATGCACCTTTCCAGAGCCATAACTTGTGAACCGTACGCCCGTTTGCCTTGAAATTTAACATGTGGTTCCACGTGCATGTTCTGCATCAAGATCATCTCTAATGCATTTTATCCTACAAAAATTATACTTTTGGGACCTAACTCCTAACTCCTCCATCTAGTGTCCCAAAATTAGCTTTTAGAATAGGTTCTCAAGTTTTTTGGGGTTTTTTGAATGTTAGAATTTTATTATATTTTGTTATACCTTAAGTTGAGACCTAATATTTTAAAGTAATGTTCATTATTGTAAGAGGGATGTGTGCACCAAATTTGGGCACAATCCGACTCATTTATATTTTTAGTAGTTTTTAGAAAAAAAATATTTTTAGGGTTTCTTTGGTTTTCGGTTGCTATAATACGGATTGTATTCTTTTGGAGAAGGAATTTTATTATATTTTGTTATACATTAAGTTAAGAACTAATATTTTGAAGTAATGTTCGTTATTTTAAGAGATATGTGTGCACAAAATTTGGGCACAATCCGACTCATTTATATTTAGTAGTTTTTAGAAAAAAAGATGTTTTTTAGGGTTTCTTTGGTTTTCGGTTGCTATAAGATGGATTTTATTCTTTTGGAGAAGGGGTGTGAATTCAGGAATGAGAATAATATCTATTTGCAGGTTTCTTCCATTATATTGCATTTGTGTTATGTGATTGGAGTCCATTTTGTTGGTCTCTTGTAGTTGAGTTTACACCAATTATGCTGTAATAAATGATTATTAATCTTTGTGTACCATGCTCTTAGTGCTTGCTTTAGACCATATAAGGATTTTTTTAGCTTGCAAATCGTTTTTTCCTATCTTTTAATCACAAATCCTTTTGGTTGTGACATGTATACTTCTTCATCAAGATCACTGTTAAGAAAATCACTTTTAACGTCTATTTGATGAAGTTTCCATCCAAGATATGAGGCTAAAGCACAAATTGTTTGAATCATAGTCATTCTTGTTGTTGGTGAAAAGGTTTCTTCATAATCGATTCCTTTGTCTGAGTATATCCTTTTGCAACTAATAAAGCTTTGTATTTATCAAGTGAACATATTTGCTTTGTATTTTATACTATAAATCCACTTCCATCCTACTATTGTATTTCCTTGAGGTAAATCAACTAGATTCCATATAATATTTTTAATTCATGTCGCATATTTTGATTCCATTATTGCCTTCAATTCTAGATGACCTAAAGCACTTAGAGTAGATGTAGGTTCTAGTATTGAACTTATCAATCCCCTATTTATTATTGTTAAGCTATGAGTTTATGGTCTTTTAGTAGTGAGATATGATATTTTCTCTAATTTAGAGTCCTTAAGTGTATATCTAAGCCATATTGGTTCTTTTATTTGAAGTGTTGTAGTAGTTTCTAAATTCTCAACTTTTCCATTATATATTTTCGATTATGATTCTTCACTTCATGAGTTTTATTCTTCTAAAAAATTAGAATTGTTCTTGTATCAATCTTTTGCTCTTTAATGATGTTTTTATTTCCTTCATCAAACATTACATATTTGATTAAATAAATTTTCTTTTTTGTTGGATCAATTATTCTGTAACCTGTTGAATCCTCATCATAACCCAACAAATATTCCACACATAGTTTTGTCATCTAGTTTAGTTCTTATTTGCTTTGGGATTTGCATATATTCCTTACATCCAAAGATTCTCTAATGTTGGTTTTTGTCCTGACCATATTTCTTCAAGAGTCACATTTTTTAGTATCCTTATAGGTGATCTATTTTGTAAGTATACACCTATTTGTACTACTTTTACCCAATATTGATGATCAATATGAGCTTATTTTAGCATACAATGAATCATTTCCATAATAGATATATTTATTTTTATGCAATATCATTTTATTGGGGTGAACATGTTGTGGTAATCTATCATTTTATACCATTAGTTTCTAAAAATGAGTTAAAGTCCCTTGATAAAAATTCACCTCCTCTACCTGAACGAAGATTCTTGATTGATTTTTTTATTTCTTTTTCCACTAGTAGTTTGAATTGTTTAAAGCAACTACATGCTTTAGATTTAAATTTCATAAGATATACCCACATTTTTCTAGAGTAATCATCGAAAAATAGTTGAAAGTATCTATCCTTCAAGACTAGTAATGTTCATCATACTTATAAATATGTATACATTAGTTCTAATTGTTCTTGAGTTCTATATAGACTTAGTTCAAAATGTACTTACTAGACTAAAATATACCATATCTATGGATAGGCGCTATGCCCTAGACTCCAGCTAATGGTTTAGATTGGATGAAATAATATTTCTCTCAATTTAAACCTTTGAATAAGGTTAGCTCCTTACAGTGACTATGTATTTAACAAGAAAAGGGTTAAGGGGAGATAAGGATTTAGAGAAATTTAATAAAAATGGGTGGTGTATAGTGTAATAGCATAGGATTTCACTAAGTAATATGCTAAAACAACCAATTCATATGTTACTTAACAAACCAACCATTATCAATTGTAATCATCGATTTATTCAACTTAAATTATTTGTTCTAATCATTCTAAAGACTTAAATGAATAACAATCCAATATCGATCCAAATAGAAGAATTCACTTTAATAAAATAAATGAAACATCTAAGTGTAAAAAAAATAACTTAAACTAAAGATACTTTCATAAAAACCTATAATTAAACAACAAAGGAGGCCAAACAACTATCACTTCATTAATTGGTAGTAATATTACATAGCAAATATAAGCAAGGACTATAGAGTTGACCCTTCAATTTGGGTTATGATGGCTTATTTATAAGTTGTGTTTTATATCTTGTAGCAAAAATATTATAACTGGTATGAGACTGTTAAGAAAATAGCCTACAAAGAAATAAGAATGTTGAGGTGGATGCTTCAAATTTCATCTTAAATTTCAATTTCAAATTTTATGAAACTTGGTCCATCGATCTACAACTGTCTATTGCAAGTGGTTGCATTATTGCAACTCATTTGCTAGAGCAATCATTTTAATTCTTTGGTGTCATTAATTGAAAAAAATGGAAGGAACCATGGTGGTTGAAGGTTTGAAAGTGATATTTGCTGGATGCTTGCTTTGAATTCGAGCTTGTTATTGTATTCACAGAGCTTCTTGGAATGAAACCACAATTTGTAAGTGATGTGATGACATCACTCTAGGATGTTCTCTAGCTTTGTTCAACTTAGTTTTGTGTATTTATTTCCTTTGCATGATCCCAAAAATTGACTTGGGATGCTAATGTCAATGCTCGAGGATCCTCAACTTTGTGCAATTTGACTTCTACATCCTGGCTTTGTGCAAGGATCATTATTATTTTGTATATATTATTTATTCTTGCATGATTTTATTATTTAGTGTGAAAGTGCTTATGTCATCACCCCAAGAGGCCCGATTTTGTTCCTTCTAGTTTCATTCATCACGACTGTTACAAAAATTTATTCTTGCTAACAAAAATCATTCACCAATATGTAAAAATATCAAATCATTCATCCACAAATAACTATCCACAATAACAATCCACAAATTAGATAGATAGATAATACCATTAAGGTAAGGCAACACCAATAATACTTCTTAAGGAAGAAATAACTCCATAAGACCTCCCAAGATGAGAGAACCACTTAGAGAGGGGAAAGTCCCATAATCCACTTCATGGGAAAAGATGATTACATATTATTGATCTCCATGATGATTACAATGAAAAATATCCATTCTTTATATATCCATCTTCTATTTCTACTTTGGGGAGATGACTACTAATATAATATTATAATACAATCAACCTTGGGCTATGTATAGCCCATGCTAACTCTTATACAATATTGTAGCACCCTAAAATTGGCACGGTTAAAACCTTAGTAAAAATATAAAAGATAAAAATTTGAATTTTAACCCCAAATTTCTTGTTAAACTGCTTGTTACCCGCTTTCCCCATTTTTCGTGCCATTTTTAGGATTTGTTTTGACCATTGGATGATATCATTGCAGATTAGACAAAATCGTCCCTGATTCGATGAATTCGTCTGGAACAGAATGTCCAGACGATTTCGCCTCAAAACCAAATTTTCATAATTAGCTTTTGTTTCAACAACCTCTCCAACTTGGGCAGAAACGCGTCACGCGCAGTTGGAGATTTCCCTGTTGGAGATCTCCCATATTGGGATGATCCCCAACCTCCTAAACCTCTTCCTAATCCTATATAAACTAGGATTTTTTCTAGTTTATCCCTTTGAACCCCCTAAACCCCTTAGCTGATGGATTTCCCTATAGATTTAGTTCCTTATTCCCTCGCACTACTGTTTGTATTCTGTATTTTGTATTTTCTTGCAGGAACTCTACTGTTTTTCAATCGAAGCTAGCTCGGATCATCGTGGATGATCTCGGATGAATACGGATGATTTTGTCAAGGAGCACAGATGATCTCATACGATTGGAGGCGATCCTGACTGTAGTCTAGATTGGGTGCAATCAGAGTCTAGAGTTTGCATTTCCTTAGCTTTCTCTGCATTTTTCCTATTGTATTTTTGCATTGTCTTAAATTATTATGTTTTTTGCATCTTGGAGTTCACCTCATTTAGCATAACCGCATGATAAAGTTAAAATCAATCATTAAATCTATTGCATTTCCTTATTTTTTATTGGAATCCATTATTTAGGCATGTTTGCTGTTATTTCTACCGTTCTCCTTTGCTTTTGCACTTGCATATTTGGTATTTTGCGTCTGTTTTTGTGATTACAGGTTTTTGATGAATTTGTCTGATGAATTCATCAGATCTTAGATGATTCTGTTTGATTTTAGATGACCTTATGTGATTTGGGATGATCCTATGAAATATCAGATGATTACATACGAATTGAGGCGATCTGAACTGCTACAAGACTCAGAATCTTCATCAAACATCCGAAATTAGGTATGACACATTCTAGCTAGCATATTCTCTGTTATTTGCATTCATTCCTATTTTTTGTATTCATTTAAATCAACATTGGCATATAGAATAGTTTAGATTCATCTTGGCCAAACCTAAGAGGTGAATGATCGAGTATAAAATGAACACATCAAACTCACTGTCAACCTAGGCGTGGAAATTGCCATTCAAAAGTTTCCTGGTGAACCCACCATCCGTCAAAAATTCACCCTTATACCCCTCCCCCGAGATGCGGGACATTCAAAGGGCCTCTCAGTCCGAGGTATTGTCCCATCCTTTTCACATCCCCATTCAGGGCATGGATCCTATAACCTAAAGGTAAGGATGCAAAAAATTTGGAGCGATACATTTTGGTGAACCCAACATGAAATAAAAACCTTTTGAAAACAAAAACCTTTTGAAAAAAACAAAGGCAAAACATAAATTCATTTATAATTAAAAAAATTGCACATCATATTTAGATGGTAGACTATAGTAAAAGGCGAGCTGTCACCATTAATGTTGAGAATCAACTAGCAACTATAGAGATCACTTTTGTGCTTAGAGTACCTCAAACAAATAGGGTTCAACCTTTGTGGTACGAACTTGATAGGAGATTGAATCTCATTTTATCTAGAGCAACCGAACTTAGACAAATCAAGAGGTTTGTCGTGGATAGAATCCTGGATCCCGATCAAGTGATTTTGTATCATGAACTTCAAAGAGCTTGCCATAGGTGGTTAGCAAATAAAAGAGCCCTTGTGTCTTCTGAGCTGTATACCTTTGAGGAATACCTTGATAATGCAGCTGTAGTACATAAATTTTTGTCTCGTATAGAGGACCAAGAGGTTGTTCTTACGAATAGACAAAGATGGAATAGAGTTCCCAGAGCTGTGTTATATCGAGAGTATTGTCATGAGATTTATTTTTACAAAACAGAATCTGAAACAAATAATATCACTATAGCACACTTTATCAAGTTCTTGAAAAACCATTTCCAATTTGAAGAGGAGAATTTTATGACTCCTGATGAACTTGATCCTATCAATGATATCTATAAACTATTTATAGAAAACTAAGCTATTATTTTATTATTGTTATTTCTTGTATTTAGTGTGTTGTTTATTGCCTTTATAAGCATAAAAACAAAAACAAAAACAAAACAAAATCATAACAAAAAATCAAAACATTTTCTTTTAAGCATTATAGTAGGTATATAATCAAAATATATACCTCCCAAAATTTGTTGCAAATATATTAATATATATTTGTTAAAATCTAAATTTAGACATAATGACTAGACTCAGGAATGGAAAACAAATTGAAGTAGAAGAAGATTGGTTAAGAAAACCAAAAAAGAACCCAGATGTTCTTCCTGAAGACCTAATTTAGGAAGAAGGAACCTTAAACCAACAAGAAGAAGAATTTGTGGATGCAAATGAACAAAAGGAAAATGATAGAGAGGAAGGATCCTCATCTCCTAGAATAACTCCAGAAGGAGCTGTTACTTTTGAGAACATGGAACATTTTTGGAAATTCCTTAATACTAATATTGACACTCTTAATAGAGCAGTTCATATGGATAAAGATCAAATTAGTGACACTCAAGCAACCCTAGAAGACATCTATCACACACACACTAATACTTTGTCCTTCGTTGATAAAGAGAGTGATCAAGCCGAACCGTCCAATTTGGACATGGCTACTATAATCTAGAACATCCAACAACAACAGGTTACCCAACCACCTAGAGTGCCTGTTACCAAGCCAAGGGTTATTCCCACACAAAAGAAACCTTCATTTACTGCTCTATTTTGCCAAACTATTGATCAATATACCTCAAATCAACAAAAGCCTAAAAAAAAACCAAATACCAATTTCCAACAATCTGGGATACAACATAATACTACACCAAATCTTCTTCATAATACTCTTCCTGCCAATCATTTGCATAACAGCAATATAGCATCTAATCCTTATGTCCCACCTTCCTACGCTCACAAGTCCCATACTCATGTACCACCAAACCAATATGGTGGATAAACTAGTAATCTAGAAGCCATGGTGAAATAGTTAGTCTCTCGCATGGACCAGATAGATCCCTACCGTCCCTCGTACAATTATCGAGAGATGTGTAGTCAACCTCTAGATCCTATAGTTGTAGCACAACCATATCCTAAACACTTTCTTATGCCTATCCTACCTGTATATAAAGGAACTAAAGATCCCATAGAGCATCTTCGTATGTTTAGGATAGCATGTCATGACATATCACATGATGACTTGTTATTACTAAAAATGTTCCCGAAAAGCTTAGGGGGGATGGCATTGGAGTGGTATTATCAACTACCCACTCATTCTTTGAGAAATTTCAAAGAGACCGTTGAATCTTTTGTGCATCAATTTAGTGCCTATATCGAAAGGCATGTAACCATTAAAGATTTGTACAACCTAAAACAAGACAAAGATGAGTGTTTTGCTGACTTCTTAGCTCGATGGAGGCAGTTGATAGGAAAATTACACTTTGTGTTACCTTACCAGGAAATGTTGGATATTTTTATGAATAATTTACAAGAACAACTATCCTATGAATTATCAACTGCTAACTTGACCACCTTCGATCAAGCTATAGATTTAGCTTGAAGAGTGGAGGATGCTCTCATTAGAAGAGGTCAGCTCAAAAATAAAGATGATGAGAAAACATCCAGAAATCAATATAAAAATAAACAAGTTGTGGGTGATAGAGTCACTGATAGCATAAACATTGCCAATGTTAATACTATGAAAACAACAGAGAAGTTTATATTGAAACCTCCTGATAAACCACCCCAAGAATTTACTAGGTTAAATCAACCTTTATCAACCATTCTCCCGCAATTACTAGCACGAGGTTTGATCCAATTACCAACTATCCGAGAACCTGATCCAACCATACTCGGATACAGATCTAATTTACATTGTGATTTCCATAGAGGACCTAGACACGCTACCAAATCTTGTAAAATATTAAAACATAAAATACAAGAATTAATTGATAACAATGAGATGGAGGTGCAAGCCTTTCAACCTAAACAAAAGCTTGCTAATAATGCTCTAAAGAACATTCCCAAAAATCAGAATTAGAATGCCAATCAATCGTTGGAAATATTTCAGCATCCTTTACCAAAGCATGGTAAAGAGGTGGCTAATCAAATTGAGCATCATAATGTTCCCCCTCCTACCCGATATGTAGGGACTATTAGTGGACAATTACCTGTTCATGATCCTCAAATATTTTACACAACTTTATCCATAGTTACGACTAGAAATCTACATAATATTCAGATACTTGATCTTAGTGACACCGAATATGATACTAAAAGTGACATGGAAATCACCTCACATCAATCGAATAGTTTGAAGATGAATCAGATCCTATTCAACCTATCACAAGTTCTATGGTTCCAGAAGAACCATTTCCTAGAAGAGTCACTACTAGACCATCTTCTCACCAAATACTTTCTAATGAACAAGCCATAAAAACTAGACCAAGACCTATTCATCATCCTCAAAATAATATTGTAGGAACCATCGAAGCCGTTACCAGACAACAGGCTCAAAACTCTCAATAGGATCAAACTCAGAATGATGGATCAGTTCCATTCTTTTTGAAAAATCCCAATAAAGGAAATTATGTGCCTAATGTTCAACCTAAGCCTCATTATAATATTAATGAATACTTATCCAATACTACAGCTAGAATTTCCCTTTTGGACCTGTTAAGATCTTCTCCTACCCATAGGGATGAATTAATGCTCACATTAAGCCAAATGATGGTATCACAAAATATTCAACCTGAAGCCATGTCCAATACTATCATAACTCGAGAAGTCGATTGTATTGACTTTTGGGATAGAAATATCCCGTAATATAGTTTACATAAGAATAACCCCTTATATATTACTACCCTAATTGGATATGTAGCTGTTAAGCGAGTCTTGATTGATAATGGTTCATATTTAAACATATGCACTTTTAACTTCTACCAACGATTTGGGTTTAGAAGTGATGAAATGAAAAGAACTGATATGATTATAAAAGCCTTCAATGATGAAACACAAGAAACATGTGGAGTCATTACTATACCCTTGCAAGTTGGTCCTAGAACCCTAGATACGATTGTGTTTATTGTACATTACCCTGCATCGTACAATATACTTTTGGGTTACCCTTGGATCAACACGATGCGAGCGGTTCCATCCACTTTACATCAGTGTGTTAAATTCAAATTTAAAAACTAGTTGGTTACCATTCATGGTGATCCTAGACCCTTTGATATGTGTGCTTTGGTAGAACCTGTTGGAGTTCAATTTTGCCCTGCCCTGTCATCCACACATCCTAATTCTCATCATCCGCCCAAATGTGCGAAACACACACCCATAACATCATCTACTCTTTCAACTACACCTATAAATATAGCTCAACCATATTCTAAACAAACTACATTAGGACCTCGAAAAGATCCCAAAATTACAAACCAATGCTTCCTGTTTTACTCCTATATCTTCCATACCTATAGACTCACCCATTAATATCCCTATAACATCTACATCCACTACAGGCATCCTTTCCACATTCGAAGATGTAGGAAATGTTCCTTCTACATCTTATGCTCTCTCTGATGAGCTCTTACCTGATTTATCTAAAATTATTATATTAGAAGAAACCAACACTGCCATGCAAACTTCCCTTCTTTTAAATAAACTCCCATCCTCTCCTCGTATCTTGGGCCTCCCATAGCCTATGGGAAGTATCTACCAAGTCGAGAGTTGTGCTTTTATTTATAAAGGATATGATTGGGGAAGAATACCCAAAAACATTAAGACACATTGTGATGGATATGCTAGATGCTATTTTGCTAATGAGTATATTAAAGCTAAGCCCATAATGCTTAAACTAGGATATAAAGGGAAAGGTTTGGGACCTTTCCAAAATGGTATGAAAGAATATTTTGAGATAGAACCGTGGCCTGCCCGTTGTGGTGTGGGCCTATTTTCTAGTAAAGGTCAGCCCTTCCCATTTGAGGATGATGACCATCTTGTATGTTACCAAGATTATCTGGATAAACAAGATTCTTTGCGTGCAAAGAATAATTCCTTTACTTGCAATATGCTATCCATAGCTTACCATGAAATTATTGCCAAATCTAATGATGAGTTGGAGGGAGATATCTTTCATGATGTTTCCATTGAGGAATTGTTATATAATGAATTTTATTTTGATGGCTCTATACCGAGTATAGCCCAGCTTGAAGCTACGACTCCTCAAGACAAATTATCCAAGTTAACCTTGGAAGAATTACAAGAATTGGGTGTTTCACTCGCCCCACCTAATTTTGAAAGAGATTTACATATGGAAGTTGAAAACATTATAAAAATTAACATTGGAACCGAACATAACCCTCACATAATAAATATTGGATCAGAATTAAGTCAAGAAAAACAAGATACATACATTTCATTTCTTAAAGACTATGAAGATGTCTTTAATTGGACATATGAAGACATGCTAGGTTTGGACCCTTATGTAGTTATGCATCATCTAGTAGTCCATACAGATGCTAAACCTGTTAAACAAAAACTTAGAAAAATGCATCCTAAAGTGGCCTTACTAGTCAAAGGAGAACTAGAAAAACTGTTGAAAGTCATTTTTATACAAGCCATTGATTATGCTGAATGGATCTCAAATGTAGTTCCAGTAACTAAGAAAGAAGCCACTAAATTTAGGGTTTGTACAGACTTCAGAGATATTAATGTTGCATGCCCTAAAGATGATTTTCCCCTTCCCAACATGGATCAGATCATTGAATTTACTGCTGGAAGCGGAATGATATCCTTAATGGATGGATTTTATGGTTATAATCAGATCAAGATAGCTCCTTAAGACTAGACTAAAACAACCTTTATTACCCCTTGGGGAACCTTTTGTTGAAAAGTGATGCCATTTGGCTTAAAGAATGCAGGTGCAACCTATCAACGAGCTATGACTTATATCTTTTATGATATGATGCATGACATCCTACATGATTATGTAGATGATATTATAGCTCGTTCTATCCAAGAAGATGATCATTTAAATGACTTGAAAAAAGTATTTGATTGGTTAAGGGAATATCTTATCCGACTAAATCTAGCCAAATGCATATTCGAAGTTAATTCTAGTAAATTATTAGGGGTTATAGTCTCTTTACGTGGCATTGAAATTGACCCTCTCAAGATCGTGATTATCACAGATATGCCTGCACCCACCAACATATCAAAATTACGAAGTTTACAAGGTAAGCTTCAAGCTATTTGCCGCTTCATCGATAAGCTAGCGGATAAAACTGGACCCTTTCTTAAGCTTCTTAAGAAATATGTCTCTTTTCATTGGGATGAAGAATGCCAGGAAGCATTTGAACTCCTTAAGAAATATCTCCTTAAACCACCAATACTTTCCCCACATAGATCTGATCGTCCATTTATCTTGTACATTTCTGCTTTCGATTCTACCTTAGGAGCTATGTTAGCTCAGCTTGACGATGAGAAGAAAGAATGTGCTAATTATTACATCAGTAGAACCTTAATCAGTTATGAAACTTGCTATACCATATTAGAGAAATTATGTCTAGAAGTCATCTTTTCTACACAAAAACTATGACATTGTATGCTCAGTCAAAAAATGTATGTCATTGCCAAATTTGACCCTTTGCGATATCTCATGAGTCAACTGTATTTATCTGGTCGCATAGCCAAGTGGGTTCTTGTGCTAAGCAAATTTGAACTCACATTCATAGGAAATAAGTCTATTAAGGGTCAAATCATAGTAGATCAATTAGCTGTTGCACCCTTAGAATCTACCCATCCCCTCATCATTGAGTTTTCTGATGAATGCCTTAAACTAGAGGCAGACCATTCAGAGCAATGGTCCCTATACTTTGATGGAGCCCGATGCATGAGTGGGGTTGGTGCGGGTATTATTTTAATATCTCTGCAAAAACATCTTATACCTCTGTCCTTTAAATTAACATTTGCTTGCACCAATAACACTGCTGAATATGAAGCTATTATCCTTGGATTACGAGCTACATTGGCATTGAAACTTAAAAATTTATTGGTTTTCGGTGACTCTCAACTTGTCATAAATCAAATTAATGATGTTTATCAGACCAGATATGATAAATTACGCCCATATAAAGCATATGTTTTGCAATTATTATCCTTGTTTGATCAAGTTACTTTGGAAGATATTCCTCAAACTAGTAATCATGCGACTGACACTATGGCTGCAGCTGCATCTCTTTTACCCTTGGAGTTAGACGATGAATATGCTACCATAATTATTCGTCAACTCCAGGAACCCACTTCAAGCAAATCATGCTTAGAACCTTTGTATGTGTTTCTCATCAATGAAACAACTCCTGAACCATGGTCTACTGATATATTTAATTTTTTGCAGAAAGGAACCCTCCCTGATGGTTGTACTAGCAACCAGCGTAGGTTATTCCATAGACAAGCAAGTCACTTCGTGATTATTGGTAATACCTTGTACAGAAGATCTTTTGAAGGCATATTACTGTGATGTTTGAATCTAGAAGAATCTAGATCAACTTTGAATGAAGCCCACAATGGATCTTGTGGGGGACATTTTAGTGGTAGCGCCATTGCTAAGAAACTCCTTCGGATAGGATATTTTTGGCCTACCATGGAAAATGGTGCACATAATTATGTGCAACATTGTGGCAAGTTCTAGAAACATGCTGACCTTGTCCATGTGCCTGCACAAGAACTACAGGCTATTTCATCTCGGCCCTTTTCAAAATGGGGCTTAGACATCATTGGAAAAATCAACCCTGTGTCATCCGATGGACACAAATTCATCATAACTACCACTGAGTATTTCACGAAGTGGGTTGAAGCTATGCCATTAGCTTCTTGCACTAGAACCAAAGTTTATTTTTAATCAAATTATTTGTAGGTTTGGAATTCCTACCAATCTCATTTCAGATAATGGAACTTGTTTCAAGAATAAAGATGTCAAGAAATTATGTCAAAAATATAAAATTCAACATCGTTGGTCCACTCCCTATTATCCTCAGGGTAATGGCCAAGTAGAAGCATCTAATAAAACCTTAATCAAAATTCTCAAAAAATTGGTCAATAAATCCGGTCAAGATTGGCACATTCAATTATATCCTGCTTTGTGGGCCTATCGAACTAGTGTTCGAACCCCCACTGGAAATTCACCTTTTGTCTTGGTTTATGGTGCTGAAGCCATTTTTCCATTTGAATTAGAAGTTCCTTCTTTAGCTCTAATACTTCAAGATACTGAAGTAGGGGATGCATATCATGTTGGTAGATTTAGTCAGCTAGAACTCTTAGATGAAAAGCGCATCAATGCTTTGGAGCATCTTCGTGCCTACCAAAACAAGCTTAAGCGAGCATACCTTAAGAAAGTTCATCATCGATCCTTTGAGATCAATGACCTTGTCTTAAAATAAAATCAAAAAAATACTAATGCCACTAAAAACCTTAAAGGTAAATTTGAGCCCAACTGGCTTGGACCATATGTCATCACTACTAAATTTGGATCGGGAGGATCCAAATTATCTACCTTAGATGGTAGAGAACTTAAAGAACCTATGAACATTATGCATCTTAAACGCTACTATGCATAAAATATGGTCATTTCATCATTGTATATATTGTTATTTTGCATATTGTTTCATTTTAGTCATCCATATAAAAATTTCAAAAACAGTAATAGTATTTATTCTTTCAATTCATAACTTAAAATCAAAAACATCAAAATCATCAAAACCTTCAAAAACATATTTTATTTTCATACCTATCAAATCGTGCAGTATTGCAGTTATATTTTTAGTTATTTTGGATAAATTAGCATTTATTTGGAATCCCACACTTTCACACTCACATGAATAAATATCTTGATTTTATTTTGGTATGATTATTAATATCTCTTATATCAAAGTCCACACTGGCATTAAAAAAAGTTTTGAGCATAGAGAACTGATCTTGTTATTTACTTGAACCAAGTATATCTTTTCACATTAAAATGATTTCATTGCAAATTCAATATGATGCTACATAGTAGAAATGGTTTTTTGAGCAAAAATTTTCCCCTGCTATCCTATCATGTACATGGTCTAGGATCTTTGAGAATTGACAAAATGACAAGCTCACCCCTACCCAGAATAAAAATCCCTTGCTCTACAACCAATCTGAGCAAGTATCCCTAGCATAGGAAGAAAATAAAAGTTTAAGAAAAAGAGAAAAAAAAAATGTTATTTTGTACCATCACAGCAATATTCCAACATTATCTCAGTATCAAGCAAAAATAAAAAAAAGAAAAGAAAAAAAAGAAGCAAAAAGAGAAACACAAAAGCCAAATGCAATAAAATCCTTTCACTACCCCTTGAAAAGAAAAGAAGGGTGAATGAGCTTGAATCCCTGGAATTCTCAATTATTCGAAAACTGTGAGGTAAGCCCCATAACAGGTGGTTTGTGCCCAACCCACTTGGCCTTGGGTAATTCCTAGCGTGGTGATATTTCTGTCACATTAGCAACCTTCTTTTGTACGGACCTATGTCAACTTATGGATTAGCTAGCTCTTGATAACCTAACTTACATAGTAGTCTGGTACGGTTACATGCATATAAATCATGGTCAACAAACATTCATTTGGTTAAGCAAATTACTTGTATCAAATTATCTTGCTCAAAATTGGTGAATGAACAATACAATCGCACACACATTTGTATTTAAGAGATTTTGTATCATTATGATAAATCAAGATCGGTAATGAACTCACATTTGCACATGAGTATCCCTTATAAATCTACATTTGTCTTTGAGATAATTTAAAATATTTATATAATTCTTTTCAAAATAATTTTATTCTTTTATTTCAGAATTTTTGTTTTATATAAAAGCAATTACACACATCTTTTCACAAAATCACAAAAATGATTTCAAACAAAAATTTCATATTATTATTTTTCTGTTTATCAAAAGTCACAAAATTAATCTTGCAATAAAACTAAAAATCTATTTTCTTCTTTGGATTTCGTGATGATGGTATAATTCTATGCCTAGCGCAAACCATTGTTCTAATTTTATTTTCCAGTTATTTTTAAAACAAATGCATAACAAGAATATGACTTGCATCATTATGTTACACAATTATGCTTTACAAACGAACAAACACTTATTCTATTTCATGTCATTATGTCAAAATTCAATCTTGCAACCATGGTATAATTTCTAAGGAATTGTTCAAAATTTTATCACACTTAGGAATTTATGCCTAGCAAAATCATATTTCTTTTAGTATCTCATGCATACTATTTTATGAAAATCTAAAAACAAATCATCAAACCATCATTATCTCCATCATTACAACACAAAGTCTTAAGACAGTCTCTTAAGCACTCTTTTACTTTCAACAATATTTCTATACTGGGATTAGCTTGATGACCGAGTGAGCGACGACTCCATAAAATGGTCTATAACAGCGACAATGTCCTTTGAAATTATTGTTAGAGGTCCCTTTTACTTTTCATCAAATCACACCACAAAAAATAATTGTTTACATCAGATTATTTCATTTAAATTTCACAGCATGACATCAAATTATAATATTTCCAAACAACATAATTACATGAATCATCAATCAAACAAGCAAACAATTCAAACATTGAAGCATCATAAAAACATATGAACAAGTCATATCAAAAAGATCATATATATATATAAAATTATATACATCATATCAAAAATGGATTGGTATGCCACAATCTATACCCTAGCATACTCAATCCTCTCAAAAATCTATACAATATCTCTGCAATCTGCATCAGCTAGCCTCGAGAAGCCCTCAAGCTCTCAGCCTCATCTCCTCCCTCACCCTGACATGGAGGAGGTGGTCCCATAGAGGTTCGGGCTGTATCTCGGGTCCTCATCATCGATCATGAGGATGTCCTCACTGATCCCATCCTGATTGGTTCTGCAATGTTGGTTGGCAGCTGTACCCTCTGGCCCTCTCAAACCAGTTGGAAGTATACCCCCTCGTAGAATGCGATCTGCATCATAGATTGCACTAGCTCGTCCCTGATCACCCCTTCACTCTGTGCTATGAGTCGTGTAGTATCACCTTGCAGTGTCTGTACCTAAGCCCTGAGATGAGTAGCCTTGTCCTGTAGTGACTGCACCTGAGCTCAGAGGTGGGCAGCCTCAGCCCAAAGAGCCATCGTCTCGCTGCTCTCCCCTACATCAAAACCCTTGCCCTTATCAGGTGATGGTGGTCTCTCCCTCTGTTGTGAAGAGAGTCTCTCCTCCCTCTGCCCTATCTCCCATGGAATTTGTGGAGCCTAAACCATCCACTGGCGTCTCTCCTATGGGGACTGCCACTACTCTCTCCCCCCATGACCCCACGTTGCCTCAATAGCAGCTTGTCGTTGCCTCCCCATCTAGCACACCATGGTGTGCACTGGACCCTGCACCTTCGTAATTCAAGGAGGGTAGATGCTTGCATACCAGGCATCATAGCCATCTACAACCTTGACGTCGTCACCATCCACTGGCTTGATGGGGGCATCATCCATGTCCTAACTCTAGAACTGCTATATATCTAGAGCCCCGCTCAGTGTAGTACTATCTCAAACAGTCTGAGAGTACTCGTAATCCTTGAGAGAAGGGATATCCTATTGTAGACCGAACTATCGTAGTACCCGATCATAGCGATGGAGCTCTACCTCTCCCCGCTCCATCCTCAGCCAGCAGACTCGCCTGATGCAAGCTAGCTCCTGCCCATCCTCTACCCACCCGGGGTACTCTCACCATGACCTCCAGGTGATCTGGTCCGAGATGAGGTCGTCTAACAAACTCTGTGACATTGATAGATCTATTTGCCATTGTGATCCCCTCTATAGCCACCAATTGAAAACCTAGGAGCACAAAACCTATAGCAGTGATGTCAATACTAGACATCGACCTCCCTTGTATACGACCCCATGCAGGATCCTATACAAGCGGTAAAGTACAAATCTGCACCATGCAAATCTATAACCATGGTCTCTCATGTTGCAGACTATGTCTGAGAGCACCCACGATAGTCTGCATCTGCTCTGGTGGCACAACAGTAAGCCACCAACCACTCCTACCAAAACCTGAGTTAGCCTAGATGCCCCAGGCATCTACCGTAGAGACTCAATGTTTACCCCACCCTTCTCCAGGGCGAAGCTCGAGTATCCTATCAATCTCATCATCACATGGCCCTGATTGGCTGTAGGCATCATCAACCGTCCTTGTATGGGGATCCTCATGATCCTCCATACATCCTCTAGAGTGGGAACCATCTCCCCTATTGGTAACCAAAAATAGGACGACCTCGAATACCACCTCTCTTCTAGGGCTGTCAGTAGCCCCATGTCAGTCAGTACTTGTGGCATCTCTGCCACATGCTTTAGATCGACCTATGCTTGTCGGTCACGCTCTGCCTGGTCGAGTGCGGCTATGTCGTCTCTTAGTCTACTGTATTTCCATTCTTAGATTTTTAGTAACCCTTTCTGCAAAACAAGCAATAAAACAACAAAATCATTAATAACTCAATCATTCAAATCAAATTAAACACATTTTAAAATCAAGTTAAAGATGATATCGTCCACCATTGGATGATATCATCCCAAATTGGGCAAAATCGTCCTTTGTGAGGATGAAATCATCTCTGATTTTGCAACTTGGGGATCACCCCTTGTTGGACAAGATCACCCCTAATTCACCGATTTTGCCCTAAAAAAAATCGATGATTTAGAGACGATTTCGACAAAATCAGGACGATTTCATCCCGACATCGTCGAAGGCCTAAAAACGGCCGCGATGCCCCAAACAATCAAATTTAAATCCAAAAACTTGCACAAAGTTAAATCAAACCTAATCTACTAGGATTAGATCCTTACCCGTAGCCCGCGTCGGACCTCTATCGATCTATGCGTTGTCTCCACCATTTTTTTCTTTCTGTGGAGCTCTGGAACAGTAAAAATGAACAGTAAAAATGAATTAGGGTTTTACCATATTTTCTTAAGTTTTACTTAAAAATCAACATTTTTATTTTTGCTTTTTCTCGTTTTTACCTCAAACGTCCAATTTGGGTAAAAACACGGAGGGGGCACCATAGTCAGCATTCGTACGATTCGACCAAGAATCATCGTCTAAAAAATTGAGTATATTTTTTGCTTTCTCGTAAAATGGGAAAAAATCGTCTTTAACGCATTTTCTTTGAAAAATTCACTAAAGAGGGGGCAAAATGTAGCACCCTAAAATTGGCACGGTTAAAACCTTAATAAAAAGATAAAAGATAAAAATTTGAATTTGAACCCCAAACTGCCTGTTAAACCGCCTATTACCTACTTTCCTCGTTTTTCATGCCATTTTTAGGATTTGTTTTGACTGTTGGATGATATCGTCGTAGATTAGATGAAATCGTCCCCGATCCGACAAATTTTTTTGGAACAGAACGTCCAGACGATTTTGTCCCAAAATCGAATTTTCATAATTAGCTTCTATTTCAACAGCCTCTCCAACTTGGGCAAAAACGCGTCTGCGCAGTTGGAGATTTCCCTGTTGGAGATCTCCCGATTGGGATGATCCCCAACCTCCTAAACCTCTTCCAAATCCTATATAAACTAGGATTTTTCTAGTTTATCCCCCTGAACCCCCTAAACCCCTTAGTTGACGGATTTCCCTACAGATTTAGTTCCTTATTCCCTCGCACTACTATTTGTATTCTATATTTTGTATTTTCTTGCAAGAACTCTATTATTTTTCAATCGAAGCTAGCTCGGATTGTCGTGGATGATCTCGGACGATTACAGACAATTTTATCGAGGAGCACAAACGATCTCGTACGATTGGAGGCGATCCTAACTGTAGTCCAGATTGGGGGTAATCAGAGTCTAGAGTTTGCATTTCCTTAGCTTTCTCTGCATTTTTCCTATTGTATTTATGCACTGTCTTAAATTATTATGTTTTTTGCATCTTGGAGTTCACCTCATTTAGCATAACCGCATGATAAAGTTAAAATCAATTATTAAATCTACTGCATTTCCTTATTTGTTATTGGAATCCATTATTTAGGCATGTTTACTGTTATTTCTACCATTCTCTTTTGCTTTTGCACTTGCATATTTGGTATTTTGCATTTGTTTTTGTGATTGCAGGTTTCTGACGAATTCGTCTGACGAATTCATCAGATTTTAGATGACCTTCTGTGATTTAGGATGATCCTATGAAATATCAGACGATTACGTATGAATTGAGGTGATCTGAACTGCTACAAGATTTAGAATCTTCATCAAACATCCAAAATCAGGTATGACACATTCTAGCTAGCATATTCTCTGTTATTTGCATCCATTCCTATTTTTTGTATTCATTTAAATCAGCATTAGCATACATAATAGTTTAGATTCATCTTGGCCAAACCTAGGAGTTGAATGATCGAGTATAAAAATGAACACATCAAACTCATTGTCAACCTAGGCATGGAAACTGCCATTCAAAATTTTCCTGGTGAACCCACCATCCATCAAAAATTCACCCTTATACCCCCTCCCCCGAGAGGCGGGACCTTCAAAGGGCCTCTCAGTCCGAGGTATCGTCCCATCCTTTTTACATCCCCCTTTTGGGCGCGGATCCTATAGCCTGAAGGTAAGGATGCAAAAAAATTGGACCGATACAAATATAATATCAATTTTCCATATATCTATTCCTAGGTACCCTAACATTACACCCTCCTTACAAATATTTCATCCTTGAAACATATGAAGAAATAAGATAATATGATTTTTGAAGCAATGTTAGCAACTTGTACCAATATCGATCATCCATCCATCCAAGTGAAACATTTTTATGCTGGTATTCCATTTTGTTACTTGAGTATCCTAATATGCTTCGTTGGCTCCATGTTGATGCTATTGTATTTTGATAACTTGAATGATGGGTCCACTTGTTCCTTGATACTAATGAACCAATCTAAAAACCAGGATCACTATGCTTTCTCTGCCAAACACTTCCATAGTTGGTACCCTTTTGATTCCATGTAGAACCACAATATTGTTGTCTTGAGCCATGCCTCCAATATTATTGTTGCTCATGGTGGTGTAGATGGTGATATGGTGAAGCCTTAACCTTATGTTCTACCTTATTTGACTCCTCAATATTTGGCTCCACTATTATCTACACATTGGTATTTCATGTTCCCTTTGTTTAGCATGTCCTTGTTTTCTTCTATCAAATCTTCCTTGGACTCTACTATTATTATTTCCATGGACTCAATTTTTTTTGCTTATTCCATGGACTCTGTTGCTATTGCTTCTTCCATGGACTCTATTTCAGGTTCTTCTATTGTTATTCAATTTGTTTCTCTACAACCACTTCTTGTTTTTTCTTGGATCCTTACTCCTTAAGTTGAGAAATATCCTCTAATGTTATCTTCTTTTTCCTATACCATAACACCATAAACTTCTTTTGCACATTAATATTAACAGTTTACAAATAATCTAACCAAGGATAACCAAGAAAAATATCCTCATCATCCATCTTAATAGCATAAAAATATGAATTTAAGATATATTTATCCATGGCGAGCTTCAAATATTCAAAAATATGAACATTATCATCCTTAAAATGTATGCCCTTTATTTTTGTTGCTTGAACCTGCAACCTTTTAGCCAAAGCAATACTAATGAAATTATATTTGCTACTAGGGTTAATGGAAATAACAACCTTTTCTTTTTGAATGCATCCATGAACTTGCAAAATAGAACCTTTAGATGAATTTAAACCCTTTTGATCTTTCTCTTGCTTTTGTAAATCCATAGATGTGGCTTCATTCTTCTCATTTTATTCCTTCTCATTTTCTTTTTTCTCTTTCTTGAGTGAATTTATTTCCTTTTCATAATCTTCATTCTGTTTCTTGAAAACTTTCCATTCTTCTTCCATTTCATTTTTCTCATTTTGAATCCTCTGTAGTTTCTTTTCAAGGTCTTTGATGACATCCATTAGGCTATCTATATCCCTTCCCTCAAGATCTATCTTACAAACATCTAGCTTCCTTTGTAATTGGATAGATACCCATTTTATCAACAATGCTAGTTCCATTTCATCCTAAGGGCACCAAGGATTGTCCCTATCAAAGCTTTCTATCCATTATAAGGCTTCCCCATAAAAAACCATGAAAATCAAAATGTAACATGATTTTAGCATATTTAGATTTTGCTATTTTCAACCACTTTCTCACATCAATATCATTTTCCCAATAAAACTTTTAAAATTTCATGAGCTCACATCCACAAAGAATGAAAATGTAAACTAGGGTTTTAGAAAACTATATCTCCCCACTGATTTGAAGCTAAAATTCCACATAATGCATTAGATCTGCATTTTTTTTCTAAATAAATTGCAACTGATTTGCTTACTCGAACTAACAAATTTTTTCTTCCAAGAAATTCATAATTTAAAAATTTGTCACTATGCTTGTTCCAGATGACTGAATTCAAAATATTGTCTCCCTCAATACTACTCATATTCCTTCATATGACCGCTCATTTTAAATCTCTTCAAATTCTGCACAAATTGATCCAAGAATTGTCTGAATCAAATAAAATTTTGCAAAGATATGGCTCCTGAGATATGAGATATTTTTCCAATTTTTTTTTCCCTAATTCCAAACCAACAAATTTTGACTTCCAAGAAATTTGTAATTTTAAAATTCGTCACTGCGCTTATTCCAAATGACTAAATTAAAAAGGTTGTATCTCCCTTAATACTTCTCGAATTACTTCATATGACCACTCATTTTAAAACTCTTCCAATTCCGCACTACCTGATCCAAGAATCGCCTAAAATAGATAAAAATTCGTAGATATATGATCCCTAAAAGAAATGCTGTCATCCTATAAATTTATTAGATACAACTGGTTCACAAAGCACAACTAGTATTGAGGAGGCCGTACCCCAAGAAGTTGTATAGGTGATACTTTTAAATGCAAATATAAATATATGTTGAATGCCAACATAATATTCAAAGTGATTATGAATGCTTGGATGTACCTAATAACTATCAATATGAATAAATGAAACATGTAAATAAAAAATATTTTAAATTAGGGAACCTAGGAATAGATATATGGGAAAATGATATTATATTATATAAGGGTTGGCATGGACCACACATAATCCAAGGTTGATTGTATTATAATATAATATTATATTAGTAGTTAGCTCCCCAAAGTAGAATTAGAATATGGATATATAAAGAACAAATATTTGTCTTTGTAATTATCATGGATATCAATCATATGTTCTTTGCCAAAAGAATAAAAAAATTATAAAAAAATCCCCACTTTTCCAAAATAATTACTCTGATACCACTTGTTATGAAACTTTATTTTTATTAACATAAATCATTCATAAATATGTAGAAATATCAAATCATTCATCCACAAATAATTATCCACAATAACAATCCATAAATGAGATAGAGATAGATAACACCCTTAAGGTAAGACAACACCAATAATACTTCTTAAGGAAGTAATAACACCATAAGATCTCCCAAGATGAGAGCACCATTAGAGAGGGAAAATTCCCATAAGCCACTTCATGGGCAAAGACAATTACATATGATTTATCTCCATGATGATTACAATGAAAAATATCTATTCTTTGTATATTCATCTTCTATTTCTACTTTGGGAAGCCAACTCCTAATATAATATTATAATACAATAAATCATGCATGGCCCATGCCAACCCTTATACAATATAATATCATTTTTCCATATATCTATTCCTAGGTACCCTAATATTTCACGCTCCTTAAAAATATTTTGTCCCTCAAACATATGAAGAAACAAGATAATATGATTTAATAAGAAATTTTAGCGACTATACCAATATCGAACATCCATCCATCCAAGTGAAATATTGATTGGTGATGGTATTTGTTGATGCTAGTATGCCATTTTTGCACTTGAGTATACAAATTTGCTTTGTTGGATCCACTCTTTTGCCACTTTATTTTGATAATTCAAATGATGGGTCCACTTGTTCCTTGATGCTGATGCACCACTTTGAAAACTAGGATCACTATCCTTTCTCTGCCAAAAACTAACATACTTGGTGCCCTTTTGATTCCATGTAGAACTATAATATTGTTGCCTTGATTCATGCCTCTTGTTTCTACTTATGGTAGTTTGGATGGTGATATACTATAATCTTAACTTTATATTCTTCTTTCTTTGACTCCTCAACATTTGGCTTCACTATTTTAAATTCTTTTACACATTGTTCTTTCATGTTCCCTTTGTTTGGTGTGTCTTTATGCTCTTCTATCAAATCTTCCTTGGACTCTGCTACTGTTATTTCCATCGACTTGGTTATTGTTGCTTCTTCCATGGACTCTATTGTTGCTACTACCTTCTTGTATTATGTTTTAGGTTCTTCTATTTTTTCTTCAATTTTTTTCTCTACGACCACTTCCTATTTTTCTTTGGATCCTTGATCCTTAAGCTAAGAAATATCTTGCAATATTATCTTATTTTTCTTGTACCATAACTTCATAAAATTCTTTTGCATATTAATGTTAAAAATACCCAAATAATCCAACCAAGGATAACCAAGAATAATATCCACATCACCCATCTCAATAGCATGAAAATTTGAATGTAAAACATATTTATCCATGGTGATCTTCAAATCTTTAAAAATCTGAATACTCTCACCCTCGAGTTGTTTGTCCTCAATTTTTGTTGCTTGAACCTGCAACCTCTTAGCCAAAGCAATATTAATAAAATTATATCTGCTACTAGGATCAATGGAAACAATAACCTATTCCTTTTTAATGATTTCATGAACCTAAAAAATAGATCTTTTAAATGATTTAAACCCTTTTGATCATTTTTTTGCTTTTAAAAATCCAAATATGTGGCTTTATTCTTCTCACTATCTTCCTTAACATTTTCCTCTTTCTCCCTTGAGTAATTTTATTTATTTTCATAGATTTTATTCTATTTTTTGAAAACTTTCCATTCTCCTTTTATTTTAGTCTGCTCATTTTTAATTCCCTCTAGTTTATTTTCAAGGTCTTTGATGAAATTCATCAAGAAATATATCTTTTTATCCCTTCTCTCAAGATCTCTCTTACAAATATCTAACTTCCTTTGTAATTTAGTAGGTTCCCATTTAATCAAGAATGTTGGTTCCATTTCTTTCCAAGTGCACAGGGGATTATCCCTAATAAAGCTTTCTATCCATTGTAAAGCTTTCCCCCCAAAAAAACTCTAAAAGAAAAAATGTAACATGCTTTAACTAGGTTTATATTTTATTATTTTCAACCGCTATCTCACATAAATATCATTTTCTCCATAAAAATTTTGTAATTCCATAGTCCATTCCCCAATGCATACTAGGGTTTTATGAAAATATATATCTTCCCATTTATTTGAAGCTGAAATTCCATATAAACAATTAGAACTGCAATTTTTTTTCAAAAAAAATTAAACTCCAAATGATTTGCTGACCCCAATTAACAAATTTTGTCTTCCCAAAAATTATGATTTGAAAATTCATCACTATATTTGTTCAAGATGACTAACTTCACAAGGTTGTATCTCCCTCAATACTACTTGGATTCCTTCATATGACCACTCATTTTAAAGATCTTAAAATTTTGTACAAAATGATCCAAGAATTATCTAAATCAGATAAAATTTCATAGAGATATGGCTCCTAAAAGATGAGATATTTTTTCAAAAAAAAATCTACCCTAATTTTGCAATTCCACAAAAAAATCTCCACTATTCCTAAATTGTTCACAAATATCATTAACATAAATCATTCACCAAATCATTCATCCATAAATGAGATAGAGATAGATAATACCCTTAAGGTAGGGCAACACTAATAATACTTCTTGAGGAAGAAATAACTCCATAAGACCTCCCAAGATGAGAGAACCACTTAGAGAGGGCAAAGTCCCATCATCCACTTCATGGGCAAATATAATTACATATGATTGATCTCCATGATTATGATAAATATCCATTCTTTATATATCCATATTCTATTTCTACTTTGGGGTGCTGACTACTAATATAATATTGTAGACATTAAAATCCAACACCTTCAAAACCACATATACCACCCCACCATCAAATCCTGCATAATAAAATTATATGCCTAAGTCTAAACTTAGGGATATAAAATACTACACATTATCCTATTTTCCTAATTTATTAAATCTAGAAAATTACCCTAGGATACCCTTTCTACCCATTGGACATGTGTCCTAGATACTTCATCCAACACCCCTGCCACATCTTACCCACTCCTGTCCCCCTTGTCCTTGCACATGAGACAAATTCCCAACACCCATGCCACAACTCATTTGTTGTTGTCCCCTTGTACCTTCACATAAAACAACATCCCACATCCCACTCTAATTGAAGCCACTGAATGACTCACTGTAACTACCCCTTCCACCTCGTAGTTTAGATTTTCCACTTGGCAAGTCAGGCTTGCCACCTCTCATTCCCCTCCAAAGCCCTAGGAAGCATATAAAAATACCATTAGTCCACCAAATAGAGGGAGTTAAATTTGCATACTAACAATCTACCAAAATTGATGTAGACCAATGAGAAATTATGAAACACAAGATTTGTTCTTATCGTTGGTTTGAATCCCAAGGCGACATGTTCTTTAGTCGAAACCACCCATCCATGATTCCATAGTCTAAAATGTGTATCCACAGTTTCACAACCATAGATCCACAGTTTCCAATTACCTACCACACGTCTGTAGTTCTACAGTCTCAAGCATGAAATTGCATGCACATCAAATATCTGTAACAGAATTCACTTGATTAGCAAGGCTTTATTTGTTGATTTGTTCTATCATTTGTTTCACATAATTATCTGCTTAGGATTTTATGCATGCATTAATATTATTGTTTAAATATACAAGTGCTACTAATCCATTTGCTAGTTTGAGTGTGTGTAGGTGATAAGTACTTGGGTCCCTTGCCAGATACCAAAGCCCACTCATCTTGGATTGTGGCTAGAAGAACGAAGAGCACGTGCCCCTACGAAAGCATTGGAATATACCTTTCCATCAATTTTCATTCATTTGCTTCAATATAGAGCGAGAGATCATTGTAACATTATCCCAAACATACTTGGGGAAATCCAAAATTCATTCTTGTAAAAAATTGTATAAAATCAATAAAGAAAAGTAATTTTGGCAAATTTTCTCTCTATGATTTATATATTTCATTGCTCAGTTCTTTTGGTTACAGAAATGGCAATCATGATGGGACACCCTAAAGGTTCTATTTTGTTTTGCATTGCTCTTTAATTTTATTTGTTGATATTTGTTCTGTACCTACAGGTTTTGAGAGTTTGGGGTGTGCATAGGTTTGACCCTGGGTTGATAAATTTGGAAACCCAGTGTTCAGCCCATTCACTGTGAAAACACAGAGCTACGGTTTTTGTTCTAAGAAAAAATGATTGCATGGTTTCTATTTTGAGGAAACACAGAGGCACAGTTGATGATACTAGAATGTGAGTCCGTAGTTCTGATTCTGATAAAACATGAAGGCACGGTTGTTGTCTATGGAAATGTGGGCCAATAGTTGACAGCTAGAGAGAGTCGCAATAGGATCACAGGTTTGTACCCTTTGTTTTTTGTTCCTTCTCTATTTTTTTTATCTACATTCTATTATTAGTATTGCAATTAGGGTAAATTAGAAGGTCTTGTCCTATATGCCATTGCTTGCATTTAGGTCTTAGAATAGAAAAATTTACTTAGATATTACATCCATACACATAATAAAAAAGGGAAGATTAAAGAGAATATGCATTTGCATAATAGAAAACAAATCATTTTGCATTCACCAGGTTAGAAATAACTTAGGTGTGTATTTCAGGTTCAGGTATGTAAAAGGGTTATTCTATTTCTATTGAAATAAAGGACCTACGCATCTGCGGTTGGGATATCCCAAACGTAGACACACAGTTGGAAAATCACACACCCACGGTTTACCAAAACTAACCGTGCACCCATGGTTAGCCCTATTAAATAGAATCTAATTTAACTAGACTTGAGATTGGCACTTTTGCCCTTGATTTACTATTTTTCATTCTCTATTTTCTGTTTTCCTACATTTATGCATTGAAGGAAAATTGCATAATAATCATTCATACCACAATAATCAAACAAAACCACCACAAACTCACTTGAGCGTTGGAAAATTATTGTATTTCATAGGTGAAATATACAAAATGGGTTCCCCATAAAATGTAATAAATTTCATATATGGCGGAGTCAAATCTTCATTAGGACCATCTCCCCCGGAGGAGGACCATGTAAAATAGTTTAATGAGAACATTGATTTTTTATCTAACCCATAATTTCTAGTGAGATACTTTTAGAGGGTTAATTGGCAAGGATATGGACTTGGAAGACATGAACAAGGTCCTCACCGCATTATTGACCCAGAATATAGAGAGCCAAATGACCGCTCAAGTCTAGGTTACAAACCTTCCATCGCAAGCTCTTCGTTAAGTCAAACATTCCAAGAGCTGGATATTGAGTGCGAAGACAAGGAGAAAGTGACAAGGAGGATGAACCTAATGATTAGGATGATGATATAAATGGTGAATACCTAATCAATAATTTTTACCCTCATGTGTTTGGAACTTTTCTAGAACAAACCTTGCAGCAAGAACCAGGATACAAAGATCCATCAAAAATGACAAACCTTAGACCAGATTACACACAACTTGTTCTAGGACCTCATACAAATGCTAATGGCCTCTGGATAAGCGATGATGATTATGAAGACGAGACATAAATAATATTTCTAGATCATGAGCATGAAATGCAAGCTAGAAGAATATTACAAACATAGGTGCATCACGAACAACATAATCAAGAGGTAGAAGAGCCTAGAGAAGAGTTAGTACATGCAAAATCTATTCAGAGAAATGACTGGTACCAAAAGAGGTTCCCAATAAACTGAACTCTCTTTTAGCTAAGCAAAAATCATGAAATTCCTGAACTAGAACCTCCTCCACCACCTTGGCTTCTCTAGAAGCACCACCAATCACACACATTAGGTCAGTTGCAACCTAGGGAGGATGAGTCATCACCTCTCGAATCGTAGCCACATCACCTTCATCAAGTCAACATGATTTCTATTGATTTGCTCACCCCACTTCGTAATCCGTATGATGAGGCAAATTCGATCCATATCGACACTAGCCTCATTGCCATGGATAGGATCTCATCCCCACCATCCATTGCTAAATTTGTCCTATTCGAAGAGTTACTCTGTGTGTATCGCTCCAAATTTTTCACACCCTTACCTTCAGGCTATAGGATCCGTGCCCGAAAGGGGGATGTGAAAAGGATGTCGCGGTACCTCGGACTGAGAGGCCTTGCGAAGGTCCCGCCTCTCAAGGGAGGTGTATATTGGTGATTTTTTGACGGATGGTGGGTTCACCAGGAAACATTTAATGGCAGTTTCCACGCCTAGGTTGGGAATGTGTTTTATGTGTTCGTTTTAGCCTTAAGCATTCAAATCCTAGGTTTGGCCAAAATGCGTCTAAGCTATTCTATATGAAGATGCAGATTAAATGAATACAGAAAATAGAATTAAAGACAAAAAACAGAGAAATTACAGAATATTAAAAGAAGAATACCTGATCCGGATGTCTGATGAAGATTCTGATTCTTGAAGCAGTCAGGATCGTCTAGAATTTGACAGGATCATATGAGATCTGACAAGATCATCTGAGATCTGATGAATTCATCAGACGAATTCATCAGAGACTTGCAAACAGAGAAATAGGTGCAAAATACAGAAAATGCAACTATCCTAATAGAGGGAAACAATGTAAAATGACAGCAACAATATTAAACTAAAACTTAAAAATAGAAACAAGAATGAATTATGCTAATTAGATAATAATTATGATTTAATCATGCATTTGATCTAGATGGGTGAACTCCAAAATGCAGAATAGCATAAAATACTGAATAAACTAGCTAATTTGCAGAATAAAACAACAGAGAAAAGATGGAGAAATGCAAACTTTAGGCACTGATTGCCTCAATGTTGACTGCAGTCGAAATCGTCTCGCATTGGTACGAAATCGTCTCTGATTCGACAGGATCACCTCCGATCTGAACAGGATCATCGACGATGATGTAAGCTTGCTCCGGCTGAAAAACAATAAGGTACCTACAACAAAATTGTATAGAACTACTGCAAAATAGAAACTTAGGATGTTTTATCGTATGAGAAGTCAAGTTACAGAGAATTTCAGCCAGGGGGGTGCTAAGGGGAAGGCTTAGGATTAAATAGGCTTAGGAGGGAGGTTAGGAGGTTGGAGATCATCCCTATTTGGGAGATCTCCAACGGGGAGGGTCTCTAATGGTGCAGACACGCTTCTGCCCGGATTAGAGACCCGTTGGAATAGAAGCTAATTGTGCAAAATCAGTTTTGAGACAAGATCGTCTGGACGTCCTAGCCCAGATGAAATCGTCAGATCTGGGGCGATATCGTCTGATCGGCGACGATATCGTCAAACGGTCAAAACAACCTCTAAAAATGGCACGAAAAAGGGGGAAACGGATTACCCGACGGTTAACGGGCGGTTTGGGAGGTTAAAATTTGAATTTAAATTATTTACTAGAGTAAATGTAATTATTAAGATTTTACTGCGCCAATTTTAGGGTGCTACATTTTGCCCCCTCTTTAGCGAATTTTCTGAAGAAAATGCGTTAAAGATGAGTTCTTCTCGATCTACGAGAAAGCAAAAATTATTCCCATTTTTAGGCGACGATTCTTGGTCGAATCGTACGACAACTTACTATGGTGCCCCCTCCGTGTTTTTACCCAAATCGAACGTTTGAGGTAAAAACGCGAAAAAGAAAAATTTATTTTTGAATTATTTTTGAATAAAATTAAGAAAAATAGGGTAAAACCCTAATTCATTTTTACTGGTTTTAGAGCTCTGGAAGCAAAAATGGTGGAGACGACGCACAGATCGACAGAGGTCCGACGCGGGCTATGGGTAAGAGTCTAAACTTAGTTTAGAGTGCTTTAATTTGAATTTACATGCTTTTTAGGTGAATTTTAAATGAATTTTGAGCATCGCGACCGTTTTTGGGCCGTCGACATCGTCGGGACGAAATCGTCTCGATTTCGACGAAATCGTCTCAAGTTCGCCGATTTCGTCTAAGGGCGAAATCGGCGAAAGGGGGACGATTTCATCAAATTAGGGACGATTTCGGCTTGCAAAATCGGAGACGATTATGCTCAAATTTGGGACGATATCATCCAATAGTGGGCGATATCATCATTTGATGAAATTGAACTTTATTTTAACTTGCATTTTTAATCACTTGAATTGTTATTAATGATTGTTTGTTGTTTTGTTGTTTATGTTGTAGAGAGGATTGCTAAAGAGCAGGGAATGGAAATATGGAGGTTTGAGAGATGACTTGGCCGCTCTAACACGAGCAGAGCGGGATCGACTGGCACAGGCCGGACTTACATACATGTGGCGGAAATGCCACAAGTGTCTACAGACATGGGGCTACTGACAACCCTAGCAGAGGTGGTATTCGGGTTCTTCCTATTTCTGGCTACCGACAGGGGAGATGACTCCCACACTAGAGGATGTATGGAGGATTCTGAGGATCCCCATACAAGGACGGTTGATCACTCCTACGGCCAATCAGGGCCATGCTATGGGGCGGTTGTGTGGTGACCCGAGCTTCGCCCTGGAGAAGGGCGGAGTTAACATCGAGGCACTACGTCAGATGCCTGGGGCATCTAGACTCACACAGGTTTTAGCTGGAGTGGTTGGTGGACTTCTGCTGTGCCACCAGAGCGGGTGCAGGGTACCATGGATGCTAGCAGATGTGATCTACGATATGCGAGACCATGGTTACAGATTTTCTTGGGGCAGCTTTGTTCTATGTCGGTTGTACAGGATCCTACATGGGGTCGTGTACAAGGGCGGTCGATGTCTAGTTATGACATCGCTCCTATAGGTTTGGTGCTGGGAGCACATTGCAGTGCGAAGGCCGATAGGGCTTCCTCTGATAGGGATTGACGGGGAGAGGCCCCGAGTTTTCTATTGGTGGCTCCAGAGAGGGTCACAATGGCGGATTGATCTTATCGATGTCTCGAAGACTACTGGATGACCTTGTCCCGGACCAGATCACCTGGAGGCCATGGCGAGAGCACCTAGGGTGGGCCGAGGATGGACAGGAGCTAGCTCATGTCAGGCAAGTTTGTTGGCTTTGGATGGAGAGGGGAGAGGTGGAGCTCCACCGCTACGACCGAGTTTTGCGACAGTTCGGTCTACAACAGGGGATCCCATCTCTCAAGGATTATGAGTTTTCTCGGACTATCCGGGATAACACCACAGTGAGCGGGGCTCCAGACATGCAGCGCTTCTGGAGTCAGGACTCGGACGATGCCCCCATTCAGCCAGTGGATGGGGATGACGCAGGGGTAGCAGATGGCTATGATGCCTGGTATGCAGGCATCTGCCCTCCTCGGATGACGAGGGCTCAGGGTTCGATACACGTAGTTGTGCATCGGATAGGGAGGCGATGCTAGGCGGCTATGGAGGTGGCCTAGGGTCACAGCGAGAGAGAGCTAAGGAGGCCACAGGCATAGGAGAGGCCACGATAGCGGGAGAGGAGGGAGGCGAGACCCCCTTCTCCATAGAGAGAGAGGCCACCATCGCTCGATAAGGGCAAGGGTGTCGACACAGGGGAGAGTAGCGAGACAGTGACTCTTCGAGCAGAGACGATCCATCTCCAGGCATAGGTGCAGACCCTACAGGAGGAGGCTGCACGACATTGAGCTAAGGTTACATAGCTCAGAGACGAGATTGCACGCCTCAGGGCACGAGGCGGAGGGGCGAGCACTAGGGAGCTGACACGGGCTATTGCCCAAATTACTTTCTATCAGACATTGTACTATCAGCTGGTGCCAGAGGAGGATAGACTACCCCTGCCAGCTAACATCGCAGATCCGATCAGGATCGGGTCATCGAGGACTTCATCCCGATCGACGACTAGGACTCGCAGTACTACACATACTACGATGGGGCCACCTCGTCCACCTTAGGGTGGGGGAGGAGATGAGGCTGAGAGCTCGAGGGGTTCTCGAGGCTAGACTACTGCACGACATTGTACAGATTGAGACATAGAGCATTTATTATTATTTTTTTTGATAGAGGATTGAGTATGCCGAGGTACAGATTGTGGCATACCAATCCAATTTTGATATGATGTATATATACTGTTGATATATATGAGATGAGATATTTTTTGATCATATGACTTGTGTTATGTATTTTTATGATGCTTTTATGTTTGATTGATTAATTTGATGATTGGATTGAGGATTCATGAAATTATGTCATTTTGAAAATTTATAATTTTGATGTCATGTTGTAATATTTTAAATGAAATAATCTGATGTAACAAATTGGTTGTTTGTGATGTAATGTGATAAAAAATAAAAAGAGACTTCTAACAATAATTTCAAAGGACATTGTCGCTATTATAGACCATTTCATGGAGTTCGCTGCTCACTCGGTCGTCAAGCTAATCCCAGTATAGAAATATTGTTAAAAGTAAAAGAGTGCTTAAGAGACTGTCTTAAGACTTTGGTGCAATGGTGCAAATGATGATGATGATGGTTTGTTTTTCAGATTTTCATGAAAATAGTATGCATGAAATAATGTTAAAATGATTTTTGCTAGGCATAAATTCCTAAGTGTGATAAATTTTTTGGATAATTCCTTAGGAATTATACCATCATTGCAAATTTGAAGGTTGACATAATGACATGAAATAATGAAAATGTGTTTGCTTTTTAAAAGCATAATTTGTGTAACATAATGATTTAAGTCATATGGTTTTTCATGATTTTTAAACAAATGGGGAATAAAAATTGTTACAATGGTTTGCGCTAGGCATAGAATATGTAGGTATAGACTTATACCATCATCGCGAAAATCCAAAAAGAGATAGTTTTATTGCATGATTGATTTTTAATTTGTGAAAATATGAAGATAAGGACTTGCGCTAGGCATAAAATTCCAATTTTGGTTTTGGAACTATACCATCGTCGTGAAAGTCGACCAGATATATATGTTTTGATTGTATAGTTTTGAAAGAAATTTTGATTTTTCTATTATATAGTTGTCTTTATGCTAAACAACTGTACTTGAAAGAAGAAAATGAATTATTTCAAACAATTTGCAAAATATTTCAAAGTACCTTAAAGACAAAAGTTAGATTTATAAGGAATCCCATGTGCATATGTGAATTCATTTCCAATCTTGATTTATCATAATGATACACAAAATCTCTCAAATATAAAATGTGTGTGCAATTGCATAGTTCATTTACCAGTTTTGAGCAAGATAATATGATACAAGTGATTTGAAGAAACCAAATAAGTGTTCATTAACCATGATGTAGATGCATATAACCATACTAGACTACTATGTAGGTCGGATTATCAAGAGCTAGCTAATCCATAAGCGGACATAGGTCTGTACAAAAGAAGGTCGCTAATGTGACAGACATATCGCCATGCTAGGAGTTACCCAAGGCCAAGCAGGTTGGGCACAAACCACCTGTTATGGGGCTTACCTCACAGTTTTCGAATAATTGAGAATTCCAGGGATTCAAGCTCATCAACCCTTCTTTTCTTTTCAAAGGGTAGGGAAAAGGGATTTTATTGCTTTTGCTTTTGCTTTCTTTTGCTTTTCTTTTCTTTTTCTTTTTGTATTTTTGCTTGATAATTGAGATAATGCTTGAAATATTGCTGTAATGATATAAAATAACATTTTTTTGTCCTTTTCTTTTTCTCTTTTTCTTGAACTTTGCCTTTTGTTCTATACTAGGGATACTTGCTCAGATTAGCTGTAGAGCAAGGGATTTTTATTCTGGGTAGGGGTGAGCTTGTCCTTTTGCCAATTCTCAAAGATTCTAGACCATGTGCATGATAGGATAGTAGGGGAAACTTTTCGCTCAAGAAACCACTTCTACTATGTAGCAAAGCATGGAAATTACAAATATAATCATTTTATTGTGAAAAGATGTGCTTGGTTTAAGTAAATAACAAGATCAATTCTCTATGCTCAAACTTTATTTAATTGAATTTTGTGGACTTTGATATAAGAGAGATTAGTAATCATGCCGAGATAAAATCAAGATATTTATTTTTGTGTTTGTGAAAGTGAGGGATTCCAAATAAATGCTAATTTATCCAAAATAATTTGAAACATATAACTGCAATAATTGTAAGAAAATATATATAAATGATTTTTGAGAAGTTTTGAGAATGTTGACTCTCTCTTTCTTCTTTATTTTGTTTTGGTTTCGAAAGAGTCAAGAATATTGCTGTTTTTATTTATTTTTATTTTTTATCATTATTATTTTTTTTATTTTTGAAAAAAAAATTAACAAGTGCCATAAATAAATGCAACAAATAGTTTTGAAGATTTTGATGATTATGAATGTTTTTGGTGTTTTTGAATTTATAAATTGAAAGAAATACAAGATAGTGATATATACAAATATATACATGGATGAAATGACCAAATTTTATACATAGTAACGTTTAAGATGCAAAATATTCATGGGTTCTTTAAGTTCTTTACCATCTAAGGTAGATAATTTGTATGCTCTCGATTCAAATTTAGCAGTGATAATGTATGGTCCAAGCCAGTTGGGCTCAAATTTACCTTTAAGGCTTGTAGTTGCATTAGTATTTTTTTGATTTTGAGGATTTTGATTTTTTTGTATTTTGATTTTAATTTATGAATCGAAATTGGTGGTATATACAAGATGATCTATATACACTATACAAGGTTATTTGAGTATAGCATGTCTAAGGTTGCTTCAAAATCAAAGGAGGTTTTGAAGGATAATCTGGTTGAGGTGAAGGTAAGGACAAAAGATGATAAATAAAAGGTAGTGATAACAAAAGCTTTGTTATAATGTAGAATAATGTAGAAAAAGATTTGACTTTTATATGTGTAAAATTGATCATGTTACAAAATAAAATGTAAGAAGGATAAGAAAGTTCTTCATTCTTATCACTATATTCCAAATCTTGATAATATGGAAGGAGCAGATGTAGATGTGAAAGATATGCATGGATGTTATTTGGTAAACAAGGATGATCATATATGGATGAAGAAAAGTGAGAAATAGAAAATAATTTTGATAACAGAGAATGTATGGAACTTGATGTTTCAACCGTTAAATATTCTTTAAATGGTGTTGGGTCACCATGTATGGTAACATTTTTATTTGCAAGTTCAAACTTCAAACATTGGTGAAGAGTGGAAGGGACAATCCTCATTGTATGCATCCAAGGACTTCTAAGAAGTAGGTTGTACGGTGAAGGGAAATATGCTACATAAAATAAAATATCCAGGATCTTGGATCCAATATTAAAGGGAAGAATTATAGTACCTTGAGCTTCTTGAATTTCATTGTTAAAAGATTTTATAATAACATTTGATTCATTACTATCTTCTTCCTTTGATTTGAGTTTTTGGAATAATTGATAAGTGCATAAATTAAGAGAGGAGCCATTATCTACCATGATAGTTTTAACAGGTGTTTCTTTACTAGATCCTGTAATGTAAAGATAGTAGTCTTCTTGTGGAGTAGAGGAAGGAATCTCCTCATCATAGAATGAAATATGGTTAACCTCAAGAGGGTTTATACCATTAATTATGTTCTTAGAGAAAATATGATGAGGAACAAATTGTTGGCTAGGTATTTTGAACAAAATTTCCTTGTGATAAATTTGTAACACTTCTAAAAGGGATATCTTTGCTTGAGTATTAATCACTTGTTGTTGGCTATCAAAGTGGATTTCAGATTGAGATTTTGATTCTAAAGATGAGCTTTCTATGCTTACATTCCATTTTGGATCATTCTCTAGAGCCAAAGATAGTTTTGAAGGTTGGTCAAATGAGGAATCCATATCTTGAATATCAGATTGAGTTGATTGAACTTGAGGTTGCTCATTTGTAGTTTTTGTTACAATATTAATAATATCATCATGATGGGACACATTAACATGCAATATTTGATTGGTTTCTTGTTGTTGATAATTGAATAGGGGTTCTTGGGAGATCCCCATGTCTTGATTGATTATTGGTATTTGTTGTGTAGGAGTTTGATTGTTTAATGGAGATTTATAATCAGTTGTAGATTGTAATTCCTTTATATTAAAAAGACCCTCATCAATCAAATCTTGAATTGCACATCTTAAATCTTTACAATTTTGTGTCATATGTCCATCTACTCTATGATATTCACAATGTAGCTCAGGTTTAAACCAATCTGATGTGGTATCAAGTTGTCTTATGGAAGGGAGTTCAATCTTATTTGTGTCAAGTAAATACTTGAGAATTATATCCATTGGTTGATTGAGCTTAGTGAATTTACGTGATGAAGGTTTTTGAGAGGTTTTTGATAAATGCCTTAGGACTTTCGTCATAAAAGGACCTAATGGTTTCTCACCTCTAATTTCTTTATTATGGGTAGAATGATGACAGGAAGATTGTGAAGCATGAGGTGAGTGCATGGTAGAATTGGAAGAATAAGTATTTTCTTGTTGAAATGGATGTGTTGTATTGAGAGAAGAATATTGAAAAGGTGGTGGAGGATTGTATGTGGATCGATAGACATAATATGGATATATGGGAGAATAGATAATATCGTTATGAAGAGGATTGGCAAAGGGATTGTCTTGTTGGGTTATGGATGAAAAATGAGAAGAGTGTGATGGAGGTGATGTTGAATAGGGATGAGGTTGGTCATAATCAACAAATGTATTTGGCTGAATTCTTCCAACATTACTGATGGGCTCATATTGATTTGAGTAAAAACTCATGGTTTCTTTAGTACTTCTAAAAGTAATATTTAATATCTACTATTTAGAATTGAATCTAAAACATATAAACTTGAAATGATGATTTTGTTATTTTTTTTCTTTGTATACATACATATATATATTTTTTTGTTTTTTTTTGTTTTCAAAAGGTTTACAATGCATTCACGTCGGGTTCACCAAAATGTACTGCGACATCCTTTTCACATCCCCCTTACGGGCACGAATCCTATAGCCTGAAGGTAAAGGTGTGAAAAATTTGGAGTGATACAGTGTGCTTCAAACACGTATATTTCACAACAACCTTCATCATCAAATAATTCAATTTTTCAAACTAAAATAGGGAAAAATCCAAGAGACATTTAAAAATGTGATGGATGATATCCACCTCATCCCAACTCTACATCAACTAGAAGAAGGTTCTCACATGCTAATTGAAGAATCTATAGATGTGAACCTTAGTCAAGACGTGAACAATCCCCATATTGTCAAAAATGCAAAATATTTATCCATAGAAGAGAAAGAATGCATAATAAACATGCTAATGAAAAATAAAGAAGTATTTGCATGGTCATACAAAGACATGCCAGGTTTAGATCCAAACCTGGTAGTCCACAACCTTACACTAGCACATGATGCAAAGCCTTTCAAACAAAAGCATAGGAAAGTTCATCCAACAGTCGCATTAATTATGAAAGAAGAGCTACAAAAGTTGTTAGATGTTCATAGTACCAATTGATTACCCAAAATGGCTTTCAAATATGGTATCAGTTCGTAAACCGAATGGAGGGATACGCGTATGCACTAATTTTTGAGACTTAAACAAAGCGTGTCCTAGAGATAATTTTTCTTTGCCTAATATCGACCAATTGGTAGATTCTTATGCTGGTCATAAAATGTTTTCCTTAATGGACGATTTCTCGGGATCCAACCAAATTCGAATTAATCCTGAAGACTAACACAAGACAACATTTACAACATCCTAGGGGACATTATGTTATAGAGTGATGCCATTTGGAATCAGAAATGCAAGAGCTACATACCAATGAGCTATGATGTACATATTTCATGATTATGTGCATAATATTATCAAAGATTATGTAGATGACTTGATTGCTAAATCTAAGACACGTCTTGAGCACATCAATGTACTAGAAAAAGCATTCGATCAGTTGATAGAACACAAAGTAAGGTTAAATCCTAAGAAGTGTGTATTTGGAGTTACATCAAGAAAACTTCTAGGATTCATTGTCTCCAAGCAAGGCATTGAAGTGGATCCAGGTAAGGTAAAAGCAATATTAGAAATGCCACCTCCAAAAATATTGAAAGAGTTTCGTATTTTATAAGGAAATATTCAATCTATCCGATGATTCATCGCACAACTCTCAGATAAATGCAGGCCTTTCAATCACTTGTTACAAAATGGAGTGATATTTTCATGGACAACTGAATATCAACAAGCATTTGATGACATAAAGAAGTATCTGGCATCACCACCAGTTCTTACACCACATAGATCAAGAATCCCTTTTCACCTATACATTTCTACAAAAGAATTTGCACTAGGGACTATGCTTGCACAAAATAATGAAAAACATAAAGAGCAAGCAATTTACTATATTAGCCGAACAATGGTAAGTTACAAAACAAGATATGCTTATGTCAAAAATTTATGCTTAGCAGTGGTTTTTACCACCAAGAAACTTAGATATTACATGCTAAGCAATACTACCTATGTCATACCTAGATAAAATCCTCTGCGATACATGATGAATCGCACATACAACAACACTTGTAATGCTAAATGGATAATGCTTTTAACCAAATTTGATATTGAATTCATAAGTCAAAAATCCATAAAAGATCAAATGATAGCTGATCAACTAGCATAAGCTTCGCTACATAATGATAAACCACTAATCATTGAACTTCCAGATGATTCAATATTCTCTGTCACAAAATAAGAATAGTTAATTTCTCCTGAGGAAGAAGCAGACATGACTATGTTCTTTGATGGGTCTAAATGCGATAAAGGAAAAAGTATGGGAGTCATGTTTTATACACCTGAAGGAATACCAATTATTTTATCATTCAAACTCGACTTCACATGCACCAATAATAATGCAGAGTATGAAGCCTTAATCTTAGGTCTTCAATCAACTATAACAATGGGCATAAAAATACTAAGCATTTTTGGTGATTCTCAACTAGTTGTATACCAAGTAAAAGGAGAATACCAGTGTAAAGAACCCGTATTAAAGCAATACCATGAAGTAGCAACAAATTTGCTAGAGAAGTTTGACTGGTAAAAAATTAGTAACTTACCCCGGTACACAAATAGATTCATGGATGCAATGGCATATTTAGGATCTCTCATCCCTAAAAATGAGCATGGAGAAGTACAACCACTAATCATAACAACAATGTCAAAATCATCAATTCAAAAAGTAGAACCTATAAGTGAGAAGAACGCCTATTTGATACATGTTGAACCTTACAATTTTTACCTTGATGAGATAAAAGACTTTCTCAAGTCTAGAATACTCCCAGTAGAAATGACACGAACTAAAAAAAGAACATTCAAACAAAAATCAATTCATTTTACTCTATTGGGGGATGTGTTATACAAACATGGGTATGATGGAATATTATTACGATGTTTAGATCCGATTTAAGAAGAACGAGAAATAATAGAAGTCCATGATGGTAATTGCAATGGCCACTTTAGTGGAATGGCCATTGCAAAGAGAATACTATGCATGGGATACTATTGGCTGACCATGGAAAATGACTATTGCAAATATGTAAAAAAGTGTCAAAAGTGCCAATATCATGCAAATTTGACTCATGTACCATTGCACACATTATAACCCATTCAAAGTATTTGGACCTTTTCACAATGGGTCTCGATTTGATTGGTAAAATATCACCTACTTCATCAAGACAACATAAGTTCATCATAACCATGTCAGAATACTTCACAAAATGGGTGGAAGCAATTCCAATGACCACTACGACTAGACCTCGAATAGCGGAGTTTATAATTCAGCATATTATATATCATTTTGGAATACCCTCAAAAATAATTTTTGATAATGGGAAGTCATTTAAGAATAAGGCTGTTAGAGCATTGTGCAACAAATTCAAAATTCAACACAATTTCTCCACACCTTATTACCCACAAGCAAATGGGTAAGCTGAAGCAACCAACAAAACAATGGTATCCATTCTCAAGAAAATGGTCAAAGAAAATCATCGATATTGGCATACTCAAATTCCTTTGGCATTATGGGCTTATAGAACAAGCATCATAATGCCAATGGGAGTGACACCATTTTCACTAGTTTACGGTGTTGAAGTTATATTACCTTTAGATCTCAAGATACCTTCCTTGCGAATCGTATTACATGAATTTATGGAAGATGAAACAACCAGACAATCACGTCTTGACCAATTGACACTTATTGATGAAAAACGTATCAATGCTTTAGATCACTTACGAGTATAGCAATACAGAGTCAAATGTGCTTATAATGCAAAAGTCCATCCTCACAAATTTCAAGTGGGGGACCTAGTGCTCAAAGAAAATAAAAAAATACCAATGCATTGCCACACTTGAGAGATAAATTTGCAGCTAATTGGTTAGGCCCGTACATTGTAAAGCATAAATTGGGACTAGGAACATATAGACTTGCCAACTTCGAAGGAGAATTGGAGCTAGAACCACTAAACATAATGCACCTAAAGGTATTTTATACATGAAATGACTTGCAAGATATGTATATATATGTACATGGCTAAAAAAAAGAAAAAAAAAGAATTTTTATTTCTAATAATTAGTTACATTGTAAATAGAAATGTTATGACTAGCACTTAGCATATTGCATTTGCATATTACAATGCTTAGCCTGTAATATATCCCAATCCTTCTCTATCCACTGAGGAGGGGAATCCTCATCACCACCATCCCCATCACCACCCTCATCACCATCACCACCAGCCTCCTTAGGCTGCTAAAAATTGGTGCCCATGTCAGCTCTCGAAGAACTACCTCGTCGGTGCTTCACCGACCAGGGAAACCATCCTCCCATATTTGCATCATCACCACTCCCATCATCATCTACAATGAAACTTGAAGTCTAGAGAGGCTGGTCATAAAAATAGGCATCATACTCAAGGGTGGTACCCACATCATCCAAGTCGGGAACCTCTAAGTCAGAGTCATTAGAAGGATCATCAACTCACTAAAATTTGAGAGCAATAGGTAATCCTAACTCGTCACCCCACCACTTGTAGGTCACAGGTGCATCAACAACATCCTGGACTAGTCCAAATTGACATTGCACTCTAGAAAATTGAATAAACTCCATCTCCCTCAAATGGGCACCAACAACTCATCGTCCTCACCTGATGCGATGAAGCTCTACTGCATTCGTCACCCAATCCAGACCCCTCCATGGCCACCAACTAATCAAATATTTGGTAAGAGAACTAAGGATATATTTGTACTCTGAGGCACCCACCACTGGATGACTAAGCTCCTCACTAAGTAGCCATCTATATGAAAGGAGAAGTGGAATTGATAGTGCAAGGGATACCAACAAGTCAACCAATGATAATATGCTCCCATGACCAAATTTGGAGTATCAAACTACAGCCTAGGCCCTTCTGCCCTTGCCTCTTAACCTCATATAACTCGTTTTAAACCTCACAAAGAATAGCGGGAGCCCATGCCAATCATCGAGGATCAGATATCAGATCTAGGAAAATCTATACCTGGTTCCATGGGATCCTCGATCCCATAGAATTGAGAAACAATATGTTTTCAATATATACATAATAAATATTGAAAGCACCCCCAAGCTACCGATCATATACAGATCCAAGTACGCTATGCCACACCTACTGCAATTGACGTCCCACATCTTGCCAAACACAAGAAATAGAGCCACCTTCTTGTCAAGGCCAACCCAAACAACAAGACCCTTGACAGGGACACAAAAAATCTGGTAAATATCCTCAAGGGTAATAGTAAGCTCCCTCGTAGGAAGCTGGAAGGTACCTCTGCCAGGATCCCAGTGCTCAACAAGCATCGAAATATCCTCATCAGCCTGAATGGTGCCTAACCGCCCGCAACCATCAAGATTGATAGTATGGTGGAGAGCCCAGTCGTCGTCGAAAAGTGCCTTCCGCACCTTCCAGATAGTCATTGGCCACCTATGCCGAGCATCCAAGAGCTTAACCTGAAAAGAACACACAATAAAAATTCCAACAAAAACAAAATCAAAACAAAAAAAATGAGAAAATAAGAAAAAATTTCACCTACACCTAGGTGATAAAAAAAAATCAAAACAACAGAAACAAAATCAAAACAAACAAAAATAAAAAACAAGAAATTTTTTCACCTACACCTAGGTGATAAAAAAAAATCAAAACAACAGAAACAAAATCAAAACAAACAAAAAAAAACAAGAAAATTTTTCACCTACCCCTAGGTGATAAAAAACAATAAAAACAAAAAAAAAATCAAAACAAACAAAACAAAACAAGAAAAATTTTCACCTACCCCTAGGTGATCAAAAACAACAAAAACAAAAACAAAATCAAAACAAACAAAACAAAAACAAGAAAAATTGTCACCTACCCCTAGGTGATAAAAAACAATCAAAACAACAAAAACAAAAACAAAAAAAACAAAACAAAAACAAGAAAAAATTTCACCTACCCCTAGGTGATAAAAAACAATCAAAACAAACAAAACAAAAACACATTTTTTTTTTTTACCTACCCCTAGGTGATAAAAAATAAACAGAAACAAGCAAACAAAAAAAACAAAAACAAAAAAACAAAAATAACAAAACAAACAAAATTCATAAAAAGAAAACAAAAATTAATTACCAGCCCCACTTAATTAAACACAAACATGTTCATTACCAGCCCCGCTTAATTAAACACAAACAACATGTTCATTACCAGCCCCGCTTAATTAAACACAACAAACATCCAAAACAAAAAAAAAAAGAAACAACAAACAACAAAGAAAACAAACAAAATCCAAAAAACAAAGACCACCTACCTCGGCATACCGGGCACCGAATTTTGCTCCAGTTGAGCCACCACCACCACTTCCCTCACCAAGCTCCATCTCGCTCATCACTCTAACGAATCTCAAAAATACAACTAGCAGAATGACCATTGAAAGCGACATCAAGCCTTTAAATAGTGGCTTTTAATGGTGAAAAATGTGCACCCATATTTTTAGTGGAGTGTCAAAACGTAAACTCGCAGTTTGTGGCACAAAAACGCATTCCCATGGTTATGAGGTGAAAAATGCCCACCCGCAATTACCACCAGGAAAACTGCAACTTAGCGGTTACAAAAAAAAAAAAAGCAAAATCCAAGGTTAAATGACGCCTACTCCGTGGGGTTACAAAACACGGTAAGTTCAAATCAAGCAAATGCACATTGGAATTGCTAACAGTCACTAGGACAAGCAACTAGGATGATTGGTTCCTTTTTACTTCATTTCATGCATGTCAGAAAAACCAAAGGATAATCTGCAAAATAACTTAAACAACTTAGAACGACATAAAAAAAATAATGCTACCAATTGGCCATTGGATCTCAATTGTTACCCACTCGCTAATCAAAGGGGTAAACATGCAAACCAAAACTTCATTTACAAATAGTCGTCCATTTTACCACACCAAAAGAGAGTGAGTCCATCCATCCAATAAAGTTAAATGTCATCAGTTTTTGTACTACACTGTATTGTACACAACGCAGTACAAAAAGGGATAACTATAGACACTAAAATCCAACACCTTCAAAACCACATCTACCACCCCACCATAAAATCTTGCATAATAAAATTATATGCCTAAGTCTAAAATTAGGGATATAAAATCCTATACATTATCCTATTTTCATAATTTATTAAATCTAGAAAATCACCCTAGGATACCCTGTCTACCCATTGGACATGTGTCCTAGACACTTCATCCAACACCCCTGCCACATCTTACCCACTCCTATCCCTCTTGTCCTTGCATATAAGACATATTCCAACACCCATGCCACAACTCATTTGTTGTTGTCCCCTTGTCCCTTCACATAAAACAACATCCCACATCCCACTCCACTTGAAGCCCCATCACCCTAGTTAACTCAGGCACACTTAATGACTCACTGTAACTGCCCCTTCTACCTGGAAGTTCATATTTGCCACTTGGCAAGTTAGGCTTACCACCTCTCATTCCCCTCCAAAGCCCTAGGAAGCCTATAAAAACACCATTAGTCCACCAAATAGAGGGAGCTAAATTTACATACTGACAAGCTGCCAAAATTGATGTAGACCAACGAGAAATTACGAAGCACGAGCTTTGTTTTGACCATTGGTTTGAATCTTGAGGTGACATGTTCTTCAGCCAAAATCGCTCGTCCATGGTTCCATAGTCAAAAATGTGCATGCACGGTTTCACAACCGCAGATCCATGGTTTCCAGTTCCCTATCACGCGTCCGTAGTTCTACAGTACCGAGCACGAAATCACACGCACATCAAAGATCTATAATAGAATTCAAATATCTTCTTAGTAAGGATTTATTTGTTGATTTATTCTATCATTTGTTTAACATAATTATCTGCTTAGGGTTTTATGCATGCATTAATCTTATTATTCAAATATAAAGGAGCTACTAATCCCTTTGCCAGTTTGAGTGTGTGCAGGTGACAGGTACTTTGGATAAGCCGCTAAAGCTAGAGTGGTCCCTTGCCAGATACCCAAGCCCAATCATCTTGGATTATGGCTAGAAGAATGAAAAACACGTGCCCCTACGAAAGCGTTGGAAGATACCTTTCCATCAGTTTTCATTCATTTGCATCAATATATAGAGAGAGAGCATTGTAAAATTATCCCAAACATACTTGGGGCAATCCAAAATTCATTCTTGTAACAAATTGTATCAAAATCAATAAAGAAATGTAATTTTGGAAAATTTTCTCTCTTTGTGTTTTATATATTTCATTGCTCAGTTCTTTTGGTTACAAATATTATAATACAATCAACCTTGGGTTATGTATAGCCCATGCTAACTCATACAATATAATATCATTTTTCCATATATCTATTCCTAGGTACCCTAACATTCCACCCTCCTTACAAATATTTCATCCTTGAAACATATGAAGAAACAAGATAATATTATTTTCTATGCAATGTTAGCAACAAGTACCAATATTGAACATCCATCCACCCAAGTGAAACATTGACTGCTGGTGGTCTTTGTTGATGTTGGTATGCTATTTTGCAACTTGAGTATACAAATTTTCTTTGTTGGCTCCATGCTTTTGTTGCTTTATTTTGATAATTTGAATGATGGGTCCACTTGTTCCTTAATTCTAATGCACCACTTTGAAAACCAGGATTACTATGCTTTTTCTATCAAACACTGACATACTTGGTGCCCTTCTGATTCCATGTAAAACCATAATATTTTTACCTTGATCTATGGCTCCAAGATTGTTTCTGCTTATGGTGGTGTGGACGGTGATATGCTGCAACCTTAACTTGATATTCTATTTTTTTGACTCCCCAACATTTAGATCCACTATTTTAAATTATTTTAAATGTTGTTCTTTCATGTTCCCTTTGTTTGGTGTATCCTTATGCTCTTCTATAAAAGCTTCCTTGGACTATGCTACTGTTATTTCCATGGAATCGATTGTTGTTGCTTCTTCTATGGACTCTATTGCTGCTATTGCCTTCTTGGATTCTATTTTAGGTTCTTCTATTTGTTTCTCTACTACCACTTCTTGTTTTTCCTTGGATCCTTGCTATTTAAGTTGAGAAATATCCTACAATATTATCTTCTGTTTCCTGTACCATAACTTCATAAGATTCTTTTGCATATTAATGTTAACAATACCCAAAGAATCCAACCAAGGATAACCAAGAACAATATCCATATCATCCATATCAAAAACATGAAGATATGAATGTGAAAAATATTTATCCATGATGATCTTCAAATATTTAAAATCTAAACATTTTCACCCTCGAGTTGTATGTCCTTACTTTTTGTTGCTTGAACCTGCAACCTCTTAGCCAAAGAAATATTAATAAAATTATATCTTCTACTATAATCAATGGAAATAATAACCTACTCCTTTTTAATTCCTCCATGAACTTACAAAATAGGTATTTTAGATGAATTTAAATACTTTTTATCATTTTCTTACTTTTGAAAATCTAAATATGTGGCTTCATTCTTCTCACTATCTTGCTTAACATTTTCCTCTTTCTCCTTCTTAAGTAATTTTATTTCTTTTAATAGTTTTCATTTTGTTTCTTAGAAACTTCCCATTCTCCTTTCATTTGATTCCACTCATTTTGAATTCCCTATAGTTTCTTTTCAAGGTTTTTAATTACATCCATCAAGCTATATATATTTTTATCTCTTCCCTCAAGATCTATCTTACAAACATCTAACTTCCTTTGTAATTGAATAGGTTCCCATTTACTCAAGAATGTTTGTTCAATTTCTTTCCAAGTGCACAATGGGTTATCCTTAATAAATATTCCTACCCATTGTAAAGCTTTTCCCCTATAAAAACTCTAAAATTAAAAGTGTAACATGCTTTCACCATGTATATATTTTACTATTTTCAACCACTCTCTCACATCAATATCATTTTCTCCATAAAAAAATTGTAATTCCATAGTTCATGCGCCAATGAAAACTAGGGTTTTATGAAAATATATATCTTCCCAATGATTTGAAGCTAAAATTCCACATAAACAAGTAGATCTACAAATTTTCTTCAAAATAAATTAAATTGCAACTGATTTGTTGACCCTAATTAACAAATTTTGTCTTCCACAAAAATCATGATTTGAAAATTCATCACTATATTTTTTCAAGATGACTGAATTCACAAGGTTGTATCTCCATCAATACTACTTGGATTCCTTCATATGACCACTCATTTTAAATCTCTTAAAATTCTGCACAAAATGATCCAAGAATTATCTGAATAAGATAAACTTTCATAGAGATATGGCTTCTGAAAGATGAGATATTGTTTCAAAAAAATCTACTATAATTTTGCAATTCCACAAAAAAATCTTCACTATTCTTAAATTGTTCACAAATATCATTAACGTAAATCATTCACCAAATAATTCATCCATAAATGAGATAGAGATAGATAATACCATTAAGGTAGGGCAACACTAATAATACTTCTTGAGGAAGAAATAACTCCATAAAACCTCCCAAGATGAGAGAACCACTTAGAGAGGGCAAAGTCCCATCATCCACTTCATGGGAAAATATAATTACATATGATTGATCTCCATGATCATGATAAATCCATTCTTTATATATCCATATTTTATTTCTACTTTGGGGAGCTGACTACTAATATAATATTATAATACAATCAACCTTGGGTTATGTGTAGCCCATGCTAACTCTTATAAAATATAATATCATATTTCCATATATCTATTCCTAGGTACCATAACATTCCACCCTCCTTATAAATATTTCATCCTTGAAATATATGAAGAAACAAGATAATATGATTTGCTAAGCAATGTTAGCAACTGGTACCAATATTGAACATCCATCCATCCAAGTGAAACATTGATTGGTGGTGGTCGTTGTTGATGTTGGTATTCTATTTTTCTTGAGTATACAAATTTTCTTTGTTGGATCTTTTGCTACTTTATTTTGATAATTTGAATGATGGTTCCACTTGTTCCTTAATGCTAATACACCAATTTGAAAACCAAGATCACTATGCTTTCTCTACCAAACACTGCCATACTTGGTGCCCTTCTGATTCCATGTAGAACCATAATATTGTTACCTTGATCCATGCCTCCAAGATTATTTATGCTCATGGTGGTGTGGATGGTGATATGTTGTAACCTTAACTTGATATTCTACCTTCTTTGACTCCTCAACATTTGGCTCCACTATTTTAAATTATTTTACATATTGTTCTTTCATGTTCCCTTTGTTTGGTGTGTCCTTATGCTCTTCTATCAAAGCTTCCTTGGACTCTACTACTGTTATTTCCATGGAATAAATTGTTGTTGCTTCTTCTATGGACTTTATTGCTACTATTGTCTTCTTGGATTATGTTTTAGGTTCTTCTATTTGTTTCTATACAACCACTTCTTATTTTTCCTTGGATCCTTGCTCCTTAAGCTGAGAAATATCCTGCAATATTATCTTCTTTTTCCTATACCATAAATTCATAAACTTCTTTTGCATATTAATTTTAAAAATACCCAAAGAATCCAACCAAGGATAACCAAGAGCAATATCCACATCATCCATCTCAATATCATGAAAATATGAATGTGAAACATATTTATCCATGGTGATCTTCAAATATTCAAAATTCTAAACATTCTCACCCTCAAGTTGTATGTCCTTAATTTTTGTTTCTTGAACCTGCAACCTCTTAGCCAAAGCAATATTAATAAAATTATATCTGCTACTAAAATCAATGGAAATAATAACCTACTTCTTTTTAATTCTTCCATGAACTTACAAAATAGATATTTTATATGAATTTAAATACTTTTTATCCTTCTCTTACTTTTGAAAATCCAAATATGTGGATTCATTCTTCTCACTATCTTCCTTAACATTTTCCTCTTTCTCCTTATTGAGTAATTTTATTTTTTTTCATAGTTTTCATTTTTTTTCTTGGAAACTTCCCATTCTCCTTTCATTTGATTCCATTCATTTTGAATTCCCTATAGTTTCTTTTCAAGGTATTTAATGACATCCATCAAGCTATCTATATTTTTATCCCTTCCCTCAAGATCTCTCTTACAAACATCTAACTTCCTTTGTAATTGAATAGATTCCCATTTACTCAATAATGTTGGTTCCATTTCTTTCCAAGTGCACAAGGGTTATTCCTAATAAATATTTCTACCCATTGTAAAGCTTTCCCACCAAAAAACTCTAAAATCAAAAGTGTGACATGCTTTCACCATGTTTATATTTTACTATTTTCAACCACTCTCTCACATAAATATCATTTTCTCCATAAAATTTTTGTAATTCCATAGTTTGTGCCCCACTCAAAACTAGGGTTTTATAAAAATATATATCTCCCTACTGATTTGAAGCTAAAATTCCATGTAAACAATTAGATCTACAATTTTTCTTCAAAATAAAATAAACTGCAATTGATTTGCTTACCCCAACTAACAAATTTTGTCTTCCAAAAAATCATGATTTGAAAATGTGTCACTACACTTTTTCCAGATGTCTAACTTCATAAGGTCTTATCTCTCTCAATACTACTTGGATTTCTTCATATGATCACTCTTTTAAACCTCTTAAAATTCTACACAAAATGATCTAAGAATTGTCTAAATCGGATAAAATTTAGTAGAAATATGGCTCCTAAAATATGAGACATTTTTTTTCAATTTACCCTAATCTATAATTCCATAGAAAAAATCACCACTATTCCTAAATCGTTGCTCTGATACCACTTATTATAAAACTGTATTCTCATTAACATATATCATTCACCAATATGCAAACATACCAAATCATTCATCCACTAATAATTATCCACAATAACAATTCATAAATGAGACAAATATAGATAATACCCTTAAGTTAAGGCAACACCAATAATACTTCTTAAGGAAGGAATAACACCATAAGATCTCCTAAGATAAGAGCACCACTTAGAGAGGGAAAAGTCCTATAACACAATTCATGGGCAAAGACAATGACATATGATTGATATCCATGATGATTACAATGATAAATATCCATTATTTATATATCCATATTCTATTTCTACTTTGGGGATCCAACTATTAATATAATATTATAATACAATCAACCTTGGATTATGTGTGGCCAATGCCAATCCTTATATAATATAATATCATTTTACCATATCTATTCCTAGGTACCCTAACATTCATTTTGTGCATTTATTAGATCTTAGAATAGGTAGTTGGGCACAAAATTTATTATTTTTGTGAGCTTTAATATATAACTAAATCAATGTTGGTAATACAAAACCATATTGATATTGAGAATGATATATATATGTACAACTAAATGGCATTTTGTAACAACCCCAAAATCTAACCAACATGAAATAATTTTTTTAAGAGACTTGTTAAGGTTCTCAAGAGTATCCATGGTATACATACAATGGCTAGACATACCATATTTTCAGTCTAAGATGCTACAAACATCACTCGAGTGGACAAGAGAGGCCAAGCTCTTGTAGGTAACTAGGATTTATCTTGTATACCTCTATAGTATAGAGGACACTTTTAAAAGGTCTCCCCATATTTTCTAGCATTATCCATAAATGCAGACTTCTTAACCTTAATGTTAGGATTATTTACTTCTCAGTACTTAGAGAAGGGGACACCAATTCCTTCTTCTAGCCATAAGTTAGTCTATGTTGGGTCCTTTAGGCATAATGCCTAGTCTAGTTTAACTGCACCTCCGAAGTGATCCCTTAAACTTCATGCTTGTCTTCCCCATATTTGCAATGGATAACTAAGTAAAAATCACTTTGCATGAATACTATCTTATCTTAAGATTTTAAATAAATATACTAAAACCTTTAGATCAAAGCATTAGCTCCAACAACATGGAAAAACCATAAATTCAATAATCAATATAACACCATGAAAACATTCAAGTAAAGGTTTACATTTACAAATGAAAGGTCTTTGTTTCTGTTACAATAAATCCTCTTTCACCAAGAGCAAATTTTCAAACTAAGCCTTTGCATTATTTCATAAAACAAAAGAAGAAATCATCATCTTGATCTGTCATCTTATTCCTTCGAACTCCATAGAAATTTTTTAGGAAGAAAGAGATTATAAAATCTCATATGTAGGTATGAATGCATCTCTAAATGATTCTTGCATAATAATCACAAGCAAAAGAAGCCCATACTTCATATAGAAATATTTTCCACAAATATTTTCTATCACTATTCAACCATGCATTACTAGATTTATTTTAATAGAGCAACACATGCATAAGAATCCCATACTTCTTTCTAAAATATTTTCCACAAATATTTTTTTATCAATACTTAACCCCTGCATAAGTTCTCTTCATCAATAAAGGAACAAGCACTTGAATCAATCATTGAAGGATTACTTTTGTTGAATCCATCATGAGATCCAAAATACCACTTAGATAATTTAAAACCAATAGATTGGAAAATAAAAAATTATTAGTTTAATCTAAGAGTCTATGATTATAGAAAATGATCTAGAACAAGAACTTGAATCAATCATTAGTTTTATCAATACTCAACCCCTGCATAAGTTCTCTTCATCAATAAAGGAACAAGCACTTGAATCAATCATTGAAGGATTACTTCTGTTGAATACATCATGAGATCCAAAATACCACTTAGATAATTTAGAACCAAAAAAATTGGAAAATAAACAATAATTAGTTTAATCCAAGAGTCTATAATTATAGAAAATGATCTAGAAAAAATGGCCAGTTGCAAAAATTGTTCTATTGGGTCTGCTGATTTTCAAATTCCAGAGGGTGGGAAGGAATTTTTTTCAAATTTTTAAAGGGTGCAAGGATGGTGGCTTGGAAATTCTTTTGGATGCTCAAACAGTGCCTTCTCTGGTGGTCCTTGAGGAATTTTTGTCTCTCACTCATGGTGAAAAATATATTGCTTTTTGGGGTGACGCTTCACCCTTCAAAGATCCTCCTTTTGGGCTCCCTTTGAATGGGGGATCTTTGGTCAAAAACCATCCTTTGCTAATGTTATTGGAAGTAATGCTTCTATTTTAAATCCTTCCCTGCCCCCCTTGGAGGGTATCGAGAATAAAGTAAATATTCCTTTGAGCCTAGCTTCTAATTATTTGTCTCAATAATTTTTTTCCCTTATCAAAAAAATCATGGGAGGAAGGCCTGATTTAGACACTATCAGGAGGTGGGATTTTTCCAAATGGAAAGCCAAAGGTTGTTTGGAAATTATTGGGCTTTCCAATGCCTTCTTTGGAATCCATCTCAATAATCAAGAGGATGCGAACCAAATCCTTACGAGGGGTCCCTAGTTTTTGGGCAAGAAAAGTGTTTTTCTCATGAAATGGACTCCTGAATTTTATCTTGATACCCAAAGCATAAACTATGATTTGATTTGGGTTAGGATCCCAAATATTCCTTGGAATTTGTGGCATGAACCTGTCCTTAAAGCTATTGTCTCTACTATCAGGGATTTAGTGACCATTGACCATGTTACTCTTGCCAGATAAAGGATGATTGTGGCTCGTATTTACATCAATGCAAATATGAACTCAGCTCTCCCCACCTTTGTGGAATTAGAATATGAGTCATTTTATAGGAAGCAATCCATAGAGTATGAGAATAAACCTCATTTTTGTATTAAATTTCATACTCAAGGACATCTTAGAGCTCAATGTCCTTCTCTAAAGGCTTAAAATGATGCAAATTTTGAGAAGTGCAAGGACAATATTTCTTTTTCTAAGGTGGAGAAAAAATGACTTTCTCCTACCAAAGGAGTGGCTTTCTGTCCTATCAATAATCCAAAGTCTCATGGAGGCACTTTCTATGTTTTTGATGACAAAGACAAAAAGGTTTCTTCTACTATCCAAGATCTCAAAAAATAAGAGGTAAGTTATCTCTTTGCTCTCCCCAATAAATTTCAAATCTTATCTAATTTACCATCTGGAGATGAAGAGACTGATTTGGTTGCTCAGAGCCCTGGATTTGTCTCAAATCCTTCTTCCACCCATGATATTGTAAGTCAACAAGAACCTTCCCTTATCCAATCCCCTCTTAATGGGATGCCCTTTGTTTCCCATAAGAATGGGATGACAATTTAGGTGTCCCCGGTAAAAGCTAATGAGTTGTTTCTTGAAAGATTTATTGAAATATGTACCCAGAACCACATTGATAAAGTTTTCATCCCTTCCTCCTTCTTTAAATCCTCCAGTCCTATGATTCAAAAAATTAATCCCCACAATTTCAGTCCAAAGCATACCAGAAGCCATAAAAAATATTTGATTGACTATGGTGGGGGAAAAATAAGGGTAGACCTTCTAATGCTGATCATTGGAAGTAGGGTCTAGAAGATGATATTGCTAATGGAGTTCAAAAAACCCTATTTTCCACAGGCCTAAACCTAAGTAAAGATGATACAAAATGCACCAAACCTCCCCAACCTCAAGGAAAGGGAGGTAAAAAAGTTATCAAATATTCCAAATGAAAATCCTCTCTTGGAATGTGAGAGGTATTAATGGCATGGCTAAAAAAAGGCTAGCCAAGTCGTTAAGAAAAGAAATAAATCCTTCTATTTTGTTGTTGCAAGAAACCAAAATTGGAGAAAATTTTGCTAAGTCTATTTGTAACAACATATGGAAGAACAGTGAATCCATTTTTTTTAATGCTAGAGGGGCTTTTGGAGGACTTATTTGTCTTTGGAACCCTGCTCTCTTTGAGGGTAGTTTGATTCATTCCAATGATGAAACTACTAGTATCCTATTTTTTGATAAATATTCCAACTCCTCTTGGGTCCTTACCAACGTATATACCCCAAATTCCATCACAGGAAGAGCTAGGCTTTGGGAAATTCTCTCATTATTCAAGAACACCTTTTCAAATCTTCCTTAGATCCTAGCTGGAGACATTAACACTCCTTTATTCCCTTATGACAAAAGAGGAGGGGTAGGATCCTTTACTAAAAGTATGGATGAGTTTTAGGATTTCATAAATCAGAACAATTAGATGGATGTAAATCTCAAAGGAAACAAATTTACTTGGTATAATAGAAGAAGTGGTTCTTAGCTCATTCAAGTAAAACTTGACAGAGTCTTATTTTCTTAGGAATCCACAACTATTTTTGGGGATGCTAATCTTAAATCACTTCTCAAAATTAGGTCTGATCATACTCCCATCCTTCTGGATACTAACAATCCTAAAATATTCAGTTGACCATTCAGATTTGAAACAATATGGATGCAACATCCTAATTTTAGAGATAAAATCATCCAGTGGTGGCAAACTGACTTTCAAGGATCACCCTCTTTCAAACTGTGTCAAAATCTCAAATCGATTAAAGAAAATCTTAAGATATGGAATAGGGACATCTTTGGAAATATTTTTCAAAACAAACATGAAATTAAAAATCGTCTTGCTACCATTGAGAAAGACATTCAGGAAGGTCAATGTTGTACTTTTGAACAAAGAAAAGAAGAAAGGGATCTCTTATCTCAATATCATAACATCCTCTAGTGCGAGGAAACCTTCTAGAGGCAAAAATCTTGAACAATTTGGCTTAAGGAAGGTGACTCCAATACTAAGTTTTTTCATGTTTCCACGCTGAGAAATAGAAGCAATAATAGAATAAAGAAAATTTTTTGCCAATATGGAAGAGTTACTTCTGATATTAAGGAGATTAGAGTTGAAGGTGTTTCTCATTTCATGCAATTACTTGAAGAGTTTCTAGCTGCTAACTTGGGTGTTGCCAAGGATTTCCTTCTCCAATCTATTCCTCATTCTATTTATGAGGATATTAATTCCAAATTAATTGCTAGTCTTTCTGATGAGGAAATTAAACATGCTCTTTTTCTATGAAACCAGATAAAGTTCCGAGCCCTGATGGTTTCTCTCCTAGATTATTCTAGACCTTTTGGGATTTCATTGGCCTAGATGTTTGTACTACCATCAAGAAAATTCAGAATTCTAAAATCATTCCTCATAGTTTTAATTCTACTTTCATTGCCCTCATCCCAAAAATCTCCAATGCCAAAACCTTCAATGATTTTAGACCAATTAGTCTCTGTAATGTTGTGTATAAAATTTTGACTAAAGCCTTAGCTAATAGGATGAGAGATGTCATGCCTCTCATTATTAATCATTGTCAAGGAAGTTCATTTTGGGGCAAATGAATCCTTGATGGCATCATTTCTATTCATGAAGCCCTCCACTCAACTTCCTTTACCAAAAAGGTTGCTTTCCTTTTAAAATTAGACATGAACAAAGCTTATGATAGGTTGAACTAGGATTTCCTTTTGGTAGTTTTATCCAAATTTGGATTCCACCAAGATTGGATCAACTTAATTAGAGGGTGCATTTCTTCAACCTGGTTTTCTATTTTAATAAATGGTTCTCCAACAGGATACTTCACTAGCAGTAGAGGACTGAGGCAAGGAGACCCCCTTTCCCCCTCCTCTTCATCATCACAATAGAAGATCTCGATAGATATATTCATGCAACTAGACAATTAGGACTTATCACTGGCATAAAAGTTACTTCTCAATCTATACCAGTTACTCATCAACAATTTGTTGATGATACTCTCCTTTTCACTTTTGCTTTAGTCTGTGAAACCAAAGTCATTAAACATATTCTTCATCTCTATGAAGAAGTTGTTGGACAAAAAGTCAATTTCCAAAAAAGCAAATTATATTTTCTCAACACTCCTTTGAGAAGACAAATCAAGATTACCAATATTCTAGGGTGTGATATTTCCTCCTTAATTGCAACTTATCTAGGACTACCTTTGTTTGTGGGTAATGCCACCAAACACTTATGGGATCATCGAAATAATTCAGAAAAAGTTGTCCTCCTAGAAAGGTAATCTATTATCCCAAGTTGGTAAAGTTGTCTTAACCATGACTTGACTACAAAGCATCCCTATCTATTTCCTCTCTTTATTCAAATCTCCTACTAAAGTTTACTAGAAAATTGAACAAATTCAAAAACATTTCCTCTAAACAAGAGCTGAAAATAAAAACAGGTTTCATCTGGTTGCCTGGGAAAAAGTTTGCAAACCTAAGGATCAAGGAGGAATACGACTCAGGAGAATCCACATGTTAACCTATGTCCTTCTTGAAAAACAAGCTTGGCACTTAATTTTAGGGGATACTGCAGATTGGGTCAAAATTACAAGGAAAAAATACCTCCAAGATTTTGAATTTTATATGGAGATATTTTTCCTTTTGGATCTACCTTCTAGAAATCCATATGCTCCACAAGGTAAATCATTAAAAAAGGTTTAAGGTGGAAATTTTGTGATGGGAAATCTATGCAGTTTTGGGAAGACAAGTGGATAGGTGATCGTCTACTTCTACATATTCCAGAATTCATATTGCTCAAAGAAACTACTGATAATCTTTTTGGTCCCAAGATTGCAGACTTCCTCAACAAGGTTGCATACATCCTCACCATTTCCAATGGAATCATATCTGGAAAAAGATTAATATTCTTAATGGGGTAGCTAAAGCTTATTCACTTGAGGTTCTTTTATCTTTCTTTCCCATCCCTGATACAGATTCTTGTGATCGGCCTATTTGGGAGCCCACTGATTCAGATGATTTCTCTGTCAAATTTGCTTATTTATTATCCTTATCTCCTTCTGAGGTTCTCATTCCTTTAAATTTAGTGTGGCTTAAACATTTAACTCCTAAGGTTGCCTTTTTTTCTTGGCTAGTTATTCAAGATAGAATCCTCTCAATTGAGAACCTTATTAAATGTGGTATTCCCCTCCCTAATAGATGTTTCCTTTGCCTTGCTGATTGGGAGTCCACTTCCCACCTTTTCCTTTTTGGTCCCTACTCTTGGTCTATCCTTTAAAATATTTTTCTCAAGTTCAACATCAGTTGGGATTCCCCTCCTATAATTTAACTTTTCATTCATTGGCCAAACCCTTTCAAAAATCCTTTTCTTAAATGCTTATGGAGTTTTTGTCTTCGCTATTTTTTTGGTAGATTTTGCTGGAGTTCAATAGACACATTTTCTCTAAGGATGCTAGGGATTTGAATTTATTTCCAATCGAATTATCTTTTTTTCTAAAGAAAACACTTTGAATGTCCCTTTTGATTCTTCACTCATTTCCTCATTTGAAGCTTCCTTACTCAAATCCTTTAACATTTCCTTGGAGAATCTTTGTCCTGCTAATCCTCATGAATCCAGAACTAACATCAAATGGAATCCCCCCCTCAGGGATGGGTCAAACTCAATTTTGATGGTGTTGCTAAAGGAAATCCAGGTAGAGCTGGAGCTGGAGGTATCCTCAGAGATCATCAAGGAAATTCCATTTTTGCTTTTGCTGAACCTTTAGGGGAACTTTCCAACCATTATGTAGAAGCAAGGGCTCTATGGAGAGGTTTACAATTCATTAAGCAGGTTCCAAGAAAAGTCATCATCAAAGGTGATTCTTTAAATATTATAAACTACCTAAAAAACTCCAAAAATCTTGGTTGGAAAATTAGAAACTTAATTGAGGAAGCCAGGGAAATTCTTCAAAACCAAATGGAAGTCATTGTCCAACATGTCTTTAGGGAAGCCAATGTTGTTGCTGACAAGTTTGCTAATATTGGTGCCTCTGCTCCGAGGATGCTAACTTGGATAGATTCTCTCCCATGTGACATCAGTGAAGTTGCCATATTGGACATAAATTCTTCCCAACAAAATCAATCATTATCTATCCACATATGATCTATTTTTTTGGCCCTCGAATCTCAAGGTAAGAATTCCTATTGGGCCCGATTTCTTTGACATGATGGTGGTTATTTCAATCATTTAAATTTACAAAATCCTTTCCAAGTTTTTTATTTTCCCTAGGTTTCCCCATTTTTGGAGCCTCTCCTTGATAATATCTCTGAGCCATTTTTCCACAAGGTGACACTTTTTTCCCACACTTTTCATTCATACCACCACCTTTTTTTGGTTAACTATTACCTGTATTTTAAAATTTTTTGTGCCAAGAGCTTTTTCTTTCATTATTTTTCATAATTATAGGCTTTTGTTACACGTTCGCGTGTCTACCATCGGTTTGATATCCTTCATTTTCCATTGTTCCAATCATATTATCCCAAGAACCATTATTTTGCACCCTTCTATTCCTTGGGTTTTTGAATCTATCCTTGTTCTTTCCTTTCTTAGAGTCCCAAGTGTCCCAATTTGTCAACCTCCCTTGATCATGGTACACATTTCTATTTTCACTAGTGATCATGTTTGTCAAAAAATCATCTTCTGCAGTACCTTCAACCAATTGGTCTCTTCTTTCTGGCATTCCTTATTTCCCAGATGAAATTCTTGTGCAAGAAGCTAGAAAAAAAGCATTTCAAATCATTTTTCATCCTTTTTAAACTATGCTAAAGCCCCATATTGGACCTTTCATGCTCCCTCTTTAATCCTCTACATATTTTTTGAAAACCCATGTCTACCTTTTCTGAGTGATGCCATGATGAAGTATGTCGAGCCTGAAACCTTCTCCATTGAACCCATCACTGAAGCGATCCTCAAATACAGAGGTTTCATTCCCTTTTTTAAAATTTTTTCTGGGACTGATTGGGATGCAAGCATAGTTTTTGTCTCTTCCTAGAAAAATGGTATCGTCATCATCCATGGAGTGGACTTTCAGGTGTCTGTTGAGTTACTTGCAAAACTGACTAGACAAATTGTTGAAGGTCAAACTATGAGGATAAATAAGCATAACTGGGAGGTAGAACTTACTCACTTCGAAGCTAATTCACTACTGATGAAGCTCCACAAGAAATATTTGTATTGCAAGGACTTGCCTACCCCTTGGAAGGAGGTAATAAAACCCATTATGTAGTATATTACTATAGATGACCCTGAGTACTAGCTTTGTAGTTTCCATATCTCTTTTGTGAATCACTTCAGAGATGTAAAATTACTCAATATTCTTGAATTCTTATATTTTTCCATCAACTATACTATAATCACTACCCATAAAACAAAGGAGGATTGGTATTTTCATCAGGGTTTGTTCAATATCCTATACACCTATTTGTTGTAGAAATTTCCTAAAGGAAACATCACTGATCTAGAAAACACTGAGGACGATACCTCTTCCACACCTGTCCCTAGGATGAGAGGGACCAAAAGGAAAGGTAAGGTTGAAAAATATCAGGAATCTCTTAGTGTGAAGAAAAAGGTCAAGGTTGATTTTAATCCCACAAGGAGTTCCCAAAGGCTTAAGAGTAAGGCATCCCTGAGTCTTGAGAAGATCAGAGGAGGTGAGGATGACTCGACAAACACCATAGAGAAATACCTTCATAAAATGGTCATCCAATCCACCTCTGCTACTATTGCCCACTTGGAGACTGCCTTGGCCACCTTAGGAAATGCCATTGTGCAATCGAAGGATCAGAGGAATGCTTTAAGTCTATTGTTTTTCTGTGATACCTTTGATGAAGAGGTCCTTGCAAATTATGTTACTGTCAGTATTTCTAAATCTAAGGAGGATGATGTTGTTGAAATAGCCAAGGAATTCTTTAAGGAAGAGCCCAAGGATGAAATAAAATAATATGAACAGGAAATCACTAAGGCACCTCCTATGGAGAATTTATCTACCTGATTCTTGTGGTTCTCCCTGCGAGGTTTCCTTTATTTCTATCTTTCCTTTGTTTATATTTTGGTATTTTCCTTTTATGCTAAGGATGCTTTTGGTGTCTTTTTAACATCCTCTTTCCTCTTCTCTTTCTTCTACTTCTCTAGGATGCACTTTTGCTTTTCCTACATCCCTTCCTCTTATGTTGTATTAAGGTGTTGGGGCACCTTTCAAATGCCCCCATAATGAAAAAATTTTAAATTAACAAAAAAATAGTCTATGATTATTTTCCAAAGCAACCCATCCTTAAATAATAATCAATCCAATATTAGTTTAAGGTTGTCTCAAATGGATCCATATGATTAATAATTTGATAATTAGTCTAAAGAAATTAATTAATCTATTCGATTAATATGCTCTACATTAGAGTAGACCATCTTAAACCAATCAATCCATTAGTTTAGTCTACCATAAATTAATCAATCTATTTGATTAATATGATCTAACATTATATTAGTCCATATTTAATTAATCAATCCATTTGATTAATACGATCTAACATTAGATTAGTCCATCTTTAATCAATCAATCTGTTTGATTAATACGATCTAAAATAATATTAGTCCATATTTAATCAATCAATCCATTTGATAAATATGATTTAACATTAGATTAGTCCATATTTAATCAATAAATCCATTTGATTAATACGATATAACATTATATTAGTCCATCTTTAATCAATAAATCCATTTGATTAATACAATCTAACATTAGATTAGTCCATATTTAATCAGTCAATCCATTTGATTAATACAATATAACATTAGATTAGTCCATATTTAATTAATAAATCCATTTGATTAATATGATCTAACATTAGATTAGTCCATCATTAATTAATCAATCTATTTGACTAATATAATCTAAGGGGCATGTATTTTTGAGTAAAAAAGAATTAGGGAAAAACTTAGAAGAGCAGTAGTCATGGAGATAATACAACCCAAGGAGTGACCATGGTGACAACTGAAGATCCATCTACAATTTTTGTGTGCATGTGAACAACACTTTGAAGAATTTTTTTTAGCGAGAATTGTGAAGTGCACACAACAAATCTAGGGTTTGCAAAGTGAATCTCAAAGAAAATTAAAAAAATGCAAGTGATAGTATTGTATTTTGCTATAAAAATATTTCATTAGTTGGGGGAGGAAAAAAATTAGAGGAATATGAAAAACCTAACATCGATGAATTTTTATAGGAGATATCACGAGTATCAGTTCATGTATGGTACTCCTTTAGCTTTAGCTTTGAAAATATTTCATTGGATAGGGATTTCAAAATAGGGACCTCTTTTTTGGAAAGTGATTTATGGTAGTCTGTTGGTTGCAATGAGGGCAATGAACTCACTCTTTAAACAAATAGTCAATGAGGTATTCTCTATGTTTTCATAATAGTTTTCCTTTGATGAGGAGAAGATAGATCATATGCGTTAAGTGCTTAAAGTGAGGAAAGCACACCATCCAAAACCACTTGCTCACTCTAACAATGGTACCTTCATGCCCAAGTTAGATGAGTTTCCTATGATTGATATGCCTCAATAACCTTTTCTCATGCTTTCCACCCAAGCCCTTGCTTGTAAATTTATGGGTATATGTTATAGTCTAATCGTAATATAGAAATGGATTAACACACATTGGAAGGTAAAGTCTCCTCTTATGAATTCATCATGATAGTCAGGGGATACTTTCTCATTATATTTACCTCTATTGAGGACAAGAGCACTATCTTTCATGGAGGTCCCTGGTTCTTTGGATCTAGCCCACTCTACATAACCTCATAGAGAATGAAATTTGATCCTCAAGAGGAGGAGCTTGAAGAAGTTTCCATTTGGGTGAGGTTACCATTTCTGCCACTACACCTACGAAACAAATATTTGATGGAGTTAATAGGAAATTCTATAGGAACGTTTATTAACTAGGCTCCTCCATAGACCAATAACGCTATATGTGCATGCATCTTTGTGCAAGTCAATCTAAAAAAGGATTTTCCTAAGCATATTGGAATAAATGTATTTTATTGGATACATAACCAAACCTTGGACTATGCAAATATACCATTCAAGTGTATAACCTATCATGAGCATGGGCACTTCTCTTGAAATAAACCAATTAAACAAACACAAGAAACAAAAAACAAAAAACAAAAAACAAAAAACAAAAAACAAAGAACTATGATTCTAAGAAGTCAAAAGGAGATTGCGTAGAACAAGAAGCAAGCAAGTGATAACCTCAACCATAGGATGAAAAAAATTCTAGTACAAAAACAAATTTGCAATTATTAATAAAGGAGAAAATAAAATCACCTCTCTAGATGTGATGTCTTCTAAAAATAAAGAGAAGATACCTACAACTAAAGTTGACAACTCATCGAAGATCTTAGAAGATACACAAGAGAACACAACAACTAGAGAAGAAACTAATAGGAACTCATAGAAAGAGGTAGAAGAAACATAAGTGGAGGAAATAATGATTTCCAGGGGCTTGCTAACCACATGATCTACATCTAAGGGAAGAAAATTGAATAAACAACTTAGAAATGAGCAAGCAACAAAAGACTTGCAATCCAAAACATAGGTTAAAATTGAGGAGAGCTTCATAAAAAATAAGACGCAATTCAAAAAATGAATATTATGTCATGGAATTGCAGGGGACTAAGAAGTCCTCTAAAAAAATATATCTCAAAGTTTTAATACGGGAGAAAAAACCAACAATAATATGTATTCAACAAACAAAAATATTAGAGGCAACGCTGACTACAAAATAGCAGAAGATATGGGTACAAACAGAATTGATAACTGTTGATTCTATAGGAGATTTAGGGGGATTGGATTTGGCTTGGGATCCACAACAATTAGTTTGTAGCTTACAATACAAGCACAATAAATGGATAGGTACAAAATTCCTCTTACCAGATGGAACTAGTGTAGCAGTAATAATTTTTATGGTCCAAATCATCCTATCCAAAAAAGAGAAGCATGGAAAAACTTAGCACACTGGATAGACAATGAGATGTTTGAAAAAATAATATTGGGAGGAGATTTCAACATGATTATTTACAACTAGGAGAAGTCTGGGGGAAGTTTAGCAAGGGATCCAAATAGAGATATGCTCAATAAAATTATGGTAGATGAAATATTACAAGACAGTTGAACAACCAAAGGGAATACACTTGGAGAAATAGAAGACCAAGGGAAAACTATATTGTAGAAATATTGGATAGATTTTTTATCAATGAAAATATCCTAACACACTTTCCCCTCACTTCTAGTCACATCATCTAGAATCTATCTCAGATCATAAGGTAATCCTCTTGGATAGTGGCCAAATTCTTTAAACCCCAAAAATTCCTTTTAAGTACAACTCTAAATGGGAAACATAAAAAAATTTCAATGAACTTATGGAGAGCACTTGGAACCAACAAGTCCAATCCACCAACCCCCAAGAAAATGGAAAAGCAAAATTCAAAAATTGAAGCACATGATAAAAAATGACTAGCAAAAAAAGAAATCAAACTAAACAAGAAGCAGTTGATGCAACAACTAGAGCAACTAGAAATAGAAATTGGGCATGCTCCTCTTCAACCATGGCAATAAGATGCAAGAAATTACCTAATTTAGAAGCTCAATAAATTAAGCATTGAAGAAGAAACACATTTGAGGCTTAGATCCTGAATGATTTGGCTAAGTAAGGGAAATAGAAACACTAAATATTTTCATCTAAAAACCATGCAACACTACCAAAGAAACACAATCAAGGAGATAGAGCATGAAGAAACCACTTATATAGATAGGGAGAAAATTAAGGAACTTGCCAATCAACATTACTCAACTTTGCTCTCTAAAGAAAATGGTAACCCATATTCCTAGGGAATACTGCTGCAACATATACCGATAATATTAATTTTGGAAGACAAACAGGATATTAGTAAGTCAATCACTATGGAGGATCTTAAGGAGATTATAACAACTCTACCAAAGGACAAAGCTCTTGGACCTAATGGATTCACAATTTTTTTTACCAAAAATACTTACACATCATTGGAGAAGATTTGCTATGCATGATTGAGGATGTTAGGGTGAAAGGTAAGCTTATTGGAACCATCAAATCCACCTTTCTAGCATTGATTCCTAAAGAAAAATGCCACTACTTTCTCTAGATTTAGACCAATTTCTCTATGTAATTCTTTCTATAAAATTACCAAATTGTTGGCCAATAGAATAAAGAATAAACTTGAAAAACTAATATTAGAAGAGTAAGGGGGGTTCATGTATGGAAATAAATTATATGATGATATAATAACAGTTCATGAAGCCCTCTACACTAGTAGAAAATAAAAAAGAAACAAATTGTTATAAATATTGATATGGCAAACACTTTTGATCGAGTTAATATACAATTTGTAAAATAGGTCCTACAAAAGTTTGGATTCCCACATAAAGTCATCAAGTGGAATGAAGCATCATAAAAAACCCATGGATACCCCCCTTAATAAATGGAGAACCAACAAATATCTTTTAGGCTACAAGGGGAATTAGACAAGGGTGTCCATTATCACCATACCTTTACATAATTTTAGCTAAGACTCTTGGAAGATTAATTAACCATATTTGAAGAGAAAGAAAAATAATAGGGATAGAGGCTACAATAGGATGCAAAGCTATAAAACATGCTCAATTTACAAATTATACCATTCTTCTAGGCAAATCCACCAAGAAAAATGTTAGACAATTCACACAATACCTATATTGGTTCACACAAGCTACCGAGGCTCATATAAACACTCAAAAGAGTCAATTCTATACACAAAATATTGCAGCAATAAGAGTCAAACTCTTTTGCACTATTCTATAATTTTGATCTAGCACATAAAAATACTTAAGATACCTAGGAGTGCCCATGAGTTTCCACCTCAATTATTTATACTATTGGACCCCAACATTGGACAAGATGGTTACAAGGATATAAAGTTACAGTGATAGTTGGATTAGTCTTGTAGGAAGGGCAATATTGATCAAATTAGTGTTAGATTCTCTTCTAGTCTACCAATTATTAGTATATCATGCTCTCAAGTTTATTTTGCAAAAGGTAGATGGAATCATACACAACTTCCTATGGCAGGGAGGTAGGTAATCAAAAAGAAAAAAGTTCCACTTGATCAATTGGGATATGGTAACCAAAGGAAAAAATCAAGGAGGATTGAGAATCAGAAAAATGGAGATAGTTTTGATAGACTTGGGAGTAAAAGTTATCTAGAAAATGCTTAAGCACAATAGAGCATGACAATGCATACTAGTTAGCAAGTATGTAAATAATCAAATGGGTATTCAAATGATAAAACACATAGACAATCTTCCCAGAGCCTCATTGGTTTGGAAACATATAGTGGTAGCAAAGGGCATAGGAGAGGATATAATTTCTTGGCTACTGGGAGATGGTAAGTCAATTAATCTATGGGAGGACCCAATCCTAGGAAATCCTCTGTTAAGAGAGATAAATCTAATTGAATTATAAAATCACTTGGAAAGCCAAAGTATATTCAAATTAGGTGACTTGTTTTATTGGACCTCAAAAAATCTAAACTAGATTTCCCCTCCTATTCCATATCAGCTTCAAGGATATTGGGATTATTTTAAGTCCCATATGGTGAGTATTAGACCTCGTCATCCCATTATGCCATACAAACTTATTTGGGGTAGAATCAATAGTAATGAGGAACACTCAGTGCATCTAGGAGTTCAACATTAGTAGATTGGGTCTACCAACAACAAACTATTGATAGTGTGGAAAAATAAAGCACCGCCTAAACTACAAGTATTTAGCTAGCTAGTCTCTTAAAAAAATAGTAACAGGTGATAATCTATAAAATAGGAGTATAGTGGGACCTCATGTTTGTTACAGGTGCATGTAGAACAGTGAAACAATTTTCCATATTTTGTTTGAATACCCAAAGGTAATTTCAATTTGGTTAGGAATAACCAAAATTCTTGGCACTTCCTACTCTGGAAGGTTAACCATAGACACATGTTTTACCAAGTGGAATAAAGAATATAAAGATAAAATGGTAGGTAATCCCATATTAATTTAACTATGGAGTTCTATACCATATTTTGTCATCTCGCACATTTGGTTGGACATAAATTAGAGGATTTTTTAAGGCAAAAGTAAGGACAACAAAACTTTAATACAAGGGATACAAGAAGAATTAGTCTTAAATGTCAAATCTAGTTTTTTCAAAAACACTATGAAGAAGACCTATCACCCATAGAAATAAGAATGATCTACCAACTTAATCTCCAAGCTCTACTGACACAGGGAGGTTGCAGAGCAAACAATTCCTTGCCTAACATCTATTTTTCAACACTCTTCTTAGATGGTACCTCCAAGTCCAACCCCATTCAAGCAATGATAAGGAGACTGATTTTTACAGGACCCCATGAGATCTTGCTTAAATACATGATAAAATTGAGAACATATAACAATGTGGCAGAGGCTATTGATGTGAAATTGGTTTAAAATTGGTGGAAAAACAAGGAATCACTCTGGTCATAGTTTACAGGGATTCTAAACTGATAATAACAACTCTTGCTAAAAATAGATATTTTATATCTTTACAACTAAAAATTACTTAAGATAGAATTAGACTAGGTAGGATAATTGGTAAAATATCCTATCAACACGTAAGACGAGAATTCAACAAAGAGGTCGACACACTAGCAAATTAGGCTAGAAAAAAAGCCCTTGGTAATTGCCACCAAATCATCAAGAAGTAGAAGGGCAGAGGTGGTATACGAGGATGATGATAACTATAGTAATGAGGTCCTTTTTTGTATTCATGTTCTATTTTCTAGAATGCTTTGTTCACTTTGATCTCTTTGATTAGAGAGTTTTGTACCTTTTTATTAAGTAAATAAATATTTTCCTTTAAAAAATAATAATCTAACATTAGATTAGTCCATCATAAATTAATCAATCCATTTGATTAATATAATATAACATTATATTAATCTATCTTTAATTAATCAATCTATTTGATTAATATAATCTAAAATTAGAATGGAATAACATTAATCATCCCATTGATTAATACCAAACTAACATTAGAAAGATATAACATTAATAATTTAATAGAAATATGATTAGACTTCCAAATCAACCCTAATGTGCAACCAAATATTTAATCTATCACATCTATCAAAGAGACCAAACTAATCTTACACACAAAGAGTTAATAAAAAGGCAAATTCTAACTTAGGAAAAGGAGATGATTATCTCTCATGACATTTATGTAATGTAAAGCTCATAGGGTGCCATCCTTGTGATAACCTCTGATGAATCAACAAACACAAAAACACTCAGCTCAAGCCTACAAATGATGATTGCATGCGCCCACATAAAACTTGTAGGGCACCATCCCTCGAGGTAGATCCTAACAACATAGCAAACACAACACATAGTTCCAACCCTCACACTCAAGCAAGAGACACAATGGTGCCATCCTTAGAGAGGACCTCTAGAAACACCCTGAGACTCTAAAATAACCTACAAAAGTTATAAGTTAGTAACATAGCAAAACATAAGCAAAGCAAGGTATTCGACCACCGTAAAAAACCTAAATGCTATGCTACCCATAGTTTCATCTCACTATGTAAGGGGAATAGGTCTTGAGCTAGCATACTGAGCACAAGGAACCCAAAAGCATACCAAACCGAGATTAACATGAGCATATTGATGTTGTAGAACTTAAGAAAGAGTGAAGGTAACATACAAGCCAAAAATAAAATAAAAATCTAGGCAACATCCAAAACTAAGAAGATAGGATGCAAGGAGAAACAATGAAAGTGAACAAAATAATGATGCCTCACAACATACCTAACATAGAAGGTTAGTGTGATGTCTATTCCTCTAAAGCCTTAATTCCCACCATGTTGCGCCTCGCTATCTTTCTTCTTCTTTGCTCCCATTTCCTTTATCTTTATCTTTTTCCTGCTTCCAAAATGGTACCTCTATAAAAAAGTGAAATGAGACAAGCTTGAGTGCCACCACGTTAAGTTCTCATGGTATAACACTCAAGAGCATTTCTCCAAAACTGACCACCTTAAACCCAAAAAACTCAAACACATTGTAGATAAAAGGAACAAGCATTTATTATGGATTAAAGGTGGCTCCTCCAACAATAAAAAAAAAGAGCACCATCACCATGGATAAAGGTGACACATCAATCAACCATAATAGAGCAAGAAAAATGTTCAAAACTAAATATTTAAGGTTTCCTTTAATGTATTCATTACCAACCATATGCATACAAGAATTAACATCCATCAAATTATTCTTTGAAACCATAAGGAGATAATAAAAAACCATCCTTCGAAAAGCAAGAAAAAATGCACCCCTCCTCTATGTTTCATACCATTGTTTTATCCTCAAATGAGTGGCTACTTATTTAAGATAGACTTAATCTATCATTGACTCATGCCAAGGAGACTCATTGTAGACAACTTTGCTGGTCCAATGCTATGAACACAAGCATAAACAAACCATAATGCACCTACATGAAAGGGTATTCATTCATGTTACCTTGAGTTATTTGATGACCAAGTCATCGTCATCATTTATATTACTTGTGGTTTCTCATTCCTTGTGGTCAATTATCTTATCCAACCATGAGAGCACTTAATATACAATCAAGTAGAGCATCAAAAATATCATATCCTTCCATAAAATAGATATATCAACAAATCATACAACCATAAAAAGCATCAAAGCTAAGCATTAAACATCATTCATCAAGAATCATTAAAGTAGTGAGTCTTGCCAAGGTAAGTCATGACATACAACCCCCATTGGACTAAACATAGTCCATTGTGTTTCCTACAAAACATTACATTTTATCTTTATTCAAACAAATAAGGAAAATGTCTTTTCATTTCATCCACTTTCTCCCAAGTGGTATTTTTATCTTAATATTGGTCCATTGGATCTTGCACTGTTCTAGAGTTTGTTTCCTCATCACTTTGGAATGAAAATATAGTATCTTGAATAGACTCTAATGATTGATGGTCTGTCACCTATAATTTTGAGATATCACACACATGGTTAGGATTATAAACATACTTTGTAAGCAAGGATATGTGGAAAGTGTAGACACTAAAATTATGTCATATTTAAGAGACTACCTAATTAGAATATTTTAGACCACATGACCCACTTTGGGTAGCCTCAAGACTAAAAAAGTTGTTTTCATCACTCAAACAGGGCACTTTACCTAAGTATCCAGGGGCCATCCTACCCAAGGATGACCTCTAGACAGGGGCCATCCTACCCTAAGATGACCTCATTTAGAGGTCGTCCTACCCTGAGACAACCTCAATTAGGGACTATCCTACCCTGATATGGCCTCTAAAAATTTGATCAAAAAGTTGAAGCGGGACTTAATTGGCATTCTAGACCACTAGTTAGACCTGTGCATGAACCCACACTATGAATTAATGCCTTGCATGGGCCATAATAGAAAGATAACAAGGCATATATCAATCAATTTGCATGATATCTCGAAGAAGGCATTCACTTTTCTCAAAGTGAACTAAATATTCACTTCTTCATGCAAAGGGGTTGTGTCATTATTAGATTTCTTTCAAGAAATCTACATAATGACATTCACCCCTCCAATGAAAATGCCCCAGATTAATCAATTGTCTAGGCAACAAAGTGTTGCTAGAATATACAGGGATCAAGATCTCCCACAAGATCAAAGTGTTACAAGCTCAACCCTCTTAGTAAACTATGCTACCATACCACTAGACTACCCTGAGAGATAGAGGGTCACATTCCTTTCTTCCATTTCATCTATTATGCTCACCTTAGTGACTGTACCAACCCATCAAGTTGCTTCTAAAATACAACCAACCCATCAACACCACTTGGGATCAAACCCATATGCTACCTTAGCTCAAGCTCAAAATATAGTCATAGGAATAGTGACAGTCTCACTTAGAGATGGCCCGTAGGCAAGGCTGTCCCACCTAGAGACGATCCTCGATAGGGATGTGTTGGTTTGATTTTGTTTTTAGTAGGATTTAAAGTACTATATTTTTATTTCTAGATCAGTTATATTACAATTTTTGCATGCATTTACTTAGATATACTTCATTTATAGCTTTTTTATCATTAAAAAGGGTCCTATCTCGAAGGGCTCTACACATGCTATTAATATATTTTAATTCTCTTGTGTGCAAACTATAGGTTGTTACATGGGAAGAGGAGTGCAAGATACACACATCACCATTCACCGTGGTAGTCCCAAAAACCTACTCCAAATTAGTTTGTGGATGCGAGGAAGATCTTGCAAAGTGCACCTAGATTCCTTTTATGATTGTATTCATTGTATCAAAATTTGGTAGCAATCCCCTTAGAGGGGATCACATAGTAACCACTTTGAAAGGATATATTTGTTATTAATATAAAGGTTAGAATTAATTTATACTCTGATTTGTCATTATGGTTACATAATTGCTATATTTTATTTCATTGCTTTGTTTATGAATTTTTTAGCATTTTCGTGATGATCACAGTGGGACCTAGTCCCTATTTTTTATTACAGTACTAATTACTATTTATTTTTGTATTTGCAGGTTGTAGGTTTAACCATATCTGCATGAAACAACCCCTATTATACAACCATCTCTACTTGAGATGACCCTATTTTACAATAGTTTGGACTTGAGATGACCCTGTTCTAGAATCGTCTGGACTTGAGATGGCCCCTGTTTGAAGCCTTCTTGACCTAATATGATTGCTAATAAAAGAAAACTTCTTGACGGCTATACCACCATTCACCTTTATGCTAAAGAACATTTGATATTAGCACAAAATAAAATGTAGGCCATCAAAGTGAGTATCTCTATTCCTTTTCTTTGTTTTTATAAATAAATTTATAGAAAATTTTTAGATTACAGAGAGGAAAATACATAAAGTGTTAGATTTTTTTCTATGATCGTATTTGGTCCAGACGACCCCTATCTGAGACTATCCTTGATCTAGATGGTCCCTATTTGTGGTTGTTTCTAGGTTAGATGACCTCTGTCAAAAACCATCTCTATGTAGTATGGCTCTGTATTTGCTATTGTTTGGTTTACTTGTTGTTGCCTATTCAAAGGTTATTCTCATGTAGGGTTCTACATTTTAGAAGTTTTGGTATTTTATAGGATTTTTGAAAGTAAAATGTTAATTTATGCATTAGTAAAAAGATCATCGGGTGCTTTTTGGTTTTAATTTTTGCATAGTAAAAAGAACCCCACATGCCATGTTCCATTTAAACATCAATAAGTTGGATTTCATAACCAATCATTGATCGAGACCAGTAATGGTGGGCTTAGTATCCATCCATTGGCTTATACCCTAGCAACCTTAGTGACCAAAAGTGAGTGGCTTTCAATATTTCATCATTGAATAGTCCCCTACTCTTGGGTGCACCCAAAGTGGGAAGGATTAGTGATCCCCTTTACCACAAGGATCTTGAAAATAATTAGTGGATGCAATTTTTATTATTGTCCATGCCCTAAACGTGTGGGTTGAGAGAAAGCAAGGCTTCACTGGTAGTAGGACATTAAACAACACATCCCATTCAAGGGTTATTTTGTTTCCATAAGGTTACATTGAGCCACATCCATAGGAAACCACTTTATGTTGTTTTACACTCCCCGACAGGGGGGTGAGCTCAAACTACCTTTAGTAGTTTTCTATTTTTCACAATTAGTTTTCATAGGTATAATGTATAACATCAAAACACACTCAAATAATTATAAGGACTCACAATAAAAACTTAAATGAGATAATCACATTGTTTGCTTGTTTGTTTCCTTACTTTTTAAATCAAATCATGGTAATAACACTCAGTAAAGCTCGATCAAGAGATATCATTGCTAAAAAATTACAAGGAGATATGGAATGTCTCCAAGCCAGTCTAGAGGACATGACCATTCCTGAATGGCATCTTGGTTTTCACCATCACACAAATACCATCTATAGGGAATCCAAACTTCAAGATATCCCTATTCATGATGCATCTACAGGTCCTCAATGTGACTAGAGTGATCAACTTCCTAGTCAAGACATTCTACATGATTTCTTTAGACAAAGTCCTTAGCACATAGGGGGTTCTAGTAGGTATGTGCCATGGATTTGCATCCTAGCTCACTCTATCCATCAATTAGAAGATGATCAACAAAATAAACCATGGCTAGACTTGGAAGATCAAGCCACTCCACTTGACCATCCATGGATGAATCGATAATATACCCATCTAGATAAGTATGACACTCGTCGTCCTAGAAAAATTATCATGTCAACTTGCACATTTCTTATAGATGAGGAAGAGGACCCAAGTCATCCTCCTACTCCTTATGAAGAGTACTTTACATAAGCATGTTGTGTCTCTATGCTGTCTGAGTATACAAAGATTATATTTAAGCTTGAATATCACACATTTATCATAGATGAGGAAGAGGACCCAAATCATCCTCCTACTCATCAAGAAGAGTAATCCATGCAAGCACATTATACCTCCACTCAAGTACATAGAGCTTACATGTAAGCCTGTATATCATGTTAGTGCAACCTCCTTTGATAATAGGAAACAAGTGGCCAACCCTTATGATATTGAGAAGCAAGTCAAGCACATTCATATTAATACAAGGGCCAATAGACCCCATACAATTGATCATATAAATCAAGCACCTAAACCAAATACTGATAAACAAGAGCAGTTGAACCAGTTGTGGTTGGATAAACAACACTTAGATCAACAAAACCAATTAAATTAGTAAAGTTTACATTAGCAACGGTTACATCAAGAATGGTTGCAAAAATCACTGCAGGAGACGGTTCCTATATCTAGTACTCATAGGTAATAAACCAATCAAAGATGCCTTACACAATATCAAAACCTGTTCCTTAGGCCAAACCAAAATTGCCCTCCTCAGGGGCTAATTCATCACCATATGTATCAACAACGTCAACCATCCAACCATCAAGAAGAGTATGAGATATATAAAGATATTCAATTAGATTACTAGGAACAAGGGTATCCTAAGTCACTTTATGAGGACATGGTTGATGACCACATTCAACCACCTCACTACAATTGAAATATTCTACCTCCAACTCTTCAAGGACAAAGGCGAGCAAATGAGATTGTATCACTTGAAGCTTACAAGTTGCTTGCAAACCATATCAATTCATTGGAAAAGTAATCTTTAGGAACGAGTTATCAGAAACCCATATTGCATCAACTATGCAACCAACCACTTCACCCTTTAGTGCCATGTCCTCCATATCCTAAGCATTTTGAGATGCCTAAATTGGATAAGTTCAAAGGATACGAATATGCTCAAGATAATATCACTAGCTTCATAAATATGTGCTTTCATCTTCAAGATAATGATGCCCTTATTATTAGGATGTTTATTATAACCCTAGTTGGGCCAGCCTTAGAGTGGTATAACCATTTACCATGAAACATCATACATTCCTTTGAACAATTGGCAAATGCATTATTGGAACACTTCTCATTCAATATCAAGAAGAAAGTTACATTGACTGAGATGACTAGCTTGAAGTAATTTTATGAAGAGTTAGTCATGTATTATAATAAGCAATGGAGAACCATTTTTATAAAATTACCATTTACCTTACTTATTACAGAGATAACTCGAATGTTTACTAAGAGTTGTTCAAAATAGATTTCACTCTTACTGCAACTCCAATAGTATAATACATTTGAGGAAGTCCTAGCTCAAGAAAATGTTATTAAGGACATTAAGGTCCAAGAGGGATAAATCAAACTCCAAAAAAGGATTGGAACAAATTTTTTGAAGGAAACTACATGCAACAGAAGCCATCTTTGATAAATCAAGTTGTTGTGAGTACCTCAAGGTCTTCAAATAAAATTATGTCTCAATAGTATATTTATCAATTTCAACCATAGTGCATGTAGTAAAACACTCAATATCAATATAATCAATGGAAAAATCAACAATGCCACCCACCTCGCCAGTACACGCCATTACCAGAGTCCTTGGCATCTATATTTAATCAGTTGTGCAAGGCAAAAACTATCATTTTGTTTGAAGTTTGGCAACTGGATTCGAATAGGCCAAAACCTAAAAATTATAGAGAGGATTAATACTATACCTACCATCAAAAAAGGGATCATGACATCCATTCATGTTATTACTTTAATAATTTGGTACAAGATATGCTAGACCAGAATGAGGTTCAAATTGACAATCCTCTCTCCACCAATAATAAAAATATTAGAATATTTCAGGATCTATTACCTACGAATATGGGTTAGGTTGAAAAACCTAGGCAAGTTAATGAAGTACACATGGATCCACCAAACCAAGGTTTTGTTGGAATGATCAATTTTGTGACAATGGACCAAAGTTTTACAGTTTCATATAGAATTCCCCCAATGTTACAAACACCTCTCCAACTGCCATCAGGTACAACTTAGCTGCCTATCGATTGCCACCAAATTTCATCAACATCCATCCAATTACCCTTGGATTCCAAGGCCAAGGAACAACCTCCCATCACTTCATAATGCCAACAACCACATCCACTTGGTCTACAACATATATTGTCTTGGTTAGACAACATTGACCTACAACTAAGGTATCAACACAATGATTTACAATATATCATGAATCAACTTAAGAATATTGAGCTACAATTGAGCCATCATCAACCTCCTCATCAACAACCTCAATAATCTCAAAATCCACTATCGCTAATCACATCCCAGACCACATTGCCTCCCTTGCAACTAAAAAATCAATCTCTGTCAGCTAAGAGCAATAGGTTACCTCACTGTTACACACCACTTACAAAGCCTTCTTCAATCATATTTCAAAGTCTCTATGAGATTCAAGTGATCCTATTACCAGAAATAAAGCCAATGGACCCAAATAAGCCTAAATCTAAGTCTTACAATGAAAATCGCTACTGTGTTTACCACAGAAAAAAGAGTAATGACATCAATAATTGCTACTCATTTAAAAATATGGTTTAAGATCTTATTGATAGGGGGACCTTTTCCATAGATGGTCCACACACCTCATCTCATCAAAACCTCGATGTCGATCAAAATCCCTTGCCACCACAAGAGGGGTCAATTTTTATCACTCCTCCCAATCAAGTCGATCACATCACTTTAGGCACAATGCATAGTGGAGATGCTCAAGGTATCACACCTTCCCCATCAACCATGTCACAAACAATTAAACAAATTGGGGATTCTCAAGGTATTGTACCCTCCCTATATTCATTAGTTACTCAACAAGTTGGGGATTCTCATGGTATTGTACCCTCCTTGCTTTTATTTGTCATAAAAAAATTTGGGGGTGCTTAAGGTGTCACACCTTCCCAACAAAAAAAATATCAGCAAAACAAAAATAACAAAAACAATATAAAACATCAAAAATACAAAAAATATTGCATTATCATTTGCATTGCATTCCACAACACATCTCATATTACTACATTTTGTTGTCTAGTTGCATTAGAGATATTTTTCATTGCACTTGCATCACTCCATTATTATAATTGCTTGCACTTTTCCTCGTGATATTTTAACTTTTCAGCCGTATGATCATCAACAATGATGTTCATACAACCACTAACTATCTTACATACACCTCTTAATTTTCAAATGATCATAAAGGAAAAACCTACATCTAATTTTGACCATTCACATTTTGCATAAGCACCATGATTGTACGATTAACATTTTTCTAGATCAAAATTTTTCAATTTTGGACATACACCCCATTTCACACTTCATTTTCATCCACATTCCCATTTTTGGTAACTATATTTTTCAACACAACTAGTAAGTTTCTATAGGGTGTTCACTAGGGTTTTTGATCACTCAACCATTCCTAGTTTTCTTTTTATATTTTATAGAAAGCTACCTTGATTTTAAAAGGTAGGGTCTTGCTTTGATAGTACCTTGCATATCTCAAAATCCCAAACACACATTCACATTTTAAAATCCAAGTTTTAAACAAGGACAAACAACACTATAATATAGTCCATGATCCTTAAGCAAAAGGTTTACCTTTTTCATGCTATTATGCACATGGTCTTGAATGTTGAGAATTGATAAAAGGACAAGCTTCCCCCTACCCAAGAAATCCCCTTGCTCCACCACAAAACGAGCAAGTTCCTAAAAAAAAATAAAAATTGTGGTTCTCACCACTAATAAAATCCCTTGCTCCACTAAAAAATGAGAAAGTATCCCTTATAAAAACAAAAAAGTGGTTCTCACCACTCTGAAAAAAAATCCCTTTTTCATCCACAAAACTAGCAAGTATCCCAAAATCCCTAAGAAATTAAAAACAAAAGGGGGTGAAGAGCTTGAATCCTTGGATTTATCAATGTTCAAAAACTGAGGTATGATCTCCATTAAAACAATGGGGTAAATATTATGTGTGGTGATATCTCTATCATATTAGTGACCTTTTGTACAAACCAATGCCAACTTGCATATGAGCTAGCTTTTGGTGGCTTGTATTACCTAGTAGTCTAGTCCAACTACATCCAAAATCAAGATAGTGATGACCATAGGGTGATCTTCATTACAGTAATGGGATCTAAGATCCAGCCTGGTAATGGGGTAATTTTATGCATTGATCACATTAATGAATATCACATGCACACATAGGACATTGTTATGCATAAGCACAAAAAAACATATATTAGCTATCTTTAGGATTTTAAAATTTTAAATTTGCTAATTTTGGAACCTTTCACTAGGGCCCTCTCACTCAAAATTTACAAGGTGGAATTTTTTGGGGGTTAATTCACTCATCGTTGATAATAATTATCCTATTTTTATTTTAATACATCAACCACTTTCACCCAATTTCATGGAAACTTCACCTTCAAATTATATATAATTTTGTTTTTCTAGCCCAATTTGTCACATATACTACTCGTATAAATACTGAAGGGGGTACCTATAAAATCACATCTAAAACACCCTAACTCAAATATAGCTCTAAAGCAACAAAAAACCTATTTTCAGTCAACATATTTACCAATTGTTTTTAGGGTATTATCAATCAGAAGAAACCAATCATTTCCACAAACTTGATAAGGTTGCAAAGGAGTGTTTATCAGCATAAGTCAATTGGTTGCAGAGGAGTGTCAATAGATATATATTTATTGGTTGCAAAGGAGTGTCAATCAACATAAATCGATTGGTTGTAGATAAGTGTCAATCGGAATAAGTTGATCATTTGTAGATAAGTGTCTATTAGTATAAGCTAATTGACTGCAGAGGAGTGTCAATCGACATAAGCCAATCAGTTGTAGAGGAGTGTCTGTCGATATAAGCCGATTGGTTGTAAAGGAGTTTCAATCAACATAAGACGATCGGTTGTAGAGGATTTTCAATCGATATAAGAGGATCAGTTGTAGAGGAGTGTCTATCGACATAAGCTGATAGGTTATAGAGGAGTGTTTGTCAGCATAAGCTAATTGTTTGTAGAAGAAAGTCAATTAGTATAAGTCGATTAGTTGTAGAGAAGAGTCAATTGGAATAAGCTAATCAATTGTAGAGAAGTGTCAATCAACATAAACCATCAGTTGCAAAGAAGCATTTATCAGTATAAGCTAATCGGTTGTAGAGGAGTACCAATAATCATAAGTCGATTGGTTGCAGAGTAGTGTCCATTGACAAAAGTTGATCGATTGTAGAGGAGTGTTAATCGGTATAATCTGATTGGTTATAGAGAAGATTTAATTAGTATAAACCAATTGATTTCAAAGAAGTGTCTATCAGTATAAGTTAATCAGTTGTAGAGGAGTACCAATCAATATAAGCCAATTGGTTGTAGAGTAGTATCTATCAGTATAAGCATATCGATTTCAAAGGAGTGCCAATCAGTATAAGCCGATCGATTACAAAGTTGTGTCAACCGGTATAAGTTGATCAGTTGTAGAGGCATGTAAATCATTCTAAGATAATTGGTTACAGAGGAGTGTTAATCGACATAGGCCAATAGATTGTAGAGGAGTGTCAATTGACATAGGCCAATTAGTGGTAGAGGATTGTCGATCTACATAGGCTGATCAGTTGTAGAGTAGTGTCAATCAACCTTTATCAAGTGGTTGCAGTAACATTAAAGTGACTATCGATGATAAAAAATTATGATGACTGTGATAATAGGTTGGGTATTCTTCTTCCATAGTTCTATTGTACAGAGCTCCTTTTCTTCAATTTCATAGGTATTCTAGATGCACTATCTACAATTGTGGTAGACAAGTATCCATGTCATGTTGTTGTGTGTTAGGAGCATTTTTCTTGTCAGAGACTACTTCTTGTCTATCAAAGGTCATTCTATAGGGTAGTGTAGGTTCATCTGAAGATTCATAGATTCTATATGGAATTATAGTTTAACCTTGCTTACTTGGAAATGCAAATGTTTATTGAGGGAAGTATGCAATTTTCCTTCAATTTTATATTTATTTCCTTGTTAGAATTATTGAGTTGTCATTTATGTCAAAGGTCGATGGTGGGCGAATGGTAGATTGTTTAATTGTTTAAGATATCAAAGGGTTTACTTGATTTTAAAATATTGAAATATTTAAATTAAAAAGATTTAAATATTAAAATCAAATTTTAAATATTAATGTGAAAAGGACCGACCTTTAGGGTGCCAAAAGCAAGTGAAATATTTGCATATTAATACAAGGTCAACAAAAAATAATAATTTTAAGGAATTCTGTCGGAGCTTATGTGGGACGAAAGTTGCGATGGAGAAAAAGGAGAATAACATCAAAGAAAGAGTGCAGATGTATTGAATTCATTGAGGCGAGTATCCAAGACCAAAGATGCCAAAGAAGTGCTTGCCATCACTGCCAAGATAGGGAATATTGAGCTTTCAACTTGAACATAGGGGTTTCTATTATAGATTGCCATTGATTTTTACTAGCGTGTAGAGCCTGTACATTGCTTTTAAGGCTCAAACCTCCTTGTAGACAGGGTTATGCATAAGGGGTTGGAATCAAAATATACTTGTAAAAAAAAGGTGAATCTTAATCAAAATTAAGGTGAATCCTAAGAAAATCAAATCAATCATCTTCACACACAAATTTGGGGTATTTGAAGCCCTAAAAAGTAAGGTTATCTTTGGGATACATTTTGACCTATTAAATCACCTTATAACTTCATAAAAATACCACCATTAGATTAGGCTTGAAAAGATATTTCCAACGAGTAAAAATATGCCTATGTTTGGATATATATTATGGCAAATTAACCCTAAGAAAAAATTGGTCTTGAAAATTTTAGGCGAATGGGCCAACGTCAAGGGTCCTCATATTTGCCAATTTCCAATTTTGGAAATCCTAATATTCATCCAATTTGTGAATATTCACCACTATGCATAACCCTCGCTCATAGAGGTTTGAATTTTGACTCAGCTCGATGCTTGTAGTTGCCTTTGCACAACGTCATCACGAAGATACAAATGCACGTCTTTTGAAGTACCTCAAAATTATTCCTTCAAGAAAATGAATCACTAATTTCTTTTTGTTCTACCGTTAGAGTTTCATTTTTGCCAGTAAAATCGAACATGTGCATTATAGTTATCGACTAGGCCCTTATAGGTATCCACAATGTAGAAGCTAGTACAAAATAATATCACATGGGATTCCCATGCGTAGCTCACATTCCAACAAGCCCTAAAGCAAGCAATTGGTTGTTACGTAATGCGAAAGCAGAGATTGGTAGATTGTAGAAGAACAATGTGATATTAATACAAAGGAATACTTAAATATTGTCACCGTTGAAGAAAATTGCACATGATCCGACAACATCAAAAGGGTCACAATTTTTTGGTGATCTGATTATTGTTATAAGAATATTAGATGCGATGATATGAATCATAGAACTTCCATGTCATAGTAGGCAGTAACGTGCAATTGTTAGCGATGGTTTGACTATTGAATTTATTGAATCAAGCAAATATTTTATGGAGGGAAACAGTGAAGGCAAAATTAGGAGTATCGAACAACAAATATTGCTAGAAGACAATGATATTGTCTCTATAATTATATGAAAATGACGAACTCCTTAACATTATGAGTTGGATAGGTCCATAGCGACATAAACACTTACACGTGAAAGGGTATTTTTGTGCACGCTATATTAAGAATGCTAGCAAAGGGTATGTAGGGAGTCAAAAGGAGAAGGTAAATTTTCTTAATTAAATTTGATTAAAGTATTAAGGGATATATAAGGAGTCATCTTGTTTTTAATAAATTTATATTTTGTAAGTTTTTAAAAGGAGTGATAAGAGATTTATAAGGTATTAAAGTGTTTTATTTGAAACTTAAATTAATAAGGAAAAAAGAAAATTATATAAATATAAATACTAATATAAATATAAAAATAAAAATAAATATAAATAAAAATAAATAAATAAATAAATAAATATATATATATATATATATAGATATATATAGATGATCAGATTTGTGAGCAGAATTTGATGCCTTGGAGCAGACCTGAGTGAGGCTTTGATCAGCAGACTCGTACAAGTTGTTTTTCAGATTTGAGATTGGTGCCTCAAGGAGATTGGTGTCTCCCATAGGTTGGTGCCTATGATTTTTTATAAGGATATTAGTGTCTCTTATAGGTTGGTGCTTACATTATTGTATAAAGGGATTGGTGTCTCCTGTGGGTTGGAGCCTACAAAATTTTTGAAGTAATAAAAGCAATATTTTACCATGGTTTTATCTCGAAAGGATGTTTCCACGTAAAATCCTTGCCTCTAATGTGTATGGATTTATATACATTGATTCATTATTATTGTAGTTATTGTTTTGGAAAGAAAAGTTTTATCTTATACTGTTCACCCCCCTCTTAGTATAAGTGTGTTTTTATCCAATTGGTATAAGAGAAGGTTCCTTCATGAAAGCCTAACCACTTGAAAAAACATCTTACAAGAACACACATGGCTATGGAGGTGAAAGAAGATGCTCCCGTTGTCAAAAATAAAGAAAAGGAGAAAGATCCAAAAAATGAAGAGGAAGCCATAGTGGACATAGAAGAGGAACTTGTTTTTGCTCTTAAAGAGGTGAAGAGGCTTAGAAATAAGAACTCAATATTGAAGACTCAAGTACAAGAGGATGAGAAGAAAAAGGTAAAGTTTTTGCAAGATATCATCGACTTAAAAGTAAAATTGAAGAGGCAAAGTGGATTGAAGAAGTTATGACTGAGCAGTTAAAGGCAAAAGTGTTGGAACAGGAAAAAATAGAACATGAGATTGTCTCTTTGAGCAAGGAAGTTGAAAAATCTAATGATAAGCTACAAAAAAATATTAGATTTGAGAAAAAAAAAATCTTGGATGATGTTATCAAAGCACAAAGATCTTTGGTTATAAATACTAGACTTGATTTTGAAGAAATAAAAAAAAACAAAAGGAGTGAAGCTCAAAAGGAACAGAGGCATCAAAGAAAATAATTAAATAAGAGCCTTAAACTGATGTTGATGTGTTAAGAAGTGGAAGCATCAAGAAGGAAGAAAACAAAGCATCATCATGGACCAAGGTCAATCACAAAAATAATAATGAGAGAACCAGGTGACCATATCCTCCAAGGCAATCAGACAGGTTTCAATATTTCTTCTATGGTTATTATTTTTCATATAACCATTTTGGTCATAAAGCTGTAAATTACAGGGTCCGTGCTAAGAATGACTTTGTCTTCACCAAGAGGAATTTCAATTCATTTACACCTCTCATGGAATACAACATCATTTGTTAAAAATATAATAATTTTGGGCATATATCTAAATGGTGTAGAACGATTTTTCTTGAACTTCCAAAATCAAGTAAGAAGGAGGATGGTCAAACTATTCAAAAGGATATGTCCTCCAAAGTTTGGAAAAAGAAAATGGAACAAGAAAAGGAGAAGTATATGTTGGTAAAAACAACTCTTCATGTGCAAAATGAAGGAAATTAGTGGTACATTGATAGTGGTTGTTCAAGCCATATGATGTTTGAAAAAAAAAAAATTCTGTCTCAAAGAAATAAATGGAGGCATAATGAAATTTGGTGATAATGCTTTTGCCAAAATTGTCAAAAAGAGAATCTTGAGTTTGAATAATGAAATATTAAGGACAAATAATGTGTTATATGTTGAAGGGTTAAAGAACAACCTTCTAAGTTTGAGCCAACTATGTGATCAAGGGCATACACTCACATTTTATCCAAATGGATGTGAGATCAAGAAATACAAGACATGAAAACTTATTGCAAACACATATAGAACTATAAACAATCTCTACATGTTGAGCGAAATTAAGGGAGAAAATTTATTTTTATCATAAGAGGATGAAATATGGTTATGGCACAAGATAATAGGCCAACATAAATTTTAATAACCAAGGTCAACAATAAATTTTAGTACTTTCCACACTTTATGAATAGTCCTTGACCACCTATGCTGAGCATCAAGAAGCTTAACCTGAAAAGAAAACAAATTAAAATTAGCAAAACATGTTAGGAATGGAGCCTAATTATGAGGAGGCTAAACAGAGAAAGTTTTTGGATTTACTGCAGGACGGACAGGGAAATTTTCCAGATTTACAGTCTGTTAGTCTACCAGAGAAAGTTTTCGGATTTACAACAGGACAACCAAGGAAAGTTTTTTTGTTTTTATCCCAAAATTAGGTGTTGGGAACTCAGTGTTAATCTTGGAATGTATTAAGAAAAACAATTTTTTTTTTTTTGTTTTTTTCTTATATATAGTTGTGAGGAAAAACAGAGTATACAATGAAAATTACTATGTTGATTCCTTGTAAAAATAGAGAGGAAATTACAACAAATGTTTGCTGTAGGTTGTAACCCTCTATTGCTTGGATTGAGAAAGAAAAATTGAAAATTCTTGGTGGATGTAACCCACATAAGCAACAAATAGGCAGTTAGATATTTGCCCAAGATAGCCAAACCCCCAAGCACGATTTGTGCATAATGTAAGCATGGTAAGCAAACAAGATCAAGTTTAAAATCAAGGAATTCTCTTCATCCAAGCCTTTGGATCTAATTCACACCGATCTATGAAGACCTACAAGGATAAAGAGCTTACAAGGTGAGAATTATTTCATGTTGTTTATTGATGATTATTCTAGAATGACTTGGGTAACATTATTAAGAGAAAAATCAGAAGCCTTTGAAAGGTTCAAAGAATTCAAGGTACTTGTAGAAAATAAAATAGGTAAAAATATCAAGTGTCTAAGATAATACAGAGGAGGCGAATTCACTTTAAATGAATTTGTAAAATTCTATGAACATCATGGAGTAGTAAGAAATCCATAGTAGAATGGAGTAGTTGAAAGGAAGAATAGAACTATTCAAGGCATGTCCAGGGCCATGCTAAATGAGTCTAAGATTTTTTATACTTTTTGGAGAGAGACGGTCCATACAACTGTTTATATCATTAATAGAGACAAAGTAAGAGTAAATCACCACAAAACTTTGTATAAGCTTTATAAGGGAAGACCAGCTACTATGAAGTATTTCAGAATCTTTGGAAGCAAATGCTACATTAGACGAGATGAAAAATATTTGGGCAAGTTTTATTCCAGGTTTGATGAGGGTATCTTGCTTGGATACTCTTAAAAGCGCAAAGCCTATAGATTCTAAAATAAAATATTACATAAAATTGTGGAAAGCGCAAATTTAAGAGTTGATGAAGAAATATATCTAAGAGAACCAGCTCAAGAGATCGTGTATCAAGAAGAAGAAAGTTACAAATATGAAGAAACTGAGAATCAGAGAACACCCCCAAAAAACTATTCAAGGCACCACCTAAAACACCATCCAGATATATGCAAAAGAACCATACATAAGATTTAATTATTGGGAATCTAGATGAGAGACAATCAAGGAGGAAAATAATAGGTTCAGGTGAACATGCAACTTCTCTTTACTATCTAAAGTTGAGCCACATAATTTCAATGAAGCAAGTGAAGATAAGTATTGGATTAAGGGAATGGAAGAAGAGTTAGATCAAATAGAGAAGAGCGAGACCTAGGAACTTGTACCACATACAAAATACAAGAACGTAATCAACACCAAATGGGTCTATAGAAACAAGTTGAACGAAGATGGTCAAGTTGTTAGAAACAAAGCAAGACTTGTGTGTAAAGGATATTCACAAGTTGAGGAAATTGATTTTGAAGAGACATTTGCTTTTGTTGCTCGTCTTGAGACCATAAGAATGTTTTTGGCTATTTTCATGTTTTTAGAAACTTCAAAGTGTACCAAATAGATGTAAAATCACCATTTCTTAATGGTTACTTAGAGGAAGAGGTCTAAATTGAGCAACCAGATGGTTTCAGCCTGATAGACAAGCCAGACTATATATGCAAATTGAAGAAGGCTCTTTATGGACTAAAGCGTGCTCCCAGGGCTTGGTACTCAAGGTTGGATAAATACCTCCAAGAACAAGATTTCATAAAAGGTATAGTTGATAGCAAATTGTACATCAAGAATGAAGGAAATGACCAGTTAATTGTAGTGTTCTATGTGGATGACATCATTTTCGAAGGCAATAATGACAAGATGTGTTAGAAATTTGTAAAATGTATGCAAAGTAAATTTGAGATGTCAATGCTTGGTGAACTATATTTCTTTCTTTGTTTGAAAATATCACAGTTAGATAAAGGTATATTTCTCTCAAACCAAGTATGTAAAAGAAATGTTGAAAAAATTCAGGATGGAGGATTACAATCCTATAAGTACCCCTATGATTACATTATGTAAGTAAAGTAAATATGATGAGTCTCCTAAGGCTAATCAAAATTTGTATAGATCCATGATTGGAAGTTTACTATATGTCATAGCTACAAGGCTGGATATAATGTAGACAATCAAATTGGTGGTAATATTTTAAGCTTCACCAAAGGAAACACATGTACAGGCAATAAAAAGAATATTCAAGTATTTGAAAGAAACTATGGATTTTTGAATGTGGTATCCCAGATGCAATAATTTCACTCTCACTACATATACAAATACGGATTGGGCAGACAATGTGGATGAGAGGAAAAGCACAAGTGGAGAAGCATTTTATCTTGGAGATTGTTTGGTCTCTTGGCTAAGTAAGAAACTAGCACCAATGTTCTTATCTACTATAGATACAGAGTAAATTACAAAAGTTACTTGTTGCACACAGGTTCTATAGATGAAACAAACCTTAAGTGATTTCAAAGTAGAGCATGATCATCATATCTCCATACTTTGTGACAATACAAGTGCCATCAATATTTTGAAGAATTCGATGATGCATTCAAGGACCAAGCACCATTTTGATCAAGTATCATTTTTTGAGAGAGCAAGTGACTGATAAGCAAGTCAAATTGGAATACATTGCTACAAAGGAAAAAAATGGTGATATATTTACCAAGCCACTTCTTAAGGAAACATTTGAGTATCTCAGAGGTAATTTGGGAGTAGTTTCACTCTCATCTCATCATTGAATATATCAGTTATAGCAATTAGTAAGGGGGAGTTGTCCAATACCTTATCATTTAGCCTCAAGAAGCCTTTTCCATTGATGTCAAATGGGGAGTAGCTTGTCAAGGGGAGCAACTTGTGATCCTATTGTAGTAAAGGACAATTTCGTTGCAAGGTTACTATCAATGAGAAAGGGGGATATTGTTAAAACTATTGAGTTGTCATTGATGTCAAAGGCCGATAGTGGGTGAATGGTAGATTGTTTAATTTATTAATATATCAAAGGGTTTACTTGATTTTAAAAGATTAAAATATTTAAATTAAATATTTAAATATTTAAATTAAATATTTAAATATTTAAATTAAAAAGATTTAAATATTTAAATCAATGTTTGAATATTAATGTGAAAATATCCGACCTTTAGGGCACCAAAAGCAAGTAAAATATTTGCATATTAATACAAGGCCAACAAAAAAAAATATTTTTAAGGAATTTTGTCAAAGCTCGTGCGGGATAGAGGCAACGTTGTAGAACAAGGAGAAAAACATCAAAGAAAGAGTGCAAATGTATTGAATTTGTTGAGACGAGTATCCAAGACCAAAGATACCGAAGACACACTTTCCATAACCGCCAAGATAGGTAATATTGAGCTTTCAACTTGAACCCAGGGATTTTTGTTACAAACTACCATTGATTTTTGCCACAGTGCAAAGCCTGTGAATTTCTTTTAAGGCTCAAACCTGCTCATAGAGGTCCACAGTTCGACTTAGTTCGATGCTTGTAGTTGCCTTCAAATAAAGTCATCATGAAGAGATAAATGCACATATTTTGAAGTGCCTTAAAATTATTCCTTAAAGGAAACAAATCACTGATTTATTTGTTGTGTTGTTAGAGTTTTGTTGTTGCCAATAAACTTGAACGGGTGCGTTACAATCATCGACCAGGTCCTTACAGGAATCCACAATGTAAAAGCTAGTATAGAAGAATGTCATGTGGGTTACCCATGCGTAGCTCACATTCCAATGAGCCTTAAAGCAGGAAATTGGATGTTACGTAATGCAAAAGTAAAGTTTGGTACACTGTAGAAGAATAGTGTGCTATTAATACAAAGGAATACTTAAAGATTGTCACCATTAAAGAAAAGTGCACATGAGCCAACAAAATCAAAAGAGTCATAATTTGTTGGTGATCTGATTGTTATCATAAGAAAACTAGACGCAAGGAGATGAATCATAGAACTTCTATCTCATAGTAGGCAATAACGTACAATTTTTAGCGATGGTTTGACTATTCTCACACTAGTAAGGAAGGTGGATTTCGTAGATCCACAATGATGTATGAAAGCTATCAACAAACATGAATGAAGTAATTGACTGTTCACTTTATTGGATTAAGCAAATATTTTATGGAGGGAAACAATGAAGGCAAAATTAGGAGTATCCAACAACAAAGTTTGTTAGAAGATAGTGATATTATGTCTCTTGAATTACACAAAAAGGATGAACTCCTTAACATTGTGAGTTGGACAGACCCATAGCCACATAAACACTTACACATGAAAGAATATTTTTGTGCATGCTATATTAATAACGCTAGCAAAGGTTATGCAAGGATTTGAAAGGAGAAGGTAAAGTTTCTTAATTAAATTTGATTAAAGTATTAAGGGAGATATAAGGAGTCATTTTTTTTTTAATAAAGTTTTATTTTGTAATTTTTTAAAAGGAGTGATAAGGGATTTATAAGGTATTAAAGTGTTTGATTTAAAACTTAAATTAAGAAGGGAAAAAGAAAATTATATATATATATATATATATATATATATATATATATATATATATATATAAGTATATATATCTATATATATACATATATATAGATATATATATATATAGATATATGACTAGATTTGTGAGCATAAGTTGATACCTTGAAGCAGACCTAAGTGATTTTTAATCAGCAGACCCATACAAGTTTCTTTTTCATATTTGAGGTTGGTGCCTCAAGGAGATCGGTGTCTTCCATAGGTTGTTTCCTACAATTTTGTATAAGGATATTGGTGTCTCTCGTAGGTTGCTGCCTATGTTATGGGATTGGTGTATCCTGTGGGTTAGAGCCTACAAACTTTTTGAAGTAATAAAAGCAATATTTTTCCATGGTTTTTTCCTGAAAGGGTGTTTCCACGTAAAATCCTTGTCTTTTATGTGTGTGGATTTTTGTGCATTGATTCATTATTATTGTAGTTAAAGTTTTATCTTATACTGTTCACCCCCCTTAGTATAAGTGTGACTTCTTGTCTATTAGAGATCATTCTATAGGGCAGCGTAGGTTCATCTGAAGATTCATAGATTCTTTATGGAATTACAGTTTAACCTTGGTTACTTAGAAACACAAATTATTATTGAGGGAAGTATGCGATTTTCCTTCAATTTCATATTCATTTCCTAACATCTAAAGGTTTTTCTTTACAGATACAATGTCACCTACTGAATATGGAAAGAACGGAGGCCAATATTCTGGTAAAAGGACAATTCTAAAATATTTTACACAAATATCAAAATGCAGTGAGGCATCCACATCTACACAACATGCAGGTACAAACACCTTTTACCATCAAATCATTACTTTTTCTCTGTTATTCTTAAATATAAAGCCTTTATTTATTAATAGATAAATGGTTGTCTACTTATCTACCTCTTTTTAAATGCTTTGTAAAATTGTATTCTGTTAATTCTTTAAAATAGTGCCTTTTTACATCCAAAAATGATACAGAACACCAAACATTGAATGCAGTAAACACTGTCGACCCTGATATGCATCCACTCGAAGATATTCCAGCGGATGAGATGGGACCACATGATAATTTTCCTAATAACGACATTCAACAACCACTTCACGAGATGCCTAATACAGACACATCAACCAAAAAAGGAAATGATAGTACAATTAAAATGCAGACCTCTGGGGAATCTTGTAGTCAAAAATCTAAACATCAAAAGATAAGCGAATGGACTATTGGAAGGGATTTTAAAAATGAATGGGCATGGTTATACCCCTTTATTGAGCGAGATGAGACAGAGAAAGTGTGTAGATGCGTTATTTGTAGTTGGAAGTTGGGAAAGGATCATTTGTTGCAAAATAAGAAAGACACAATAGAAAAACACTGTGGGAAAGTTTACATCAAAGAAATACAAAGTGATGGAACAATTAAGAGATCTCATAGGTGGAAGGATGCATCAGAATGTGTGCATGTGAGATATGCACTTGAATACAAAAAAGCAATGAAACACCAACAAACTCTCATTGAGAAGGGTGGAACAATCCAGGCCCAATTTCAAAAAATTAATAAGACTGTATTAGCCTCAAAACATTTGTAGTTTGTTGTTGTATATAGTATTCTAAAAAAGGGTCAACCCATGTCTGATTTTGTTGATTATAAGCAACTATTTCAACTAGTCGATGTACAGAACCTTACCAGTTCCCATTGGTCAGATCGAAGTGGTTGGAAAATGGTAAAATGTCTATCACTGGTTGAGAAGGAGGACCTGAGAGAGAATGTAAAACAAGCCAAATTTATTTCACTTTCCATTGATGAGGTAACGATTGTTGACAACACATCTTGGATTTGCATACATGTTTACACATTCCAAAATCATTTGAGACAACCTCATTTACTAGCACTACATAAGATGATGGAAAATTGTAATGTGAAAAATATTTATAATGTTGTTGTAACCAGTTTAAAGGATATTTATGGAATGGATGAAAAATAAATTGCCACAAAGTTAATTTGTGTTGGAGCTGATGGTGCGGCTACAATGCAAGGACAAAGGAATGGTCTTTGTGTTAGACTTCAGACATCAATTACCCCATATTTGATTCCCATTCATTGCATGGCTCATCGAATGAATCTTGCATACAAAATTGTGAGCACATTTGATAATGTAGCCAGAGTGGAAGATCTCATCCGTGAAATACACTCTTACTTCTCATGCAGTCCAAAAAGGTTTGCAGAGTTTCAACAGTTTTCTCTAGGTGTAACTGAAGGCAGAAAATTGTTAAAATATGTGGACACCAGGTGGATTTCACTATTTCTTCCTACAAAAAGGGTTTTTTCATAATATCAATCCTTGGTGGGGTTTATGTATGCACATCGTAGGGATGTTGACAAGGCAAAATATTTGCTATTTTATATGATTGACTTGGAAACTCTTCTCACATTATGTGGTATTCTTCCATTGTTGCAAGAAATGAATTCTTTGATTAAACTCACACAGGAAAGAGCAATTTATATTGTCGATTTCATCAGGATGAGAAAACAAATATGTATGCTTATTGATAAGATTTACTTATCCAGAGAAAATTTTAAGGATCCTTTGTTTGATAGTTGGAATACGTTAGTTCAAGTCAATGATCCTAACAACTTTTTAAAGTTCAACATCAATGATAATCTTTGTATTGCTATCCATGGAAAGATGATTCCTTTATATCATTATGAAAAGTGGTTAGATACACTTACAGATGATGTTGAACAAGTGCCCATAACACATTGCAGATTCAATGAGGTTTTGGATAGTACTAAGAATAAATTGAAAAGAATTGCAAAAATATTAACAAGTGAAATAAGAGATCATTTTCATAGAGATGAGACACTTGAGGCCATGGTTGTTGTTAATCCCATATTTTGGAATCCTTGTCTTGACCATAGTAGTAAAAGTGAGTTGTTTGTAAAATATATGGGCACTCTTATGACACATTTCTCTAAACGTGTGGAAGTAAATGGTATTCAAATCAATGGTATTCTAAACAAAGAACTTCTGAGACAACAATCAACCAATTTTGGAATAACAATGGCTAATCAAATTGCACATTTCAAAAACCCACATGAGATTGGTTCCATCACGCATTTCTGGAAAAAATTGTATCGAAGTAGTGTCTTACAAGAAACTATGAGTGAATACTTTATTTTATATGAATTATGTCAGACAATGATTTTGGGATCTGTTGAAGATGAAAGGGTTTTCAGTGCACTATATTTTGTTAAATTGAAAGTTCATAACAGGTTGGACAAAAATTTGGAAAATTGTTTGAGAATGTATGTGTCATCCTACGAGTTGGGTAAGTTTCCCTATGATAGAGCTTTGACATATTGGAAGTCCCTAGCGGACAGAAGATGTCTCACTAATACTATTGATAATGATGATAATGAGTCAGCTTGCAATGATGATGAGATTATGGAAATACATAATTCACAAATGATTCCTGGTTCTTTTGGAGAAGTCGACAAGACTTTGTATCAGCTTCCAACAGTGTAAAATTTCAATGAGTTAAACAAATTCATATAATCAATGATTTTTTGGATTTGATATCATTTGTAAAATTTCAATGATTTGAAAAAATTCATATTATCAATGATTTTTCGTATTTGATATCATTTGTAAAATTTCAATGATTTGAAAAAATTCATATAATCATTCTATAATCAATGATTTCCCGTATTTGCTTTTTAATGTTATTGACTATCTATGTTGACAAAATTTTATGATTTATGCTTTAGCTTTGAGTAAACTAGAAATTTGAAAACCATGCATGCATACATAATTAGTAAATATTTCTTTTACAAAGTGTTGTATGTAGTCTAGAATAGTAGAAAGCACAATGCATTTAGCATAAATCTCAAGTTACGAAAACAAAAATACAATACAATAATGCTTTGTTATTGAATTAACTATCTATGTTGACAAAATTTTATGATTTATGCTTTAGCTTTGAGTAAACTGGAAATTTGAAAACCATGCATGCATACATAATTAGTAAATATTTCTTTTACAAAGTGTTGTATGTAGTCTAGAATAGTAGAAAACAATGCATTTAGCATAAATTCACTCAAACAAAATACAATACAATAATGCATTTTAATTAATCTATTTGACAAAATTTTATGATTTATCTTTAATAAATAAAACATAATAATTAGATAAAGACAATTTAAATCTCTAAATAAAAATACAATACAATAATGCTTTGTTATTGAATTAATTGTCTATGTTGACAAAATATAATGATTTATGCTTTAAATTTGAATGTATGTATGTATCATTAGTATGTATGCTTTGACTCTAGAAGGCAAAATGCAAATAGCATATTACTCTAGATATGGAAATATAAAAACAATATATCATAATACACAAAACAATACTCACTTTTATATCATAACAAGATTGACTTTGAATAAAATGAAAATTTAAACCCATGCATAGATATATCCTTCATAAACTCACTTGAAATATAAAAATAATATAGCATAATACACAAGACAATACTCATTTTTATATCATAACAAGAATGACTTTGAATAAAATGAAAATTTAAACCCATGCATACATATATTCTTCATAAACTCAAGCATATTTGAAACCCCATAATACTCAAGTGATGAAAATAACACACAAATATAAATGTAAATAGTATAATAGTCAAGTAATTATAGCAAATGTCTTGTTTTCAAATGAAAACATATAATAAAATTATCTTTTTGAAAAATCAAAATTTCCAAAGCAATAACAGAACCAACTATCTTTTGGCTTTTCATTCCTTAGATGGGGGGCTAGAGGTAGTTTCAACATCTTTTTCCTTTTTCGCTCCTTCCACATTCTGCATTTCAAGGGGTCCTCCCTCGGGCTGGTTAACAATACTCCCAATTGCTCTAGAACTGACAAGGATGTTCTCTACACTTTTCAAGCCTTCGAGCAGGGTGTTTTCCTCTTTCTCAACATCTTTGGATATTGGTGCAAGAACTTATTTACCCTTCTCCTTAAGCAGAACATCAGGATCCAATCCATTTCGGATAATGATTTTCCTAAAAGCGTTGTTTTGTCGAACTGCTTCTTGAGCTCTTTTTTCATTGCCATAGAAGCCGTTAAGAAATCCTTCACCATCTGGAGATAGTCTTGCAGGTTTTGAACCTGCTTCTTCAGATTATCAAACTTTACCTACAAAAGGAAAAATAAGTAGTCAATAGATATTTAAATTTTAAAAAAGAGAACAAAAAAAATTAGAACACATTAGTCTAACCTCGACAACATTCTTTGCAGCTACAACAACAACAACCATTTTCTTATCACATGCCCATTCATTATAATAAGCTTGGGCTTCAACATTTAAGTTCTCCAATCTGTTCAACATAACCCTTAAAGTTTCATCTTTGTAAGATGTAGTAACCTGCACAATGCCAGATTTAGCTTGATGTAGTAGAACATCAAGCTTTTCCAGTTCATTTTCAACTAAAGAAAAAAATTTCTCTTTTTGAAATTTTTTTGAATCGGGCATTTATTTCCTTTATCAAAACTTTGGCCCGATACTCCCATTTTTTCATTTCTTTTATATCAAGAACTAGAAAATCATTAATGGTTGCTTCAAATTTGTCAGAAACTAATTCATTTTTTAAAAAATTACTTTTTCATCCTCTAGTAGAGGATGAGCCTGAGGGGTGCTAGTTTCCTTAGGAGGAGATTTGCTTGAACATTTTGCTCCTTCTTCATTTTGAGGATCTCGAAGTAGATATGTTACTTGAAAAATAGTGGGTATGTTGCCTTGTAAAAAGAAATCCTGATCAAGTGGAACATTATCTAACCCAACACCAGAAGCTTCCTGTACACCTATAAAATTACCAAAAGATATAGCTCCAAATCCTGAAAATTGCTTTGTTGCTTCTCTCTATGGCCTAGATGGAAGAAAATATTTTCCACCCAGGAAGCATTGACCTCGCATTTGAGGTTGGCATGGTGGAGGAGGGGGCGACATCGACTATTGATTTCCATGATGCAATTGTTGTATAGGAACTTAAAAAATCAAAATAAAAATTGGTTACAAAATTTGTGAAGGTAGATTATAAAAATTGGTTACAAAATTGGTTATAACACTTACCGACCGAAGAAGAGACCTCTTGCATAGCCACAACTGCAAATGGAATGTGGGTGCGTTGTACATCTGAAAACACAATATAAAATTTAATAAAAAATAGTAAAATTTGGTAACAAATTTTGTGAAGGTAGAATGTAAAACTTACTTCCCGAAGATGAGACCTCTTGCGCAACAACGCCCATTGGTAGTGGACGTGTAGGTGGAGGTTGTCGAGGATTAGGAGAACTAGATCTTACACGTTTCCTTATTCTTTTTCTTAGTGGAGGTATTGTTTCCTCCATAGGTGTTTCGGAGTCTCCTGATTCCTCTGGATTATAACCTCTAAAAGCAACATCCCGCTTTGAAGAGGAAGAGGATGCCCTTTTCTATATTTTGTATAAAATGTTAAAATTATAAAAATGACAAACATATGAAAAATAAAAAATTATTAGTTTAATATTAACTAAAAATTACCTGAACCTATTGTTCTATCATGGTTGTAGTGGCTAGGTCTGAGTGCCAAGAAGTCGGTATTGCAGTGTTCTACAAATTATAATAAGATTCATAAAAAAACCAAGAATGTAGTTGCATGTGCTTATTTTTGGTGAAGGTGAAGCGTGGGTTATCATATTTTGGATATCCATTATAATCCGATGTGAGACATAGGTGGACCAGTCGAATTGTTGGTGTGCAATACAATGAACCAAATATGCCAAGGTCCACATCAAAATTTCTGTTGATCTTCCTTGCAGAACGAGTCTAGCTAGGAAGAATTCACAACATGCTCAAAGAAAGTTATCCTAAATAGCTGGTACAGTCAAACCCCTTATGGACTTGGTAGCCGTAACTACAAAAAAAAAATCAGTAATTGTAAACCCTAGAATTTAAATTCAATTAAATATAAAAATATGTAATTATACCTTGAAAATATTTTGGCTGCACATTGAAGGTGGTCTCCAGGTAGAGTTTATCATCATCAGTTAAAGTGAATTTCGATGTGATTGGATCACAACCGGTGTGAGGTAATGTTATCAATCTGGTGACGTCAGAGGTTGTGAAAGAAAATATGATATTTTTATTGTCAATGACAACATTTACCTTACCTAAATCAATGTCATAACCTGCAATTATCTTCTCTAGTAGTTTAATGTCTGTGTCGAACTGTGACATCGAAACTAGACCCCGAAGACTAGAGTCTTGGACCCATGACATGTCGTAACCCGGTGTTGATAAAATTTTAGAAATTAGGGGGCAAACAAGGTTTTTGAAATTAATTTTTGACATTGTAGGGGTGATAGGGGATGCCATTGGGTTATTTCATTGTGTACGAGGGAATATGGATCAGGAGGTAGGGTGGAAGGTATTGGAAACTTGATGGAAAGCATCAAAAAAGGGTTCAAACGAAGGAAAAGGGTTAAAACTACATTAGAAAAGGTAAAAAATGATTGTTTATGCCTTTATATAGAATTTTTTGAATGAAACCATCGAATAAATAATCGACACATGGCATCTACATGCAATCATTTAATGGATGGTTGACACATGGCATAGATGCAACACATCATCAATGCAACTAATCGATTGTGTTGCAATCGATCGGGTGTGTTGCAATCGATTAACTCTACTGCATCTGATTGATATTGGTGCAACCGATCAACTTGGATGCATTCGATGGGCACTAGTGCAATTGATCAGCTTTGTTACAATCGATCAATATTGCTACAACTGATCAACATTGCTACAACCGATCGATATTGCTGCAACCAATCAATTTTTTTGCATTCGATCGATATTGCTGCATCTGATCGACATTGCTACAACCAATCAACATTACAACAACTAATCAAATTTTTAGCATATGATTGGCATTAATGCATCCAATCGGTATTTTTGCAACTAATTAGTATTGTTGTAATTGATTGACATTGCTGCAACCAATCGACATTGCTACAACCAAACGATATTACTGCAATCGATTGATATTGTTATAATCGATCGATATTTCTACAACTGATCGACATATCTAAAATTTATCATCATTTTTTGATCAATATATCTATAGCCTATCAATATTTTTTGACCATCATGTCTACAATCGATCGTCTCAGACCGATCGACATAGCTTTTTTCTATCGATACTGTTCTATAGGCATAGTCTGATCGACATAGATTTTCCTATCGATATAAAGCCTTTAATTTTTTTGTACAGTGCTAGAATTTGGCAACCAATATTCATAGCCCCCAACACAAAAAAATTTGCCACAGTTTGAAAATTTTTGGTGAAAAATGAATGCAATTCGCCATTTCTCCTTGGACATGATTCACGAGGATTTCGAGAAAATTCACCTGGATTTTATATTTATGCATAACCTTGATGCAAGGATATTTAATATCTTGGTCTTACTAGCAGATGTTTATCTTTTAGAGTCTTGAATAGTTAGTATACATCTTTTGACTGATCAACTAGGGTGTTTGAGTCTCTTGAATACCTTTTTGTTCCCTTATGATTTCTTGCTGATCACCATCTATTACATTCACATGTTGTCAGTTCACATTTTGTTTCATCTGCATCATGTTAAAGTGTATGCCCTTGCTAAAAATATTTACATTTGAACCTTAAATTTTCATACATTTTGTAGTGCTTGCATTAGTTTATGATTGCATCATGTAGTCATTCATTCTACATTCATACATCATCCATCATTGCATTCACATCTAAACACAAAATGCTCCAAAGGTACTTAAGCCCTTTGGTCACATAAATTCAAAAATCTCCAAAGGGCCTAACCCATTTGGTCATGTTCAGTTCAAAAAAAGACTATAAAGGCACTTAACCCCTTTGGTCACATCAATTCAAAAGGCCCCAAAGGAACCTAACTCGTTTGGTCAAATCAATTCAAAAAGTTCCAAAGGTACCCAAAATCCTTTGGTCAATTCACAAGGCTCCAAGGGTACCCAAATTCCTTTGGTCAATCTCAATTCAAAAGGCTCCAAGGGTACCCAAATTCCTTTGGTCAATATTAATTTAAAAAGCTCCAAAAGTACTCAAACTCCTTTGGTCCATTTCAATTCAAAAGGTTCCAAAGGTACTTAAACCCTTTGGTCAAATCAATTCAGAACACCCCAAAGGCACTTAACCCCTTTGGTCAAATCAATTCAAAAGGCTCCAAAGACACCTAACAACTTTGGCCAAATCGATTCCATAAGATCCAAAGGCACCTAACCCCTTTGGTCCATTTCAATTCAAAAGGCTCCAAAGGCACAAAAAACATTTGGTCAAACTATCTTTGAGATAATCTTGTATCTAGTGATTTACTTTAGGCACTTGGTGGTTGCAGAGACTAGTAATCCATGTAATTCGATAGGATGAATAAATTACCATATGGACACTCATACAAAAACTCAATATGGGTCCCATTCATTGAGGTCATCAGGAGATAAGCCCTCCAAAATTGGTTATCAAATGATTAAACCCAAATTTAGTCATCTTGGTCAAGTGACTCATTACTTGCATCATTTTCCATATTCGCTATTGACTCATTTCTTGACGGGGTAGTCATATAATCACAAAATTAAAAAATCAAATCAACAATCAATCACTCAAAAGTGCAAATTGTGTTCATTCAAGAATCATTGCCAAAGACAATAATATGACCTTTTTGTATAAATAACCAACAAATATTAATTTATACAAATCACAAGTTTGAAGCAATGATTCTATGACTTGCACACTTTCCATGATTGGGGCATCTAACATTGATTAGGTTAATGAATAACCTTAATCAATTTGACCATTTTAGTTCTTCTATTTTTGCTCCACATTGTGTCTTCACACAATGCATCCCAAAAAGGGGTATTTGTAGACACTAAAATCGCATCATATTGAAGAGACTACCTAATTGTAATATTCTAGACCACATGCCCCACTTTGGACAACCTTAAGGCTAAAAAAGTGGTTTTCACCACTCAAACATGGCACTTTATCTAAGCAACCAGGGGTCATCCCACCCAAGGATGACCTCCATATAGGGGTCATCCTACCCTAATATGACCTCAGTTAGGGGCCATCCTACCTTGAGACTGTCTCAATTAGGGGTAGTCCTAGCTTGAGATGGCCTCTAGAACTTTGATCAAAAAGTCAAGGTGGGATTTAACTGGCATCCTAGACCACCAGTTAGACGCATTCATGAACCCGCACTACGACTTAATACCCTGTATGGGCCAGAATAGAAAGAGAACAAGGCATGTATCAATCAATTTACATAAGATCTTAGAGAAGGCATTCACTTTTCTCAAAGTGAACTGACACTTCGCTTCTTCATGAAAAGGGGTTGTGTTGTCATTATATGTCTTTCATGAAATCTACATAATGACATTCACCCCTCTAATGAAAAGGTCCCAAATAAATCAATTTTTTGAGCAACAAAGTGCTTCTAGAATAACCAAAGATCAAGAGCTCCTACAAGATTAAAGTGTTACCACCTCAACCCTCTCAGTAAACTCTATTTCCATGTCACTGGACTACCCTGAGGGATAGAGGGTAACATTACTTTCTTTCATTTGATCTTTACACTCACTTTAGTAACTGAATTGATCTATTAAGCCACTTCTTAAGTGCAACCAACCTATCAACACAACCCAAGATCAAACCTAGATACTACCTTGGTTCGAGATCAAAATACAATCATAGGAACATTGATCATCTCACCTAGAGACAACCCACATGCAAGGCCATCCCACCTAAATATGACCCCCAATAGGGATCTGTTGGTTTGATTTTGTTTTTAGTAGGATTTAGAGTACTACATTTTATGCTTCTTAGATTAGTTAAATTATAGTTTTCACATGCATTTACTTATATTTACTCCATTTATTGTTTTTTTATCATTAAAACAGGTCCTATCTCGAAGGGCTCTACACATGCTATTAATATCTTTTAGTTATCTTGTGTGCATACTATAGGTTTTTACACAGGAAGAGGAGCACAAGATACACACATCACAATTCACTGTAGTAGTCCTAAAAACTTGCTCCAAGTTAGTTTGTGGATGCGAGAAAGATCCTACGAAGTGGACCTAGATTCCTTTAATGATTATATTCCTTGTATCAAAATTTGGTACCAATCCCCTCAAAGAGGATCACATTATAACCACTTTGAAAGGATAGATCTATTATTAATATAAAGGACACCATTATTTTATACCTTACTTTGTTATTATGGTTACACAATTGCTATCTTTTACTTCATTGTTTGGTGTACAAATTTTTTAGCATTTTAGAAAGATTCATGGATCTTTGATAGGTTGGATGGTAAGGCATATCTGTAAGCCATCAAAATAATATTTTTAATGATTTCAAAAGGCCCAAAAAAGTGGGTATCCAACTTAGAAGACTTTATGGCACTCTTCATGGGTTTAAATCTTAGAAAAACTCTATCCCCATAGAGAATTCTCTAGATGAATGCTTTAAATCAACGTAGCTCTTCTAACAATCGATGATTTTCTTAAGCCTTTACCTGATCATCCTGAGCTACTCCTCCATATCTCTAATTGCATCTAGCCCAATGAAAACCCGATCCTCTGGGTTATACCAAGATAGGGGAATTTTGCATCTCCTTACATACAAGGCTTCAAATAGGACCATTTTCAAGGAAGCATGATATTCTTTGTTATAAGAAAACTCAATCAAATGCAAAAAGTCTTCCCATCAAGATTTTTGATCAATGAAATACATGTAGAGAATGTCTTCCAAGATTTGGTTTACCCTTTCTATTTGATTTTCTATATTTGGATAATATGCAAAGCTAATATTTAGCTTTGTACCAACTACATGATGAAGGGCCTCCCAAAACTCAAATGTATATCTAGATTTCCTATTTGAAATTATCATCTTAGGAAAACCATGCAGCCTAAAAATCTCTTTGGTGAATCTATTAGCCACTCTCAAGGCATCATCCTTGATGTTTCCTGGAATAAAATGAGCAACCTTGGAAAATCTATCGACCTCTACAAGGATTGTGTCATGTTGGTACCTAGTCTTAGGTAAACCCATTATGAATTCCATAAATATCACCTACCATTTTCATACTAGTATATCATGTGGGTACAAGTATCCTGTTATATGTCTATGCTAGAATTTCACCTTCTGGCATTCTAGACATCGAGCCACAAAGTTGGTGATATATTTCTTCATTCTTGACCAATAGAATATTTTCTTCATGTTCTTCCTCATCTTTGCCCCTCCTAGGTGAGTGGAGTAACAATATATTTGCACCTCCTACATGATTTATTTCCTTAAATCACCAATTTTAGGGATCACCACCCTATATTTAAAGCAAAAAATCCATCCTTCATGCAAAAATTCTTATTATATTCAAAATTCACTTCCATATTGACCCAAATTTCATTGCAAAATTGGTCCTATGCTTGCATTTCCCTGACTTGGTCCCTTAATTCCATGTGACATTAGGTCAAAGTGGCTATATATCTTCTTCTACTTAAGGCATCAAAAACTTTAATTTCCTTACCCTTGATATATTCTATACCAAAATCATATTCTGCTAGAATCTGATCCACCTTATTTGTCATGCATGAGCATTGGTTAAGTAAAGATGTACCTCAAACTCTGATGGTCGGTCCTTAACTCAAAAGGATTTCCTAGTAGGTAATGCTGCCAAATCTTAAGAATGTTCACTACAGTTGCTAGTTCCAAATCATATGTGGCATAGTTGACCTCATGCTTCTTGAGTTTTCTTGATTCATATGCTACAACTAATTCAAACTAGGATAGAACTCCTCCTAAACCTTCCAAATAAGCATCAATGCAGACTAAAAAATTCTCTTGTGTGTTTGGAATCTTGAGAATAGGTGCAGTAGTAAGCTTCTGCTTAAGCAACTCAAAAGCATATTTTCACTTGTCTGTCCATTTATATTCCTTTCCTTTTATTTGTAGGTTAGTTATGGAATAGGATATCTTGGAGTAATCATTTAAAAATTTCCTATAATACCCTGTTAAGCCCATGAAGCTTTGCACTTTAGGCACATTAATGTGTAGTGGCCAACTCAAAATGACCTCTATCTTCTTTGGATATACTGCTATCCCTTCAATAGATATAATACATCCTAGGTACTATACCTTATAAACATAAAAATCACATTTTTATAGATTCCCATAGAGTTGGTTCCTTCTCAATAACTCGAGTAGAATCCTTAAATGCTTATTGTGCTCATCCTTATTCTAAAAATATATCAAAATATCATCCAAGAATACTAGAACAAACTGATATAGATGCTCACTGAACACATTGTTCATCATATTCATGAATGTTATTGAGGCATTCATCAATCCAAAAGGTAGTACTGTAAACTCATAATGCCCATACCTAGTCTTGAAAGTTGTCTTGTGAGTATCCTCATCATGGATCCTTAGCTGATGGTATCCTAATTTCAAGTCAATATTTTAGAATATGGTGGTATCCTTGAGTTGATCAAACAAATCCTTAATCCTAGGTAAAGGGTAGCTATTATTAAAAATTTCTTTATTCAACATTTTGTAATCTATGCACAACATTAGCGAGCCATCATTCTTTTTGATAATAAAGAACTGGTGCACCCCATGATGATATGCTAGGTTTAATCAACCCCTAAAGTTTTACTTTTAACTCCTGCATCTCAATAGGATTCATATTATAAGAAGTCTGATGGATAGGTTTTGTATCTAACATAAGTTCGATAGTGAAGTCAAATTCTTGCTTAGGTGGTAGTCTTGGAAGGTCTTCAGGAAAAACATCCCTAAACTCTTGCAAAATTGGGTGTTCCTTTAGAAATTTCTCCTTCCTATCATCCCTAGTATTTTGGTTCAACTTAATGACAGACTATACCACCTTTCTTAACATCTTTCTTTAGGTACATTACAAAGATCATCTAAGGGTAGAATGATCCTTGCTCATTGTGTACTCTTAATCTCTTCTTGTCTTTATCTATATATTGTAGACTGGCTTAGGGCTTAATGAGCCCTTAGCCAGTCTATTTTCAAGATGATGTCAAAGGCTAATAGCAATGCTACATATATGTGCCAAAAGGTAGAGTGATTGGTTAGGGTGATCTCAACTGTAGTAAAACATTGATACACTGAGTAAGTCTATCCAGATCCATAATCAACTTTCCACCCTTGTGCCAAAAGTCCTAGTCTTTATGGAAAATCCTTGACTATACTAAAATAAATGAAACTATTAGTAGCTCCACTATCTATCAAGATCTTTACTTTTTTATAAAACAACTTACCATCTAGAATCATAGGTGTGGCTTGGTTTTCCAGATTCTTATTTCCAATTGTTGCATAGATTTTGTGGTTGGGATATTTGGTCTTTTTGCTTGGTCATGTTCTATTTGGATACTTATTTGCATAGTGAGATCCCCCACAATCATAGTAGCCATATTTGGGACATGTGGGTATTTCATATTACTTTTCCCCTATTCGCTCGATTCAAGATGGTTAAGGTTGTTTCTGTACTTAAGGGGTACCATTATCCTTCTTCTAGAATTTCTTCTTGGAATTTCCATGTTTCTGATCATTTTTATTTTCCAAATTTAGATTATATTTTCTTTTCTTATTTTGTTCTTGTTTCCATTTCATAAATCCAACACTCTTATTTTTCCTTAAGGTTTGTTGATCTATTTTTGACAATACTACATAGTTAAAATGAGATTTGTCCAGTTTTAGGTTGGACTTGGTTTGACGAGCCAGATCATATGCCTTTTTTATAGTCTTAGGCTTATGCATGTTTACTACTAATATTATATTAGGATCCACTCCCAATACAATCTTATGCACCTTATTTTTCTTATGTTGCTCGTAGAGTGGTACATAGTTAAGCAGTTTTACAAAAAAAATTGTAGTAAACTTCCATTGTCATTGTTCCTTGGAGAAGTGTGGAAAATTCCTCAAATTTTTCCACATAATATTGTTCAGTGAGGAATATTTTCTTAAAATCCTTCACAAAACCTTATATTCTAATCATATTTAAAAGTGTTCCATCATTCTAACCTAGTATCTTGCAAATGGAGAGTGGTCCAAATAGTTCAAGTCACTGACGAATAGTTTTTCATGGAGAAATAGGTCTCCAGCTCATTCAACCAAGATTCAAATTAATCACCCCATTCATTTTAAATGAATTTAGAGGTCTTAACATTCTTCATATTCTTCATATCCTTGTATAATTCCACATCTATAAGAGCCCTAACCTCTTGCTCATATGAAGGAGGGTTTCCTTCCTATCTATCCTCAAGATTTCCATTCCAAATCACTATAGTTTCTAGTATTTATCTCTATTGATCCATTTATTCCTTCTATTGATCTAGTTGATCTTTCAATAGTGATATAGTAGCAGTGAGGTCCTCCACCTCTCTACTGGAATTTCCTAAACTTTATCTTAGGGGTATAACCTTGACACTATCCTTCCTAGTCTATCTTAGAGGTATGAAACATCCTATTCTTCCTCTCCTTAAGTTTGGTGACATATTTTATTAGCCACACAAAATTTCCTAGGTTAGGTTGCAATTCTTCTTCACATTACCTCCTACCTACTAGTTAGTTACATATTTCAAATGTACTAACAACTAAATACTATCATCCGTTGATAGTATAGATGGTCATTCTAACTCCACATAAAATACCATCTCCCAAGAGAAGATTTTTCTACCCAAAAGTCATCCATCAAGCCAAAACATATCTAAGTCATTTCTAGGGAAGCTTTTAGTCCTATGACCTAAAATTCTAATACCAATTGTAGTAACCCCAAAAACTAACCAACCCGAGAGATATTTTTTTAAGATACTTATTAAGGTTCTCAGGAGTATCCATGGAATACATACAATGACTATACATACCCACATTTTGTGTCTAATATGCTATAGACATCACTTGAGTGGAAAAGAGAGGCCAAGCTCCCATAGGTAACTGGGGTTTATCTCATATACATCAATGGTATAGAGGACGCTTTTAAAAGGTCTCTCTACATTTTTTAGTATTTTCAATGAATGCATACTTCTTTACCTTAGTATTAGGATTATCCTTTCTCGGTTCTTAGATATGGGGATGCCAATTCCTTCTTCCAACCATATGTCAATCTATGCTGGGTCTATTAGGCACAATTCCTTAGTCTATTTTAACTGCACTTCTATGGTTATCCCTTAAAATTTATGCTTATCTTCCCCATATGTGTGATGGGTCACTAAGAAACAATCACTCTACATGATTATCTTCTCATGTACATAGGAACTAGGTTTTGCTACCCCATAATAGCACAAGTTGAAAAGGATAGTTTTAGACAAGGTTAAATTTAGAGCCCTTCCCAAAGAAACCCCTAAGTTCAAAGGTAACTTTCTCTCTTTGCAAGTAATAAAACAAAAGCAACTTCTAGAATGGAAGCATAAATACTATCTTATCTTAAGCTTGCAAATAAATCTAATAAAACCTTTAGATCAAAGTATTAGCTCCAACAACATGGATAAAACCATAAATTTAATAATCATTATGGCATCGTGAAAACATTCAAGTAAAGGTTTAGATTTACAAATGAAAGGTCTTTGTTTCTATTACAATAAATCCTCTTTCACCAAGAGCGAATTTTCAAACTAAGCCTTCACATTGTTTCATAAAACAAAAGAAGAATTCCATCATCTTGATCTATCATTTTCTTCCTCCAGTCTCCATGGCAATTTTTAGGAAGAAAGGGATCAAAACAATTCATATGTAGGTATGAATGCATATCTAAATGGTTCTTGCATAATAATCACAAGCAAAAGAAGCCCATACTTATTCCAAAAATATTTTTCACAAATAGTTTCTATCATTATTCAACCATGCATTACTAGATTCATTTCACTTGAGCAACACATACATAAGAAGCCCAAAATTCTTTCAAAAATATTTTCTACAAATATTTTCTATCAACACTCAACCCATGCATTAGTTCTCTTCATCAAATAAAGGAATAAACACTTGAATCAATCATTGAAGGATTACATCTATTTAACCCATCACCAAATCCAAAATACCACTTAGATAAGTTAAAACCAACATATTGGAAAATCAACAATCATTAGTTTAATCCAAGAGTCTAAGAATATTTTACAAAGCAACCCATACTTAGAATATGAAGAACACAAGCTTATACTAAGAGAGGGGGTGAACAGTATAAGACCACTTTTCACTTTTATTTCCCAATCAATATTATGCAATGTATATATATTAATATCAACATCAGTAATCAAAACAATGCATAAATCACCACACACAATAGAGACACCAAATTTACATGGTTCATCCAATGTGGGTTACTCCATGGAGAAAATATTTCACTAAAATTTTCTCAATAAATCTCTTGGGAATCCTTTCCCTAATCAAGTTCATGGATCTCTATGCACAAGAGAACTCCTTTCTCCTAAGCTCTGACTGGTGATCTTCTAGAAGAATTGTTACCCCCACTACTCTGGCTAATGGATCTCTATCCACTGAAGACACTTGTCCTCACTCCCCTGGCTAATGGATATCTATCCACTAGAGATGGTCATCCTCTATACTCTATCACCTTCAAAGCTCTATCTCAAATCTGCACTAAACATAGTCCTTCGATCTAACAAAAATATGCTCAATATCTGTCTCTCATCTGGGACAAATCTATCCTCAAATATACACCAAAATTTGTTCTCAAATCTGTACTAAACACAATCCTTTGGTCTAGCACAAATATGTCCTCAATATATGTCCTCTGATTTGCACTAAACATATTCCTTCATTCTAGCACAAATATGTCCTCTATCTTTATCCTCTAATCTACACTAAATACAATCCTTATGTCTAGCACAAATCTATCCTCAATATCTATCCTCAAGACTTAACACAAAGCTTGACGCAATATCAAACCAACTTTGCTAGATCTACCCCAAAACTTAACTCAAGGTTTGAACAAATCAATCAATCAACTCTGCTCTCAAGTATTCTCAAAGACTTATCTCAAATCTGCCTTGTAAGCTTCCACAAAAGCTCACACTAATCTATCCACAAGTCCTCTCTAGAACTTGTCCAAATATGCTCTACAAGTACTCACTAGAACTTATCCAAATATACTCAATAAGTCCACTCTATAACTTGTCCAATCTCATAGAAATATAAAGAGAATTTTTAGAGACTCAATATGCTTCACATTCACCTCAATACTCAATCACTTTCAATCACTCTTTTGAAACATACATAGAATTATTAGACTCAATATGCTTCACATTCACAAACTCTCAATCACTTCCAATATCTCTTTTATCATAGAAACATATAGATAATTTTTAGAGACTCAATATGTTTCACACTCATCAATACTCAACCTCTTTCTCAAATCAATTCAGAATATAAAATAATTTATTTCATAGAACTTGAAAAATCACTTCAACACATTCACTTGACTAGGCTCAACTAACTTTACTCAACCAATAACTCAATGAAATAATCCTTACTCACAAACCCTAGTCCAACCACATGAACAATCACTCAAATGTTTCCAACAATTCCTATCAACCAATCTCACATAACAATGATACTCATGTTCTTTCCAAAACCGTAGTTCAAGTTATTCACTCAATTACTCACTTCAACAATAATGCTTATAAAACAATCTCACATAACAATGATACTCATGTTCTTTCCAAATCCTAGTTCAATTTCTTCACTCAATTACTTACTTCAACAACAATGCTTATAAAACAAGGTTTTATCAACCACTCTTTTTATTCTAGAAAACCTTGAAGCAATAAATCAAAACACTCTCAACGATGGTAACCAAATAATATTTTTCACTCCAACTTTTCATACACAACTTTCAACAATCACTCACTAGGAATAATATGCCCATACCTTTGTTGGATGTAAAAGTTCCTTTGAAAACCCTATCTCAATCACAATTTCCTTCTTTCCAATTCCAATGGTTAAACACAACAATATTACCTCAACACTTTCTTAAAATATTCCTTTAGTCACAAAATAATCATAAATCAATTTATACCTTATTGCTCCCTTTAAAAATAACACTCATCATAACATACATGAAATAATTACTTGGATACACCTTATAAAATCCAATTCAAAATAATATTTTAACAACATAAAACATCAACCAAACACCTTACTATCCTTTCAACCACTTGAGCAAATAATATTAAAAAACTAATTTTGCAAATCCCTTATAACTCCCCTTTCTACCTTAGAAACCAATTATAATATGCAAAAATTAATTTCTAAATGCTCAAACTATATTCCCAAAATTTTTGATGCCCAAGATTAAAGCATACCTCTTTCTTCCCCAAAAAGGGGATTCGATGAGATTCAATTCACCATCTCCTCAAGCCTAAGAGCCTTAGCGCTTGGGATCCCATCGCATGGGCTACTAATGCCCATGTGAAGGAAGGAAGAGTCCCTTCCTCTTATGACTCTATCGTCGTTTGACTTTTAACAAACTTCGTACACTTATCTTCCTTGGACGCAGTGCAAATCATAAGGCTCACAAATACTTTCGAAGGTATGGTAAATTTTGTAAGGTGGGTAGTCCCCCCTTATATACACATTTTTAAATTTCTCCTCACATCGGCGCTTTGTATTTTGAAATTGAATTTCAAATTTTAATTTTAATAACCCACCTTAGGGTTATTTAACCTTAGCTTAAATTAATTTAAAATTAATAATTAAATTAATTAATAATTAATTTAAATAACTTTATAATTTAAGTAAATTAACTAATAAATTAATTTAAAATTAATTTATAATTAATTTTAAACTTCCTTTGTATAATATTATAAAAGAATATTATAATATTATTTACTTGGGCTTCTTTTTGCACTCTGGGCCAAATCTGACTTCCTAGAACTAGGTCTTGAAATTGAAACCGAATTATCCTTTTGCATATATTGGAGAATATAAAATTGACACTGCCACTGACCGGTGCTAAAATTTCGACATCAAGGACCACTCAATTTTGACACAATGACAACTTATCACTCAAAAAGTCCAAAAATCTCCCCCTTTGTCATTAATGGTAACCCAAATTATTTTTACCAAAACTTGACCTTTTTCCTGTTCTACTCCCCCCAGGAAACTGATCCCCCTGACTCAATGCTATTTCCTTAAACAAAATCTCTACCCCTTACTCAAATCTCTCCCCATTTGACATCAATGGCAAAGGGTCACCTTTGGGGCTCAAGGCTAAGAATGAGTCTCTTAGCTTAGCCCCTCCCCCACCTCCTCTTGAGGTGGTTAATTCTGGGGTGGGAGTATTTCTACTTCCAACAAAAACTAGCTTTTACCTTTATCCTCTTTCCTTCTTGTATGATCCTTATGATTCCTTTGACTGTTCCTCTTGTTGGAATATTTTCAACATTGCCTCCTTAGTCCTAAGTATTAAGTCCTAGTATTTAGTTTTAGTTTAATGTTTTGATTTACATATTTCTAATTAATTTGATTAGCATACGTTGAGGTTTTGGCTTGGTTGGTCAATGTTAGACCATAGTCCAAGATTAGCATATTTTTATAATAAGAGCTATCTTTAAGTTATTTTGTTGTAATAAGTTTGAGAGGATTTCTCTCAACCACCGTGTCTATTTTTAGTTCTTTCAAGAACTATAAAACTATGTAATTCATTGTTGATCAATAGAAAAATTTCACCATTGTTTCTCATTTGGTATTAGAGAAGGTTTTCTAAGATAGATCAAAACCTGTGGAGAGTGGCATGAAGAGATCTGAAGCACGCACTTTGTCAAAGAAACTCAAGTGGCTAGCACTCAACAGATTTGCAAGGAAGAGTTCGAGTAAATCATTAATAATTCATGAATCCTGACGTATTTGATTATGAAATTTTGAGGGTTGTTAGATAATTGTATAAAGAGGATGCAGTCCCAATTTCAGGTGATTTGGATCTAATTTGCTTATTTTATTAGCATTTTAATTTTTTCTATAAAATGGTTGTATAAGGTGGAAAACAGGATATTTGCATCTCAAATTTTGGGAGAAATATTACTTAGATAAAATAATCATTCAGACAAAATTTTAGGTCATTTGGATCTGTGTTTATTTATTTGTGTGAATATTGATTTTTTCTTCAAAAATCCTAGATCCAGAATTGTGATAAAAAGGGAAAAAGTAAATGATCACATATTTTTCACATTTGTGAATTTTATTCCAAAATTTAGAGGGTTTTCAGATTATTGTCTTAGGAATACAGAGTTTAATTTTTAGAAATTTTGGAGCTGTATGGATTGATTTATGTGAAAACATTGAATTTGTCTCAAAAACACTCTAAGATCTAGCAAGGGCAAAAGTAAATTGATCACATATTTCTCATTTGTCTGAATTTGCTTTTGAAATTTAGTGGATTTTTAGATAATTATATCAAAATTCTATAGGAAAGAAGTTGCTAAGAGCTAGGTGTAATATTTATGAGTGGTGGATTGCAGAATGGCCACCATGTATAAAGAATTGGAAGTGCCCAAATTCAATGGAGATAATTATGCTATTTGGAGCATAATGATGAAGACCTTATTGAAGGCTCAAGACTTATGGGATATAGTTCAAGAAGGCTATGATGAACCCACTTGGAGCAAGCTACAAGGTGAGGAGAGAAAAGAGAAGAAGGAGCATCATTATAAAAATTTCTTAGCTCTTATGGATTTGAGGAGAGGAATGGAAAAGAGTGTTTTCCATCTCATAGCTAATTGTATAACAACTACAATGACATGGCAAGTGTTGAAGTATTATTATGGGTTTTATGAGGACACCTATAAATCCATATGTGACAATCATGAAGATTTTTTAAGCAAGGAGGAGCCTTGCTTCCTTGAAGAAGCTTCTAAATTAGATCCTTTTGAAGGAGTTTTTGAAGAGTCTTGTAAAGAATCATATGAAGACATGATTTGTATTGGAGAATTATTTATTGAAGAGGAAGAAATATTTGAAGAAGAACCTTGTGTTGAAAATATTAAAGAATCCCTTCATGGAGAAGACGATGAGAAGGAACCTTGTCCAATTCTCATTGAAGAGAGGTATGATGAAGAATGTCTGATGAAGGAGACATATGAAGAAGAGTGTCTTATGGAGAAGACACCAAATAAGCTATTTGTTGAAGAATGCTTCATGAGGAATGCATCTACAATTCTCATGGAGGATAATAATGAATATGATGATGGAGAAACAATGTTCATGGAAGACCATTGGCTCACTTATCTTGAAAACCATTCACTTGGAATGGATGTGTGCTCTCTTGAAAGAGAAAATAAAGTAATGTGGGATGATGATCCACAGAAAATTTTGATGAAGAGGAAATGAAAGCTATAAGCTTCTTGTTAGAATATCACTCATCAAGGGTGAAGGATGTGCTGGGTGAAAAAAAGACCCCACAAGACTCCCTCATTTGGGAGATGGAAAGTGAGAAAGAAAATGGGATAGAAAAGTGAAAATGATATTACTGATTTTCTTGTTATAATGGCAAAGAAAACATCATGGATGATGATCACTCACTTGGAGTGATTACATTGTAGAAAGAGAGTTGTATTGAAAAGGCAACAACGTATGATTGCTTGAATGAATGGTGTTTCAACCCACCAACATGGATTGAACAAAGGAGGAGAACTCTTAGTGAAGAGTTGATGGTTGATCTTGAAGCAACGTACCCTAAAGGAGAACTGCTACAAAATAGATTTATGAGAAGCACCAAATCTACTCATACTAAAGGTAATGTTTTTATGATTAATGATTTGTTTTTTGTGAGCAGGAATGAAAAGAAAGGTGATTGTCTCATTGCGACAAATTTGATGAAGAATATTCTTGGAGAGAATATAGTGATGGAGAACTTGGGTCATATGGATCAAAATGACGTGTTCAAAATTCCTTGGCAGAAGGATTCTTGTAAAGTCATTATTTTGAGAAAATATTTGTGTGAGGAGCAACTTTATGTTGCATATGTAGTTGGTCATTATATGGCCATATTTTTTGTGATATTTTATGTTGAAATATGTGAAAGAGTTGTATGGTATAATCATCTATGTGAGATGCTTAATTGTAAATACTCATGGGGAGTATTGTTTAGTGTTGAAGATGTAAAAGAAGATCAAAATGTGAGAGCATGGTTTAAAGACCATAATGATAAAGATATAAGAGAGTGGTTGCTGAAAACCACAAGAGGAGACACTTTTGTTGAATGGGGAGATAATCAACAAAAGAAGGCACTCAAGAATTTGCAGGAAATTCCACATGAAGAGTGGAAGGAGTGCCACCATAAGTATTTTGTAAATTTTGATTTCTTGATTCAATATTGGAGGAAACGTAAGAGAAATATTTTCTTCCAACTCTGTGATGCTTAAATAACTCTTGCATGAGTTTTTTTATCATCAAGGGGGAGAATGTTGGAATATTTTCAACATTGCCTCCTTAGTCCTAAGTATTAAGTCCTAGTATTTAGTTTTAGTTTAATGTTTTGATTTACATATTTCTAGTTAATTTGATTAGCATACGTTGAGTTTTGGCTTGGTTGGTCAATGCTAGACCATAGTCCAAGATTAGCATGTTGTCAGGATAAGATCTATCTTTAAGTTAGTATGTTGTAATAAGTTTGAGTGAATTTCTCTCAACCATCGTGTCTATTTTTAGTTCTTTCAAGAACTATAAAACTATGTAATGCATTGTTGATCAATAGAGCAATTTCACCATTGTTTCTCACATTTCTATGTTCATATTCCTGTTCCTCTCCATGTCCATATTCTTGTTCCTATCCATGTCCATATTCATATTCCTATTCCTATTCATGTTCTTGTTCCTTTTCATGTTCATATCCATATTATTGTTCCTATTCCTACTCTTGTTCATATTCATATTCTTGTTCCTATTCTTGTTCCTGTTCATGTTCATGCTTGGTTCTGAAATGTCTGATCTACACCACTTTGTTGTATGTCCATCATTATTGCACTTATAACACTTAATATTATTACTCCTTGGAGGTGCAAATGTCTTAGGATTTCTCCTAGTGAAGCCATATCCTTTTCTATCATGAACACTACAATCCATTGCCTTGTGACCAAACTGATTACATGAGTAGCAATACCCATGGAAAAGTTGCCTGTTTCTAAAATTCCCATTTTTTCTATCTTTCATGTGTCCTGCACTATGAAGCCATGTGCCCAAACCTGTGACATGAGAAACATCTTCCATTAAAATTTTCTTGTCTTGACCTCATTGGTCTCTTAGTCTCTCTTAACCTATTTTGATTGTTGTTCCATATATTTCTTCTTTATACATTTTTCCTTTCCTTGTTGAAATTTCTGTTGTCCAACTCATTCTCAGAAGTCTCACTTTCTCTTACACTGTCTTCTTCTGAATTTTTGGTAGGGTACCTAGGAATAGATATTTGGGGATATATTATTATATTGTATAAGGGTTGGCATGGGCCACACATAACCCAAGGTTGATTGTATTATAATATTATATTATATTAGTAGTAGGCTCCCCAAAGTAGAATAAGAATATGGATATATAAAGAAGAGATATTTGTCATTGTAATCATCATTGAAGAAGAATCTTATGTAATCATCTATGCCCATGAAGTGGCCTCTCACCTTGGGAGATCTTGTGGAGTTATTCCTTCCTTAAGGATTATTATTGGTGTTTCCCTACCTTAAGGGTATTATCTATCTCTCTCTCATTTGTGGATTGTTATTGTGGATAATGTATTGTGGATGAATGATTTGATATTTCTGCATATTGGTGAATGGTTTATGTTAATGATAATAAAGTTATGCAACAAGTGGTATCAGAGCAACGATTTTGGCAAAGTGGGGATTTTTGTGTGAAATTGCAAAATTAGGGCAATTTTTTTGGAAAAATATCTCATCTTTCAGGAGCCATATCTCTGCGTAAGTTTATCCGATTCAGGCGATTCTTGGATCAGATTGTGCAGAATTTGAAGAGCTTTAAAATGAGTGGTCATATGAAGGAATCCAAGCAGTATTGAGGGAGATACGACCTTTTGAAGTTAGTCATCCGGAACAAGGATAGTGACGAATTTCGTAGATTTTTTTTGGAAAAATGTCTCATCTTTTAGAAGCCATATCTTTGTGAAAGTTTATCTGATTCAGGCGATTCTTGGATCAGTTTGTGCAGAATTTGAAGAGCTTTAAAATGAGTGGTCATATGAAGGAATCTGAGTAGTATTGAGGGAGATACGACCTTCTGAAGTCAGCCATCTGGAACAAGGGTAGTGACGAATTTTCAAGTCGTGAATTTTTCGAAAGATAAAATTTGTTTAGTTCGGGTAAGCAAATCAGTTGCAATTTATTTTGTTTGGAAGAAAAATTGCAGATCTAGTTGTCTCTATGGAATTTTAGCTTCAACTCAGTGGGAAGATGTTTATTTCCATAAAACCCTAGTTTGCATTAGGGCATGATATATATTGTCAAAAAACCCTAGTTTGCATTAGGGTATCAACTATGGAGCTACAAAATTTTTTAGGGGAAGATGATATTGATGTTAGGGATTGGTGGAAAAATTTTAAATCCTTGTATCATCGTAATCCTCTTTGGAAATGTATGCTTTATTTTTGTCTTAATGGAGAAGCTCTTTTTTGGTTTTGTAAAATTCCACACGTCTATGAAGATGAACTAACTTGGGAAACAATGGAGCATGCATTCTTGAGTAGATGGGACCCATATAAAAAGATAGCTAGTTTGAAGGTCACCATCAAGGGATATGAAGAAGAAATAAATATGCTTCAAAAAGAACAAAAGGAAATAAAAAGAGAGCTAGCAAATTTCAAAGAAGTGGTAGAAGATAAAAAAGATGTTAGTATGCAAATAGAGGAAACCATACCTTTGGTAGAAGATAAAATAAAAAATGGACAAAGGGATTTGTTTGAATCTAAAAAGTCTATTTTGCAGGTTCATGGAAGCATTCAAAAGGAACAGGTTATTATTTCCATTGACCCTAGTAGCAGATATAATTTTATTAATATTTCTTTGGCTAAGAGGTTGCAAGTTCAAGCAACAAAAATTAAGGACATACAACTAGAGGGTGAGAATGTTCAGATTTTTGAAGATTTGAAGATCACCATGGATAAATATGTTTTACATTCAAATTTCTATGCTATTGAGATGGATGATGAGGATATTGTTCTTGGTTATCCTTGGTTAGATTCTTTGGGTACTGTTAACATTAATGTGCAAAAGAAGTTTATGAAGTTATGGTACAGGAAAAAGAAGATAACATTGCAGGATATTTCTCAGCTTAAGGAGCAAGGATCCAAGGAAAATCAAGAAGTGGTTGTAGAGAAACAAATTGAAGAACCTAAAACAGAATCCAAGAAGGTAGTAGCAATAACAGAGTCCATGGAAGAAGTAGCAGCAATGGAGTCCATGGAAATAACAATAACAGAGTCCAAGGAAGCTTTGATAGAAGAGCACAAGGACACACCAAACAAAGAGAACATGAAAGAACAATGTGTAGAAGAATTTAAAACAATGGAGCCAAATGTTGAGAAGTCAAAGAAGGTAGAACATCAAGTTAAGGTTGCACCATATCGCCATCCACACCACCATGAGCATCAACAATCTTGGAGGTATGGTTCAAGGCAACAATATTATGGTTCTACATGGAATCATAAGGGCACCAACTATGGCAGTGTTTGGCAGAGAAAGCATAGTGATCCTAGTTTTTAGAGTGGATCATCAACATCAAGGAAAAAGTGGACCCATCATTCAAGTTATCAAAATACAACAGAAAGAAGCATGGAGCCAACGAAGCATATTTGGATACTCAAGTAACAAAATGGCATACCAACATCAACGTGTTTCACTTGGATGGATGGATGATCGAGATTGGTACAAGTTGCTAACATTGCTTAGCAAATCATATTATCATGTTTCTTCATATGTTTCGAGGATGAAACATTTGTAAGGAGGGTGGCATGGTAGGGTACCTAGGAATAGATATTTGGGGATATATTATTATATTGTATAAGGGTTGGCATGGGCCACACATAACCCAAGGTTGATTGTATTATAATATTATATTATATTATAATATAATATTATATTAGTAGTAGGCTCCCCAAAGTAGAATAAGAATATGGATATATAAAGAAGAGATATTTGTCATTGTAATCATCATTGAAGAAGAATCTTATGTAATCGTCTATGCCCATGAAGTGGCTTTTTCTCTCACCTTGGGAGATCTTGTGGAGTTATTCCTTCCTTAAGGATTATTATTGGTGTTTCCCTACCTTAAGGGTATTATCTATCTCTCTCTCATTTGTGGATTGTTATTGTGGATAATGTATTGTGGATGAATGATTTGATATTTCTGCATATTGGTGAATGGTTTATGTTAATGATAATAAAGTTATGCAACAAGTTTCTTCTTATTAAAAACTTGAGGTTGACTCTTCTTCTTGTTTCTTTTGATCTTGTTCAAAACCAAGACCTGTTTTGTTTGTTGACCTTCATTATATCTTGATCATCTTATCCACAATATTTGAACTCTTTCCAAACTTGTGTAGCTTATCCTTGGATTTTTCTAAATATTCCCTTAGTAGAGCTACTTCTTGTTCTAATATTTCACATTCTAAGACCTTTGCTTCTAACTTATCCTTGAACTTATTTGTCTTATCCATTGACTTGTTTAGATCCTCTATAAGCTTTCTTATTTCTTCATCGCATTCTTGAACTAAAATTCAAGTTTAAAGTTTTGCTTTCTTACCTTCTTTACTGTGTCAAGAGCATAAACAAGTTTTGCCTTAATATCAAATCCTTATTTTTTTGCTTCTTCCTTTATTTGTTTGCCTTTGTCTACATCTTCATTTTCTTTTGACTTGTCTACTATAGGATCATCTTCTTCTTCTAGTGCCATTAGAAGATTCTCTTCTGGTCCTTCAAGTGTATCCTCATATTCATCACCACTGAAACTGAAACCATTCCTTGTACAACTATCTTCAAGATTTCCAAAATTACTACATCTAAAACACTTGAGAATTATTGGTGACCTTTTCTTAACTTCTTATTTTATTCAATCATAAATAGGAATTCATCTTTATTATTAATTGAAGAACTAGCATCACTATCACTTGAGTACTTAATTGTCTTATCTGCATAGTAGCCACTCTTTTGTCTTTGAAAGAACTTCTTTCCTTGTCTGCTTTGTCCATCCTTACCTTTCTTTTGATACCTGTATATTTCTGATTCCTTATTTCTGTGATCCTATTTTTCTTCATCTTTATTGTTTTTGGCTTCTTGAAAAATAGTTTCATAGTGACCATACTTTCCAAAATTGAAACATCTAATAGATTTTGCATCTTTTAATCTTCTTGAATCCTTGTTCCTTATACCATAATTAAGTTCTTCATCACTGGATGACTCATTGCTCGATTCTGTCTTCTTACCCTTTGTCTTATTAATTGCTTTGAAGGTTGCTTCCTTCTAGGTAGTAGGTTCTTTTGTTTTTAACTCAAAATCTATAAGAATACCAAGCAACATATCTCTTGTCAAAGAATCACCATCCTTTGCTTCTTCTATAGCTGAAATATTTTCAATAAACCTTGTTGGAAGAGACCTTAGGATCTTATCACAAACATTCAATTTATCCACATTAATTCTAAGTCATTGCATAGCATTAACAACCTCATCTACCTGAAGTAGATAAGAACTAATGTCTTCCTCATTCTTCATTCTTAATTCTTCAAATTATCCTTTGAGATTTCGTATCTTTATCTTTTTGACACTTTTATCTCCTTCATATATGCTTTGCAACTTATCCCAAATTCCTTTTGCATCTTTAAAATGCATAACTTTTATTGATTGTGTTCTATGCAAACCTCTCAGAAGTGCATTCATTGCTTTTGAATTGTAATGTTGTAGAAGCTTACCTTCCTTATCTGTAGGTGAATCAGCTGGTGGTATGTATCCATTTTCAACTGCTTCCTAAATTTCATTGCCAAGTGCCATCATGTGAAACTTCATTCTCATACTCCAATATATATAATCACTTCCATCAAAGGTTGGTGTTGAATTATCTAAAGACACATTTTTAGAATCCATTGTGTTCTTGAAATCTTTTCCTTCAAGTTGTTAAATTCTTTCGAAGGAACCCGCTTTGATACCAATTGAAGAACATACGATTATATTGAGATGGGGGGGTAAACAATATAAGACCACTTTTTACTTTTCTTTTCCAATCAATATTATGTAATGTATAGATAGCAATATCAACAACAGTAATCAAAGTAATGCAAAAATCACCACATACAATAGATACACCAAATTTATGCGGTTCACCCAATGTGGGTTACTCCACGAAGAAAATATTTCACTAAAATTTTCTCAATCAATCTCTTGGGAATCCTTTCCCTATTACAATATTTATGGACCTCTATCCAAAGGATACACCAATCCCCTAATCAATTTTGTGGATCTCTATCCATAGGAGAACTCCTTTCTCCTAAGCTCTAACTAGTGATATTCTAGAAGAACTATTACCCCCACTACTCTGGCTAATGGATCTCTATCCTCTGAAGACACTTATCCTCACTGACCTGGCTAATGGATCTCTATCCACTAGAGAATATCGTTCTCTATAATCTATCATCTTCAAAGCTCTATCTCAAATCTAAACTAAACACAGTCCTTCGATATAACACAAATATGCTCAATCTCTATCTTTGGTCTGGCACAAACCTATCCTCAAATATACCCTAAAATCTATTCTCAAATCTACACTAAACACAGTCCTTTGGTCTAGCACAAATATATCCTCAATCTCTATCCTCTGATATGCACTAAACATAGTCCTTCAGTCTAGCACAAATCTATCCTCTATCTCCGTCCTCTGATCTACACTAAACATAATCCTTCAGTCTATCACAAATATATCTTCAATATTTGTCCTCAAGCCTTAACACAAAGCTTGACTCAATCTCAAATCAACTCTATTGGATCTACCCCAAACCTTAACTCAAGGTTTGAACAAATCAATAAATCAACTTTGCTCTCAAGTCTTCTCAAAGAATTGTTTTAAATATGCCTTGTAAGCTTTCACAAAAGCTCACAATAATTTATCCACAAGTCCTCCCTAGAACTTGTCCAAATATGCTCTACAAGTCCTCACTAGAAGTTGTCCAAATATGTTCAATAAGTCCACATTAGAACTTGTCAAATCTCATAGAAACTGTAACAACCTTGTAGATTTGTCTTCTTATTTTATATATATGCAAGAGCGAGATACTGCTTATGATATTCTATGGGTGCAAGAGTATGTACTATCTATTGGAAATGCTGATATTTTCTCCTTCAAAATGGGTTTTTTAGATTGAGGTAAGTGCAAGGAGTGATGAGTGGTGGAGCAATTGCCATAATTTGGATCCGAGTATCCAAGAGGTAATACGTCCACCAACGACACATGTAGTTGCATACAATGTAGATGCACTTATAGGTTGCATGATTTAAAATAGTAATAATAAATAATTAAAAAATATATAGAATAATATATATATATATATATATATATATATATATATATATATATATATATATATATAAATATATATACTAAAAATAGAAAATTATAACTAATTGATAAATATTTAGATAAATAGAAAATAAAATTTAAAAATATAAATAATTATAAAAACAACAATAAAAGTGATTATATTTTATAAAGTATTTTCATACGAATAAAAATATCATAACAATATAAGTAAAATGAATATTAAATGACAAAATGATAATAAATAATGAAATAATAAAATTCATGTATTTAAGATAGAGGAGTATTAATAAAAGGGAATAAAATATATACATTAAAATTTATTATAAAATCTTCCACGAGCGGATGTGGCTTTATTTCCACCTGACAAGCTACTAAGGAACACTGCCAAGCGGACTTGACATTTGTTTCGTTCCATGGCATAGTGAGTTGCCTTTAAAGGAAGGGAAAGGTAAGAAGAGGAGGAAGAGGAAGCAAAAGGGGCAAGTGGAGAGTGGATTGGATTTCAGAAGCACAAGACAAAAATAGTGAGTTTTTCTTTTACGTATTATCGATGTGTGTATGAATGAAAAATTGGTTATTTATACAGTGCTTAAAGTTTCTGCTTTTAGACTTGGTAGAAAAAAATAACGATAAATAATAAATTTTGGTAATTTAAATCTGGGAAATATGTGAAAGACTGTGTCGAAAACTTGAGATAGATATTGGTAAAATAAAGGAATGTTAAATAATAAATTTTGGTAATTTAAATCTGAGAAATATGTGAAAGACTCTGTTGAAAATTTGAAGTGGGTATTGGTATGGTGTTTGAATTCACTTCCTGTAAGTAGGTAGAGGAAAGAGCATATAGGTAATAGCCTGCATTGATTGTTAGAGGTCGCTCTGACTCTAGAAATAAATCGAAACCTTTGCACTTGTAAAAAGTCTTCATGGATAGCCTGTACATGCATGCTTAATTTGATTGGAAAAATGCAAACCAATTTTTGGGCAGAGTTGCTATTAATATTTTATTTTTCAGAGAGTGAAAGACGTGTTTTCTTATTATTTTGTAAACTATACTTTATCCAGTTTATCTTTCTAAAAGAAATACAATGTTTGATATGAGGATATCTGGACACAGATTGAATTTTTTCAGTATTCTTTTTAGTAAAATTTATTTAGAAAGTATTGAGTGTAATACTTTATTGAGATGCTCAGAATCTTTACGTTGAAGAAAATAACAAACATGTTCATGAATATGGTTCTTTTAAAAAAATGTGTACTTTATTTCCAAGATTTATGTGGATTTATTGTGTGTTGTGGCTTGAATAAAATGAAAGCTGTGTATGCAATTATTTTTCGTTGAACTGTGATGTCTCGAGTCTGCTTAAGGTTGTTGGGAATCAAAAAATTTCTGGGAAGAGCTAGCAAGATATTGGAGGGAGATAGAAGGACGTCTACCATAATACCTAATAAATGTATTCTACAGTAAATAGATACCTAAAATGGTGGGATTCGAGTAATGATGTTTTGTTCCCAGCTTGGGAAGAAGCCTTTGGTTAGCGTGTATTCACTCAAAATATTGTATGGGCTAGCCAGTAAGTAGCCAGAGGCATAGCCATCATAAGTTATTCCTTAAAAAATAATGTATCAACCTTGTAATAGCCATGGTTATCTTAAAAACACTATCACTTGAGATTGGAATCTGGATTTTCTCTTGTTATGCCAAGAGGCATTCCTACAATGGCAGATAGGGGGTGGGAGGCAAAGAGGTCATACATGTCACACAGTAAACAATTTTTTTTATTAAAAAAGCCAAAATTAACAAAAACATTTAAAATATTTAAAGTAAAACAACTAACTAACCAAACGTTTCAAACATTTAAAATATTTAAACTAAAAAAGCCAACTAACCAACCGTTGCAACTGTTTAATAAACTAGCTTAGATATAAAGGATATATATCTAAAAACACCGAGAGTTATCAATCTTGAGGCACCTATCTTGGAGATCACACCTCAAAAAATGAGATAGGCACCTCAAGATTGATAACTCTCGATGTTTTTAGATATATATCCTTTATATAAGGGAGTCTAGGGTTTTTAAGTAGCGCTTAAGGGTATTGGTTAAGATTTAGGTTTTAGAAAATAAGGGTAGTAAGTACAATTTATTATAGAAATTGGTCTTTTGACTTCAATTAAAAAGTTAGTTTTTAAATCTGGTAAGGAAGATTTGCAATCGAATTTCATGATGCGCTATATCACATTATTTGGTGAATGAACATAAGTGCACATCGCTTTTATTTAGAATGATAGAAATTATGCATGTGCTTTTTGCATGATAAACTCGTAAGCTCTTACAATGCATTTAGCTTTGACAATTTCATGTGATTATTTAGGAAGAAAAGTAAATGGATACTATGTTTTCATAGATGAATTAGAATGGCAGCTAAGGTAAGTCTATCATTGGTTTAATTTAAAAGATTTTTATGGGATTATAAATATATCACAAAGTTTTTTCTATGGTTTAGTATTTGTGGAAAAGTAAATAAATATATACCTAGGAAAAATAACATATAAATAGCTTTCTTGAAGGAATATATATATATATATATATATATATATATATATATATATATATAATAGAAAAAACCCTTTTGTAGAGAATTTAATTAATTTTACAATAATTAGATAAACACCATAAAGTATGGTGAAGCCATACATTTCAGTTAGACTACAATAAAGAAATAAAGAAATGTAATTTTACAATAATTAGATAAACACCATAAAGTATGGTGAAGCCATACATTTCAGTTAGACTACAATAAAGAAACGTAGCTACTAAATAATAATATAGTATCGGTTGTGGGAGGACAACTTAGTAAAGAATGTGGGTAGACATTCTTGAATCCAAACAATAGGCTGACGAGGGAATGCAAGAGCTCTCATCTTGACAAGATTTGCCAAGAATCCAGGATTTTTAAATGGGGTGAGATGATATGAGAATTATGTTACTGACATAATTTCTAGGCAAATGGGTGTTGTTCTAATGTTTTACTTAATGTTTGTCTTACATTTAATATTTTAGGTTGGGAGGTATTTTAAGTAGATGATTAGTTTAGGGGTGGAATTGGTATTTTATGGAAATTAAAATATATTAAGGTTATTGCAGGTTAAAGAAATATAATACCCTTGTTCATGGTTAGCTCAATGTATGTTTTATTGTTTTCAAATATTTACGATGAGCTATTGCCTTTATGTTTAGATTTTTAATTTAATATTTACTATTTCATAAATATACTAAGAACTACTATCATTTCTAGAAATGCCATACTAGAAAGACACTTTAAGCTAATGAGCTATTATTTAGGATGATAAATTAAGGTTACTGTCTTCTATTTAAAATTAGGATTTGTGCTAGCATAGTGTAATTAAGTTTATATTAAGTTTCCATTTAGAATGGATTGAGGATATGGGATATGTATGGTTTAATATAAAGGCTTTCCTTCAACCTATCTATAACTATCCAAAGGATTTATTGTATACTCTAAATATTAACAAGTTGATTAACTTTCAAATTATCAAGTTAGGATCATTGCTGATTTTAAATTGATAAGTTAGATTTGTTTAAATAAAATGGATTTATTTCAAATTAAAGAGTTGGGCATATATTAGAGATAAATTGTATTTCTTTTACTAACGGTTTGATACTATAAAATTTAGGTGTACCTCTTATTGAAGTTATAATCAATAGATTTTATGTTTAAGGGCATGCATTGTTATTACAATAGAACCTAACTGGGATTATGGAATCTTATAAAACTAGTAAATGATGTTGATATAGTATAGTTAGCCGAACCTCACAACAATCATGAAGAAATAATACGAAACTAAAATTCACTTGAATACTATAATCTAAATGCAAACCATAGTTGTGGGTTGACATCTACATTTTGGACCAAGCAAGATGAGAACATAGTTATGGGGAAACAACTCATTTTATTATGTTGAAGGTTATGGGCAGGCAACCTATGTGTATATCATAAATGGGAAAAAGCATTCATAATTCCAAACCTGAAATGGGGAGCGGAGCTCTCAATCTTGGTTAAGTCATACTCCGAAAAAGTGTGGAGAACAATAAGATTTATGATATGGGTGTAAATATTAGACTTAACCCATCTAGAATCCGGGAAGGAAGTCTTATGGTAATATGTATAACGTTATGGGCATATATAGAGATAGGACTTCTAAAGTAAGACAAACTCATGATTCAATTCAGGGTAGTGAATTGTCATCAGCCCTGGCATGCCACACTATTATCTCGTAGAATTTTTAAGAGAAAAATTAAACTACGAGATATGAGGAATTATGCGTTCATGCTCCAGTTGATATGGGCCCTAGAGTAGGAAAACCCATTGCCAACAAATACTTGGATACTCGGGAAGGAGTGGTAGTATGACAAGGCAATATAAACTGGGATCTGGCAAATCTCGCCTTTACAGATATTTTTGTCTGCAACAGAGTGGGTTCCATAAAGAATAAGCATGCTTATCTGAATGTAAAACTGAAGTGGTTGGTAAATAAACAATTTTTTTTAAATATTCTTGAAACCAAGTGGGTTGACTTTGGTTAACTGTTACAGTTGTTATAGTTGGTATCAGAGCCACATGAATTCTTAGATAATAGGCAATGACATCTAGACTACGAGCTAGTTCCTCAAAATATCAATGGTTGTGGCTCAGTGGTAAGGGTTGACCAAGAACCCAAAACGAGTCCTTAGGAAAATTGTAAGGACAAGTGTTTTCAAAGAAACAACTGAACCCCCTTGGATAATAAGAAGGAAGGTGGAGCCTATGGCCAAGGAGGATAAAGTGACTCGTATTAGAGCTCTAAAATGCAAAGCTCTAGGCTATAAAATCATTAAGTGTAAGAATCTTCTCAAAAACTTAAATCAAATAGTTAACTTAGCCCTTGATAGGGAAAGTTCAACAAGGAACCCTATGATAGTTTGGAAATACCGATGGATCAACTAGCTCAACAACATGAATTAATGGCCCAATTTGAATGCAAGTATGGGTTAAGTAGACTAAGGATATGAAAAATGACAGCAAAAAGGATATTTTCAATAGGAAATTCTCTGAGGAAGTAGGGATTTCAAAGTATAAGTTTACAATAACAAGCCTGGATATGAACCCTATAGGAAAAAAAGAGAGCTCTCGGAAGCCTTAGTTTTTTTCAAGGAGCTAAGTTATTCGCAAAGAATGCCAAAGGGAAATCTCTATAGAGATATAATCAATAATTTAAGCATCTTCCCATATTTTGAAGCTCAATCTCAAAAAATGTGCTTGGAATAATTCTTATCATATTTGCTTGATATTTATTTATGTCAGATTAACATACAATTTGAATTAAAAATTGATATGTTTATTTTTAATTAGGAGAAATGGATGAGATTGTAGCTATAATTAAATCGATCCAAGGATAGATGGAATAGCTGACATCAATAATTAATTTATTAACATAGCAAATAGAGCAACAAGAAAGGACAATGGAAGCTTTTATCGAACAAGGCAATCAAAACAAGGAAAGGAACATCAAGAATCCTAAAATAAGTATTGAAAGTAAAACCTTGAGCATAAATCCTCGAGCATCGAAGTTAAGTTGCTTCACCTGTGGAGAACCTCATTATCCACATGAATGCCCTTTTAAGAAATTCAAGGGCAAAGGAAAGTTATCAAAAATTCATATCACTGAAAATCGTGATCATTAAGTAGAATATCCAAAGTTTTTGCTACCAAACTAAGGAAATGGGCAAAAGGGATAGTAATTCATATAAGAACCAATGCTATACATGTATATTTTCCTTATTTTGAACTTCAATATATATATATATATATATTTAAGGTTTCCTAGCTTTGTGACTACAAAGAAATCATAATAAATATACTATTACTTGTACTAATAGATTGCTCTGTTAGGAATACAAAGCTGAATGGTGTAAGCTCTGCATTTTGATGATTTTTGATATATTTTGGATACTTGATAATATTTGCATATTGGGCATAGGATGCATTGCAATGATTAGAGACTGTTCTGAGTTCTGGAATTGGTCATATGCTCAATGAGGATTGTCAATTTTGATGTGTTATAGTCCATGACGATGGAGCACAACAATATAAATTGACTTTTATAGCTCATTACGAAGACCAACACTAGCATTTCCATTTATGTTTTAAAAATTTTAAGCCAAAAAGGAGAGATATATGTGATTGTACTTCACCTATATTCTGCTCGTAACTTGTAATGCGACATACCTTGGTTAAGCTATCAAATATTTCTTTACTTAAGCATGCTAAAATTAACAGAAATATGAGCTTGATAGCACCCATTTTAACATTTAAAATGTATATTGGGCAAGATTATGAATAGTGTTTGAAAAGAAATTGTAACAATGATAGTTTTACGGAAATCCTTGATAGCAAATAGAGAAAATGGTCATAATAGTTTAATTCTAGCATAATTCTTTAAAAGCTAAAAGAGTTTAGGCAACATCATGATAATATAATATTAATGAATGATTATATTTAAGTGAAGAAAAAATCTTCGCAAGGCTGGTTTAATATTTGTGTTTAATAGTTAGGAAATCATTAGTGAGTAACATATGGATAAGCACGCCTAAGTCAGAGGAGAGAAGACAAAACATTTTAGAGAATGAAAGAGAATAGAGCATCACTACAGGCTGAATAACGGGTGAATTTGATAGTGTCATCAGAGTAAAATTAATTCTACTATATTGTAGGCTGGGAATGAAATTTATGGGTAACTCAAAGATCTGCAAGCTTGGCGTTGTGAATATTTTCAAATTCTAAAGATATTTTTCACGGACAACTAGAAAGAGATTCTAAAAGAAAAACAACAGAGGAGTAAGCAAGGTCGTCATTAAAACATTAACTTTGTTTTAGTCACATTAAAACCAAGTAGTTAATGGTTATATTTATATGCTCAATTGTAGATTAAAGTAAGTAATATTTTATACAATGTTAAAGAGTTATCCTTTTGTTATGCTCTTTAAGGTTATAAATGTCATTTCCGCTTCTTTTAAGAGAAAATAACCTTTTTTTATGTGTGTTTGTTGGGTAAAATTTATTACATATGTAGCATATCACAACTTTTGTTTATATAAAGAGTCGAAGAAGAAAAGGTTTAAAATTTACCTTTCAAATATGTGTATTTAACCTTAAGGATTTTAAGCTTGTCTTTTATGTGTGCATTTAACTTTAATTTAAATTAAATTCTATTTGAGTTCGTAATATTTTATATACCTTGATTCTAAGCAAAGCATACCCAACTATAAAAGTAACAAAAATCACTGTGTAAACTATGAACCCACCAAAATGAGAACTAAGTTTTATGGTTGTGGGCAGACAACTATAATAACTTAGAAGTGGGAAGGCTTTCATCTTATCAGACATTAGGATGCTGAGGGAAAAAGGCTCGCACCCTATTATGAGTCGCCAGTCACCATGGGGTAATGGTAGACATAAGTGCTTATGGAAGAGCATGCTTAATGATATGGGCTTAAGCATGATAAGGCTTCTGGGCAAAGCCAGTGAGAAGATTTAAACATGCATAACTAGTTGTAAAGTCTAGAAATCTGAAAAAAAAAAAAACATCTACCTGGACTTGTGTGATCATTGCTATTAAAACTATGATTGGCAAAAAATTATATGTCATAATTCCTTTTATGTGCAATAGAAACTGGAATATAATATGCTGAAAATTATATTGCATGTAATCACTGTTATATGAAAAGGGATTTGTGAAAATATAACATTTCAGATAATAAATTTTATTATCATCTTCATTATGAGGATTAGATTTGCAAACACAGGGACTATGTTTAATCTTAGGGGGGTAGTATGTAACAACCCTGCAGATTTGTCTTCTTATTATATATATATATATATATATATATATATATATATATATATATATATATGCAAGAACGAGATACTGCTTATGATATTCTGTGGGTGCAGGAGCAGGTACTATCTATTGGAAACGCTGAGATTTTCTCCTTCAAAACGGGTTTTCGGCTTGAGGTAAGTCCAGGGAGTGATGAGCGGTGGAGCAATTACCATAATTTGGATCCGAGTATCCAAGAGGTAATACATCCACCAGCGGTGCATGTAGTTGCATACAATGTAGATGCACTTATAAGTTGCATTATTTAAAATAGTAATAATAAATAATTAATAAAAATATATAGAATTATATATATATATATATATATATATATATATATATATATATATATATATATATGCATATGTATAACAAAATATATATTAAAAATAGAAAATTATAACTAATTGATAAATATTTAGATAAATAGAAAATTAAAATTAAAAATATAAATAATTATAAAAACAACAATAAAAGTGATTATATTTTATAAAGTATTTTCATACGAATAAAAATATCATAACAATATAAGAAAAATGAATATTAAATGACAAAATGATAATAAATAATGAAATAATAAAATCCATGTATTTAAGATAGAGGAGTATTAATAAAAAGGGAATGAAAATATGATTGGCATTAACGCTCAAGGTTTGATGACTTGGACGGATGTCCTACCCAATGATGTTGCTGAGTTGGCAAATTATGATCAAAATACCATCTATTGTGATGAATCTCGAAATCCTTGATTTTTACACTACCCAAGACCTTTTTTTTTTGTGATTCATTGGGCCCATGTCCAAAGTTCCAAAAAACTCCATAATATAGATTTTGTTCATCATTCTTATTATCCTCCTTTGAAAAGGGGTTCTATGTTGATAATTTCAAATTCTTCGCTACCTCTTACTTATGCCCCTTATTTTTTGATAATCATTTCCATGAGGAATCCCGATGCCATGTCCACCCTAATTTTAAATCATTTTAATCTCGTGTGGAATGATGCTTGTAATTTTACCTTTTTGAGAACCCTGTCTAAACGCTTTACCTTTCGCATTCTCCCGAGGCTTTCTAGAATGTGCATCCCAATCCCTTCTAGGTTTTGTGCCTACTTTTGCCATTGGCCTTATTATGTGAGTATCACCAAAAGATCCATCTTCATTGGGATGGTGATCTACCCTATTATTCCTACCCGTTTTCATCGTCATTTTTTGCATTGTGCCCAATGTTCTAACCATCATTATCCTTTTCACCAAGGTTTTCCTTTTTGGTCAAGCATCACTTTCTATTTATTCCTCCTGTGGTATTTTCAGCAAACATATCATTCCATTTATGTTCCTTTCGATCTGTGTCTTTATCCACCCATTTACCTTCCTTCCTTATTTCCTTTTGTCACCATGAAGGAAGGGAAAGTTATTTTTATTGAGCCTAAAACTGTTGATCTAGATTCTGTTTCTACTTATATGTTTAAGGATAAGCATGGGATCATCAATTTTTTCAATCTGTTTTGTAGGGTGGACGACGAGGTTACTAAGGCTTTTGTGACAACCTGGGACAATGGTTTGGTTTCCATCCATGACGTCCAATTCCAAATTTCCTTTGAGTTGTTGGTGAACCTGACAGGGCAAGACTTGGACAAAAAAATCATCAGAAGAAACAAGCACAACTAGGAGGCAGAGTTGACACTCTTCGAGAAAAATTCACCCATCCACAAGAAGGTAAAAAAAGGTTTGTTTCGCCATGACTTGTCAACACCCTGGAAAGAAATCCTTAAGCCAATAATGCAATATTTTACTTGTGACAATCCTGAGTCTCAATTATGTTGTTTTCATCTTGCATTTGTTAATCATTTCTAGGACTCAAAAATGATGAACATTCCCACTACCCTTTTCTGGTCCATGGACTATACCATCACCACCAACCGTTCCAAAAAGAATGAGGCCAAACCTTGCCACCAAGGTCTTTTTAAGGTCCTTTACAAGTATCTCCTTCAGGTAATCTCCCTACCCCTGATTTTGATGAGGATAATTCATCCTCAACCCCAAGCCCTAAAACCTCCAAATCCAAAAGAAAAGAGAAAGGGGGCAAATCTATTTCTTAGTTCTCCGCCAGAAAGAAAGTTAAAGTTGAAAAGACCCCTGTTCATAGTTCCTAGAGGCTAAAACATAAAGAAGTTGTCAAAACCCCTCCGTCCACCTATGTAAAATCTCCAAAGGATAAGTCTAATTCTCTTAACCTTGTCGAAAGGTATCTTCACAAGTTGGTTGTGCATGCTACTTCTGCCACCATTGACCATCTTGAAACTGCTCACTTGGCCATTGGAAAGGTGATTTCAACCCTCAAAGAACAGTGCCATGCACTTAGCCTCTTGTTCTTCTATGAAAATTTCAAAAACGTTTCAACCCTTGCCCGTGCTAATGTGTCCTTCGACACCAAAATTGACGTCAAAGATGCTGTCAACGACAAAGATGTAATGGAGATCGCTAAGGAGGCATGCACTGCTGTTCCCAAGGATAACACTAAGGAGATTTCTAAAACAAATGCGAAAGTTGCTGGTTTGGAAGGTGCTGCTTCGTCCCTATTGTAGTTGGATATTTCTCTTGACGGATAATGGTTCTTCCTCTATTTTTTTGGGTCCTCTACGGTGGTGGATCACATTTTTTTGGGTTCCTTTTTTTCCTAGAACCGTTACTTTTTGAGCTTTGGATGTATTTTTGAGGTTGTATTTTTGTTTTAACTTGCAGTTCATATTGTCTTTCTTCTGTTCCTTTTTGATCCTCTGTTGTACAAGGCATTAGTGCACCTTTCAAATGCCATGGTTTTAATAAATTTATTAATCTACCAAAAAAAAAAAAAAAATGAAAATATATACATTAAAATTTATTATAAAATCTTCCATGAGCAGATGTGGCTAAGGAACATTGTCATGCGAAATTGACATTTGTTTCGTTCCATGGCGTGGTGAGTCACCTTTAAAGGAAGGTAAATGTAAGAAGATGAGGAAGAGGAAGCAAAAGGGGCAAGTGGAGAGTGGATTAGATTTCAAAAGCACAAGACGAAAATAGTGAGTTTTTCTTTTACACATTATCGATGTGTGTATGAATAAAAACTTTTATACAATGCTTAAAGTTTATGCTTTCAGACTTGGTAAAAAAAAAGAATGATAAATAATAAAATTTGGTAATTTAAATCTAGGAAATATGTGAAATACTCTATCGAAAACTTGAGATAGATATTGGTAAAATAAAGGAATGTTAAATAATAAATTTTGGTAATTTAAATCTGGGAAATATGTGAAAGACTCTGTTGAAAATTGGAAGTGGGTATTGGTATGGTGTTTGAATTCACTTCCTGTAAATAGCTAGAGGAAAGAGCATATAGGTAATATATTGCATTCATTGTTAGAGGTCGCTCTGACTCTAGAAATAAAGCCGAAACCTTTGCACCTGTAAAAAGTCTTCATGGACAGCCTATACATGCATGCTTAGTTTTATTGGCAGAAAGTAGACCAAGTTGTGGGCAGAGTTGCTATTAATGTTTTTTTAAGAGAGTGAAAGACGTGTTTTATTCTTATTTTGTAAACTATAATTTATCCAGTTTATCTTTCTAAAAAAAATACAGTGTTTGATAGGAGGATATTTGGACACAGATTGAATTTTTTTAGTATTCTTTTTAGTAAAATTGATTTAAAAAGTACTCAGTGTAATACTTTATTGAGCGCTCAAAATATTTACGTTGAAGAAAATAACAAATGTGTTCATGAATATGGTTCTTTTAAAAAAAATGTGTACTTTATTTCTACGATTTATGTGGATTTATTGTGTGCTATGGCTTGAATAAAATGAAAGTTGTGTATGTAATTATTTTTCGTGTAATTTATTTCTAAGATTTATGTGGATTTATTGTGTGCTATGGCTTGAATAAAATGAAAGTTGTGTATGTAATTATTTTTCGTTGAACTGTGACATCTTGGGTCTGCTTGAGGTTGTTGGGAATCAAAATTTTTCTGGGAATAGCTAGAAAGAGATTGGATTGAAACGAAAGGACATCTACCATAATACCTAATAGATGTATTCTGCAGTAAATAGACACCTGAAATGGTGGGACTCGAGTAATGACGTTTTATTCCTGGCCTGGGAAGAAGCCTTTGGTTGACGTGTATTCACTTGAAATATTGTATGGGCTGGCCAATAATTAGCCAAATGTATATACATCATAAGTTATTCCTTAAAAAGAATGTATCAACCTTGTAATAGTCGTGGTCATCTTAAAAACACTATCACCTGAGATTGGAATCCGGATTTACTCTTGTTTAAGATTTTCAAGTAGCGCTTAAGGGTATTGGTTAAGATTTAGGTTTTAGAAAATAAGGGTAGTAAGTACAATTTATTATAGAAATTGGTCTTTTGACTTCAATTAAAAAGTTATTTTTTAAATCTGGTAAGGAATATTTACAATATAATTTCATGATGCGCTATTTCACATTATTTGGTGAATGAACACAAGTGCACATCGCTTTTATTTAGAATGACATAAATTATACATGTGCTTTTTGCATGATAAAATCGTAAGCTCTTACAATGCATTTAGCTTTGACAATTTCATGTGATTATTTAGGAAGAAAAGTAAATTGATACTATGTTTTCATAGATGAATTAGAATGGCATTTAAGGTAAGTCTATAATTTGTTTAATTTAAAATATTTTTATGGGATTATAAATACATCACAAAGTGTTTTCTCTGGTATAAATAATTAAGTTGTTCACCTAATGGTTTAGTATTTATGGAAAATTAAATAATTATATACCAAGGAAAAATAACATATAAATAGCTTTCTTGGAGGAATATATATATAAATTAGAGAAAACCCTTTTGTAGAGAATTTTATAATAATTAGATAGACACCATATAGTATGATGGATCCATACATTTCAGTTAGACTACAATAAAGAAACGTAGCTACTAAATAATAATATAGTGTAAATAATAATATAGTGTCGATTGTGGGAGGACAACTTAGTAAAGAATGTGGGTAGACATTATTGAATCCAAACAATAGGCTGATGAGAGAATGCAAGAGCTCTCATCCTGACAAGATTTTCCAAGAATCCAGGGTTTTTAAATGGGGTGAGATGACATGAGAATTATGTTACAGACATAATTCCTAGGCAAATGGGTGTTGTTCTAGTGTTTTAATTTATGTTTGTCTTACATTTAAAATTTTAGGTTGGGAGGTCTGTTAAGTAGATGATTAGTTTAGGGGTGGAATTGGTATTTTTTAGAAAGTAAAATATATTAAGGTTATCGTAGGTTAAAAAACTATAATACCCTTGTTCATGGTTAGCTTGATGTATGTTTTATTGTTTTCAAATATTTACGATGAGCTATCATCTTTATGTTTAGATTTGTAATTTAATATTTACTGTTTCAGAAATATACTAAGAACTACTATCATTTCTAGAAATGCCATACTGGAAAGATACTTTAAGCTAATAAGCTATTATTTAGGATGATAAGTTAAGGTTACTATATTCTGTTTAAAATTAGGATTTGTGCTAGCATAGTGTAATTAAGTTTATATTAAGTTTCCATTTAGAATGGATTGACGATATGGGATATGTATGGTTTAATATAAAGGCTTTCCTTCAAACTATCTATAAACTATCCAAAGGATTTATTGTATACTCTAAAAATTAACAAGTTGATTAACTTTCAAATTATCAAGTTAGGATCATTGCTGATTTTAAATTTATAAGTTAGAATTATTTAAATAAAATGAATTTATTTCAAATTAAAGAGTCGGGAAAATATTAGAGATAATCTGTATTTCTTTTACTAACGGTTTGATACTATAAAAGTTAGGTGTACTTCTTATTGAAGTTATAATCAGTAGATTTTATGTTTAAGGGCATGCATTGTTATTAAAATAGAACCTAACTGGGATTATGGAATATTATAAAACTAGTATATGATGTTGATATAGTATAGTTAGCCTAACCTCACAACAATCATGAAGAAATATACAAAACTAAAATCCACTCGACTACTATAATCTAAATGAAAACCGTAGTTGTGGGCAGATATCTACATTTTGGACCAAGCAAGATGAGAACATAGTTGTGGGGAAACAACTCATTTTATTATGTGAAGGTTGTGGGCAGGCAACCTATGTGTATATCATAAATGGGAAAAAATAATCATAATTCCAACCTTGAAATGAGGAGTGGTGTTCTCGATCTTGGTTAAGTCATATTCTAGAAAAGTGTGGAGAACAATAAGATTTATGATATGGGCGTAAATATTAGACTTAACCCATCTAGAATCTGGGCAGGAAGTCTTATGGTAATCTGTATAATGTTATGGGTGTATACAGAGATAGGACTTCTGGAGTAAGGTAAACTCATGATGCAATTTAGGGTAGTGAATTATCATCATCCTGGCATACCACGCTATTATCCCATAGAATTTGTAAGAGAAAAATTAAACTACGAGATATGGGGAATTATATGTTCATGCTCTAGGTGATATGGGCCCTGGAGTAGGAAAATCCCTCTCCAATAAATATTTGGATACTCGGGAAGGAGTGGTAGTATGAAAATGCAATATAGACTGGGATCTGGCCAATATGACCTTTACGAATATTTTTTTCTGTAGCAGAGTGGTTTTCGTAAAGAATAAACATGCTTATCTGGATGTAAAACTAAAGTGGTTGGTAAATAAACAATTATTTTTAAATATTTTCGAAACCAAGTGGGTTGACTTTGGTTAACTGTTATAGTTGTTACAGAAACATAAAGAGAATTGTTAGAGACTCAATATACTTCACATTCAACTCAATACTCAATCACTTTCAATCACTCTTTTAGAAACATATGGAGAATTTTTAGAGACTCAATATGCTTCACATTCACCTCAATACTCAATCACTTTCAATCACTCTTTTGAAACATACAGAGAATTTTTAGAGACTCAATATGCTTCCAAACTCTCAATCACTTCCAATATCTTTTTTATCACTAAAATATATAAAGAATTGTTAGAGACTCAATATGTTTCACACTCATCAATACTCAACCTCTTTCTCAAATCAATTCTAAATATAAAATAATTTATTTCATAGAACTTGAACAATCACTTCAACACATTCACTTGACTAGGCTCAACCAACTCTACTTAACCAATCACTCAATGAAATAATCTTTTCTCACAAACCCTATTCCAACCACATGAACAATCACTCAAATATTTCCAACAATGCTTATCAACCAATCTCACATAACAATGATACTCATGTTCTTTCCAAAACCTTAGTTCAAGTTCTTCACTCAATTACTCACTTCAAAAACAATTCTTATAAAACAATCTCACATAAAATGATACTCATGTTCTTTCCAAACCCTAGTTCAAGTTCTTCACTCAATTACTTACTTCAACAACAATGCTTATAAAACAAGATTTTATCAACCACTCTTTTTATTCCATAAAACCTTGAAGAAATAAATCAAAACACTCTCAACAATGCTAACCAAACAATCATTTTCACTCCAAATTTTCATACACAACTTTCAACAATCACTCACTAGGAAGAATATGGCCATACCTTTGTTGGATGTCAAAGTTCCTTTGAAAAACCTATCTCAATCACAATTTCCTTCTTTATAATTCCAATGGTTAAACACAACAATATTACTTCAACACTTTATTAAAATATTCCTTTAGTCAGAAAATAATCACAACTCAATTTATGCCTTATTGTTCCCTTTAAAAATAACACTCATCATAACATACATGAAATAATTAATTGGATACACCTTATAGAATCCAACTCAAAATAAAATTTTAACAACATAAAACATCAACCAAACACCTTACTATCCTTTCAACCACTTGAGCAAATAATATTAAAAATCTAATTTTGCAAATCCCTTATAAATCCCCTTTCTACCTTAAAAACCAATTATAATATGCAAAAATTAATTTCTAAATGCTCAAACTATATTCCCAAAATTTTTGATGCCCAAGATTAAAGCATACCTCTTTCTTCCCCAAAAAACGGGATTCTACGAGATTCATTCTGCCATCTCCTCAAGCCTAATCACCTTAGCACTTGGGAGCCCATCGCGTAGGCTACTAATGCCCATGTAAAGGAAGGAAGAGTCCCTTCCTCTTATGCCTCAGTTGTCGTTTGACTTTCAACAAAATTCACACACTTTATCTTCCTTGGACGTAGCGCAAATCATAAGGCTCACAAATACTTTTGAAGCTATGGTAAATTTTGTAAGGTGGGTAGTCCCTCCTTATATACACATTTTTAAATTTCTCCTCAGGTTGGTGCTTTGTATTTCAAAATTGAATTTCGAATCTTAATTTTAATAACCCACTTTAGGGTTATTTAACCTTAGCTTAAATTAATTTAAAAATAATAATTAAATTAATTAATAATTAATTTAGATAGCTTTATAAGTTAAGTAAATTAAATAATAATTTAATTTAAAATTAATTTATAATTAATTTTTAACTTCCTTTGTATAATATTATAATATTATTTACTTGGGCTTTTTTTTGCACTTTGGGCCAAATCTAACTTCTTGGAACCGGGTCTTGAAACTGAAACCGAATTATCTTTTGTATTTATTGGAGAACTTGAAACTGATGCTGTAAGCTGAAACTGCCACTAACTAGTGCTGAAAGTTCAACATCAAGGACTACTCAATTTTGACATCAATGACAACTTATCACTTAAAATGTCCAACAGAATAATAATCAATCCAAGATTAGTCTAAGGTTTTCTAAAATAGATCCATCCGATTAATAATTCAACAATTATTCTAAAGTAATTAATCAATTTATTTGATTAATATGTTCTACATTAGAGTAGACCATCTTAAACTAATCAATCCATTATTTTAGTCTATCATGAATTAATCAATCTATTTTATTAATATGAATCTAACATTAGATTAGTCCATATTTAATTAATCAATCCATTTGATTAATATAATCTAACATTAGATTAGTCTATCTTTAATTAATCAATCCATTTGATTAATCTAACATTAGATTAGTCCATCATTAATTAATCAATCCATTTGATTAATATAATCTAACATTAGATTAGTATATCATAAATTAATCAATCCATTTGGCTAATATAATCTAACATTAGATTAGTTTATCATAAGTTAATCAATCCATTTGACTAATATAATCTAAAATTATATTAGTCTATCTTTGATTAATCAATCCATTTGATTAATATAATCTAACATTAGAAAGGAATAACATTAATCATCCTATTGATTAATACCAAACAAAAATTAGAAAGATATAACATTAATCATTTAATGAAAATTTGATGAGACTTCCAAACCAACCCTAACATGCAACTAAATATTTAATCTATCACATATATCAAAGAGACCAAACTAATCTTACACACAAAGAGTTAATAAGAAGGTAAAGTCTAACTTAGATAAAGGAGGTGATTATCTTTCTTGAGCTTTATGTAACATAAATATCACAGGGCACCATCCTCATGGTAGCCCTTGATGACTCAACAAACATAATGATGTTTAACTCAATCCCAAAAAAAATATTGCATGTACCCATGTAAAGCTCATAGGGTACCATCCCTCATGGTGGACCTTGAAAAAATAATAAACACAATGATGCCCAACACCAACCCTTGCACTCAGGAAAGAGACATAGTGGCACCATCCTTGCAAAGGACTTTTGACAACACCTTGAGACTCTAAAACAACCTGAAGTAAGCTATAAGGTAGTAACTATAGCAACACACATACAAATCAAGGGATTTGACCAACGTAAGAAACTCAAACATTATGATACCCATAGTTTCATCTCACCACACAAGGGGAACAGGTCCTGAGTTGATGGACTGAGCAACAAGGAGACCCAAAGTATATCATACCAAGATTAACACTAGCATACTAACATTGTAGAACGTAAGGAAGAGTGAAGGTAAAAAATAAGCCAAACAATAAAAAAAAAGCTAAGCAACATCCAAAACTAAGAATATAGAGCATAAGGAGAAATAATAAAAGTGAACAACACAATGATGCCTCATAATGTACCTAGCATAGAAGGTTAGTGCGATGTTTGTTCCTCTTAAGCCTTCATCCCCATCGTGTTGTGCCTCACTATATTTCTTATTCTCTACTCCTGTTTCATTTTTCTCACTTGTCTTTATAAAAAGAGGGGAATGTGGTAAGCTTGAGAGCCAAAAAATAAGGTGCTCGTGGAATAACTCTCAAGAGTGTTTCTCCAATGCTCAACACCTTAAAGCCAAACCACTCAAAAGCATCATGGAGAAAATGAATAAGCATTTATTATGGATGAAAGATGAATCCTTGAATGATAAAAAAAATAGAGCACCATCACCATGGACAAAGGAAATACATCAAAAAACCATAACCAAGCAAGGTAAACATTCAAAACTAAAGACTTAAGGCTTTATTTAATGGATTTATTACCAACCATATACATACAAGAATTAACATCCATAAAATGATTCATTGAGAACAAAAGGAGATAATCAAGAACCATCATGCCCAAAGTAATAACAAATGCATCCCTCTCCAATAATTTGTACCATTTTTTATCCTCAAATGAGTGGCTCCTTGTTTAAGATAGAATTAATCTATCACCAACTCATGTTAAGGAGACTCACTGCAAGCAACGTTTCAGGTCCAATGGTATGAACACGAGCACAAATAAACCATAATGCACCTACATGAAAGGGTATTCATTCATGTTACCCTAAGTTGTTTGATGACCAAGTCATCATCATAATTTCTCTTACTTGTGGTCTCTCATTCCTTGTGGCCAATTCTCTTGTCCACACACGAGAGCATCTAATTTTGTAACCAAGCAATGCATCAATAGTACCATATCCTTACATAAAATAGATATATCAACAAAGCATACATCCATAAAAATCATCAAAGCTAAGTATTTAACATCATTTATTAATACATAGTCCAATTTAAGCAATGAGTCTTACCAAGGTAGGTCATGACACCTTTTGGATTGTGTAACGAGTTTGATATATTTCAAAGCAATATCATATGCATATTTAAACATATTTTAATAAGAAATTCAAGGTTTTTGTTGATGATTTTTAAATGGAAGGAAATAATAACATTTAAAAGTATTAGAGGAATGCATGAATGCTCATATTTTCCTAAATCCCAAGCAATGCAAATTTTTGGTACTCTACGTGAAACTATTTGATCATATTAAACTATGTTGAAGATAAACCCAGATGTTTTGTATTGTTGTTAGCATGAAGGAACACAAAATATATATTTATTGAAACTTTTTTTGGAGTATATAAAATGCTATTGTTGTTTCATTAAATATTTTATGGAAATATACTATTCTTTGGATGAAATCATAAGAGTGTTCTATTTAGATGAATGGAAGAACATCAATAAGATTTTTAGTAATTGAAATTCCAATTGATTACTATACCTATTCGAGTGTGCTAATATTGGGAAAAGTATTCTCCCATTCATGTAAATGTACATCTTCACATCTGGTTGTGGATTGGTCCATGAAGGAACTCATGGTCTATCCTAACCCATTTATGTTGCATGTTGGATTCCACCATGTGTAAAAATATAGAATATGACAAAGCATGAAGCATTGGGGATGGTGCATGTAGTGAAAAGGTATGAAACTCTAATTGTAAACCATTTCACATTATACGTTGATCATAAAGTTCTTGTATATTTGATCAATAAGTTGATTGAATTCAACAAGTGGATTGTTACATTGCAAGAGTTTGTTCTCCACGTATTAGTGTAGCTTGGTAAGAAACATGTGAATACCAATAAACTATTATCAATATACTATGGGGAGCTTGTAGAGTGTGGAATGTTGGATTATTTTTCTAATGTTCATCTATTTAAAATCACAATGTTTACACCTTGGTATGAGTACATTAGAACCTTTCTATTGGAAACCAACCAAGGGAGTAGATGTAATGGAGAGATGGAGTATAGTATTGAAATTAAGAGCATTCCAATTAATCAAGGGAATTTTGTATAATATGGGATATAACATGATACTATGCAAGTGTTTGCGAGAATAAAAAGTGCATAGTATACTACAAGAGACATACAAGGGTCTAATTACACAAATGGGCCTAGATGTAAAAGAAAGGAAGGATCTTTTGGTTGCACTGTGATGGCCAACCCTATTTTTAACATGAAGGAATTTGTGATAATGTATGATGCCTGCTAGTGAATGAAAAAGCCATTACCTCAAGATTTCATTCTCTTGCATTCTTTTCAACTACAATAATAACTTGAGAAATGGTGTTTAGACATTATTATCCTTAAATGCCACTAAGAGGATAAAGTTGAGATACATTGTTATCACATCTAAGTATCTTAAAAGTGGATCAAAGAAAGCGTATTTCTTAAAAAAATTACAAAGAGTAATATGATATTTATATATGAGCATATCATCATGAGATATGATATACCATTGCAAATAATTAGTGATAATGGAGGACACTTGTTGATGAAATTATTTTAAAAGTTATAACTAAGTTTAGAAATCTAACCCATATACCTATAACTAATGGTTAGGGAGGGATGACAAATGAAGTGATCATCTTAATTATGTATAAGGCCTCAAAAGTGGAAATTTATAATTGAAAAGAGTAGTTTCTAAGTTTCCCATGGGTTTAGAGGACTACACATAAGCCAACAATGAACAATAAACTATTACAACTCATGTAGGAGTAAGAGGTCATTGTACAATTTGAGTTCTTCCAAGTTTTGGAGTGTTGTGCAAATTGACTTGGAGGGAAGCAAATCATAAAGGATAAGTTGTTCATATGGAAAAATAAATAAAAATTGAGGGGGTAGCTGTGGGTGCAATTTTGCATTGCTTCACCCACTTCCTTTTTGCAATATGATGCTCCTCTAAGAGTTTACCAAGTTTTGGAAAAATACTAATGGATGGGTGGAAGATAAGAAGTGGTGACAATAGTAATGAGTGGCTACAAATAGTTTATGGATGAAAAGAAGTGGGGCAGATAATGGAACAGGTGGATGATTCTCCCTTTGCCTTGGGTGGAACTATCCAACAGATCCACCCACTCGTTGGGTGGATGATTCAACTGGAAAACAAGGGAAACAATATCATAAAACCCCACCCACAAGAAGGATGGAGTCTCTTGACCATTCTTGAGCAAAACCTTCAAGCGCAAATTGGACAAAACTTTGAATAAATGATTGCCCTTCTTCTTGATGACTCTATAGGTAGAAAATAGAACAAATAATGCACCCGTCCAATATGCAAAAAATTTTGCCATCACTTTAAATTTAAATAGAAGGTGTACTCATTACTATAGCTATTGAGTACCAGGTGTTCATACATAAAAGTGACTAATTTTAGGTGCACTTCTCTCAAGGATAGTAATTATAGTTATTCACCACCTAACCAGAGGATCTCCAACTTGGTAAAAGGATAAGGTAGATGAGAATTAATAATTTGGGTAGAAATGTTAGTAGTCCCAAGGGCTCAAATCAATCTAGATGAATCTACCCATTCCAGCATCCCAAGGAGTAGTGTACTAACTGATCACCTATATTCTCCAAGCATTGTCTCTTCACTTAATACCATTAATTTTTGAATTTTGAATTTAATATAAATACCTATAAATAGTGGAATGCTGGTCATTCCCAAGTATGTCTCTTTAGCCATTACAATTCATATGTAAGTGTGAATACAAAAATCAAGCAACACCAAATATAAACTATGAGATAATAAATAAGCAAAGTAACACAATGATTGCACAATACAAAGGAACTCTTTCATTATTGTTGGTAGATCTCAAGTGTTACAATAAATGTGCTTAAAATGTGGGGTTTAACACTACATATTTATTTTGATACAATTATTACATGTACTAGGGTTTTTCAAAACCCTAGTTAAAAATAATAGTAGTGCCTTCATGCTTGATTCGATCCCAAAAGGTTGTGGATGGACTTGTGTATCCTATGTAGGGCCACCCAAGATTCAAAAACCTTCAATAAATGTTGTTCTTACACCTGCACACAACAAAAAATAACAAGGATCAGTAATATCTGTGAGGATTCCACTATGTGAGACCCTCAAGAGAAATAAAATCACTAAACCCTAATATTGCAATGAAAATCTATAAATAAAGCATAAAAACATGAAATAAGTGCAATGAACTTTTACCTTTTTAATGAACTTGTTGTCTCTATTTTTTGCTTACGCAAATACTGCTAGTGAGAGTTGCAAAGATGCCCTAACGATGCCTGAGGATCGTAGGGATGTAGATCTAGGAGAGAAAATGCCTACGAGTGCTTGGTGATGACCAGAATTGCCCAGAGGTGATCTGGAAGCTCAAGATGGCATTCATGAAGCTCTGGTGGGTGCTTGGAAATCTTTGGTGGGTGTTAAATGGCTGAGGAAAAGGTTGTAGAACCATATATGGTTTGCACAAGGTAGTGAATAACACAATATTATATTGAGAGGGTGGTGAACAATATAAGATAAACTTTTACTTTTCTTTCCCAAATAATTTTATCCAATGTTATCAATTTCAATATCAATAGCAATAACAAAATGCACAAATCATCACACACAACTGGTCTCTCACACTTACCCATTCACTTTCAATGTCACTCACATCAATGCCCAAATTCTTCACTAATTATTTCAACAAGAATGCATAATTTATTCTTAAAAACCCTAACACAAGTGTTTCCAATTTCACAAATAAATAATGCATGATTTATTTCAAAAATCCTAGCTCAAATATTTCTAACACTTCACATATGTAATCCTCATTTCTCCACCTTATAATTCAAAAATATATTGCTCAAACAAACACATTAGAGAAGGAATGATGTCACCATACCTCTTAATTTGCTTTGATGAAGATGTGCCCTCAAAACCTGTTTCAAAATAAATTTCCTTTTTGCCACTTCAAGAGGTTAGCCAATATTCTTTTCAAAACAATCACAAAACCTTTCCTCAAATATGTGCTCAAAGATACTCTATAATTTCTCTTTAGTCTTGTAAAGATAAAACTTTTAATTTTAATACTAAAACCTCAAACTTCTTTTTTCTAAGGTGTGCTAAAATACAAAATATCAATAGACTTAAATTACATCTTATTTATCCTTTCTAAAGTGCCAAGATAATATATCAACAATACCAAATACAAATTAATTAAACACTAATTACACCTTATTACTCCTTACTTTTATATATAAAAAATAACACCTTAAAAGATTGCAATTTTCCTTTTTTATTTTCTTCTAAAATACTTGTCAAAATAAAAACACTTATTGCCCTTAGGAATCCCTAATTCAAATAGTGCGCACAATGACCAAACACGACTTATGCCTCCTAAATGATTTAATTTTAGACAAAAATATTAATTTTGAGCTTACTAAAACCACCGTAGGTGAGAATCGACCTCGATACCTCCTGCCTACCCGCGCTTTCTAACCGCTTGGACTACCACTAGGCCAGCCGCTTGTACAGGAACATATATTCATGATTTATCTTTTAAACCTTTCAATAAATCCTCTTTGTAAAAAATAGTGAAAAACATCGCTACCAAATTTCAACCCTAAGACCTCCTGCTTGCCCTGCGTCTTAGCACTGCCTAGACTGCCGCTAGGCCAACCGTTTGCTTGAGAACCAATTCCCATGATATTATCCTTATTTGCACCATCCTCTCTTCTTTGAAAATTCATCTTCTCTCTTCTTGATTTATCACACTTGCGCACGAGGGAGATCGATTTGTCTTGATTGAAAAACTTGCCAAGTGAATTATTTTTAATCCATATTTATATGGATTTCACCTCCTTTCTTAATGTTGGCTCTTATATTAAATATTCATTTGAAACCTTCAAATATGTTGGCACCAAACCAATATTGAGTTTAAATTATAATATAAAAATATTATAATAGACTTTTGAACTTCCCTTGCAATACTTGAACCTTTGTCTTCAAATATTTTGTCCCAAATATTATAATATTATCTCTTTTAAGCCTTAGTCACTTGTGATTTAAACTTTCTTTATTTTTGAACCATGGTCTTAAACTTGTGTCTTCAAACCTTTTTAAACTTGGGCATTCAAAACTTTTATTCAATTACTTAGAACTTTATCCCAAGTGCTTTGAAATGAACCTTGCCATGCCTTCTTTTGATATCAACCTTTTGACATCAATGACTATGCACCTTTGACATCAATGACAACTCATTATGCTTAATATTTCTAACAATATCCCCCTTTGTCATTGATGGCAACCCTTTCTAAAAATTCCTTTTCCAACCATTGAATTCCAAATTTGCTCCCCCTGAGAAGTTGCTCCCCCTTATTGATTTCTCTCCCCCTTACTAAAACTCTCCCCCTTTGATATCAATGGAAAAGGGGCTCCTTTGGGGCTAAAAAATAAGACTCTTAGTTCAGCCCCCTCCCCACCTCCTCTCCTTGAGGTGATTAATTTTGGGGTGGGAGTAAATAGACTTCCAATATACAATGCTCATTTTCTTTTTCAACCTTTTTTTCAACACCTTTGTAATCATACCCTTTTGATCCTTTTGAGTGTCCATGTTCTTGCTTGACTCTGGAAGTTTTAGAAACTCTGTTTTTTACAACTTGGCCTTATACCCAATATTATTACACTTGTAACACCTAATGTTGTAGTTCTTGGAAGGTGCAAATAACTTGAATTTCATCTTGGTGAAGCCATAATCATTTCTATCATGAAACCTATAGTGGATCACTTTATGACCAAAGTGATTACATGAGTAGAAATAACCTTGAAAGAAATATCCATCTTTGAATGAGTTGAAGTTCCTCTTAGTGAAGCCATACTCCTTTCCATGAACCCTGCAATACATAACTCTATGACCAAAATGATTACATGAAAAACAATACCCTTTGAAGAAATATTCATCTTGTCTTGAAACATCTGGTCTCTTAGTCCTTTCTTTGCCTTCTCTATGATGATCCCTGTTTCTTGTTTGTGCATTGTTTTCTTTATTAGTGAAGATTTCATTCTTCAACTTATCCGCACAGGTCTTAGTTTTTTCTTCAATATCTTCCTCTAAAACTTCCTTTTCTTTTGATCTTGATCTTGACCCTTCTTCTTGTTTCCTTGTCCTTCTTCAAAACCAAGTCCTATTTTGATAAATGAAGATATTTTTGTATTGATAATTTTATCCAAATATTTTGAACTTTTCCCAAACCTATGCAGCTTATCCTTGGAATATTTCACTTCCATATTTAGAGAAACCACTTTATGTTCTAATATTTCACATTCTAACTCTTTTAACTCTAACTTTTCAACCACAACTTCTTTAAATCTCCTTGCCTTAGCTTTTGAGTTTGTGAGGTCTTGTAGAAGCTTTTATTTTATTTTCTCATGTTATTGAACTTGAAACTTTAGTATTGAATTCTGCTTTCTAAATCTTTTCAACTCTCTGAGAGCAATAATAAGTTCTTCTTCTAGATCAGTTGTGCCTTCTTCTTTTTCTGAATTTTTCTCTAGGTCTTTAATTATAGGAGCATCTTCTAATTGGTCTTCAATAGGAGTGTTTTCTTCCTCTTCTATTGCCAAAAATAGAATCTTTTCTTCTTCACTATCTGAGAGTCTTTCATCACTATCACTTGAAGCACTGCTTGGATTTTTAACATAGAAACTCTTCTTGTGTCTTTGAAAGAACTTCTTTTCATGCTTGCCTTGACTATACCTATTTTTATTTTCATGCCTAAATTTTCTTTCTTTATTTTTCTTATAATCATGTTTCTCTTCACTGCTACTGTTTCTCTTCATGTTTCTTATAATCAATTAAAGCATTTTACAATATTTATATCTTTGTATTTTCTTGAGTCCTTATTTATTCTCACATAGTTAGCTTATTTATTACTGCTTGAATCATTACTTGATTCTGGTTTCTTATCTTTTGTCTTCTTTGAAGCTTTGAAAGCTATCTCTTTATTGGAATTGTGATATTTTTATGTTCTCATCTCATAAGCTGTGAGAATTCCATGTAACTCATCCATAGTCAACTTATTAATATCCTTCATCTCTTCTATAGCTGAAACCTTTGCATCATACCTTATAGGGAGTGATCTTAATACTTTCTGAGCAACACTAAAGTCCTCAATTTTGAATCCAAGTCCACACATGGTATTAACAATTTCATCAACACAAAGTAAGTATTTAGCAATGTCTTCCTCATATTCCATCTTCAACTCTTAAAACATCCTCTTGTGAGTTTGCAGTTATGCCAAATTGACCTTGCTATCTCCTTCATATGTTTGCTTAAATTTATCCCATGTCTCTTTTGATGATTTGTATTGCATAACTTTCACAAAATTTGAATTACGTAATCCACTTAAGATTCCATTCATAACCTTGGCATTATTCACATGTAATTGCTTACCATCCTTATTTGTGGGAGGAGTAGCTTTAGGTGTGAACCCATCCTAAATAGATTTCCATGTTTCATATCCTTGTTCCATTAAATAAGTCTTCATCCTCATACTCCAGAAAGCATAATTGTTTCAATCAAAAAATGGAGCCTTATTTGTCAAAGATGCATTCTGAGATGCCATATGTGTTCCTATAATATCTTCCTTCAAGCTATTATATTTTTTTAAGGAACCTTCTCTGATACCAATTGAAGAACACAAAATTATACTAAGAGGGGGTGTGAATAGTATAATATAAACTTTTACTTTTCTTTCCCAAATAAGTTTATCCAATGTTATCGATTGCAATATCAATAGCAATAACAAAAAAATGCATACATCATCACACACAACTAGTCTCTAATACTTGCTCATTCACTTTCAATGTCACTCACATTAATGACAAAATTATTCGCTAATTCTTTCAACAAGAATGCAAAATTTGTTCTTAAAAATCCTAACACAAGTGTTTCCAATTTCACCAATCAATAATGCATGATTTATTTCACAAATACTAGCTCAAATATTGCCAATAATTCACATATGTAATCCTTATTTCTCCACTTTATAATTACAAAATATTCTGCTCAACCAAACACCTTAGAGAAGGAATGATATCACCATACCTCTTAATTTGCTTTGATGAATATGTACCCTTAAAATCTATTTCAAAATAAATTTTCTTTTTGCCACTTCAAGAGGTTAGCCAATCTTTTTCTTCAGAACAATCACAAAACCTTTCCTCAAAGATGTGCTCAAAGATACTCTATAATTTCTCTTTAGTATTGTAAAGATAAAGCTTTGAATTTTAAGACAAAAACCTCAAACTTCTTTTATCTAAGGTGTGCCAAAATACAAAATATCAATAGACTTAAATTATACCTTATTTTCTCCTTTCTAAAGTGCCAAGACAATATATCAACAATACCAAATACAAATTAATTAACACTAATTACACCTTATTACTCCTCACTTTTGCATATCAAAATAACACCTTAAAAGATTGCAATTTCCCTTTTTTATTTTCTTCTAAACCATTTGTCAAAATAAAAACACTTATTGCCCTTAGGACTCCCTAAGTCAAATAGTGCACACAATGACCAAACATGACTTATACCTCCTAAATGATTTAACATTAGACAAAAATATTAATTTTGTGCTTACCAAAACTACCACGGATGAGAATCAATCTCGACACCTCCTACCTACCCTTGCTTTAGCACTACTTGGGCTATCGCTAGGCCAGTCGCCTGCACAAGAACATATATGCACAATTTATCTTTTAAAACTTTTAATGAATCATCTCTATAAAAAAACATGAAAAATGTTGCCACTGAGTTTTGATCCTAAGAACTCCTACTTGCCTTGCATCTTAGTACTGCCTAGACTACCCTAGGCCAGCTGTTCGCTTGAGAAAAAATAACCACGATATTATCCTTATTTGCATCATCCTCTCTCCTTTGAAATTTCATCTTCTCTCTTATCTATTTCTCACACCTGCACATGAGGGAGATCAATTTAACTTGATCAAAAAATCTTGCCAAGTGACGTCGGTGCTTAAATTAAAATTTTATTTGAAACCTTTGAACATGTTGGTGCCAAACCCATCCTGAGTTTAAATTATAATATAAAAATATTATAATAAACTTTTTAACTTCCCTTGCAATACTTGAACATTTGTCTTCAAACCTTCTATCCCAAATATTATAATATTAAAATATTATAATATTATCTCTTTTAAGTCTTAGTCACTTGTGATTTAAACTTGCTTTATTTTTGAACCATAGTCTTAAAATTGGGTCTTTAAACCTTTTTAAACTTGGGACTTCAAACCTTTTATTCAATTAATTAGAACTTTGTCCCAAGTAATTTGAGATGAACCTTGCCTTACCTTCTTTTGATATCAACCTTTTGACAACAATGACTATGCACCTTTGACATCAATGATAACTCATTATGCTTAATATTTCTTATAGGTAGGTGGCAACGAATGCAGAATATGTGAACGGTGGTGATAGGGAGTGAGAATGAAAATGATATGGGGGACTTAGGCACTCAAAGAATTTAGGGATTCTAAGAACTCAAAAGTGTTAGGGGTTGAGTCATCAAAATGACTCCTCTTTACAATCTTCCCTTAGACATTCTAGGGTTTTGACAACACAATTTGAGTGGCCTAGATTAAAATATGAGGAAAGGTGGAGATTAAATCTGGTTAAGTGGCATGGATTTAGTGGATGAATGGCTAAGATTAAAACATTACAGATGGCTAAGATTAATTCATATAAATATATAGTTATTAAATATATATAAATATAATATATAAAATAATAATATTTAAATATATATTAACAAATACATATATACAAATAATGAACGGTGGGGATTGGTAAACATGGATGGATGACAAGTGGCTATATTTTGGTATCTACAAATGACCCTTTTTGTATCATGTTGTGTGAAACACAATACGGTGTAAAAATACAAGAAACTTGGTTTGGCCTTATGTAGAAGCAACTTTCTTTCATTGGGATGTGAATATGAACTTGAAGATAAAAGAATTTTGATTGTGTAGCTTACCTCCTCAATTAGAAAATGAGTGAAGAATGAATCTCACGAGCCAATTGAAAGATTGGTGCAAATTAATGTGCAAATTGTAGATGTGTGATGTAAATTTAGATGATATGAATGATGTAAAATGATTTCGTTTTTACCCGAACAGAGAAAGGGGATTGTGGATAAATGCAAGTGAATTATTCTGTATTTGCTCCAACAAAAAAAGGGTATTTACCAAGTGCAAAGACCATGTTCATGTAAGAAGTATCTCGTTGTGGGAAATAAAAATCAAATGTGGTTGCCTCAAGTTGGGGGTAATCCATGTTGTTGAAGAAATTACATTTCGATGTTATTAAAATGTAAAACGATGAAAATAAAAAATATCAAGAACCAATCACCCTAATATCAGATCGTTTCTATGAGGCCACTCCTAGTTGACTCTGCACAGTTCCTAATTGTTGAGGAGAATTATGTAATGTGATTTATCCATGTTTCAAGCCCATGGACAAGGCCATCAATGATAGGTGTTGAGATAATTTTTTTTGACATAGTCTCACTCATAAAATGAGGGATACAAAATGATTTTGTTGTTGAACAATGAGATATATGATTATGAAGTTGTCCAAGAGTCCTTATGGTGATTTACTCATCCTATCGAGTTTCATGGATACCAATCATTGCAATCGCCAAGGAGATAGAATGTAATGTCCCCATCCTAGTCAGATGTCCAGTGCAGAATGGGACTTGCCTACTCATGGATTCCCATAGGTAGGATTAGTTGTGTGGGATACCATTGGGATAGTTTAGTTGATGTCAAGGCAGACAATGCTTCAAATTACTAGATTCTCAGTCCGTTTTGAGTATAATTGCAGGGACTTACTATTTTTAGTAAGTCAGTTAGGGTTGGGAACTCGAGAAAGATATGTTACGGATGGATAGTTAGGTGAAATGGGTATCCGTTTCTACTTTTATATCATGGGTCCGGCATATGGAGACAAATTATTTTAATGCCCGAAGAATATTAATATAGTAAATATTAAATAAAATGTAATTTTCTAATGTTGGGCATTATATTTTATTAATGGGATATTATAAGGGGGTCATATAACCACTTAAAAGAAAGGTCATGTCATAAAGTATTAAATTAAGGAGGCCTAGACATGATACGCCCCTCTAGGGGTCCCATTTAATTAAAATGAATAATTTAAATTATAAGTTTCCCTCCCATTTTGGCCGACTCATTTGAAGGAGGAAATAAAAGGAGAGTTTGGGAATTCATTTGTATCTTCTTTGCTTTGGTATTTTCATGAGTGGAGAGAGCACTTGAAGATTGGAATTTGCAAGGAATTTTTGGCTTCTTTGGAGATGATAACCTCCAGCAAGGACATCAACCATGAGATTGAAAGACATCCTCTAGATGATTTGAGCATTTCTACTCCAAGAGATGCCATTGTGCTTACATTGTGGATAACTTCTAGCAATTTTGAGCAAGGGTTTGAAGGTACATTTGCAGATTTGAAACATATATGCCTTTATCAGTAGAATCTAGTTATGGTTGTACAGTTGATGGTTTGAATTAGTAGTATCTAGTACTTTCAATGAGGGTTTGTGGGATATATTGAACTTTCAGCACTTGCCATACCAGTTCATGGGTTTATGGGCATGTATTAATCCCAACGCTCCTTTTTGTGAGTTCATGTTGTAATGGATGGTGGCACCTAGGGTCTTATTACATGTTCCAAATATTATTTTTGTGGAGAAATGTATGTATAAGTTGTTGTGAATGAATAGAATAGACATTGGCATTGCTTTTGATCAATCCCAAAAATTTCCAGCACTTCATAACTCCGGGTATTTTCATTTTTGTACAATTTCCTTAAAAGGGTTTCATGCTCTTTACATATATTATCTTGTGTTAAAATTACATTGCAATCAAAGGAGTAGTTAGGGAGATATTGTCAATTTCAGTCTGTTGTAGCTTAATTTCCAGTACTTTTAATTTTTGCAAAAAAATCACAAAAAAATCAGATATTACCAAAACCACAAAAAAAAATCAAAAAATACCATAAACACAAAAAACATTGCAAATATCATTCTTCGGATTGGGGTGGACACCACATTGGTATCAGAGCCAGCTCATCCTGCCATCCTGTTGGGTCATCATTAGATGAGTGGCCATCATTATTATACTAGGAGGAACAGGGCATTAGCTGAAGGTGAACAACAAGATATAGAGGGAAACATGGGTGACAGAGATAACAGGGATAACAGGGACCCAGACCGACAAATGTTTCAAATGTTTTTACATAGGCAACAACAGATACAACAAACCATGGCACAACTCTTGGGACTAATGACACAACAGATGAACCTAAACATGTAGAATAATACCCCTGGATATAATGGAAATCAAAGAAATGATGGTGATGGTGAAGGTTCAATGAATAACAACAGGGGAGTTAATCAGGCTAACAGAGATAGAATGTAGAATACAAGACCATTAATGCCCACTTTCATACCTAGAGCAGCTCCTCAGGAGGAGAGAGAGCCTACAATCTAGGAGATGCAGGACTCATTCACACAGGAGTGGAACTAGGCCAGTGAGGAGTTTAGAGTAGGGATGTCCTTCCGATATTATATTTACATGTGGATGAGATAGTAACCTGTGAGGAGAGGAAGGCAAAAACACATGCAAGGTCATGATTTACAGAGAAAAGTGTGAAAATTGTCTATTCCTAATTTTGATGGTTCCGGGAAGACCTCAACACGTGCATGGGTGCAAAATATGGACACATATTTCCAACTTAATTCGATGATAGAAGACGAAGCTATCAAATATGTAGCCTTGCACTTAGATGGAGTGGCACACGAGTGGTGGCACCATGGGTTTGTAACCCTTGGTCATGATCAAATCCGCACTTATGCAGAGTTCACCAACAAATTAATTGACAGATTTGATAAGAAATATCCAGAACTGGAATTCAAGGAATTGGCCCAACTCAAATAGTGGGGTTCAGTTGATAGTTATATAGCTAATTTCTAGAAGCTATCCATGCTTGTGATAGATATATCTGAGAGGCAGTTAATTGTTTTGTTTATTGATGGATTAGCTGATCCATTATGAGGGCTTGTCAAGGCCTTCAATCCTCCTACTTTGCACGATGCCATTAGGAAATCCCGTGACATGGAGACTACATATTCTAAGGGTAAATTTATTTCCAAAGGAGGTGATCATAAAAAGTTCAAGGATAAGAAACCCTTTCATAAGGGGAATGAGCAGCAGAAGGACACTTTCAGGAAAGGGGACAGCGAGAGCACTAATGAATTGAGGAAGAAGAATCTTTGTTTCCAATGTAAGGAACCTTGGAACCCAACTCATAAATGTGGTGACAAGGCAAAAATGAAACAAATAGAGCATTACACTAGTGAAGAATCAGAATATGAGGATGTTGATCAGCAGGCAGAAGTCGATAGCAGCAGCTCAGAGAGTGAGGAAGAACCCAATCCGACACCAGGAATTGATGAACCAGTGGCACAGTTGTATAGTTTTCAAAGGGTTGCATCATTCAAGGTCCGTGGGGTGCTAAATGGACAGCGTATAACTACTTTGATAGACACTGGAGCTACCCATAACTTCATTGATGAGAGCCTTGCTACTAAGCGGGGACTACCTATCGAGTCTTTTGATGGTTTTTGGGTGATGGTTGCTAGTGGGACTACCATTAGTTGCACCAAGAGGATTCACAATTTGCGCATAAGGATGAGTGAATATGAGTTACAGGATGATTTCTACTGTGTTAATATTGGTGATACAGATGTTGTGTTGGGTATGCATTGGATGAGCACTTTAGGAGAGTTTACTATGAACCTGAATAGTATGGAGATGAAATTTGAATCAAGAGGTAAGAAAATTGTACTTTGTGGGATTTCAGATGGTAGCCTCAGGATAGTATCACTTAGGCGTATGGAGAGGTTGTTCAGACATGATCAGATCGAGTGGGCAGCTGAGTGTGTGTTGATGCCTACATCAGATGAACAACCAGGCAAAGAGTATCACCCAGATATACGGGTCCTTATAGACAAGCATCATAAGGTGTTTGAGAGCATTCCACCTGGGAGACCACCTGAGAGGGGTACAAAGCACATTATCAAGCTGGAGGAAGGGACGAAACCAGTAATTACTATCCTATATAGGCATCCTAAGAGGATGAAAGATGAAATTGAAAAGACAATTAAGGAACTCTTGGAAATGGGACATATTAGGCCAAGCAAGAGCCCATTTGCATCTTCGGTGGTACTAGTCAAGAAGAAGGATGAGACTATGCGTATGTGCGTAGACTATAGGGCTTTGAATAAGAATACAATTAAGAATAAATACCCCATTCCTTGAAATGATAAATTAATTGATGAATTACATGGGGCCAAATTCTTTACTAAGATTGATCTCAGATCCGGATACCACCAGATTAGGATGCGGGAGAGTGACATAGAGAAAATAACTTTTAGGTGTCACTATGGTCACTTTGAGTTCCTAGTTATGCCATTTGGTCTCACCAACGCACCAGCTACCTTCCAGTCATTGATGAACAGGGTGTTTAGAGGTCAGTTACATAGATTTGTGCTCATATTTTTTGATGACATCCTAATTTATAGCAGAACCTAGGAGGAACATCTTCAACATGTGGATGAGGTTTTGGGTATCCTTGAGCGTGAATCCTTGTACGCTAAGGAATCCAAATGTGAATTTGGCATGACCAAATTATTGTATTTGGGACATATAATCAGCATAGAGGGTGTAAGGATGGACCCAGATAAGGTCAAGGTGATTATGGATTTGTGATTTTTTGAAGCTACATCTGAGGGAGTGGAGTGGAGTGGAGTGAATGGGTGAAGTGAAGTGAAGTGAAGTGTTGTGGAAGCTATGGCGATGGAGGGTGCGGATGTGGTAGCAGGAGAAGATGTGCATTTTGCTAAGGTAAATGCCTTTGAAGCTCTTTGTTTTGTGCAAAAAAAATTTGTTGTTTTTTTTGAAATTATGCAATGCATGTGACATTAATGTGTTGCAACTAAATATTTTGGAGGCTCAACATCGGTTCTCACCTCTCATCCCTGGGGTGAGGAAGGCATTATGGGAGGACCAGTGGGAGTGGCTTGAGGATGTTGGGTTGGTGGGGGCAGCGAAGATAGATGTGGTGAGGGTGGATGAGGGGTATCTCTCTACCTTGGTAGAGATATGGGATCCAGATAGGGGGACCTTTCAGCTCCCTACTGGAGAGATTACAGTGACACTTGAGGATGTATACCACATCCTCAAGTTACCAATGGAGGGCTTACATGTCGAGGTTGGACATGATAAGGGGCATGAGATGAGCCACATGTTTGGAGATGGGTGGCAGGATGTGGATGTGATGGGTGGAGGGATAACATACTTGTCCATGTATGTGGACAAGAAGTTGGATGCCCTACCCACATTGGTGATGTTCGTGTTGGCCAACATAGTGGCCCCGAATAGTACTAGCTATCGGTTCCCATGGAACCTTATCGGGATGGTGTGCGATATGATCGCTATACCTTGGGTATATGCATGGGCTCCTGCTTTATTGGTGTAATTGTACCAGGAGTTGTATGAGGTGAGGAGGCAGAGGTGGAAGGGGTTGGGGTGTAGTGTGCTACTATAGTGTTGGGGCTAGGAGCATTTTAGTGTGGCTCAGCTGTAGGCTTACCTACTATAGTCATGGGATAGGGAGTAGCCCTATGCTATGAGATGGTTGATGGTAGAGGAGGTGCAGTTGAGTCATCCTATTTAGATGAGTCAATGGTATAGGGATCTATGGGTTAGATTGACATCAACTCAGATGATATGGTGAGGTGCCATGTGGATAGGTGATGGGGAGTAACTATGGAGGGTTTGATAGGCTAGGTGGGTAGTTGGGAGGCACAGGAGTGAGGTGGAGCTAATCCAATTCTCATAGGTGTTAAGGTAGTTTAGACTGAGGTAGGGAGTTCCTAAGGTACCAGTGCTCTACAGGCATCATCAGGATGAGATAGGTCTACCTTGTGCTGAGGCATGGAGGGTGACCTATGAGGATGATGAGGAGATAGATCTCCTCGATATGGATGATGTAGGGACTACTATGGAGTATGATGTATGGTTCACTACACAACCACCATGGGTACCGAGTCCAATAGTAGATGGGGGAATGGGGATGGGGATGAGGTAGAGGCCAAGGAGGTTGATGAGGCTCCTAAGCATCAGAGGCACCTTCGATCTAGTAGTCGAAGGAGGTAGTCTAGGGATACAACTAGAGTAGGCACCTAGGATTGGAGGGGATGGAGATGGTGGAGATGGCATGGAGGAGGTTCCAGAAGGGTCTCTTGGGTAGAGTGAGGAGGATTGGGTGAGGCTAGAGTAGTTGGTGGTAGAGCGAGATGTGATGGTAGTAGCTTGGGATGAGATGGTAGCATCTCAAGATGTAGAGATAGCTCAGGTATAGGTAGAGCTAGAGGTACAACCAACTATAGGTGGAGGTGATGATAGGATTATGAGGCTCTAGGTAGAGCTACTAGAGAAGAGTCATCGGTAGAGACATGATGTAGCATACCTTCAAGCTTGGGATGGATATATCCGATTTTTAGAGGATCGATTGATGGAGCACGATATTGGGCTTCTAGATCCACCCTCCTCATCCATATCTAGGTCTATTAGGCATAGTGAGTCTAGGTATAGCTCTAGGTCTAGGGCTCCTTCAAGGTCATAGGGGTCCTCTTATAGGTATTAGCTAGTGCTTAGATGCACTTTTTGTATATGAGCCTTGGTGCTCCATTGTATATAGCCTTTGGGTATTCATTGTACATGTGATATTTATATATATACATGGATTTTAATTTTATGTGAATTATTTTGTGTGGATGCATGTGTATATGGATGATTAATGCAATTATAATGTATTAATGAATATTCATAGTTTAGATTTTGCTTGGCCATGTTTAGCATTGTTGTTTAATCAGGGGCACCAAACTGGTGGTATGTGAAATGGAATGACTCATGCAATGATATGGATGTAAGAAGACATGGATGTTGACATGGAAGAAGATATGGATGTTGATATGGAAGAAGATATGGATGTTGATATGGAAAATTGATTATTTTTTAGAGACTCAGACATACTAGTGGTATCAAACAAACTCACTAAATACTACCTAATTTCTCTAAGACCAAATGTGTGTGCAGTGAATTCATTTACTGAATCATGAGCATGGTAATGACTCGAGGTAATCAAGAACCAATGTGTGTGCAAGTGAGTTCATTAACCCATCTTGAGTAAATTGAGATGAAACCTATTATGGAGGAGACCAAGAAGCTAGTTTGTCCTTATGTGTGGTCAGAGGTCTCTTTAAAAGAGACGTGTCACCATGCATGAGTGTACTCCACTACCAGTCAAGCATCTATAGCCCTGATGGAGATTAGCTCCATAGTCCAAGAATTTGATCTCTAAGTTTTGGGGATGACTACCTAACCGTCTAACTAGAAATGTAGTACTATCCTTACAACTTGAGGATCTATGGTGTGTGATGTGTAAAATATTTAGAGTTTTTAGGGGTTTTACCCTACTCTTTATTTTATTTTGAAATTGTGATAGTGGTGAAAACCACTATTTTTGTGGACTATGTTGCATGATGGGACAAGCAAGGAATACCCTTTTCACTTTGAGGTTCAACCCAAGTATGGTGTTATCCCTCTTTGACACAAGATGTTTTTAAGATGTGTAATTGTGTTTGGTTCAAGAATGTTTTAGAGTCAATTCCCAAAACTCAAGATTTTCTTAGTGAAAATGTGTCTTGGTCCTAAAGAAAACTCGACATGTATTTGGAGGTTGCTTAAAACACTAGGAGTGGCTGAGTGACCAAAAACACCTAGGAATTATGGACATGTGGTTGCAAATGATAATTTGACTTTATGGAATGGTGCAATGAAATGGATGATGATTTGAAGGTGCCCCTGATTAAGGCAACATGACTTTATTGGACCAATTAATATCTAAACTGAATAAATGATCCCTAATATGAAATGTGGTTGTGAATGCAATGTATAAAATGCAATTTGTGAAATGCAATGTGTGAAATGAAATGTGTGAAATGCAATTTGTGAAATGAAATGTGTAAAATAAATATATGCAAATAAAATGTATGAAATGTAATGCAATGTTATTTTTATGTAATAGCCATATATATATACATATATATAAATCACATTAAGCATAGAATGCTCTCAAGTGTATAACATTAAGTGGTTCAGGCTCTTCAACTCCCTCTAGACTGGCAAGCCTATAAGTTCCTTTACCCACTTTTTGAGTAACAATGTATGGACCTAACCAATTAGGAATTTATCATGAAGATGCAGTAATGCATTGGTATTTTGTTGATTCTCTTTAAGAACAAGATCTCCTACTTGGAATTCATGTAGATGAACTTTGGCATTGTAAGCATGCTTTAGGTGGTCTTGATAAACTCGTAAATGCTCTAAAGCATTGACTCACCTTTCATCAAGAAGTGTGAGTTGGTCAAGATGTGCTTGTCTAGCAGTATCATCATCTATGAATTCCTACAATGAAATTTGCAAGGAGGGGATCTCAAGCTCAAGAGGCATGATTGCTTTGGCTCCATAGACCAATGAAAATGGTGTTGCCCTAGTAGGCATGTGGATGCTTGTTCGATAAGCCCATAATGCCAAGGGAATTTGAGTATGCCAATCTCTATGATTTTATTTGACTAATTTCTTGAGAATAGCAATTAAGGTCTTGTTGGTAGCCTCAGCTTGTCCATTTGCTTGTGGGTAATAAGGAGTCGAGAAACTATGTTGGATATTATATTTCTCGCAAAGTGCTCGAACATCCTTGTTCTTGAAAGACTTGCCATTGTCAGAGATGATTTTCGAGGGAATACCAAAATGACAAATGATATGATGAAGTATAAACTCCATAATTCTTGGTCCTATCGTACTGGTTAGAGGAATTGCCTCAACCCACTTTGTGAAGTATTCAGTGGCTGTGATGATGAATGTATGTTATCCTGAGGAAGGAGGTGAGATTTTTCCAATTAAATCAAGACCCCATTGTGAAAAGGGCCAAAGGCTTTGAATAGGCTGTAATGCTTGTGATGGCACATGAGTTAAATTAGCATGCTCTTGACATTGCTTACAATGTTTGACATATGTGCAACAATCACATTCCATGGTGGGCCAATAATAACCCATGCATAAAATACGCTTTGCAATGGCCATTCCACTAAAATGACCACCACAAGTACCATCATGAGCTTCAGCTATGGCTCTTTGTGCCTCTACAGACTCGAGACAATGAAGGAGGATTCCATCATAACCATATCTATACAACACATCCCCAAGAGAGTAAAACGAGCTACCTTTTGCTTGAAAGTGCATTTAGCAGTCCGTGACATGTCATATGGGAGTGTTCCAAACTTGAGAAAGGCTATTATTTGGTTTGACCAAGGCTCATATGGCTCCGAATGGATAAAGCAAACATCCTTTTTCATCCTTAGATTCAACATGGACAATTGTAGATTTAGAGATCATTGTGACAATGAGTGGTTGTACCTCTCCTAAGGAGTCCTTTGGAATCAATGATCCAAGAGAGGCCATCGCATCTACAAATCTATTAGTCGAACGTGGCAAACTATCAATTTCATACCAATCAAACTTAGAGAGCAATTTCATTGCTACTTCATGGTAAAGTTTTATGGTAGGTTCTTTGCATTGGTATTCTCCATTGATTTGTCTAACAACAAGTTGAGAATCACCAAATATCCTGATACACTTTATGCCCATAGCTATAGTTGCTTGAAGACCTAAGATTAAGGCTTCATACTCTACATTGTTGTTTGTGCATTGGAAGTCTAGTTTGAATGATAAGGGGATAGGCACCCCTTAGGGTGTATGAAACATGACTCCAACACCTTGACCTTTTTTGCACTTAGAACCATCAAAGAATAGTGTGATATCAACATCTTCCTCTAGAATGACATCTTCTTCTTGTTCAGTGATAGTGAATACCGAATCATCTAGGAGCTCAATAATCAAGGGTTGATCACTAGGAAGTGGAGCTTCCACAAGTTGATCGGCTATGACCTGACCTTTAATGGATTTTTGGCTAATGAACTCAAGATCAAATTTAGTGAGAAGCATTATCCATTTAGTGGTGTGGGTGTTATTGTAAGTGCGAGACATCATATAACGTAGAGGATTTTCTCGAGCTATGACATATGTGGTGTGACTAAGCATGTAATATCTGAGTTTCTTAGTGGTAAAAACCATTACTAAGCACAAATTTTCCATGTAAGCGTATCTAGTTTCATAGCTTACCAATGTTTGACTAATGTAATAGATAACTTGCTCTTGATTGTTTTCATTCTTTTGTGCAAGCATTGTCCCTAATGCAAAGTCTATTGTTAAAACATAAATATGGAAGGGGACCCCCGGACGAGGAGGAGTTAAGACTGGTGGAGAAGCCAGGTATTGCTTAATATCATCAAAGGCTTTTTGACATTCATCTATCCATGAAAATGTCACCCCCTTTTGTAGCAGGTGATTGAATGGCCTGCATTTATCAGAAAGTTGTGCAATGAAATGATGGATTGATTGAATCTTTCCTTGTAAACTATGCAATTCCTTCAAGTTTGTTGGGGGAGGCATCTCCATGATGGCCTTGAATTTGTTTGGGTCCACCTCAATGCCTCTTTTGGAGACAATGAACCCTAGTAGTTTTCTAGAGGTAACACCAAAGACACATTTCTTGGGGTTCAACCTTACATTATGCTCTAGAAGTTGATCAAAGACTTTTTCCAATACACCAATGTGCTCTTGTCGAGTTTTAGATTTTTCCAAGAGATCATCCACATAATATTTGATGATCTTATGCATGTAATCATGGAAGATGTATGTCATGGCACGTTGATAAGTGGCACCTACATTTTTGAGGCCAAAGGGCATCACCTTGTAACAAAAATTCCCCCAAGGTGTAGTGAATGTTGTTTTGTGTTGGTCATCAGGATTGATTCGAATTTGGTTGTATCCTAAAAAACCATCCATTAGAGAAAGCATTTCATGGCCAGCGCAAGTGTCGACAAGAGTATCAATGTTTGGAAGAGGAAAATCATCCTTAGGACACGCTTTGTTAAGGTCTCAAAAATTAGTGCAAATGTGTATCACCCCATTAGGCTTGCGAACGGGTACCATGTTTGAAAGCCACTCAAGATAGTCAATGGGGACAATGAAACCCACATCTAAAAGCTTTTGAAGCTCTTCTTTGACTATGAGGGCCATGGTAGGATGCATCCTTCTAAGTTTTTGTTTGATCGGCTTAGCATTAGAATGTAAGGTGAGATTGTGGACAACCAAGTTAGGGTCAAGGCCAGGCATGTCTTTGTAGGACCATGCAAAAATATCCTTCTTCTTCTTGAGGAGAGCAATTAATTGCTCTTGTTCATCTATGGATAAAATTTTACCAAGTTTGACAATTTGGGGATTGTCTGCATCTGAACTAAGGTTCACATCGATGGTATCTTCAATAGACATGTGAGAACCTTCCTCAAGTTGATGGGGTATTGGGATCAGATGAATGTCATCTATGATATCATCAAACTCTTCTGACTCAACCTCATCTATGTCTACCTAGAAAACCTTAGGATCTGAAGGTGAAGGTGAAGGTGAAGGTGGAGGTGATGGAGGAATGTAGTTGGCTGAAGCCCTTAACAATTCCTCAGATAGGACAAATTTGAAAAAGGATGGTGGTGAGGAAATCTGATCCATATCAATAAGGCTCATGTCAATTGGAATTGGCTTTGCCAAATCATATGGATTATAGAGTGGGGTGAATAAGTCAATAGGATTCATGTTGACTTAAGGGGAAAATGGATGGTTGGAAAAGGTGAATGGATGGATCCTATCTTCTAGAACCGATGCTAGAACTCTAGGAACCTGAATCAATAACAAGCAACACAAATAAATGCAATTGGAAAAAAGCCATGTATATGCAATGCAATTTTTGATTTTTTAATTTGTTTTTGAATTTTGAATTATGTACATATATTACAAGAAAAATGGTTGGTGATGTGGATCAATGGAGTGGAGGTGGTGGTTCACTAGTTGGTTTAGCTCGCTCTTGTGGAAGAAGCAAGTGAATGATGGGATGATGGATGGGGAACATTCTGAGGTAAAACTCATCATGTTCAGTGTGTGGAATGATGGGGTCTGATTCCTCTTTAGATTCATCAGAAGCTATTGACATAAGGTCAAATTCTTCATAGATTTCATCTTCAGAGTCATCAATGTGATGGATATCTTCTCTTGAATTCAAATGTAAACTTTGAAAAGCTTGTTCAAGAGAAGAAGTGGATGAAAGTGGATGATAACCTAAACCTGAATGGTCATGCACTTCTCGATATGAAACATCGATAATTTCATGCATTCCCTATTCATGCCATCCTAGGCCATGTCCTTGCCAATTAACTATGTGAAAATATCGAGATGGAAAACCCGACATATGTTGTATATTGGTAGGTGTTGGTTGCTTGGGTTCATCTAGGGTAACTAGATTGGATGATGAATCAAGTCCCCCATACACAAAATTAATGCTATTAGGTATTGAACCCATGTTATATACCACTCCTATAGATAAGGGTGGGTCACGTGGGTGACCGTAATCCTTAGCAGTTTGAATGTTGAGCGGTGTGACTATGATGTCTTGGACCACATATTCACCAATACCAAGATTAGTGAGGTGGACCTCGACTTGGGATGATGTGGATGGATTGGATGTGGATGTGAGAAGATCATGGTTGGTTGATGGCTCAAGGAATGGGAGAGGTATGGACTGGGATGGTATCTCACAATCCATCAATTTGACTTGTGAGACATTGGCTGATGGGGATGGAGATGGATTTGGTTGAGGTGATTGTTGAATGGGTGATGATGTGGAAGGAATGATGGTGGAAGATGATGATGTTGATGATGTGGCTAATGTGGATTGAGTTTGACCACATGTGCATGTAGTCAAAGGTGATGAAGATGGGGGTATGGAAGTGGAAGCTTGATGTGAAGTGGTGATGGGGAGCTCTTCAGGAATGGGAGCTTTTGATGAAGATGTGGATGGTGTGGTTGATGAAGTGGTTGATGATGTGAGAAAAATATGAGTGGAAGGCAACATGGATTCATAGGGGTTTGAAATGAAATTGCAATACTTGAATGGTTCAACATCCATTGGTATGCAATGTACTTGTCCCTCATGTACATATTTCAAGCATTGATGGAGTATAGAAGGGACACATCTCATTTCCCTCATCCAAGGTCATCCAAGGAGTACATTATATGCCATGGACCCTTCCAAGATGTGAAACATGGTATGCAACATTTTGACCCCCACTTCAATGGGTAAAATGATAGTGCCAACTATAGAGCAGAGAGCATCATTAAATGCTTTCAAGGTGAAAGTGGATTTGGTGATATGATCTGGTGGAAGCTTAAGATGTTGAAGGGCTGATGTGGTGATGATGTTGATGGAGGAGATGGTATCAATTAAAACTCATTTAAATGGCTTCCTATCAATTTGAGCCATAATATGCAATGGAGGGTCCACCGATTTTGATGATATTGGTTTGATCTCAAAATCATAGAATGTGATAGAAGGCTCCATACATGTTTGGATGCTCCCCAAAAAATTGCTAAAGGTATTAGGATCTTGGGATTGAAGTTCAATGGACTTTAAAATATCCATTAATACCTCATGATGTGGAGGAGATTGTTGAATGAGCTCATATATAGATAGTTTTGTTGAAGCTATTTTTAGGCTAGTAGTTAACCGACTACTCAAGGAGATGATTGGCCTTGGGGGTGATTGATGGGATGAATTGGTTGATATGGATGACTTGGAATATGAATGGGTTGGGATGGATTGGTGGAAATTTGTATGGGTGATGATGATGTGGTAGGTTGAGGAGACACACTTGCTTGTGGTGCTATGGGTGGTTGAATAGGTTGTTGTTGTGCATTTTGTTGGTTAGTGTATTGTTGACCTCGAGTAACTACATGTATAGCACCCACAAAACCTTGATATTGTTGCACATGATTGAATTGATTTGGAGGAGTCTTGGTGTTAGTCCCTCCCATTGTTGGTTGCACCTCCTCATGATGAGGAAGTGGTGTTTGATAAATACCAAGGTTTTGATTTTGTTGGGCTAAGGGACTATCAAGCTTGATGGCCCCTAAATCAATGAGATCTTGCACTATGTCTTTAAAATTGAAGCAACCATTTATGTCATGCCCATTTTGCCTATGATAAGGGTAAAATAAATGTTCCCTATAGTGTTTGCTATGCTTGGTAGGGTCATCTGGTTTAACCTCAGGCAAGGCAAGTTGGTTGGTGTCATACAACCGATGGAATATGGAAGCATATGATTCGGCTAATGGGGTGTACTGATGGTTTTGTCAAATAGATTATCGATGTGGGTGGTTTTCTATAGTTGGCACTATGTTTTGACTTGATTGAGATGGTGAAGGAACCACATGATATTCAATTTGTCATGGTTGTTGTTGCATAGGTTGTTGTTGAGCCATTACCGATTGGCTCATGACCACTTGATTAACTTGATTAGTTGGGTTGGCTTGGTTAGCCTGGTTTGGTTTAGATTGGCCAGAATAATTACTTTTATATTGGCCCTTACTTTACCATTCTTTCTTTTTAGGCTTAAGTACACCTTCTTGGATTTTTATTTCCTCAATGATGCTAGCCTAGGCAAGAGCTTCCTCAAATGATCGGTATTGTTGTAATTGTAACAACCAAGAGATGGGTTTTAAGCAACTCTTAGTAAACAGTCTAGTAAGCTCTTCCATTGGTAGGGAGAATGGTAGTTTGGTAATAATGGCCCTCCAACGGTTGCCAAAGTCATATACAGACTCATCATCATATTGTTTTAGACCATATATATCAGATAATGAGACCTTCTTTCTAACATTAAGGGAAAATATTTCAAGAAATTGATCAACCAATTGCTCAAAAGTATAAATACTATGGTGAGGCAAATGGTTGTACCATTCTACAACATCTCCCCCCAATGTCTAAGGAAAATTTTGAAGCATTAGAGCATCATTACTTTGGATTCTAAAACATGAATGGATAAATGTGCTCACATGTTCTCTAGGGTCCTCAATCCCTTTAAATTTATCAAATTTTGGTACTATGAAGTCTATCAGATATGGTGGTGATGGTACCAAAAAATGGATTGGTTGATTGATCAACTACCTAAGCATTGGTTTCTAGTTCATCATACCAGGAGTGTGTTGTATCAGGTTATCAATCTACTGTTGCATAGCTTGGATTCTAGGGTCTTCCCTAGGTATGTGGAAGCCCTAAATTACTTGATGATTCTGTGAAGGTGGAGTATGAAGGTGTTGGGGTGTGATGAGATGATGATGGTTTGGTGGAGTGGATTGAAATTGATGATGTGGAGGTTGATGAAGAAATTATGGTGAATGTTGAAATGGAGATGATGTGTGGGGGCTATGAATATGATGATTTATGGGAATGGCATGGGTATGAGTTGATGGTGGTGTGGGGATGGAAACCATAGAATATTGTGGTACCCATGATGGAATTTGGGTGACAAAGGTGGGTTGAGTGGAAATAGGTTGAGGCTTAGGATTGACCACCTGAATTTGTTGTTGAGTGTTCTATCACTTTTTAAGCAATTTGTTAAGGTGTTCCCATGCTTCATGTATTTCCATATCTGAGGTAGATGGTATGGATGTGGATGGAATTGATGAAGTAGGTGGGGGATAAGTTGCAATAGGAATTACAACTGGTTGGGTGACATTGGATGAGGTGGATGTTGGCATCTGTGAAGTAACATTGACATGTGCTTCATACAAAGGATTGCCATAGGTAGTAGTGTATGAAGGTGGAATGGAGGTACTTGGAGCACCTAACTGTTGAGGGATGGACGAATGATGGGAAGGTACAGATGATGCCTCAAAAAGAGGGTTGTTATACACCTGGGTAAGGCTAGAAGGTTGGGAAGAGGTAGGTTCCTACTGAAAAGAAGGATCATGCCTAGGTGAGCTATGGATTGGTTCTAAGACATAGTTAGTGGATCTATAAAGAGCTTCCACTTGGGCCATGTCTATATGGGTTATGTGGTGGTCAATGGTAGGTGAAGATGATTCTATTTGTGGAATGGTTGTGTGGATGACACAGTGTGTGAGGGACCCATAGATAAATCTGAACAACTTGTCTATATCACACTAGTGGGGTTGACCATAGAAGTGGTGGGGAAGGATGATGAACAATCCATGGATGAAGTGTTTTGGTGGATGGAAATTTGATTCAATACTTTTGTTTGATTTCTAGTTAACACCATAAGCTAATGAACCAAATATGTGCAATGTGCAAGAAAGTAATGCAAATGAAACTTCACAAAATCAAGTAAAGAAACTCAATCCTATGTTTTTGCAATAGATGTGTCTTACCTCTTTTTTTATCTCATTTTTAATATATTTTTTTGTTTTTGTGTGTTTTGGATGTGCTAATATGAATTATGAAGGGTGAAATCTATGGCTTGGTTGGGAAATGAGATTATTTCTAGTGATGAAGTCCAGAAATTTTGCTCATGGGTATCCTATGGTGGCTAAGGGTAGATATTGATGGATGGAGATGAAGCCCACTATCACCAAATCTCAAGCAATGGTTGGTGATGAAATCCAACTCATTACTATTTAATGTGAAATGTGTTGTGTGTGATTCATTTTAAAGTTTTATGTTTTCTAATGTGTACATACAATGTCAAAAATAACCAATTTTACAGGCCTAAATCAGAAGCCAAAAATAGAAATACTAAGTTCCTCAAAAGATGTAGGGTACACCGCTTAAGACCCACTCTGAATAGTGGAGGGTTCACCTACTCTTCCACTCTGAATCAACAAGGGATTCCAACAATGGGAGTATACTTGAGTATCCTGATTTTATTCCTACTTAGACAAGTAAAAGAGGAATTCTTAACCCTATCATGCAAACTATTTTATGCAGTTATCACTTCATATGAAAATAGTATGCAGAATATTGAGTACAACACACCAAAAAATAATAAAAATTTAAATTTGAAATGTGACCTATGGTGAATGTGTAAATGCAAGGCTACTCTAATGTGCAAAATGAATGCAAGTGCCTAAAAATACAAATATAATATGATTGTTTTTAATAGAAATTGATTGATGTTCTTTTTATCACTTTATCTATAAAAACGTAAAAAAATGAAGCAGAGGGGTTAGGGTTTTGAAGCAGACTTACAGAAAAGCCTATGTATCCTTTTCCCACTCTATGAAATACACCCTAGAGCCTCTAGAATATAGTAGGGCATTCACTAAGCATTGTAGGGCACCCCTCGAGCATCGTAGGGCATCTACGCAACTTCTAGTTGACTTATGCAACTCTTCAAAAACCCTAGTTCTACAAAAATCATGCGAACAAACTTCTAAAAACCTACAAAATAGAAAATAAAAATAACAAATCAGTAACAAATTAAGTTAGCATAGAGAACCCATTGTGGGTCCCATCGTGATCACCATTTGTGAATACAAAAATCAAGCAACACCAAATATAAACTATGAAATAATAAATAAGCAAAGTAACACAATGATTGCACAATACAAATGAACTCTTTTATTATTGTCGGTAGATCTCAAGTGTTACAATCAATATACCCCAAATGTGGGGTTTTACAATACTTATTTATTTTGATACAATTGTTACATGTACTAGGGTTCTTCAAAACCCTAGTTAAAAATAATGGTGGTGTCTTCACGCTTGATTCGATCCCAACAGGTTGTGGATGGGCTTGTGTATCCTATGTAGGGCCACCCAAGCTTCAACAACCTTCAATAAATGTTGTTCTTACACCTGCACACAACAAAAAATAACAAGGATCAATAATATCTATGAGGGCTCCACTACGTGAGACCCTCAAGAGAAATAAAATCACTAAACCCTAATATTGCAATGAAAGCTATAAACAAAGCATAAAAACATAAAATAAGTGCAATGAAATTTTACCTTGTTAACGAACTTGCTATCTCTATTTTTTTCTTACATAAATACTACCAGTGAGGGTTGCGAAGATGCCCTAACGGTACCCGAGGGTCGTAGGGCTATAGATCTAGAATGAGAAATGCCCACGGGTGCTTGATGATGACCAAAAATACCCAAAGGTGCTCTGGAAGCTTGGGAGGGCATTCGAGAAGCTCTGGTGGGTGCTCGAGAAGCTCTGGTGGGCGTTCGACGGTTGAGGGAAAGGTTGCAGAACCAGATCTGGTTCACGTGAGGTGGGTGGTAGTGGATGTAGAAGATGTGAACGATGGTGATGGGGGGTGAGGATGAAAATGATAGGGGGTTTAGGAACTCAAAGAACTTAGGGATTCTAAGAACTCAAAAGTGTTAGGGGTTGAGTCATCAAAATGACTCCTCTTTATAATCTTCCCTTAGACATGTTAGGGTTTTGACGACACAATTTGAGCGGCCGAGATTAAAACATGAGGAAGGGTGGAGATTAAATCTGGGCAAGTGGCATGGATTAAGGCGGATGGATGGCTAAGATTAAAACATGATGGATGGCTGGGATTAATTCATATAAATATATATATATATATATATATATATAAATATAAAATATTAATATTTAAATATATATTAACAAATACATATATATATATATAAATAATGGATGGTGGGGATTGGGAAACATGGATGGATGACAAGTGGCTAGATTTTGGTGTCTACAGTAAGGTTTCACTACTTTGTAAATACAAACGTATCACTATTTAGTCTCTGAATTTTGCCTTCATATATTTGTATTAAATATATGAATGCTTATTTTTGCTTTGGTCATTTAAGTGGTTTCACATTATTCTACAATTTGGATTTCGTGGGATTCACTTAGTGGTTTTGGAATTTGCATTCATGATATGGGTTAAGGATTTATTTTTGTTAAAGCTATTCGGATGAGAGCGCTCTAATTTTGCATCATAGATTTCATGCACCCATTTGTAAGTTTTGGAATTCCCTCTCTGTCCTCCACTTCAAAGTGTTTAATGAAGGAGTAATCGATTGATATATTAGGTGATAGGTTTGTGTTTCCACCTGTGGTACACCACCTGCATGTGTCTTGATGCGGCTATAACCATCCTTGTGAGTTTTTGCTATGACCATTTTTCATTCTCTTTCCCCATTTTTTCCTTTTTCCCATTTTGCAACATAGGTAGCTAGAACCACCGTAGAGGAACTAACCTTCTTTGGATATCAACCACCTTACCCCGATCCAACGACCGTTCAATGTTGATGTTGGTTCACCCCTGCCCTCTACATGGTATCAGATTCTCGACCAATAATTTTTGGTGACTCTACTGGGGAACTCATAGAGTTTTCATGTTTTAGGAAGTTAGATTTTGGTGACACTTTGACTTTCCCATATTATTTTAAAATCACTTGGTGACTCCTATTGTGTAGCAAGTCTAAATCATGAGATTAGTCGTCTTCTTGCACTAAAGATACAAACATCCTAAAGGACTCAAGGTTCGATGAATAGCCTTGATCTTACTAGTGGCATCAGTATGTTCATCTAGTGACTTTGAATTCAATGTTGACATAAGTTTTTAGGACTTTTGAAGATTGGTGCCAAGATGGCTCAACTGTGTTACTCTTAGTGGAATGACCCCGATCCATTGAACCTCCAATGCTAGCATGAAATTCCCAAGGGTTCCCTAAAAAAATTATCCAAATATAATGACACAATGGCAATTTATTGATATCATCTTGAAGGTGTTGCCACATTAGCACCTCTCCATGGTATTACTCATGAAGATGTCATGATCAGGTTTCTGGTCTTGTCTCTCGAAGGAAGGGCACTACAATGGTACAAAACTCTCAAGAAAAAATATCTACTCATGGGTGAACTTGGAGGGAGCACTTGTTGACACATTTGATGGCTCCAGGGACCCCTTTTCATATTTTAATGCAACTCTCATTCATTAAGAGGGAACCTTCTGAGGGCATCACATAATTCAATGTCTGATTTCATAGAATCTGGAAAAGGATCCCTATTGAATACTAGTTGTCTCTTGCTTAGGCTCACCTATACTATTTCTAAGCCTTAAACCTAGACATAAGTCTCCTCCTACTTTAATTTGGAAAAAAGTGATTTCCTCAAGTCTTTCAGGAGGCTATATGGGCAGAGCAGATCCTTTTCTAGGTAGGGAAAAAGCCTTTGGAATATTCTACCCTTATTATTTTCTCTTTACCTACTATATCCACCCATTAAATCATACAATTTCTATAGTGTAAACCATACAATAATGTGTAGGAGTTGTGTTTGTAGTACAAAACATACAGGGCAGAGTATCTCCTAAGCTAGTATAGGGAGTATGCAAGCACAGTCCCAAAAACAAATGAATTCATCGCTTGTAGCTTACTCCAGCAACAAGAGAACCTAAAAAAATAGAAGGACCTAATGGTGAGCTCTGTGTGTGAGAAGGGCATATTTTTGGACCCTTTTTGTATCTTGTTGTAGAATAAGCCAAAAACTAGCCATGGTCCAAGTGACATGCCAGGTTAGGAGGTTGGTCCTCAAGAGATCTTGCCAAAAATATCATCAAGATAAAGTCCTGTTGTCACACGAGGACATCAGAGAAGTGTGTCCTAGAGAGTCCATGATAGGTGGACCTTCAAGAATGGTAGAATTGGAGCTTTTTGCCATATCAACCAATACCTAAGAAGGGCTCTCATGTGGTAAATTTTTTGGCCATAATAATAATTGATTGCATGAATACCGATATGTATGATGAATTGCCATGTCATATCTAGGATGAATTGGCAAGCTCTAAGAAAAGGCTAGATGGGATTTCAAGAGTGCCTAAATTACAATGTTTTCTGGTCCAAACACTGTAGATTTATTAAGCAATTTTTTGAAGCTAGTTTTGGGGTGGTAGCATGCCTATCATGCCATAATTTTGTGTAAGAAGGTTGGCTATTAAATGAAAGTGTAGAAGGCACATGGTAGAGCAGCTAGGACATCATCAAGATTTTGGTGACTCGGTTTTGCATAGTTTCCATAAAGTGGGTGGGTTGCAAAACATTCTCCCTCGTAGTTTGTGTTTCCCCCATGTTTACCTTATATTTTGTGTTATCATGGCCCCATTTCCAAATGGATTAAGGCCTCAAATTATGACATTTATTTCATGTAATACCTAGAAGGATGGATCATTGCATGTGTAACCATAAAATTATGATGATATAAGATCTTGAATTAGGCAAGTTTAAAATCTGCTCAATATTTTACATCAAAATTTTGGGAAGCAACACTCATTCATCAAATGAATGAGAAAATGGCCTATAAATAGGCCCCCAAGGGGAAAAGGAAGCATAAGATGTGCATGGTAAAAAATAAAAAGGTATTGCAAGTAAATATTCCCTAGAAGTTTGTTGATGAGCAAATGAGCTTCTTACTCAATTGCATATGAAAGAAATGCTACATCAAGGCTGAAAAATTCTCTTGGCATTCTATCTATTCTTGAATATTCCTAGGCCCTTGGTGAGGTATGTTTAAGGAAATTTTATCTATAGGGGTATCCCATGGACCAGGTAGTTTCTCATACCTATACCATGGGATAACCCCAAGGTCACCTCCCATTTTATTTCTTGTACTTTTTTGTTTCTTCTCATTATTTCTTTTTCCTCAGTTCTCCCTTATCACTAGCCCCATTGGTTAGTGAGGCCCTTTCCCATACTTCTTATTTTTCATGTGTTTTTTACTTCTATTGTCCTTTTTTGGTTCTTTTTTTCTTGTCCTACCCTTTTATTCATTTCTCCTATCTCTCTTCTTTTATTTTTCCTCTTGGGTTCCCAGTATGTTGAGTGTTCTGCATCATCAAATTATTTGTCCTCCCTCCCCTATTTCTTCCCTTGTCCCTATGCTTGAGAGTTTTTTGAACCTTTGCTTCTCTGGGTTCTCTTTTCCTATGAGGAAAAATTTCTTGTGAGTCACCAAGAGTGTGGGTGTAATTTTGCATTACTTCACCCACTTTATTTTTACAGGATGATGCTCCTCTAAGAGTTCACCAAGTTTTGGGAAAACATTAATGGATAGGTAGAAGATAAGAAGTGGTGATAGCAGTAATGGGTAGTTGCAAAAAATGGGCGGATGAAAAGAAGCAAGGCAGATAGTGGAGTAGGGTGGATAATGAAGCGGGGTGGATAATGGAATAGGTGGATGATTCACCCTTTGCATTGGGTGAAACCATCCAACAAGCCCACCCACTTGTTGGGTGGATATTTTAATCAGTCAACAAGGGTGGAAATATCATAAACCCCCATCCATGGGAAGTATGGAGGCTCCCACCCATTCTCGAGTGGAACCTTCAAGTGTAAATTGGGTAAAAATTTGAAAAAATGACTGCCCTTCTTCTTGATGACTCAGTGAGTAGAAAATAGAACAAATAATGTACCTATTCGGTATGCAGAAACTCCTACCATCACCTAAAATTAAAATAGAAGGTGTACTCATTGCTACAGCTATTCAATACCAAGCGTTTATACATAGAAGTGACTGATTTGAGGTGTGTTTCTCCCAAGGAGATTAATTACAATCATTCACCACCTAACCAAAGGATTTCCAACTTGGTAAAAGGGTAAGGTAGATGATAATTAATAATTTGGGTAGAAATGTTAGTAGTTCCAAGGTCTCAAATCAATCTGAATGCATATACCCCCTTCTATAAGATCATCATCATCTTGAGGAGCAGTGTACTAACTGATCACATGTCTTCTCTAAGCACTATCTTACCACCTAACACCATTAATATTTGAATTTTGAATTTACTATAAAATACCTATAAATAGTGGAATTCTGGTCATTCCCAAGCAAGAATATTTAGCCATTACAATTCATATGTAAGTTTTCACCACTTTCTATATATAGACGTATCACTGTTTGGTCTCTAATTTTTGCATTCATATCTTTATATTTAATATATGAGTGTTTATGTTTTCTTTGGTCATTTAAGTGGTTTCACATAATTTTGTAGTCTAGATTTCATGGGATTCACTTAGTGGTTTTGGAACTTGCATTCATGATATGGGTTAAGAGTTTATTTTTATTAAAGTTGGTTAGATGAAAGTGCTCTAATTCTGCATTCTGGATTTCATGCACCCATTTTTCAATTCTAGAATTCACTCTCTGCCCTATGCTTTGAAGTGTTTAATGGAGTAATCGACTGATCAGTTAGGTGATAGGTTTGTGTTTCTTCCTATGGTGCACCACTTGCATGTGTCTTGATGTGGCTATACCCATCCTTGTGAGTTCTCTCTATGACCATTTTTCATTCTCTTTCCCCCCATTTTTGCCTTTTCTTGTTTTGCAATGTAGGTAGCTAGAATCACTGTAGAGGAACCAACCTTCCTCAAAGATCGACTGCCCTAACTTGACATGATGACTATTTAATGTTGGTACTAGTCCACCCTAACCTCCATGCTATCCCATATTCTTTATCAATAGTAGTATATTTGGTCATAAATATAGCCAAGCCATTGTATAAATTCTATAATGATAAGCAACTTCAATGTATGTAGATAAGACTTGGAGATATCATGTTGAGATTCAATAAGAATAAGACAATTAAGCTAGGTAAGATAAAAGCCTTATGGATTAGATATTTCTAGGATAATAAGGTCATGGATAATGACATCATTCATCTCAATATACTAGATAGAACATTATATCTTAATGAGTGAATGGATCAAAATTGAAACCATATAAGGTTTATGTACTAATAAAACCTAAAATATTGTAGTTTGGATGGATTTCCTACCATGTTTGATCAATAATTAGGATTATTGGAAGGGATTACCACCCATTAAGTAAGTGAGTACAACCACTCTTGATAATGAACAAGGATGAAATAAACAATAGTGCTTACAAGGAATTGAGTGCACAATAGATGTAATGGTTATTCAATCAACAAACCACCATGAGCAAATCAAAATGCAACAAGGTCAAATAATAGGTAATATAATTAGAAATATATTACCTCAAAAAATAAGGCTATACATTCTTATGTGATTCTAAAACATAAAAATTGTTGAATAATTCCCACTTCATTGTGTTTGCTATGAAGAAATGGATTATTTTGTGGCTAACCCCAAAGTAAACTTTGGAAGTTGTATAATAGCAATAGAAGATGTTATAAAAAACTAGCAATGTTTCTAGGAGTGTAGGAGTTATAATGAGCAATGGTAAGCTCATGTTAGAGAAAATAAGAAATACAAACCAAGTTTATTGGTAATAATCATACAAGCCTAATACAACACACATGGAGATTGAAAAACTATTTTTTTGTTAGATACAAGAAGGGTTTTTAAAAGGCTCCCAAAACCTTTTACAAAGAAAATAAGGGGACTAGAGGGTCCTCAAGCCAATTAGAATAGGAAATATCTATGAGAATATGGTGGTAAGAGAAATCAAGAAGAGAATCTACGCAAGAAAAAAATAGGATCCAGGAAATGGAGAACATAAGAAAGATCCAAATCCCCAAGATCCAACATGATATTTTTTAATAATTTTTAAACATAACATGAATATTGGGGATACCTCAAGATCCAGCAATCCATCAAACCCATAAACCAATTAAATTAAACAAATTAGTTTCTTGCCCAATACAAGAAACACAACCCCAAGGAGAATATCTGGATCTGCTAGACCATCTAGATCTGGTCCGTTTTAAATATGCAGAGAAAATTTTCTTGCCCAATATAAAAATCCCAAACCCAAGGAGAAGCTCAAGAACTTCACAAACCACCAAGAATAGACACAAATTTAAAATCAAAATTACAAATAATAGTTTCTCGTCCAAACCAAGAAATGTGGATCCGCTCCAAGGAGATTAAAAAAAATCAAATTTACAATTTCCCATACAAACCAAGAAATACATTCCATGGTAGGAAACACACTCCTGTGCTAAGGAAATTTAAAAGGATAAAATTTGAAAATTTCCTTCCCAAGTCATGGGGGGAAGGGGACTCTCTGTAGTGCTAATCCGCAAACCCTGGATCTCTGAAACCTAGCTTCCCCTCATAGAGAAACATCGAAACAAAAAATCCTAGGACTTCAGGTATTGGGCCTACCTACTTAATATTTCTTGAGTCAAAGAAACCCAAAAAGTCCAAGGAATTTTTTTTACCATTGCAAGGCAATACTATTCAAAAATATTGGAAGAAACTAAGACCATTACTCATTTTATATTAAGCCACTATAAATACATGCTCTCTTATACTTCTGGATGAAATTCATAGCATCTTTGATATTTGTGGATGAAAATCAAGATTTTTTTCCATATTTTCTATGGCCTTGTAATTCCAAGTACAACTCATCCTAGTGAATATTTCAATTTCACACAAATTGGAGGTTGAATATGCCTATTGAGCACTATAAATATGAATTTTACTATAATTTACCTCCTAGTTATTAAATAGTATGTATCAAATATGGATACATAGGTGAATATAATACAAACTAGACAACAAACTATGATGCGGTAATCACATACTATCCACATGATCACTAAGTGATATAGTTTTTGACTAATCTTCATTGTACACTGAAGGGATACAGATGTAGTTACAAAAAACCACAACTGCTAATGAGAAATGGTCTCAAAAATAAAGCCAAAAATATTAGTTGTTGGTACAAATGAAATATCTTACTGAACTCCCCTCTTCCTATTATCTTCATCTTTGACATATAAACTTTGTATTGTGATCGTATGCCAATATACAATAGTTAAACATAAGTGGAATATATACAATATCAAGAATAGAAATAAACAATATTAAAAACAATATCATAAAAGGATTATCACAATGAGAATAAAAATAATTTTATTACATCAATAAATATAAACACTAACACAAGTAACCACAAGAAGGATTATATAGCGAAAACAAATATTTTATTACAACTACAAAGTAGAAACAATATACATAAGTTGATCACTAGACTATCCTCAATGAGTGGATTCAATTCCATTTTTGAGCTTCCAACCCTTATGGACTCACTCAATAATCATATTCCACATGGACACACACTTACCTTGTCTAGCTAAACTTGCTATCCCTCATTACTCTCACCTATGCATTGGATTTCCTACTACTCAACTTGCCTCCTGTAGGGAAGATATCCATATTTATAATCTCATTGTAGGTTAGACATTAAAATAGAAATAACTTGGGTGGAGAACTCTAGATGGACGAATGACAACATCTTCTACATATCTCCTTTTATACTCCTTCTATATATACAAATATTCTAAATATATTTTCTATCTTCTCTTGGGCTCTTATAATAATTTATCTTCACAAACTATTTAAAATATCACATGCTTCTAGATTTTCTCTTCTTAGAAATTTTCAATGACATCCCCATAATAACTTATAATTATATAAGATAGTCAAAATATCATATGCATTTAGACATTCTCCACTTAGATTCTTCTCATTATATTATATAATACTCCCAAAAGCACTTTAGACTATTTTAGACTTTCTAGAGAGAGATTAATATGTTATCTACATCATATCTCAAAATTTCTGACAAAGACAAATTGCCATTATAGTGACAATTTGACAAAGACAAATTCCCACAATTTCCCATTTACTACTTACCTTTTATTGGGATTTATTCCAATCATCACATTTGTATTATCTTCTATACATACATAATTATATCCATACTATTGTCATCATTCGATTTCTAGAGAATTGAAAAAAATCACCATAATCTTCCAAACAATTATTACACCATAATTATCTTGAGCAAGATATCAAGTCATAATCTACTCTAACAAGTTATCCCATAGAGTAATTCACATACTTGTTATGCTATTATACATGCAAATAACACAACAAATTTTAATGGAGGAAAATCAACATGACCTCCAAAAAAATAAAGAAAAGAGAAAAGAAAACCTCCAATTACATAAAGATATTCCTAAAGGAAGAGGAAATAACTCTTTGAAAAACTTATGGGAATAAGGGATTTCACAAAGCTCCATGTGTTTTCATAAAGGGATTACAAAAGGAAAAGAAAAAAATACAATCATTCAAGAAGGTACAAGGCATGACTTCCAAAGAGGCATCATTGGAAAAGCTCCAAGTCCAATGTAAGAAGATACTTTTGTACCTCCCAAAGTTCAAGGAGAGAACCAAGGTCCATTGAAGAGGGACTTCCACTTGGTAAGAAAAAAAAACATCTTCAAATTAGAATAATTTAGTATGTAAATGACCTTCTTATTCCCATTGAAGAATCGAAGAAGAGTAGATTACATTTATTAGATAAAGGAAAAACTATTCTTCATAATTTGGACAATAGTTTGGGCAATCTCTAAAATATCAATGATCAAGCCATAAAGAAGATGCAATTAATAGGAGAAAAATATCATTAATATTTAACAAGAATATGATGAGATCAAGTAGAAAAGGTAGAGCTCCTCTCTAAAAAGAATGATCTCTATACAACAAGATCCAATAATGAGAAATATAAACATTTTATTGTATGTTTATTTGTCTAATAATACATAATGTAAATCACTTAGTAGATTTTAAAATATACTAAAAGAATTAGATTTAATAAGATAAAGAAGATAATATTTGTTAGTCAAGGAATTAACACATTGAAAAAATGTTATTGCTTACCTGTTAACAACCAAAATAAATTAACATAGATAAGTTCGACAACTATATTTTTTATGTAAACCCATACATGATATGAACATGTTCATCAAAGGTTGATTTAAGAAACAACTCAAAGACATTCATTTGTTGGCAAAAACATTTATCTCCAACATAAATGATCATACATAGAGTAAATGACAAAAAAACTCATCATAGAAAACTTTTAAGAATAAAATAATGTTAAATAACACAATATAATTTTTTCTTGTGTTTTGTTTTTAATGGTTAGTTACTTTCTAGGTTCTAAGGTTCTTTTCCTCTATCACTTACCCATATTAGCTAAGTATTCTTTCAAGGTTCATTCACCTACTTTTTTTATTCGTCGACATCAATATTTTATCATTTAGTTATTTAGAAAAATGATAGACATATAAACATATAAAACACTTTAATAGGTTAGAAAGGATGTTTATGAAAATAACCAATTTTCTCTAGTTAGAAGGTAATTTAGCAATGAAACCCATATGACAATTACTTGGCCTATCCATTGTAGTAGGAAGACATATTCAATCATTACTATTATTATTATTATGGAATGATGAGCACAAAAAATGTAAATTTTTATACATGGATTTCTAACATATTATGCGGTATTATTATTATAGAATGTATGTTTTATGAAAGTTATATATATATATATATATATATATATATATATATATATATATATATATATATATATATATATATATATATATATATATATATTTAATAGTAAATTATGTATATTATATAATATTTTTTTAAAGTGAATTGTGTGCAGATTTAGTGGTTTTTATAGTATTTTAGCATGTTTACGTCAAGGTCCCACTCAAACCTGACACTTTCAATTTGATGAAGGCAAAACATCTATAGTGCACCATTATGAAGCACTAAGTTAGACACCCAATTCCCTTTGAAGTGCTCAAATTCCATATAGCACTTAAATGATGGATGTCTAATTCTCATTAGGTGCTTGCTTCCCGTTAGGTTCCTGCTTCTTGTAGGTACCTGCTTCCCGTTAGGCATATGCTTCCTATAGGTGTCTACTTCCTGTTAGGCACCTGCTTCCCATAGACGTCTGCTTCCTATATGTGCCTGCTTCTCGTTAGGTACCCGATTCCAATTATGGTGTCTGCTTCTCGTTGATGCAGAATTACAGATCGACTTCCATTAACGTAAAATTACAACATGACTCCTGTTATTGGTAGAACAGAATAAATATTTCAGCGATGGATGTAGATGATATTTTAGCAAATGTAAAGATGAAGGAAAATATCAAAAACCACATGGCATCTATTTTCCAGTAAATACCTAAATATCAATGCAAACAGATAAAGCATAAAATCATACATATTCAGTTCTGATAAAAATAGAATACGTTAAATCAGTCAAAAATTAAATATTTTTGCTTTATCTCCATTATTCCTGTGTGTTGTTGTAACTAGAAAATCAGGAATTTATTTGCTCTCAAATGTAACAGGGCATGGTTGCATATCTTATAAATATGCAGGCCATTCTTGATAAAAATAATCCTGGACATGAGAATTATTCTGTAATTTTTTGAAGCTGCAATATATTCATTTGAGTGTTTTTATTAATATCAATCTAGTGTCCGATGAATGAATTGATCGGGAAAAATATTGTTGGAGCTTGGCCCCACTCTAAATAGTACTTCTCTCCTTTTACCTTGATTTCTATATTTAATTTATTTACTATTTTTTTAGATTATTTATTTCCCTATTATTTTTTTTGTTTTCTATCATTTCCATCAAAGTACTATTTTAATTTCTGTGTGCATTCAGTCTTGTTTTCATAAACGTAGGATAGATTATTGGTTGGAATTTAGAATAAAAAATTTAGCGAACATAAAACACCCCCCAAAACAATAGGTACAGAGGGACTCATTCCTCGCACTATAGGCATATACTATGTGTGATGCTCATAAGTCTATGAGCTACCTCGGGTTGACAATTAAATGGGGGCAATTAATTGAACTATAGAAAACTAACCACTATTTTACCCAAAATTTTAGCACTATTTTAGGGGAGTGTCACAACTATAGTGTATGATCCATAGGTCAATTAGTTTGAAAATTAATTTTAGATTTCCTTGCCTGTAGATCATCTACCTACGAAGCATGAGTCCACCAAGAGCCTAAAAAAATCCAATGGATCATTTATTGAAAAATAGAAGACACCTCAAGCTTAGAATATTATAGAAATAGTGATTAAAGAGAAAATCCCATCCATTGAGTCATCATGAAAAATCATTATATGAAATATTTTAGTGACCAGGATGGGGAAAATTCAACAATTATTCTAAAAGTATTCCAGCAAAGAGGAAAAACTACCAATACGAGGAATAACCTCCATAATTTAAAACATAAATAGGACATTGTTTAATGGTGTGAAGAGTGAAATTTTATCTCTTGCTTTACAGTCAGACACATTCCAGAAGAAAAAACAAGAATCTAAAGCAATGTTTGTATTTTTATGTTCGAGGTGTAGAGAAAACCATGAAACAAAATATTCGAAGAATACGGTAGAAGCTTATGAAAAATGTCACCTGGATCATCAGACCATGTTGTGTCCAAAAATAATAAAAGAAAATCCATAAGAAGTAGAAATTTACTTCGTGGATCTACCTCCACAGAAACAACTATCAAAAAATCTCATTTTACCAGTTTCACCTACTACCAGGCCAAAACAGTTGTTGACACCACCAGAATCGATCCCGAACAACAAAAACTATTTAAATTCACTAGCTGGTCAAGGAGTTATGGGAATAAAACTACTATGCCATAATAGTGTAGAAATAAATCATGCTATTGAAAAATCAAGTAATGAAGGACTTCCACCATATCTTGAAAGATTATGGAAAACCAGAGAAATGACACCACCTAAGTTTGATATTATGAAATAGTTGAGAAATCTTATTGATATCATTCCTCAAACTATCAGGTATGTGCCTATTTATACTGAAGCCATTAGGGAGGTATGCCTCAAGAGACCAGAGAAGATGGTAAAAATTATAAATTTAACATTTCCCAACACTTTGGTAGATTTTAATGCTGATATTAGATGCAGAACAAAAAAAATGATAGTTAATTAAAAACTGTAAAAACAATTGTCATCCACTTGCCTGCACAATCTGCCAATAAGTTGGACAAATCTGATTTTGAGGTTATATAGGAAAAGTCTCTTCCCATGCTGCAATGTATCATAAAACTGAATAAAGAAGGGGATGGGACAAATGAAGTCTTAGTTGTATCAAATTTTAGACACAAATTAAGATTTTATCACAAACCTCAAATTCCAGAGGCTTTCTCAATTGCAGGCATGGATGATACCCCACCTTCAATGTTATCACCCACAACATGATGAACGCTATTGCAACGTTCAATTAAAAAAAACAAAAAAAATTAATTAGAATTTTATTTAATGCTATTAGTTTAGGTTTTTTTCTTTTTATTTTGTTATATTTTGTAGATAACAAGAGGCTTAGTGCAGATTGTAGGTATCCAAGACAATCAGACCTACCAGCATGTGCCACTCCATTCTATTTTCTAAAGAAAAAAAGGGGCGTAGTCCACGGGACTTCCCAGGAAAATGTGCAACACTCAGCCATGGCAACACTAGTTGTGGCGGATAAAAGATGAGCTCAGATGGTTCACATTGCTTTGTTGGGCAACACATCTCTCTTCATAATTTTTTTTTCCAAAATCTGAAAAATTCTAGAATCTGAAAGAAATTCTAGAATCTGGAAAATTATGAAAAAATTCTAGAAAATTCCAAAAACTGAAATGTTTTTGGAAAATTCCAAAATCTGAACAATTATGAATTTTTTTGGAAAAACATTCTAGAATCTAGAATTTTTTTGAAAAAAAAATTGGCTATGAATATTTCACAAAGTGAGGGATTTTTATGGGGAGTCCATAATAGCACACGATGAAAGAATATGAGTAATAATCAATCGGCTCCATTTACAAGCCTTGTCATGCACCTCACATTTGCGAGATTGAATCAAACACAAGCATGGGGGAGACTCCATATTTTTAAATAAATACTAGTCATTTGAAAAATGATCTCGTATTCATCATATAAAAAAAGGAAAGATGACATGGACCTATTTTGCTTAACATAAATTTTATTTTATTTGTATTTTTATTTTATAGGTATCATACTCTGAATGCAATCTGTAAGAAGCCTAGGAAACCTAGGACTATCAAGCATAGACTCCATGAGCCTATGTTTTACTACTTTAAAGTTTTATTTTACAGGAATGATGCCCTAAGTGCAATCGTTAGGCAACTTGAGAAATCTAGGCCTAACGAGCATAGGATCCATGAACCTGTGCATTTTTAGCTTTCTACGAGTAGGAGTAGCTCATTCCCACTCAGAATGGGAATACTAAACCTGAATTTGCATAGGAGTGTTTGGATTGGTCTTTATGGACAGTAAAACACTCAACTGTTGGTTTAGAAGTGGATGCTGATTTTGTTCGTGTTCTTCAATCAGAAGCACTGAAGGGCCTAATCAACCTTACAGTGCAATACAAGGAAAAGTTAGAACATGTTGAATAAATATAAGAACCTGATTCCCATTACATGATACAAGGTACTTGACTCCCAGTATGTTAAGGATATGGCGCTTGCATCCCGTATTCTGGTAGACCGACGCTTGATTCTTGGTTTCTCCAGGAGGGTGCTCGACTTCCATTTTTTGGAAAACTGACACCAAATATTTTGAACATAAAAAAAGAGTTTGTATAAAGTTTGCTTTATGTAAGGCACCCAATTGGAAGCAATAAACACCCGATTTTCATTGTTAAGTTCAGTGTTCGATTTCAAGCAAAAGGTGCCTGCATCCTGTTTTAACACACCTATGTACCATGAATTAGAAGAAGGGCCTGATTTCCATATAAAAGGTACTTGATTTTTGTTCAAATGGGTGTTTGTACCTAGTATGAATAATCTTCAACATTGGGAAGTGGTCCATGCCACGTCAATAACTCATCCACGTGCATAAAGTCAAAACCTCTCATGGATAAAATTATCTTAATTTTTCCATTAGAGATTTATGCACATTCCAAGGTCATCAATAAACAATTTTCGAGGAAGGGATGTGTGTCGTCCCATGAAGACATGTTTTTTTCTAATATTTTCTTGAATTTGTGTAGGAAACCTCAAATGAATAAATTGTAGTAATCAAGAACCAGTCATATGGAGAAATTTTCCACATGGGAAATAAGCATGTTGTTATTTGTTCCAGTACACATGGTCATCATCAAATAACTAATACAAGTGCACCATGAACATTTGTGCATTATACATGCACAAAACATAATATAGGTGTGTACTTAATTTTCTATTTTGTATATATATAGTTTTCATAGAAATATATTTTTGTAAAATAGTGTTGGCATGATCCTCATTAAATTGTTCATCCAACCATTTTACCCCATTTGGTATTTTATCCACATGAAAATATTATGTTTGGAGAACACTCATGGTCATCATTCACTTAAAATTTGGCACATGCTTTAAAGATATCTTGCACATATAACTTTAATTATTTCTAATTATGGTAAATGACTTCTTGCATTCATGGATATAGTTGGTTTAGAAAAACTATAAGTTAGCAAGAATCTATGCAAAATGAAAAAGTTTTCGGATTAAAAAAAAATTAGAAAGTGGAAAAAAAATAGAGATTTACCATGGAGGAAATCCACAAGTCATTTGTTCAAAAAGAATGAGTTGCACAGATAAAAATAGGAGAAATAAAAATAGAGCCTATTGTACAACCATTGCTAAAAATGGAAATTATAAGCACTGAGTTTCATAAGGGTGTGACACTCTTTAAGCATGGGAGGTGTCACAAGGACATGCCACTCTTTTAAGCAATGGGGGGATGATGAGCACCAAAAGTGCTCATATTTATACATGGATTTCTAACATATTATGCGATATTATTATTATAGAATGTATGTTTTATGAAATTTATATATATTTAATAGTAAATTATGTATATTATCTAATATTTGTTTTTAAGTGAATTGTGTGTAGATTTAGTGGTTTTTACGGTATTTTAGCATGTTTACATCAAGGTCCCACTCGGACCTAGCACTTTCAATTTGATGAAGGTAAAACATTTACAGTACACCAGTATGAAGCACTAAGTCAGGTGTCCAATTCCATTTGAAGCACTTGACTTTCGTCTGGTGCTTAACTGATGGGCGCCTAATTCCCGTTAGGTGCATGCTTCCCGTTAGGTGCCTATTTCCCATAGGTGCCTACTTCTTGTTAGGAACCTGATTCTTGTAGGTGCCTGCTTCCCGTTAGGCACCTGCTTCCCGTAGGTGCCTACTTTCCATCAGGTGTCTGCTTCCCATTAGATGTCTAATTCCCATTATGGAGTCTACTTCCTGTTGATGTATAATTACAGCCTGACTTTTGTTGACGTAAAATTACAACGTGACTCCTGTTGTCGACAGAACATAACATATATTTCAGTGATGGATGCAGATGATATTTTAGTAAAGATTAAGATGAATGAAAATATCAAAAACCACATGGCATCTATTTTCCAATAAAAACATAAATATCAATGCAAGTAGATAAAGTATAAAATGATAAAAACAAAATATGTTAAATCAGTCAGAAATTAAATATTCTTATTTATATCCATTATTCCTGCATGTTGCTGTAACCAAAAAATTAGGAATTTATTTGCTCTCAAATGTAATGGGACATGGATGCATATCTTATAAATATGCAAGCCACCCCTGATAAAAATAATCCTGGACATGAGAATTATTCTATAATTTTCTTAAGCTGCAATATATTCATTTGAGTGTTTTTATTAATCTCAATCTAGCATTCAGTGAATGAATTAATTAGGTGGAAGACTGTTGGAGCCTAGGCCCACTCTAAACAATACTACTCCCCTTTTACCTTGTTTTCTATAGTTAATTTACTTACTATTTTTTTTAGATTATTTATTTCTTTGTTATTTTTCCTATTTTTTGTCATTTCTAACAAAGTACTATTTTAATTTTTGGATGCATTCAGTTCTATTTTCATAGACGTAGGATAGATTATTGGTTTGGAATTTAGAATCAAAACTTCAATGAAAATCAAACACCCCCCAAACCAATAGGCATAGAGGGACTCATTCCTCGCACTATAGGCATATACTATGCGTGATGCTCACAAGTCTACGAGCTACCCCGGGTTGACAATTAAATGAAGGCAATTAATTGAACTGTAGAAAACTAACCAATGTTTTACCCAACATGGAATTTAAAATAAAACCATATCGACACTCGATAAACAAAAACTTAGATTCAATTCCCGATGAGGATTAACATAAGCAAAAAATACAATATTGGTAGTTGATACTCAAAATGAAAACATCAAATCCTACTAAAACCAATCATTGAATTATAAATATAATTTGTTCAAGCCTTACAAGTTACAATATTCAAAATAATAAAAATCCTAATTAAGTTATTCATAATAGACAAGAATAACTAATAAATACTTATGAATTTTTGCCTCCATTTCTTATGGTAAGTTTGGCTTGAAAGAAAAAAATAGGGTGTTTTTAAATGTTTGCAAGAATCCTACCTCCTTAACAAACAAAATTATTTCTTTTTCCAAATAAAATGATCAGCTTTATCCTACCACCAAACCCACCATCTCTGGTTTTGAAGCTTCCTTATTATCTTTCTTAAATGTTCCCATTCAGGATGCCTTATCTACTTCCCCTCCCAAGGTCAGGATCAGTACCAAGTGGATCCTACCACCGATGGGATGGTTGAAATTAAACTTTGATGGTGCTGGTGGTATTCTTAGAGACCACAATAGGGACACTATCTTGGACTTTTTTGAAAATATTGGTCTTCAAACTAATCATCTTGCTGAAGTTAGAGCTCTTTGGAGAGGCTTGTCCTTACTCCCACCAAATTCTAATAGGGTGATCATTGAATGGGATTCTCTCAATATCATAAATTATTTGAATACAAACAAAAATCCCTCTTGGAAGGTGAAGAATTGTATTGAAGAATCCAAGAAAATCATAGATCATATGCGGGATTTCATCATCCAACATGCTTTCAAGAAAGTGAACAAGGTGGTAGATATCTTGGCCAATCATGGTACTAGCATTGATGGCCTTGTCACGTGGTATGAATCTCTTTCCCAAAAAATATCAAATGTGGTTAATACAAACAAAGGATATATCCTTCATATCCTATGAATCCAATCTCAGCCTTCCAATCAACTTTGCTTTGGAAAATTGTAACATGCCTAGTTTGGTTCCTAAGTTTTTATCCATTATTCCTTGGTCCAAGCATAGGCTTGTTAGCGCCTTATCTATTTTTTCTGACTATTCCAATAAGATATGATTTTCCTATTTTTTGGTCTTTGACCCTAAGCATGAATGTTTCCTAATCCTATTGCAAGAGCAGCTCCCCAAGATTTCTTTTTTTTCAAAGCATCATTTCACCATATACACCCTCATGCATTTTCCCTCATGACCATGCCATCACTCCTCTCAATACCTATCAGCATTTTTGCATGCTCTTGAGTCCCTCTTCTTTCCTTCTTTCAATCATAATTATCCACCCACCTCCTTTTTCTTGTCTCTCTGGTTGCTCAAGTCCTAGGTGGTCATCTCTTATTGGCTAGGGTTTTTACATGCATTCAAAAATCTCTTGTAGCTATGGGTTTGATGTAAGGGTCATGATTAGTAGTATTCCTAGGGACTCTTTCACTTCTAGTCACCCTCCTAAGAAAATATTTTCAAATCTTGGCCTCACGACCCACTACAATCTTCTTCCTACAAAGGCTCTATCTCATAAGCCCAATCCAATTAACCCGATTCAAAATTTCCACAACTCTATTTTTTGGTTTCATTTCTTATATTTTTTATGCCCAAACATGTGTTTTGTCAAACTGGATATCCTAGAGGTGGATGCCATAATTTATTCCATCCTTGAAGAGAGAGGATACCTTCCATTTCTAATAATTTTTTTAGGAAATGATTACGAAATCACTGCTACTTTTCTAAATAGCTGGGATTAAGGTCAGATCATCATTAAGGGCAAATATTTTATGGTCAACACCAAGTTGTTGGTGGATATTTTTAGGCTACCTATGACAGTGAGATGCATTTGATGGGAGAAACACAATTGGAATGTGGAAATCAAGGAATTCCTTAATTAAGTAAGAATGCTTAAGTTGGCTAAAATTGGGATGAAAAATGCTGACCTGCCATCACCCTCGAATAAGGTCATGAAGACCATCATGGAGTTCCTCATGGTTTATGACCTAGACAAGCCCTTGTGCAGCTTCTACCTTGATTTCATAAATCACTTCAGGGATATCAATGTCATGAATATCCTTGAATTTCTTTTTCATACAATGAACTACTCAATCGAGAATTGCAGGAAGAAGAAGAATGCTAAATTTCCTTCCCACCAAGGCCTCTTTAAGATTATCTATAGCCATATCCTGGAACATAGCCTTAAAACTTCCTTAGCTAAACCTACTTCTTTTAAGGATATTCCATAGGATAATACCATTCTAGAGGACAATGCTTTCATAAGCCCTGTTTCGATCCCATTTTCCAGGAAGATGAAATCTATGGGCTCTGATAGGGAAGCTGAGGCTTCAAATGGAAAGAAGATTAAATTCAAGGAACTGATGAGCACGAATAGGTCATCCATCTACCTTAGGAATAATATGTGCCAAATCTAGAGCTCGTACCAAGAAGTGTTTTCTGTTGAAGATGGTGATGACCACACAATGGAGGCTCTTCAAAAATTTGTAATCCAGTATTTTTCCATAATGATCTCCCAATCAAAGGATTTCTTAGCTATGTTGAAGGAGATACATAACGCCCTTAACTTGTTTTTTTGGTAAGACGTTTGTGGGTGCGACTACGAAAGAACCTATGGCATCTAAAAAACCTAAGGATACTACTATGGTAAAATAGGGATGCAAGGATGCAACCAAGGATGGCTTCAAGGATATAGAGTGACTGCTACTTTTGGGGATGGTTTTGTGGATGTGCTTTGGGATGGGTATTAGGATTTTTTTGTAAGCCTGTGATATACAGGTGTTTGGTTTTATGGTAGGTTTTTGCTGGTTTGGGAATTTTTCCCTTTCCTTCTCTGGGTTTCTCTATCCAGCATGACTATGTGCTATTTTTGTAACAAGGTTCCAAGATCCTTTCAAAACCCGTTTTAATGAAATATTTTAATTAACAAAAAAAAAAAACTTACGAATTTTTTTTAAAAAGAAACATTATTGTTTTGATATTTACCCTTATTAGTTTTGGTACAAAATACTATATTTTTTATTCAAATTATGTAAAACATAGGTGCAACATATATGATTAGTCTACAAAACCTCTTGTGTGCAACTTCGTATAAGAAATATCAAAGTATTAGATAGATGACATTTTACAAAACATACTAGTTCATATAGCTTCTCCATTTAAAACACTATGTGTAGATCAATTATCAATAGAGGATTTCAAATCAAATAAGTCTTTGAAAACACATATACAATAATTTTTGCATAACCTCGCGTATAAACATAGTTCTTGTAAAACACAAACACCATCTTCCTCTTTTCTTCAACATCAATATTGATATTTCCTAACAAACTACTTCTCATCCCATGCAAGTACCATATTTTTATCTTTCACTCTCTCACTTGTATTTTCACAATGATCTATTGTATGTTCTATGGAGCCTATGCTTTCCTCAAAACTACATTTATTACTATTAGTGAACTGCCTTCCATCTATACTTTTTTCCATTTTATTTGTCTACATATTTTTAATCTTTCCAAAGTTTCCCAAGCTTCAACTTCATTATTTATCTTAAATCTACTATTGAAAACATAATGTGACAAAATATTATCCTTATTATTTATTATTAGTCCTCTTCCTCTTGTTGATCCTATATTTCCTTTAGAACTCTATAAAAATTCAATTTGACCAACTCTACTTCTGTTGGTTTCCACTTTATATTTTTTCCTTCCTTTTGTTTCTTCTATACCCACCATCATAATTCTAATTCAAGAATTGAATCCATCTATCAAGGCTCTCTGCTTCAAAATTAGGGATTGGATGAGTTGATAGGGCTGGTTTAGACTCCTTTATGGCTAAACAAATATTCCCTTTCATTATCTCTAAATTGTTTTTCTTTCTTTTAAATATTTTTTTGTTCCTTTCCAGCCATATAATCCAAACTATTATATCTTTTGATGTACCTCAAATTGTCTATAATTCCTCACTTTTAAAAGTGCTTAGCCATTGCTTTAACTATTCTTCAATTCTACCATTCATCACCATGCATTTACCAAACATATTAAGAATCGACTACTATAGTTCCTAGACTATTAAGTAGAGTTCCAAGAGATGGTTTGTACTCCTCCTTTTTATATAGAACACATTGTGAGGGGTTATGAAAACTCCTTTTCATTAGTTTACCATAGGATAAATTTTTCCTATGAGCTACTAGTGACATAAATATTGTGACTTTTGGAATGCTCGAGCTATCCCAAATACCTCTCCATATTCTTGTGGCATTCCTATTTTGTTGGTGCTTTACATTATATTTGCTTATTACTATGTATTATCCTAAGCTATTCAACTCCCAAATCAGCTTATTCTCAACTCAGCTTGAAATAATCATTGTTGTTATCTTTCTACTAAATTGACTCCTAGCAATAATGTCTAGTATACTTATAAAAAAATATTATTTCCATTTGTATCTTCCTTTTTATCCTTATACATAATATTTGAAACTTTATCACCTTGTTTGTATTGAATTTATCTCATCCTAAAAGGTGTTTTTTCCACTCCTCTATCCTATATGTATCATCATCATATACTACTATAATGTAATAAGGTCCCATCCAAGTTGGCAACAACTTATTGTGTTGTTTTCTACGACAAATATTCTAATCCATAACCAAGTTATCAACATTGAAAGGGGTCCATATTTATATTTTTGTCCCAATTTTGTTTTTCATCTTCTTCTTGGTAATATGGTTTTAAGCCCCCTACAACATTTTTTTCACCTGGTGTAGATGTACATCAAGTTTATCCATGGATTTCCTCTTATTATTTCTCTCCCTCATCATTATCTATAGAAATTATACTTGATATAAAAATGATATTGATGTCATATCTAAACTAGGAGTGTGAGTACCCATGGTTGAATTAATTATAGCCTATAGGACCATAACACTACATGAAATCATTTTTTGTATATGTCAATCCATAGAGTTGCATTCTTTGTAATAATTTGGTATAGCATGATTGGTCTATTCCACCTACCCTTTGGTAATGGGTCTGTACATGATAATCTTCCTATACTTAATCATGATTGGGTTGTCAAATATTCAACCACTTCCTTGAGAAAGTAAGTTCCTTGGTTATATATGATCTCCAATAAACAACCAAACCATATAATAATTTATTTGTAGAATAATCATAGAACTTCTTCCTCTATTATTGCTTTATTGGCTAAGCTTTAGCCCATTTAGTCAAATAATTTATTTCAATAATGATGAATCTATTTATTCAAATTTTTGTAGGAAGGGAACCAATATTAACAATTCCACACTTTTGAAAGACCTAAGGATTAAGCTAGGACATAAATATACAAATAATATCCTAAAATTCTAAAAAAATTGACATCATTAGGATATACAACATTTAAACATCACCAACCAATGTCATCCTTTAACCTAAAATTCTTCTTGTTGTAAATTGCCTAGAGAAGTGCCCTATGCATCTCTGTCATGAAACTCTACAGTCAGTTGTTTCCCTTAATTTTTTCTAATCACTCATTTATACTTTGTATTCAATCCTACTTGATATAAAACACCATACACCATTGAGTACAAGCAACTAGCCTAAGAAATCTTCCTCTTCATCTTCAATGTCACATCATCGAAAAACTTGACCTCATTTAAGTACTTTTAGATATTTGCGTACTCCTCTAGAATGTATTCTATTACTAATAATGTTGAATTAGGGAACAACATCATCATCACATTTAGAGTTCATGCCTTCATATTCATGAGAGAACACCTATGTTAAAGTGATTCTTGTTTGATCGATCCATAATGTCAAATTTAAATATCTATAAGAGTAAAATACATCTACTAATCCTTCCTAACAGATTTGGCTTATTGACAATATAATTTAGGGTAGTATGCTTCATAAAAATGGTGAGTTTTTCCCTAAAAGAAAGTTTTCAAAATGTTTGATAGCAAATATGGTGTAGGGGTTTTTTTATAATTGTATAATTTACTTTGACACTACTCATTTATCTACTACTAAATTAGATTAGATGATCATACCCATTTTCATCTTAATGACTCAATGTACTTTCAAGTTTTATGTAAGATGTATCAATGTAGACAATGAATGGCTCACTCAAATATATATTCTTTAGAACTAATACACTTATCAAGGTCTACTTGAACTCCTCAAATGCTAACTTAACTTCCTTTATTGACTCATAGGAAATGTCCTTCTTCTGAAACTTTGACAATAATTGCACAATCCTTGAGAAATTCTTGATGAAGTGCTTGTAATATCCCACATGGGCCAAGAATCAGTACTTTCTCTTATTGGATGGAAATGGCAACTTTCAAATCTTTGCAACCTTCTCAGGGTTAGTTGTAACTCCTTGCTGAGAAACCAATGTCCTAACAATACACCTTTTATGCATCCAAATATTTATTTTCTAGGATTCAATAAAGCCTTGACCCCATCCAATTGCTAAAATTCCTTATCAATAGATGCTAGTGGTTTTTCTTCCTTTCATAAATAATATAAGGCTCAAATACCTCATCCATCACCATTAGGATGTTGTAGATGCATTGCATAACCTGAATGACATCACTTAATAGGTAATAATACCCTATAGAGTGGCAAATATTATCATCAAATGGTCCTTCTCCATAATGTGAACTTGATTGTAACCATCATAGTAATATTTAAAGTTATAACACTTTTTCCCTACTACTTCATCGAGAATATAAACTAAAAATGAAAGCAAGTAATGATCCTTCTTTGTATCTTTATTTTAGTTTTGAGAATTGGTGCATACCCTTATCTTCTCATTCTTATCCTCATAATGGTGATTGGTGGCATTCACTTTGAGTTTTCAACTAAAAATATAAATGTTACATCAAGCATTGTTTACATCTCTTCATTGATAGATCTGGAAAAATTTGGAATCATGTGGAATAACATTTGCTTTATAGTCTTAGAATTATCAAGCAAAAATTATAATCATGTGGTATGACATTTGCTTAATAGTATTAGCAAGCAACCGTATTTGATGCTCCATCCAAACAACTTTTCATAACTCTTTATGATCAAAAGTGAATAGATGAATATACCTATGGATTTTTATATCATAAATAGACACATTAAGATTAAATGTAGTATTTTGATATTTTTATAAAAATAACTATAATAAAAACCACATATAGCTTCTTAATTATAAAATTTTAGGTAACTTTTAAACTCATTGAAAAAACCATGTTATAATAAAGTCATATTAGCTCAAATGGTTAGATTCCTCAACATTTAAGGAGGATATCCAGGTTCAAATATTACCAAGACATACATGAATAATATTCAAGTTTAAAATTCTACAACCTTTAATACCCACAAGGGTGGCACTTGATGATTGTGAATAACTCCCTCCATTTGAGAGGTCTTGATTTTGAATCCCTATACAAACATGATATTCGATCAAGTATCAAAATTTCTTGTGTGGCTTCTCAATGATTATGAATAGCTCTCTCCATTTGAGAGGTCCTAAATTTCAATCCTTATACAAACTTGATTTTTGAGTGGATATCAAAACATCACATGTGGCTTCTCTCTAGATAGTGGTATACTCATACGGGACGATACTGTTGGCCTCCTAAGAGTGACTCTAGATGTTTCTCTCTACCCAAGAGTTTAGGAGTCCTAGGAAAAAGCACATGGTTTTTGGTTTGATTCTTCTTCAAGAGGTCCAAGGTTAAAATCGTGATGTGTGTATGGGAGGTGGAGTTTAGCTCTTCTTTTGGAGGTCCAAGGTTTAAACTATGGCATGTGTGTGGTTATGTGTTAATCCCTTATTAATAAGTGTAGCTCTTGGTATTATGAGAGATCATGGCTAGGAGGACTGTTTAGCCCTATGCATTAGTTGTAGAGGTTGCTTACACTATCTAATAAAACAAATAAAACATTTAGGAAATTATCGAGGACAATGCAGTGGTTAGAAATTGTACCTCTCTTTAGGGAGGTTCAAGGTTCAAACTAGGGTGTGTCTAAAAGGGATAGGATAGATGATATCAACTGAGTGTTTATCTATTGGCTATGCCAATTCGATACCCATAGGGTCAAGGGTAGCGACTAATTTTATGCCTTAGATGGTTGAGGGTATGTTGTCAATGGTATTATGAAAAATCCCTTAGATTTTCCTCTTCGTCCTTCCATTATTCTCACAAAATAATCTACATGCAAAAAATTTATAAAGAGATTCTATTTTCAAAGTTCCCATTGAAGAAAATATTTTGGGTCTACATTTACTCTCCTATAATTTAAGTCTGAATGAATGTGGCCACACACAAAAATAAAAATAGGGCTTCTCTAAGTATATGCCTTCCATAAATTAGAAATTAAATTAAAATTAGGACCAATGTTCAACAATTAAATTAGTGGGTTGGAAAAAGAAGGAATCCAATAGTTACTCATCCACATAACTGATGGTGTGATATAGGTGAGACCATTTTCAATCCATATAACCAATTTAAAAAATATGTGGTTATAATATTATAATAGAATTGTTTCAATCCATGTAACCCATAATTCAAATAAAGTTTTCAATCAAATGATATTAATTTTATTTATTAAATTCTTAGATTTTTCATTCCATGTAATCTATAATTTATTGTTTCAAATGAATTTTTTAATCAACTGATTAAATTCCTAAATTTTAGATAAGGTTCAAATCCAAATCTTCTCAATTGATACATATATAATTATAACTATGTAGTACCACTATGTAATTTCAATTTCATATGGAACACTTTCATCCCATATAGTCCAATGTCATAGTACCACTAAGTGATCATGATTTAATATAGTTGAAATAGTTTTAATCCCATACAACCTAGTAAAATAAATAGTAAAATAATTTTTAACATGCACAAGGCCATGGTTGGAGGATTACCTAAGGATAATATCCCAACAATGATTTTTGGAGGTAAGGAAAACACTCCTAAAGGCCCAAATATGAAGGATGAAGGTCAAAAGACTCCCACAAGATATTTTTCTACTGCTAGGCATTCAAATCACCTAAGAACCAAAAAATTTAAAAAATAAATAGAAAGTAATGTCATATCTAACATAGAGACTTCTAGAGATCCGAGGTGTAGACCAATTGGTTCATCCAAACCCCATAAGGGGGGTGGAGGTCCAAGGTTCAAATGATTGTGGCATGGCGGTTATAGGGGCAGACTACATGAAGATCTCTATGGCGGCTTCCAAGGCAAACAACGCAGAATACTATGGTGACCATAAAAGCTGGAAAACCTACCCAGATTTGTGGTAGCTATCGATCCCACCATGTTAAAAAATAAAACATAGAGACTTCTAGAGAGCCTGGAAAATAGAAGGCTAGGCTTGAAATGGGAAGTCCGTCAAGGAAAGGAGATGATATTCTAAAGGCTCATGATCCTCTGAAGACTCCTAGAAGGTATGGAAAACTACTAATTATCTTATTGGAGGAAGTTTCTTGGGTGTCAAATTCCCTCAAAAAAAATCATTCCAATTCTGAGAAGTAGATGATTTAGGATTATTCATGGGTTTTTAGTTTTATTGTACCTCTGATTTGTTTCTTTTTACTTTTCCTCTTTATGTTTTTTGAGGGATAGAACCTTTTTATCCTATTGGTTTGTTTGATGGGCATTGTTTAGCCTATTCATTTTTTTCGTGTAAGTTTTTATGTAAAAGGTTCAAGGAACCTTTCAATACCCCTTATTTTCCATCTTATAAAACAAAACATGCACAAGGTCATAAGTTAGTTGGAAATATCCTTATGAAGGATGTTTATCAAATATATTTATCAAAAATATGTTTTTATCATATACATTGGTTTGTTACTTTATTTGATATCTTAAGGTTAATTTATCTTAAGTATTAAGCTTCAAAAGCTAATAGTGGTATTAGAGCCACAAGGGAGATTGATAGGAGATAGGGAGAGCTATTGCAAGGATTGGACTTGCACAAGTTTCAAAGTTGTGAAGGAGATTTTTGCTGGTTAAGGAGAAACTGGTGAAGATGGAAGATTATCTCTAGAAGGTGAAACCAAGAAGAGTGGAAGGTTTCTATTCTAAGAACAAATTTAGAATAGGATATTTTAGTCTTGAAGACAAACCTTGATATTGTGAAGATTGAGGAGATTAAGAGACCCAAGAAGGAGGTCCTATTGGAGAAGCTAGTAGATTGAATGAGACTACAAATTGTAGATTGGCTAGAGTCTTTCCACAAGATTGTGAAGACTAGGACTTAGCACAAAATTCTATCAACTAGTCTTGAGGATAACTAGTGAAGTTTATTTATTTTAGAATTTTTAAAATTCTAATTATATTTGGTTCTATTATCTAAGTTTTTGGTTGAAAAAAAATAACACCCATAATTTGATAAGCTTTCTACAATGGATAGAGAAGAATTTCATCTTCGTTGCCTAAAATTCTATGTGCTTTACTCATGTAGAGAATAATTCTTTATTGAAGAAAATTAGAGATTTAAGAGGTCTAAGAAGAATACCCCATTGGAGATTGAAGATTGAGGAGACTCAAAAAGGAATTCCCCAAAGACAATTATAGACTAAAGATATTTTAAATCCTTATACAAACATGATATTCAATCAGATTTCAAAAAATATTGTGTGGCTTCTCAATGATCATGAATAGCTCCCTCCATTTGAGATGTCCTAAATTTCAATACCTATATAGACCTAATTTTTGAGTGGATATAAAAAAATCATGTGTGGCTTCTCTCTAGATAGTAGTATACTCAGATGGGATGATACTATTGGCCTCCTAAGCGTGACTCTGGAAGTTTCTCTCTAACTAGGAGTTTAGGAGTCCTAGGAAAAAGAACATGGTTTTTGACTTGACTCTTCTTCAAGAGGTCCAAGGTTCAAACTATGATGTGTGTGTGGGATGTGGATTTTGGCTCTTCTTTGGGAGGTCCAAGAATCAAACTATGGCATGTGTGTGTGGTTATGTATTAATTCCTTATTAATAAATATAGATATTGGTATTATGAGAGATCATGGCTAGGAGGGGACTTCTTAGCCCTATGCATCGATTTTAGGGATTTCTCACACTATCAAATAAAAAAAATAAAACAATTTAGGCAATTATCTAGGAAAATGTAGTGGTTAGGGATTTTACCTCTCTTTAGGGAGGTTCAAGGTTCAAACCATGGTGTATTTAGAATGGGTAGGCTATATGGTATCAACTGAGTGTTTATTGATTGGTTGTTCCAATTCGATGCCCCATAGGGTCAAGGGTAGCAACTAATTTGATGCCTTATAGGGTTGAGGGTATGTTGACCTCATCTAATCCAATAAGCTAGGGTTTATAGTAACAACAACCAATGGTATTATGAAAAACCCCTTAGCTCTTCCTCTTCGCCCTCCCATTATTCTCACAAAATATTCTACATGCTTAAAAATTACAAAGATATTCTATTTGCAAAGTTTCCATTGAAGAAAATATTGTGGGTCGACATTTACTCTCCTATAATTCAAGTGTGAAGGAATGTGGCCACACACAAAAATAAAAATAGGGCTTCTCTAAGTATATGCCTTCCATATATTAGAAATTAAATTGAAATAAGGACCAATTTTCAACAATTAAATTAGTGGGTTGGAAAAATAATGAATCCAATGATTACTCATCCACATAACTAATGGTGTGATATAGGTGAAACCATTTTCAAACCATATAACCAATTTAAAAAATATGTGGTTATAATATTATAATAGAATTATTTCAATCCATGTAACCCATAATTCAAATAAAATTTTCAATCAAATGATATTAATTTTATTTATTAAATTCTTAGATTTTTCATTCCATGTAATCTAAAATTTATTGTTTCAAATGAAGTTTTTAATCAACTGATTAAATTCCTAAATTTTAGAGATGGTTCAAATCCAAATCTTCTCAATTGATACATATATAATTATAAATATGTAATACCACTATGTGATTTCAATTCCATATGGAACACTTTCATCCTATATAGTCCAATGTCATAGTACCACTATGTGATCACGATTTAATATAGTTGAAATAGTTTGACATTTTAATCCCATACAACCTAGTAAAATTAATAGTAAAATAATTTTTAACATGCACAAGGACATAGTTGGAGAATTTCCTAAGGAGAATACCCCGACAGTGATTGTTGGAGGTAAGGAAAACTCTCCTAAAGGCCCAAAGATGAAGGATGAAGGTCAAAAGACTACCACGAGATATTTTTCTACTACTAGGTACTCAAATCACCTAAGAACCAAAAAAGTTAAAAAGAAATGGAAAGTAATGTCATCTCTAACATAGAGACTTCTAGAGAGCCTAGAAAATAGAAGGCTAGGCTTTAAATGGCAAGTCCTTCAAGGAAATGATATGATCTTCTAAAGGCTCATGATCCTATGAAGACTCCTGAGAAGGTATGGAAAACTACTAATTATCTTCTTGGCTCTCTCACAAGATTGATTAAAATGTCTGCAATTTAAGTGGAGGAAGTTTCTTGGGTGTTAAATTCCTTAAAAAACAAGTGTTCTTTTTTTATTTTCCTCTTTAGGAGGGGACTGCTTAGCCCTATGCATCGGTTGTAGGGGTTTCTCACACTCGAATAAAAAAATAAAAAAATTTAGGCAATTATCCAAGAAAATGTAGTGGTTAGGGATTTTACCTCTCTTTAGGGAGGTTCAAGGTTCAAACCATGGTGTATCTAGAAGGGATAGGATAGATGGTATCAATTATGTGTTTATCGATTCCCTATGCCAATTCGATGTCCCATAGGGTCAAGTTTAGCGGCTGATTTGATGCCTTAGATGGTTGAGGGTATGTTGACTTCATCTAATCCAACAAGCTAGGGTTTATAGTGACAAAACCTAATCGTATTACGAAAAACCCCTTATCTCTTCCTCTCCACCCTTCCATTATTCTCACAAAATATTCTACATGCTTAAAAATTACAAAGAGATTCTATTTGCAAAGTTTCCATTGAAGAAAATATTGTGGGTTGACATTTACTCTCCTATAATTCAAGTGTGAAGGAATGTGGCCACACACAAAAATAAAAATAGGGCTTCTCTAATTATATGCCTTACATAAATTAGAAATTAAATTGAAATCATGACCAATGTTCAATAATTAAATTAGTGGGTTGGAAAAGAGGAATCTAATGGTTACTCATCCACATAATTGATGGTTTGATATAGGTGAAACCATTTTCAATCCATATAACCAAATTAAAAAATATGTGGTTATAATATTGTAATAGAATTGTTTCAATCCATGTAACCCATAATTCAAATAAAGTTTTCAATCAAATGATATTAATTTTATTTATTAAATCCTTTGATTTGCATTCCATGTAATCTATAATTTATTGTTTCAAATTAAGTTTTTAATCAACTGATTAAATTCCTAAATTTTAGAGAAGGTTCAAATCCAAATATTTTCAATTGAAACATATATAATTATCAAGATATAATACCTCTATGTGATTTCAATTCCATTTGGAACACTTTCATCCCATATAGTCCAATGTCATAGTACCACTATGTGATCATGATTTAATATAGTTGAAATAGTTTTAATCCCATACAACCTAGTAAAATTAATAGTAAAAAAATTTTTAACATGAACAAGGCCATGGTTGGAGGATTCCCTAAGAAGAATACCTCGACAATGATGGCTGGAGGTAAGGAAAACTATCCTAAAGAACAAAAGATGAAGGATGAAGGTCAAAAGACTCCCACGATACATTTTTCTACTACTAGACACTCAAATCACATGAGAACCAATAAAGTTAAAAAATAAATGGAAAGTAATGTCATATCTAACATAGAGACTTTTAGAGAGTTTAGAAAACATAAGTATAGGCTTGAAATGGGAAGTCCTTCAAGGAAAGGAGATGATCTTCTAAAGGCTTGTGATCCTCTGAAGACTCCCGAGAAGGTATGGAAAACTACTAATTATCTTCTTGGCTTTCTCACCAGATTTATTAAAATATCTGTCATTTACATGGAGGAAGTTTCTTGGGTGTTAAATTTCCTCAAAGACAAGCGTTCCAATTCCTAGGAGTAGTTGCTTTAGTCTGATTTGTGGGTTTTTAGTTTTATTGGACCTCTCAGTTGTTTCTTTTTGCTTTTCCTCTTTGTGTTTTTTGAGGGATAGATCCTTTTTGTCCTATTGATTTTTTTGGTGGCCATTGTTTAGCCTATTCATTTTTTTGTGTAATTTTTTATGTAAAAGGTTCAAGGAACCTTTCAATACCCCTTATTTTCCATCTTATCAAAACCAAAAACATGCACAAGTCCACAAGTTAGTTGGAAAAATCCTTATGAAGGATGTTTATATAACATATGTATCAAAAATATGTGTTTATCATACACATTGGTTTGTTACTTTATTTGATATCTTAAGGTTATTTTATCTTAAGTATTAATATTCAAAAGCTAACAGTGGTATCAGAGCCACAAGGGAGATTGATGGGAGATAGGGAGAGCCATTGCAAGGATTGTACTTGCATTGGTTTCAAAGTTACAAAGGACATTTCTGTTGGTTAAGGAGAAACCAGTGAAGATGGAATATTTTCTTTGGAAGGTGAAACCAGAGAAGATTTGAGAGTTTTTATTCCAAGAATAAATTTAGAATAGGAGATTTTAGTCTTGAAGACAAACCTTGATATTTCTTAAGAGACCAAAGAAGGAGGTCCTATTGGAGAAGTTGGTAGATTGAAGGAGACTACAAAATTTAGATTGGCTAGAGTCTTTCCACGAGATTGTGAAGACGAGGACTTAGCACAAAATTCTATTAACTAGTCTTGAGGATAACTAGTGAAGTTTATTTATTTTAGAATTTTGGAAATTCTAATATATTTGGTTCTATTATCTAAGTTTTTCGTTGCAAAAAATTAACACCAAAAATTTGATAAGATTTCTACAATGTATAGAAAAGAATTTCATCTTCGTTTCCTGAATCTCTATGTGATTTCCTCATGTAGAGATTAATTCTTTGTTGCAAAAAATTAGAGATTGAAGAGGTCTAAGAAGAAGACCCCATTGGAGATTGAAGATTGAGGATAATCAAGAAGGAAGTATCCAGATACGATTATAGACTGAAGATATTTATTTTGAATCCCTATATAGACATGATATTTTATTAGGTATCAAAAAATATTGTGTGGCTTCTCAATGATCATGAATACCTCCCTCTATTTTAGAGGTCCTAAATTTCAATCCCTATATAGACCTGATTTTTGAGTGGATATAAACAAATTATGTGTGAATTCTCTGAAGATAGTGGTATACTCAAATGGGATGATATTGTTAGCCTCCTAAGAGTGACTCTGGAAGTTTCTCTCTACCCAGGATTTTAGGAGTCCTAGGAAAAAGCACATGGTTTTTTGTTTGACTCTTCTTCAAGAGGTCCAAGGTTCAAACCATGATGTTTGTGTGGGAGGTGGATTTTGGATCTTATTTGGGAGGTCCAATATTTAAACTATGACATGCGTGTGTGGTTATGTGTTAATCCATTATTAATAATTGTAGCTCTTGGTATTATGAGAGATCATGGATAGAAGGGGACTTCTTAGCCCTATGCATTGATTTTAGAGATTTCTCACACTATCGAATAAAAAAATAAAACTATTTAATCAATTATCCAGGAAAATGTAGTAGTTAGGGATTTTACCTCTCTTTAGAGAGGTTCAAGGTTCAAAACATGGTGTATCTAGAAGGGATAGGCTAGATGGTATCAACTGAGTGTTTATTTATTGGCTATGCCAATTTGATGCCCCATAGGGTCAAGGGTAGCAACTATTTTGATGCCTTAGAGGGTTGAGGGTATGTTGACCTCATCTAATCCAATAAGGTAGTGTTTATAGTGACAACAACCAATGGTATTACGAAAAACCCCTTAGCTCTTCCTCTTCGCCCTCCCATTATTCTCACAAAATATTCTACATGCTCAAAAATTACAAAGAGATTCTATTTGCAAAGTTCCCATTGAAGAAAATATTGTGGGTCGACATTTACTCTACTATAATTCAAGTGTGAAGGAATGTGGTCACACACATAAATGAAAATAGGGCTTCTCTAAGTATATGCCTTCCATAAATTAGAAATTAGATTAAATTAAGGACCAATGTTCAACATTTAAATTAGTGGGTTGGAAAAAATAAGGAATCCAATGGTTACTCATCCACATAACTGATGGTGTCATATAGGTGAAACCATTTTCAATCCATATAACCAATTTAAAAAATATGTGGTTATAATATTATAATAGAATTGTTTCAATCCATGTAACCCATAATTCAAATAAATTTTTCAATCAAATGATATTAATTTTATTTATTAAATTCTTAAACTTTTCATTCTATGCAATCTATAATTTATTGTTTCAAATGAAGTTTTTAATCAGCTGATTAAATTCCTAAATTTTAGAGAAGGTTCAAATCCAAATCTTCTCAATTGATACATATATAATTATCAAGATGTAATACCACTATGTGATTTTAATTCCATATGGAACACTTTCATCCCATATAGTCTGATGTCATAGTACCACTATGTGATCATGATTTAATATAGTTGAAATAGTTTTAATCCCATACAACCTAGTAAAATAAATAGTTAAATAATTTTTAACATGCACAAGGCTATGGTTGGAAGATTCCTTAAGGAGAATACATCGACAGTGATTATTGGAGGTAATGAAAACTCTCCTAAAGGCCCAAAGATGAAGAATGAAGATCAAAAGACTCCCACAAGATCCTTTTCTACTGCTAGGTACTCAAATCACCTGAGAACCAAAAAAGTTAAAAAAAATGAAAGTAATGTCATATCTAACATAGAGACTTCTAGATAGCCTAGAAAATAGAAGGATAGGCTTGAAATGAGAAGTCATTCAAGGAAAGGATATGATCTTCTAAAGTATCATGATCCTCTGAAGACTCCTGAGAAGGCATGGAAAACTACTAATTATTTTATTGGATCTCTCACAAGATTGATTAAAATATTTGCCATTTACATGGATGAAGTTTCTTGGGTGTTAAATTCCCTCAAAACAAGCATTCCAATTCTGAGGAGTAGGTGCTTTAGGATGATTTGTGGGTTTTTAGTTTTATTTTACCTCTGAGTTGTTTCTTTTTGCTTTTCCTCTTTGAGTTTTTTGAGGGATAGACCCTTTTTGTCCTATTGGTTTTTAGGTGGCCGTTGTTTAGCCTATTGAATTTTTTCATGTAAGTTTTTATGTAAAAGGTTCAAGGAAGCTTTCAATACCCGTTATTTTCCATATTATCAAAAAGAAAAGAATGCACAAGGTCATAAGTTAGTTGGAAATATCCTTATGAAGGATGTTCATCCAAAATATGTATCAAAAATATGTGTTTATCATATACATTGGTTTGTTACTTTATTTGATATATTAAGGTTAATTTATCTTAAGTATTAAGATTTAAAAGCTAAAAGTGGTATAAGAGCCACAAGGGAGATTTATGGGAGATAGGGAGAGCCATTTCCAGGATTGGACTTGCACAAGTTTCAAAGTTGTGAAGGATATTTTTACTAGTTAAGGAGAAACCAGTGAAGATGCAAGATTATCTCTAGAAGGTGAAACCAGAGAAGATTGGAGAGATTCTATTCCAAGAATAAACTTAGAATAGGATATTTTAGTCTTGAATACAAACCTTGATATTGCAAATATTGAGGATAATAAGAGACCCAAGAAGGAGGTCCTATTGGAGAAGCTGGTAGATTGAAGGAGACTACAAATTGTAGAATTGGCTAGTCTTTCCACAAGATTGTGAAGACTAGGACTTAGCACAAAATTCTATCAACTAGTCTTGAGGATAACTAGTGAAGTTTATTTATTTTAGAATTTTTGAAGTTCTAATATATTTGGTTCTATTATCTAATTTTTTGGTTGCAAACAATTAACACCCAAAAGTTGATAAGATTTCTACAATGGATAGAGAAGAATTTCATCTTCGTTGCCTTAAATTCTATGTGCTTTCCTCATGTAGAGATTAATTATTTGTTGAAGAAAATTAGATATTGAAGAGGTATAAGAAGAAGACCCCATTGGAGATTTAAGATTGAGGATACTCAATAAGGAAGTTCCCAGAGATGATTATAGACTAAAGATATTGATTTTGAATCCTTATACAAACATGATATTCAATCAGGTATCAAAATTCTTGTGTGGCTTTTCAATGATCATGAATAGCTCCCTCCATTTGAGATGTCCTAAATTTCAATCCCTATATATACCTAATTTGAGTGGATATAAAAAATCATGTGTGGCTTCTCTCTAGATAGTGGTATACTCATATGGAACAATATTTTTGGCCTCCTAAGAATGACTCTGGAAGTTTATCTCTACCTAGGAGTTTAGGAGTCCTAGGGAAAAGCACATGGTTTTTGGTTTGACTCTTCTTCAAGAGGTCCAAGGTTCAAACCTTGATGTGTGTGTGGGAGGTGGAGTTTAGCTCTTCTTTGGGAGGTCTAAGGTTAAAACTATGGCATGTGTGTGTGGTTATGTGTTAATCCCTTATTAATAAATGTAGATCTTGGTATTATGAGAGATCATTAATAGGAGGGGACTACTTAGCCATATTCATAGGTTTTAGGAGTTTCTCACACTCGAATAAAAATAAATAAAAAAATTTAGGCAATTATTCAGGAAAATATAGTCGTTAAGGATTTTACCTCTCTTTAGGAAGGTTCAAGGTTCAAACCATGGTGTATCTAGAAGGGATAGGCTAGATGGTATCAACTATGTGTTTATTGATTCCCTATGCCAATTCGATACCCCATAGGGTCAAGGGTAGCGACTGATTTGATGCCTTAGATGGTTGAGGGTATGTTGACTTCATCTAATCCAACAAGCTAGGGTTTATAGTGACAACACCAAATGGTATTAAGAAAAACCCCTTAGCTCTTCCTCTCCGCCATTCCATTATTCTCACAAAATATTCTACATGCTTAAAAATTACAAAGAGATTCTATTTGCAAAGTTCCCATTGAATAAGATATTGTGGGTCGACATTTACTCTCCTATAATTCAAGTGTGAAGGAATCCATAAATAGGGCTTCTCTAAGTATATACCTTCCATAAATTAGAAATTAAATTGAAATCATGACCAATGTTCAATAATTAAATTAGTGGGTTGGAAAAAGAAGGAATCCAATGGTTACTCATCCACATAACTTATGGTGTGATATAGGTGAAACCATTTTCAATCTGTATAACCAATTTAAAAAATATATGGTTATAATATTATAATAGAATTGTTTCAATCCTTGTAACCCATAATTCAAATATAATTTTCAATCAAATGATATTAATTTTATTTATTAAATCCTTAGATTTTCATTCCATGTAATCTATAATTTATTGTTTCAAACGAAGTTTTTAATCAACTGATTAAATTCCTAAATTTTAGAGAACGTTCAAAATCAAATCTTCTCAATTGATACATATATAATTATCAAGATGTAATACCACTATGTGATTTCAATTCCATTTGGAACACTTTCATCCCATATAGTCCAATGTCATAGTACCACTATGTGATCATGATTTAATATAGTTGAAATAGTTTTAATCCCATACAACCTAGTAAAATTAATAGTAAAATAATTTTTAACATGCACAAGGCCATGGTTGGAGGATTCCCTAAGGAGAATACACCCAAAGATGAAGGATGAAGGTCAAAATAACCAACAAGATATTTTTCTACTACTAGGCACTCAAATCACCTAAGAACAAAAAAAATTAAAAATGAAATGGAAAGTAATGTCATATCTAACATAGAGACTTATAGAGAGTCTAGAAAATAGAAGTCTAGGCTTGAAATGGGAAGTCATTTAAGGAAAGGAGATGATATTCTAAAGGCTTGTGATCCTTTGAATACTCTTGAGAAGGCATGGAAAACTACTAATTATCTTCTTGGCTCTCTCACCAGATTGATTAAAATGTCTACCATTTACATGGAGGAAGTTTCTTGGGTGTTAAATTTCCTCAAAGACAAGCGATCTAATTTCTAGGAATAGGTTCTTTAGGCTGATTTGTGGGTTTTTAGTTTTATTGGACCTCTCAATTATTTCTTTTTGCTTTTCCTCTTTGTGTTTTTTGAGGGATAGACCCTTTTTGTACTATTGGTTTGTTTGGTGGCCATTGTTTAGCCTATTTAGTTTTTTCGTGTAAGCTTTTATGTTAAAGGTTCAAGTAACCTTTCAATACCCCTTCTTTTCCATATTATCAAAAAACAAAGATGCACAAGGCCATAATTTATTTGTAAATATCCTTATGAAGGATGTTTATCCAACATATGTATCAAAAATATGTGTTTATCATACACATTAGTTTTTTACTTTATTTGATATCTTAAGGTTAATTTATCTTAAGTATTAAGCTTCAAAAGCTGACAATGGTATCAGAGCCACAATGGAGATTTATGGGAGATAGGGATAGCCATTGCAAGGATTGGACTTGCACAGGTTTCAAAGTTACAAAGGAGATTTTTGTGGTTAAGGAGAAACCAGTGAAGATGGAAAATTTTCTTTGGAAGGTGAAACTAGAGAATATTGGAGAGTTTCTATTCCAAGAACAAATTTAGAATAGGATATTTTAGTTCTGAAGATAAAACTTGATATTTCTTAAGATACCCAAGAAGGACGTCCTATTGGAGAAGTTGGTAGATTGAAGGAGACTATAAATTATAGATTGGCTAGAGTCTTTCCATAGGATTGTGAAGACTAGGACTTAGCACAAAATTCTATCAACTAGTCATGAGGATAACTAGTGAAGTTTACTTATTTTAGAATTTGGTAAATTCTAATATATTTGGTTCTATTATCAAAGTTTTTGGTTGCAAAAAATTAACACCCAAAAGTTGATAAGCTTTCTACAATGGATAGAGAAGAATTCTGTCTTTGTTGCCTAAAATTATATGTGCTTTACTCATGTAGAGATTAATTCTTTGTTGCAAAAAATTAGATATTGAAGAGGTCTAAGAAGAAAACCCCATTGGAGATTGAAGATTGAGGAGACTCAAGAAGGAATTCCCCAGATACGATTATAGACTAAAGATATTGATTTTGAATTCCTATACAAATATGATATTTGATCAAGTATCAAAAAATATTGTGTGGCTTCTCAATGATCATGAATACCTCCCTCTATTTGAGAGGTCCTAAATTTCAATCCCTATACATACCTAATTTTTGAGTGGATATCAAAAAATCATGTGTGGCTTCTCTCTAGATAGTGGTATACTTAGATGCGATGATACTGTTGGCCTTCTAAGAGTGACTCTGGAAGTTTCTCTCTACCTAGGAGTTCAGGAGTCCTAGGTAAAAGCACATGGTTTTTTATTTGACTCTTCTTCAAGAGGTCCAAGGTTCAAACTGTGATGTGTGTATGGAAGGTGGAGTTTATCTCTTCTTTGGGAGGTCCAAGGTTCAAACTATGGCATGTGTGTGTGGTTATGTGTTAATTCCTTATTAATAAGTGTAGCTCTTGGTATTATGATAGATCATGGTTAGGAGGGGACTCCTTAGCCCTATGTGTCAGTTGTAGGGGTTTCTCACACTATCAAATAAAAAATAAAAAAAATTAGGCAATTATTAGGGAAAATGTAGTGGTTAGGGATTTTACCTCTCTTTAGGGAGGTTCAAGGTTCAAACCATGGTGTATCTAGAAGGGATAGGCTAGATGGTATCAATTGAGTGTTTATCAATTGGCTATGCCAATTCGATGCCCTATAGGGTCAAGGGTAGTGGCTAATTTGATACCTTAGAGGGTTGAGGGTATGTTGACTTCATCTAATCTAACATGCTAGGGTTTATAGTGACAAAAACGAATGGTATTAAGAAAATACCCTTAGTTATTCCTCTCCACCCTTCCATTATTCTCAAAAAATATTCTACATGCTTAAAAATTATAAAGAGATTCTATTTGCAAAGTTCCCATTGAATAAAATATTGTAGGTCAACATTTACTCTCCTATAATTCAAGTGTGAAGGAATGTGGCCATACACAAAAATGAAATAGGGCTTCTCTAAGTATATGCCTTCCATAAATTAGAAATTAAATTGAAATTAGGATCAATGTTCAAAAATTAAATTAGTGGGTTGGAAAAAGAAGGAATCCAATGGTTACTCATCCACATAACTGATGGTGTGATATTGGTGAAACCATTTTCAATCCATATAACTAATTTAAAAAATATGTGGTTATAATATTATAATAGAATTATTTCAATCCATGTAAACCATAATTCAATTAAAATTTTTAATCAAATGATATTAATTTTATTTATGAAATTCTTAGATTTTTCATTCCATGTAATCTATAATTTGTTGTTTCAAATGAAGTTTTTAATCAACTGATTAAATTATTGATTTTAAAGAAGGTTCAAATCTAAATCTTCTCAATTGATACATATATAATTATCAATATGTAATACCACTATGTGATTTCAATTCCATATGGAACACTTTCATCCCATATAGTCCAATGTCATAGTACCACTATGTGATCATGATTTAATATAGTTGAAATAGTTTTAATCCCATACAACCTCGTAAAATTAATAGTAAATTAATTTTTAACATGCAGAAGGCCATGGTTGGAGGATTACCTAAGGAGAAAACCTTGACAGTGATTTTTGGAGGTAAGGAAAACTCTCCAAAAGGCCCAAAGATGAAGGATGAAGGTCAAAAGACTCCCATGAGATCTTTTTCTACTGCTAGGAACTCAAATCACTTGAGAACAAAAAAAGTTAAAAAATAAATGAAAATTAATGTCATATCTAACATAGAGACTTCTAGAGAGCCCAACAAATAGAAGGCTAGGCTTGAAATGGGAAGTCCTTCAAGGAAAGGAGATGATCTTCTAAAGGCTTGTGATCCTCTGAAAACTCCTAATAAGGGATGGAAAAGCACTAATTATCTTCTTGGCTCTCTCACGATATTGATTAAAATATTTGACATTTACGTGGAGGAAGTTTCAAGGGTGCTAAATTTCCTCAAATACAAGCATTTCAATTTTGACGAGTAGGTGCTTTAGGCCGATTTGTGGATTTTTAGTTTTATTGGACCTCTCAGTTGTTTCTTTTTGTTTTTCCTCTTTGTGTTTTTTGAGGGATAGACCCTTTTTGTTCTATTGGTTTGTTTGGTGGCCATTTTTTAGCCTATTCAGTTTTTTCGTGTAAGTTTTTATGTAAAAGGTTCAAGGAACCTTTCAATATCCCTTTTCCATATTATAAAAAAACATGCACAAGGCCATAAGTTAGTTGGAAATATCCTTATGAAGGATGTTTATCCAACATATGTATCAAAAATATGTGTTTATCATATACATTGGTTTGTTACTTTATTTTATATCTTAAGGTTAATTTATATTAAGTATTAAGCTTCAAAAGCTAACAGTGGTATAGAGCCACAAGGGAGATTGATGGGATATAGGGAGATCCATTGCAAGGATTGGAATTGCACAAGTTTCAAAGTTGCAAAGGATATTTCTACTGGTTAAGGAGAAACCAGTGAAGATGGAAGATTATCTTTGGAAGGTGAAACCAAAGAAAATTGGAGAGTTTCTATTCCAAGAAAAAAATTAGAATAGGATATTTTAATCTTGAAGACAAACCTTGATATTGCGAATATTGAGGAGATTAAGAGACCCAAGAAGGAGGTCATATTGGAGAAGCTGGTATATTGAAGGAGACTACAAATTGTAGATTGTCTAGAGTCTTTCCATAGGATTATGAAGACTAGGACTTAGCACAAAATTCTATCAATTTGTCTTGAGGATAACTAGTGAAGTTTATTTATTTTATAACTTTTTAAATTCTAATATATTTGGTTCTATTATCTAAGTTTTTGGTTGCAAAAAATTAACACCCGAAATTTGATAAGCTTTCTACAATAGATAGATAATAATTTCATCTTTCTTGCCTAAAATTCTATGTGCTTTCCTCATGTAGATATTAATTATTTGTTAAAGAAATTTCAAGATTGAAGAGGTCTAAGAAGAAGACCCCATTGGAGATTGAAGATTGATGAGACTCAAGAAGGAAGTCCCGAGAGAATATTATAGATTGAAGATATTTATTTTGAATCCCTATACAAATATGATATTCGATTAGGTATCAAAAAATATTGTGTGGCTTCTCAATGATCATGAATAGCTCCCTCCATTTGAGAGGTCCCAAATTTCAATCCCTATACAGACCTTAGTTTTGAGTGGATATCAAAATATCATGTGTGGCTTCTCCCTAGATAGTGGTATACTCAAATGGGATGATCTTGATGGCCTCCTAAGAGTGACTTTGGAATTTTCTCTCTACCCAGGAGTTTAGGAGTTCTAGTGAAAAGCACATGGTTTTTGGTTTGACTCTTCTTCAAGAGGTCCAAGATTCAAACTATGATGTGTGTGTGGGAGGTGGAGTTTGTCTCTTATTTGGGAGGTCCAAGGTTCAAACTAAGGCATGTGTGTGTGGTTATGTGTTAATCCATTATTAATAAATGTATCTCTTGGTATTATGAGAGATCGTGGCTAGGAGAGGATTGCTTAGTCCTATGCATTAATTATAGGGGTTTATCATACTATCAAATAAAAAATAAAAAAAATTGGGTAATTATATAGGAAAATGTAGTGGTTAGGGGTTTTTCCTCTCTTTAGGGAGGTTCAAGGTTCAAACCATGGTGTATCTAGAAGGGATAGGCTATATGGTATAAACTGTGTGTTTATCAATTCGCTATGCCAATTCGATGCCCCATAGGATCAAGGGCAGTGGTTGATTTGATGCCTTAGAGGGTTGAAGGTATGTTGAATTTATATAATACAACAAGCTAGGGTTTATAGTAACAACATCCAATTGTATTATGAAAAAACCCTTATATCTTCCTCTTCGCCCTTCCATTATTCTCACAAAATATTCTACATGCTTAAAAATTACAAAGAGATTCTATTTACAAAGTTCCCATTGAATAAAATATTGTGGGTCGATATTTACTCTCATATAATTCAAGTGTGAAGGAATGTGGCCATACACATAAATGAAAATAGGGCTTCTCTAAGTATATGCCTTCCATAAATTAGAAATTAAATTGAAATCAGGACCAATGTTCAACAATTAAATTAGTGGGTTGGAAAAAGAAGGAATCCAATGATTACTCATCCACATAACTGATGGTGTGATATAGGTGAAACCATTTTCAATCCATATAACCAATTAAAAAAAATATGGCTATAATATTATAATAGAATTGTTTCAATCCATGTAACCCATAATTCAAATAAAGTTTTCAATCAAATGCTATTAATTTTATTTATTAAATTCTTAGATTTTTCATTCTATGTAATCTATAATTTATTGTTTCAAATGAAGTTTTTAATCAACTGATTAAATTCCTAAATTTAAGAGAAGGTTCAAATCCAAATCTTCTGAATTGATACATATATAATTATCAAGATGTAATACCACTATGTGATTTCAATTCCATATGGAACACTTTCACCCCATATTTTCCAATGTCATAGTACCACTATGTGATCATGATTTAATATAGTTGAAATAGTTTTAATCCATACGACCTAGTAATAGTAAAATAATTTTTAACATGAACAAGGTCATGGTTGGAGGATTCCCTAAGGTTAATACCCCAACAATGATGGTTGAAGGTAAGGAAAACTCTCCTAAAGACCCAAAGATGAAGGATGAAGGTCAAAAGACTTCCACAAGATCTTTTTATACTACTAGTCACTCAAATCACCTAAGAACCAAAAAAGTTAAAAAATAAATGGAAATTAATGTCATCTCTAACATAGAGACTTCTAGAGAGACTGGAAAATAGAAGGCTAGGCTTGAAATGGGAAGTCCTTCAAGGAAAGGAGATGATATTCTAAAGGCTCGTGATCCTCTGAAGAATTCTAAGAAGGCATGGAAAACTATTAATTATCTTCTTGGCTCTCTCACAAGATTGATTAAAATTTCTACCACTTATGTGGAAGAAGTTTCTTGGGTGTTAAATTTCCTCCAAGATAAGCATTTCAATTTCGAGGAATAGGTGCTTTAGGATGATTTGTGGATTTTTAGTTTTATTAGATCTCTCAATTGTTTCTTTTTGCTTTTCCTCTTTGTGTTTTTTGAGGGATAGGCCCTTTTTATCCTATTGGTTTGTTTGGTGGGCATTGTTTAGCCTATTCATTTTTTCATGTAAGTTTTTATGTAAAAGGTTCAAGGAACCTTTCAATACCCTTTCTTTTCCTTCTTATAAAGAAAAACATGCACAAGGCCATAAGTTAGTTGGAAATATCCTTATGAAGGATGTTTATCCAACATATGTATCAAAAATATGTGTTTATCATATACATTAGTTTGTTACTTTATTTGATATCTTAAGGTTAATTTATCTTAAGTATTAAGCTTTAAAAGCTAATAGTGGTATCAGAGCCACAAGGGAGATTTATGGGAGATAGGGAGATCCATCGCAAGTATTGGACTTGCATAGGTTTCAAATTTACGATGGAGATTTCTGCTAGTTTAGGAGAAACCAGTGAAGATGGAAGATTATCTCTGGAAGGTGAAATCAGAGAATATTGGAGAGTTTCTATTCCAAGAATAAATTTATAATAGGATATTTTAGTCTTGAAGACAAACCATGATATTGTAGAGATTGAGGATATTAAGAGACCCAAGAAGGAGGTCCTATTGGAGAAGCTGGTAGATTGAATGAGACTACAAATTATAGATTGACTAGAGTCTTTCCACAAGATTGTGAAGACTAGGACTTAGCACAAAATTCATTCCACTAGTTTTGAGGATAACTAGTGAAGTTTATTTATTTTAGAATTTTTAAAATTATAATATATATTTGGTTCTATTATCTAAGTTTTTGGTTGCAAAAAATTAACACCGAGAAGTTGATAAGCTTCCTACAATGGATAGAGAAGAATTTCATCTTTGTTACCTGAAATTCTATGTGCTTTCCTCATGTAGAGATTAATTCTTTGTTGCAGAAAATTAGAGATTTAAGAGGTCTAAGAAGAAGACCCCATTGGAGATTGAATATTGAGGAGACTCAAGAAGGCAGTCCCAAAAGATGATTATAGACTAAAGATAGAGAGTTGTAGATTGGAGAAGTTGAAGAGAGCCAAAATAGGTTAGATTGAAGAACTTCCAATTTTGGAATATAGAAGAGTGAAGACAAAATATTGGAGATTGCATATTGAATATTGTGGATTTGAGATTGAAGAGAACCGTGTAGGATGATATCATTACAGATTGGATATTTGAGATAGAGAAGAACTAAGAAAATATCCTACTGTAGATTTGAAGAGCAGTAGACTTTAAATATTTAAGATATTGAGCAACATATTATGGAGATCTAGGAAAAATATCTCATTATAGAATTTCCATAGTTGGAAGATTGAGAAGATCAAGGATAGGTATCATTAAAGCTTTGAGGAGAGAAGTTGAAGAGTTGTATAATTAGAAGACCCAAGAGAAGTGGTCTTAAGAATATTTGGAAGAAGAAGAAGAAGGCTAGAGAAGGTCCTAGTGTAGAATTGAAGAAGCAACCATTGAAGGTATTTTTAAGAGATCAAGAAGTAGGAGATTGCAAGCAAAAAGGAGTAACTTTTTAGAGTTGAAGAGGTAACCATTGGAGGAGATTTTGAGAAGGTTCATGATAGGAGATTGCAAGCAAGGAGAATTTTTTGATAAGGAATATTTGGGATAATTATCGCCATCCAACAACAAAAAAGAGGATGTGTTTGGCAGGAAATTTGCTAAATTTTGGAGAAGGGATTATCAAGTCTCAAGATATTTGGATTCTTGAGAAAGTAGACAATGTAGGAGATCATTTTTGAAGTTAGAATTTGACAAGGAGATTTTTGGAGAAGAGAATATTATAGAGCTCATAATTTTGGGAATTCTAAAGATAGCCATTGAAATTTTGAAGGCTAACTTGATAGGAGAAGGTTGTAGGTTTTGAGCAGATATTGAAAGGTTTTAGGAGAGCAAATTGAAGGTAGTCTAGATCTATTATTTGGAGAAGACTTGGGCAGATTTTGGAGTACCCGTGAATAGAATATTAAAGGATTTTGGGCAATGGTAGAAGGTAGTATTCTAGAAACTTTCATTGCAAGTTTTGGATAATGAAATAAGGAAGGAATTGATTACATAGTTGCATATTTTTGGATAACATTTGAGGCAGTATTAATAGTCACTAACTTCAGCATTTGGAAGAACAAATTTAGAGAAAATTAGAAGCCACAAAATCAGATTTGTGGACAATGTTGGAGAAATATAAGGAGCTACAAGTTTGAAGAACTCTGGAGTAGGTTTTAAAGGAGTTATTAGACAATGAACTTGGATAAATTTGAGCAGCAACTAGAGCAGTGAATGTGGTAAGTTTTGTGAATGAGAACAAAGGTGCAAAACTTACAAGTTTGAGATTGCAAGTTGGGTGAATCAAATCACCAATGAAACCAACAAAACTAAGATTAGAAAGGTATGTAGTATTGGTGCAATATAAGTTTATTTGAACATTGAAATTAAATTTATATCAAGGTTTTAAGAGAACCATATTATTATTTAAAATATAAAAATAAGATCTTAAAGGAGTTCTTTAAGTAAAGGTGTTATTAGTGCTTACACCTTAAAATATATAAAGATAAAATAGCAAGAGTCTAAGCTAATAGAAAAGGAGAAATAAGAAGAGCATAATATTGTTAATGCTATTTTATAGTTCTTAAGGAATGCAAATTTATTAAAATGAAAAGAAGAAAACAAAAACAATAATCCAAGCAAAGTAAAGACTGAGCAAAGGGTTAAAAATACAATATATCTTTCAGTATCCAAAGATACTAGATAGATACAATTTAAAGAGCAAAATACTAAGAGTCGAGCATCATTTTTTCTCAAGGAAGAGAAATCATTATTCATAGAAGATTCACCCCCATTTGACAAAGTTCCACCATATCAAAGAAGTGATTTCACCTAGGAAAATATTACCTCGTTAAATAAGAGCTTCCACCAAGTTGAAGAGGATCACCACCAAAGAAAAGCCATCAAGGTCTCACCAAGGAAGACTAAGTCAAGATGTTCATGTTGGTATTTGAACAGATGATATGTATTGATATATAAATAAGTTATAATATATAGGCAGAAGGCCTATATAAAAAGGTGATAAGGACAACATGACAAGTGTCATTAAACTAAAAGAATGTATAGTGCACATTAATATTCTAACATTCTCCCTTAATGTGTACTATCCTAACTATAGAAAAAAATAAGTCAACATTATATAACATTTCCCCTTAATGTTGACTTCTCTAAAAGAACTCTAACATCCTCCTTTATTGTTGATTTGGTCTAGGCTTGTGCTCTTTGTGCTTGGATCTCCAACTGTAAATAATGATAGATCAATGGTGTATACATCTCGATATTTTGCCTTTGTGTCAGCCATATAGGTGCCTCAGGATCATCCTCGATACCTCAAGGTCAACTACTTCTAAGTATGTTGCCTCTAGAGGTCATCCTCTATGTATGTTGCCTCTCGTAGGTCACTCACTAGATTCACCATGAATATCATCCCCCTCATGGTGAACTCAATCTAGAAGATGTCGGTCTTTGTCAAAAATGCACCTTAGTTAAAAAGAAAATATGAGCCAGATATGAGTGTCGATATCTCCCAAAAAATGCACTAAAAAAATACAATAAAATGATCCATAGAATCCAAATGTGGAGGAGAAGAAAGAAGAGAATAGAATCTTCTGAAGTGTCTTTGTCTGTAGTCTTCAGAAGTTGATCCGAAAAAAGTCCTCAGATAGAGTTTAGGGTGTCTATGTCTATAGTCCTTAGAGTAATTATCCTTATGGTAATCACCTCATCTTACCAGAATGCATGGGTAACTAGCCACTGCATCTTCCAAGTATGATAGAGGAGAATACTAGATACTAGGTTCACTTACATAGAGTGTCGGGTTCAACTAAAAATGCACTCTAGAATAAAAAAATCTTTGAGGTTAAAAAAATCATTCCAAATTGCCTTAAAATTGAAAAATAACACCACCATTATGTCCATCTCGGAAAAATATTTTCGACGACTATAAATACCCCTATGTTTCATTCTCAATGGGGCCTTCATTTGTTGGAAAAAAATAGCAACATGCCTCTCTAGGCAGGAAAATAAACATCACACTTTGGAGACATCGCTCTGTGGTTGAATAAAAAAACATACTCTCAATGTTTCCTTGCAAGGATAAAATTACATGGACCTTCCACTTCCTTTGTGAAAAAAAAAATTCAACCATATTGGTGGTCCCACTTCACCTTACAAATGATGTCCCCTTACTTTCAAGCAATATTTAAATATTACATTGCTAAAAAAAAATTCACATGGGCACTTCCTTATGGCCTTAAAATACCCCCTCACTAAAATATCAGTAGGTCCATACAAATGAGGGAAAGTGGACCCCTCCACTTTTAAAATAAATTCATTCTTCAAAATGAAAAACCAAGATGCCCTACCAACTTTATAAAAGAAATCCCATCCACAATTTATAAGATAAATAGCTCTCTATTTGAAATACAATAAATCTGGCCAATATAGCATAGCATCCGCTACATGTTGACTCTAAATATTTCCCACATATCATCCACCATACGTTGACCTAGGGCAGCCTCCAATATCTTCCCCTCTTTTGTAACAGGGACAAATACCATCATAGCCAGCTTGTTTTGAAAATCCTTCTGTATGGTTATAAGCTGATTAATATTTTTTCGTATCCATAGAAAATAAAAAATCCGTCTTTCTTGAAACTGCAACACATGTTGATTTTAGTGCCCTATGAAAACTGTGACAAATTCTCCAATGACTGGTGAGCAAGAACTATTGAAATAGTCAAAAAATAAATTTAAAATTCAGATTTGACTACTGAGAAAGAACAGTTTGCTAGGACATTAAGACAATATTAGGAGCAATAGCAAACAATGCCCATCTAAACAATACCCACATAGCCACGCAGAAGGAAACACAATGTATAAGAGATTTTTTTACTCCAAAAAATATTTTGCCAAAGCAATGATGGGGGGAACTTCAACATAGCACAAATTTCTTATCGGTGGGTTCCTTCTCACTATGCTTTGTTGCGATGATGACAATGGTAGAGGCAGCGGAGGTAGAGAACTCAAAGTCGTAATTCTTCCTCGCAAACTAAATCTTGGAGGAGTTTCCCACCAGAAAATATTGCATTGTAGCAACATGTAGTAGAGTTTCTCGTCACGAGATCATGGTCTCATCAGCTGATTTAATGCACAAGGTCACAAAATTTCAAGACCAGGCTAGTAGGGCAGGCGAGGGCTACCATTTACATGGAGCATTCTGGCATGGTGTGAAAAAACTGCACTAAGATCACCATAATTTAAATAAAAAATACACATCATACATTGCACCTCATCCTCTTGAAGTTGTATTAATCAGTGGCATCATACATTACACCACCATTTCACTAGAAAAAATACCATTTTAAAACTACCACCACCACCTATTTTTCGCATCATGGGCATTGCTAATAAATTAGCATCATCAACTAGAACATTGCTTTTAATGAATATTACTCCAACATTATTGTTGCAATCTCCATTCAACAGGAAGGGCCTAAACGAACTCTGGGTAACTACCAACAATAAGAAAAATAGCACAAAATCGAATAATAGCAACATGTTGTGTTGGGCATCCACCATCACCACCATCATCGAAATTTCAAGGGATGGTAACTTCTATTGAATAGGTCTTCTTTAGAAGGGTATTTTGGAATCACATAATTTTCAAAACATTGGAAGTTTCAAATGATGAACCATGACAACTTCCAAACCCGCGGTAGTTTATCTTTGTCCAAGAAGGCATGATCAAGGAGCGAAATGACCAAGTATGAAGAAATAGTGTGTGGGCAGCAAAAATCTTTGATGGGTGTGCAAATATTTTATTTTGAAAGTAATTAGTTACACCAAAAAAAATGGGATACACCTTTTTTTCCCTATGTATCTATCCAAAGAAATAATTTCTCCAAGAGAGAAATGAAAAATGGGATACACCTTTTATTTTAATGGCAGAATATTTTTTTGGGGTTTGTTTTGTAGGAAATTTGATGCAGTGGATGAACTACCATTGACTGCATTATGGCTGTTGAATACCATTGTTAAAACAATACTGTGCTGTGAGATCGGTGTCAAGTAGGGATCTGCAAGTAGGGTAACCCCTCTAAGCACATACTTTTTGGTGTTTTTTGGTGATGACAAATGCTAGAGTTTAGATCCACCGGTGCTATGCACCTTCAATGTCTTCGACATCAAGATCTCAATGAAATATAAGCACGATGGAGTTGTTCAAGATGATAACGTTGTTGTTCCAGCCGTAGCGCATCAATGAAGATGATATTCACATAGCTACAAATATTAATGATCATATTTTCCTGCTCAAGGACCTATGCACATAGATTTGGTTAATGTATTATCTTATGGTTGTAGATGAATGTTTAATAGAAATGATAGGACCCCAATCCCTTCGAGGAACTTTTTGCTAAATATGGTGATAGATTGGGCAGTCTTCCAAGCCCGCGTAATTCATTACTAAACTGCGCAAATGCCTATTCTCTCTTCCATGATGCAAATGTCGTGTGGACGAAAATAGGTGTCTAAATTCTTGTTATGGATTTTTCCATAAAATGTCTGGTTTCTGATCCATCGAAATATTGAGAGCATACTCCCTGATTTGAAGGAAAAAAAATTGGGGAAAAATGAGGAGGAAAAAAAATGCGGGGGGGGGGATTTCCATGAGGGAAATCCCCCCTCAAACCAACAGGGCAGGGAAATCCTGCTTTGATACCAAATGTTGGGATTTGATAGATGAGATGTATTGATACATAAATAAGTTACAATATATAGGCAGAAGGCCTATATGAAAATGTGACAAGTATCAAGGACAACATGACAAGTGTCATTAAACTAAAAGAAGGTATAGTTCACGTTAATATTCTAACAATTCCTGCATAGAAGAGCAAGTGAAGATGTAGAATTCATCCATGAAGTGTGAATGAGCTTCTACATGAAAGGACACAAGAATACGTAGAAGATAAAATATTTAGGATTCAAGGAAAAATTACAAACATCAGAGTATATATTGCATGCACACGCCATGTGGAGGAAGTGACGAAGACTAATATTTGAACTTTGGAGAGGTACAAAGATAAATTGGAAATGTTTGCAGTGTAACGTTTAAATTTTCCTAGGAAGAAAAAACATTTTAGAGGAAATGAAAGATATTGAGTTCCAAATGGCACATATAAGGAGGAAGATCAAAAGTTTTAGTACCAATTCAAATGAAGGAATTATTTAAGACATCCAATATAGAAGAATGCAATAATGAAGTTGGAAGAGAAGCACAAGTGATCAACGTGCGAACTAATTTTTTAATCAGATGTAAAAAAGAGGATGTAACACTTGGAAATTTAAGGTAGAAGTTCAAGGCACAAGCATGGAGGTTGAGGCCAGTCATAACAGTGAGGATTAAAGTGTAGGTTTATCTATATATATTGAAGCTAAGGCAGGAGGAGATAATCACTTCAAATAGGCCAACGTACACCACGGGTTCATGTATGCACAAGAGCACCATTTGGAGACATACGTAGAGGAGAAAGCATTCAAAAATTGATCAAGCCTTGTTGACCAATGTATTATCATTTTGAAGAGCAAGGTACCACTTTATTAAATTTTCTTATAAGGTTGAGTCAGTAGAAATAAGGATACAATTATTATTCTCTAAGGTTGCAAGTGAAGTTATTTTGGTGAAGTTAATATTTAACCTTAGACATATTATTGAAGACTGAATTTTGGGTAGAAGATATTGGAGAAATAATTTTAAAGTTTTTTAATTTAAATTATTTGAAGTTACAAACTTTTTTTGGGATATCTGCAATTTAATTAAGATGGAGTAATAAGGGTTTCTACATAAAAAATAGACTTATAGAATTACAAATATATTTTCTAAATTTCTAAGCTTGGAGTTATAAGGTATTCAACATCAACATAGGATTAATATATTTGGAATTAGGAGCCATAAGAAATATTACTTCAAAATTATGGAAGAACTTATTAAATATAAAGGATTTAAGGAATCAAAATGGTTTAGAAATATCTATGATTCAAGGAATAATAACTATATGTAAAATGTGATTAGAAGAAAAGAACCAATATGGCTTAAGAAGACTCTTGAGGAGTCACAAATTGATGGTATAACAAGAATAGATCATATAAAGACATCTTCAAACAATATGAAAAAATAAGTTAATGGAAATATTGAAAGTAAATCCAAAGGTTGTACTCAGAAGTTAACAATTGTTGGTAAAGAATATTTTCTACAAACTTATAAAAGATACAAGGGAAGAATTACCTCAATTATACACAAATGGTTATATCAATTGATCAAGAAAACAAACAAAACTAAAGTTTAAAAAATAGCAAATAAATATGGATATGAAGGACCTTATTGTTGGAATTTACATCCTTGTGAATATTATGGAAAAGAACCACATTCATCTATTTTTGAATATCACTTTTTTTTGAAAAAGTATTAACATCCAGATTAGATTGTTTGTTCAAAAATATTATTTTTAAAGCCTTTAATAACAATGGATACAAGCATGAAGAAATGCAAAGATATTATCAAAAAAATAGAAAAAATAAAAGTGGACCAAAGATTTAATTATATCTCTGTCTCAGCAAGGCTATCTAACGATAGATCTCATTGAAGGTCCAAGATGAAATCAGAATTCAAAGGTAAAGAAAGGAAATCAAATCAAGAAAAGCAAGATGAGAAGAAACAAAGATGAATATACTAATCATTTACTTGGTAAATATGCATACAAGGAGCATAATGAAGAAACAAAAAAAGAAGAGCATAAATTTCAGCAAGAGAATGAAGACCCCAAATAATGTAATACATAAGGGTGTTGGAGTATATTAAATTATTTGGTTCATGCTAATGTACCATCCTTGGTACATCCTTATATTAGGAGAGTGTGTTACTTTATATGATGTAATAAATGAACAAGTGTATAAAGTATTTTTGGTATTGTAAATGCGCATACTTGTCCATGTGCACATGAGTCCATAGAGTAGGGAGTTGAAGAGTCTATAAATGTGAAGTCCAAGAGTGCTATATGTGAAGAGTCACAATAAATTATATATACAAAGTAATGTGAAGATGTAAGGTGATGTGACTTGTAATGACATTACTTGGTACTTACAGAGCTATGGCACCATTTCTATGAGCATTTGTTTATGGCATATTTATGAGTAGTTATTAGAGTTATTTTTGTATTTTATACTTGTAGAATATTACCATTATCATATACATTGGTTTGTTACTTTATTTTATATCTTAAGGTTAATTTATCCTAAGTATTAAGCTTCAAAATATAACACTTAATGATCATAAAACTAAGCATTAGATAGCCTCATTAGTCACCTGCTACTTTGTAAATACTTGTTTCATCCTTATTAATGTATATAAACCTACAAATTGGTCATGCAAATAATGAGTATGAAGAGGGATTGAAGCCTTCATGAGAAGTAAATATTAAGAAACCTGATTCATGATCATAGGAGATTTTAATTTCATAATCAAGTTGGATGATTTTTGGGGGGTAATTGGAAAATAACCCAAAGTATGAGATATTTCTTATCTTTCATTCAAAACAATAATACTTGATAGGTTGAGTTTGAATAGGAAAACTATACATGGACCAAAAACAAGATAGGGTAGAACTTGATAGCAGAATAATGGGATAGATGCATACTCTTAGATCATTGGCTAGACGAAGGGACTTGTGCTAAAATGAATACATGGTAAGCGAATTCAAAAAATATCATATTTTAAATATGAGCAGATATGGGAAGACTATCCTTAATATCAAAATGATGGGTTGTATACACTTCCAAAAAAAATTAAATTAGTGACATCTAGAATAAAAGAATGAAACAATAACACTTTTAGAAATATTATTTAGAAGAAAAAAGAACTAAAAGAGAAATTTTAAAAATTTCAAAAAGATGAGCATAATAATCCAAGCTTAGGGGAAAAGGATTTGCTTAGTGAATATCATAATATCTTGAGTAAGGAAGATAACTTTTGAATATTAAAATAGAGATAAACTTGGTTAAAACGAGATAAACACATAAATTTTTCATAGGATGGAAATAGTATAGAGATCAAAATCTAGATTAATAGAAGGAATTTGGATTGAATACCAGAGCAAAATAAGAAATAAGACAAGTCTTTTTTATCATAATATTCTAGTATTAGAGGAATTTGAAGTTCTTAATGATAATATACTACAAGAATTACCTTAAGTTATAACAAAAGAAGACAATAACAAACTAATGGATCCTATTACTCTTGAAGAATTTCATTTAACTCTTTTCTATTTTGACAAGGATAAATCCATAGGTCTATATGGACTCTCTAAAACATTATATCAACATAACTAATAAATAGTGAAGAATTATTTATTAGTGATAGTGGAATAGTTCAGGGTAAAATAGTACACACCATATAAAATAGGTGTAACATATCTTATCCTGATTCCAAAAAAAAGGAAAGATAATTGTTTGATTCATTCAAGCCCATAAGCCTATGTAATATGACATATAATTCAATCTCCAAAGTAATGATAAATTGATTAAGATCACTATTAGATAAAATTATTTTATAAGAGCAAGAAGGATTTGTGGAAGGGAGACAAATTCTAGACGAGATTATAGTAGTTCATGAAATAACTCATTCAACAACTTGTAGAAAAGAGAAAGCAACGATATTAAAACTTGATATGAATAAATAATATGTTAGGTTAAATGATATTTTTATTTTATAGTATTAGAAAAGTTTATATTTGGAAAGAAATTATTTAGATGGATTAAATTTTGTGTCTCTACAATATTATATTCAGTGGTAGTTAATGGGCTAGTAACATAATAATTTAAAGTCAAGAGGGGTCTTAGATATGGATATCCTCTATAACCAATTCATTATTATGGCAAATTTTTTGAGAAGGAACCTAAATAATGCATATAAATATGGGATAATAAGCATACTTAAGGCTAGTAATAGCATTGACAACATCACTCATAATAGTTTGTAGACATTATAACTCTTTTTGGGAGTGCAGGGAAAAATGAGACCAGAGCCTTGAATAACTTATTAAATAAATATAAAAGAGCATTTGGGTAGAAAGTTAATAGTAAAAAATCTAAAATTTACTTCCTAAAAACTCTAGCTAGAATTAGAGTAGGAATATGCAAGTTACTTCAAATGGAGGAGGCAAATTTTCCAGCAACATATCTAGAGATGCCCTTAACTGAGGGGAGAATGATGATAGAATTGTGGAATCCACTTATAAGTAAAGTTTAGAATAAACTACCAACATAGAAAGGTAGAAGGTTATCATCATCAAGAAGAATGAAACTAATCAAATCAATCTTACATGTCATTCCAACATATTATGTGTCCTTGTATATTATGCCAAAATCGAAATAAAAATGTTTAATATATACTATATGATTATTTTTGTGGTTAGGATTACATGACAAAAAAAAATTCCTTTGGTGAAATAGAGCAAGGTGTATGATGATAAAACTAGGGGTTGCCTCAGTTGAAGAGTTTTTAAAAATACAAACTTAGCGCTAAGGGGAAAATTAATTTGAAGATTGTACAAAGAGTAAAAAACAACGGGCAAGAATTCTTCTAAGTATGTTGAAACCAATGACCCAAGCTTAATATTTACTACATTATTGCTACTAGATGGTTTTGCACTATGGAATGGTTTTAAAAAATCAATTTATCTAGTGATTAAAGGTCTAATATGGATGGTAGGAATTGGATATTTTTTTTATTTGGATGGATACTTGATGTTATAAAAGACCTCTCAATCTAGATCAAGTTTTGTAACCGTTTTGCAATGTCTTAGAGAATAAGATTTATATTCTAAGATATCAAAATGTTATTTTAAAAAGTGATATAATGTATAGGGGATATGATATAAAAAAGAGGAATATTAGTTGAGTCATCAAATATTGAGGTCAACTTAATCTATATAGCACCTACCACTATTTTAGAAGTTAGAATTTTTATGGGATTGAAAAGATACTATCAACAATTATTTTTAGATTTTTTTAGAATAACTAATCCTATCACATCTCTAGAGAGAAAAGAGAAGAAAATTATTTAGACATATAAGTGTGAGGTAATATTTCAAGGACTAAAATGTTTGTTGACTAGTGCACCTATTATTGTCTATACCATATCTAAATAAGTACTTTGTAGTGTGCATGGATGCTTCCAACTAAGGATTAGGGATGTCTTATTGTAGGATGAACATTTCATTGTGTATTAATCATGAAAAATTTATTATGAAGTGAATTACCCTACACATGATATATAGCTAGTTGCAATTGTTTATGCTTTAAAAATATGGAGGTGTTGTTTGCAAGGAAATATATTTAAAACGAAGTTGGATCATCAAAGTTTAAGATTTATTTTCTCTCAACTAGATCTAAATCCCAATAACATAGATGTATGACATTTATCTTTGAATATGATTTTGATCTCTTATATTAAGAGCAAAGAGAAAAAGGTTACAAATACATTGAGTAGGAGAAGACACATTCGTTCTTCAACAGTGATAACTTTATAATTTAAAATCAACTCAAGCATAATATTTAGGGAGATCCATTCTATTATGAAGTTATAGTTTAATATTTCTGGTTAATTAAATAAAAATAAATTTATAGGCTATTCCTTTGATTAAGATGGATTGATCAGATTTAAAGTTTTTTTATATGTATCACTAAAAAATAAGTTGAGAAATCTTGTACTCAATGAAGCTTGTAAGGTACCATATGTAGCCTATCTAGGGTGTAAAATATGTATGCGCATATGAGAAAGTAGTTTTTCTAGCCAAGGATGAAGAGAAATGTTGTAGAGTTCATTGCAGGGTGTGAGTATGTAAAGGTAGAACATCAACATCTTGCACTCTTCTTATATCCCTATGAAATATTTGGATGAAAATGGGATATGGCATCCATGGAATTTATTTTTAGTATTACCATTAACTCAACAAAAGCATGGGTCTATTTTGGTGGTCATAGAAATTTTGGCCAATGTTTCACATTTCTTACCAACAAAAAATACATTGGAATCTAAAGATGTGGCTTAAATTTTTGTTAAATAAATCCTTAAGTTTCATGGAGTATCCAAAAATATTATAGTAAACAAATATTCCTCATCCACATCATGCTTTTTAAAAGATATTTTAAAAATGAAGTGACTGCTCAACTAAAATTTAGTACATTATTATTAGTAATGATCCTAAAAATGTGTTTGGGTGCTATATTTCAAAATGATCACCTTAAAATATGATCATAATTGGATAGGTATCAAGATGGTATTTTTGGCACCCTAGAAAATTTCCTAGTCGAGTGATTTATTCAAGTGTTGTCTATTTTTCTCCTAGAGTCTTGATTCACTAAAACTAATGACTTTTTTTTTACAACCCTCTAAGTAGGCCTTACAATATTTGTTACTGACAAGGATGCTATCTAACTTTGTTGCTCACTATTTTTGATAACTAAATTTATAGACTCCATTACTAATAATTTTCCTAGCTATAGTTATTCCCATCTATAATTTTCAATTGAATCTATCTTAACTATTATCAACTTTGGCCTTAGCTGAAATGATACCCTACTATTACTTTCACCATAAATCCTTTCGTCTATTTTGGTTCAGTTAATTTTATAATAGTGTAGTCTCTTCAATATGCTCAATTTTTATGGTTGGATATTTGGAATTTAGGATAAATATTTAATAGAAATAGGGTACTCTAGGCCAAGGTGTATGCACTGTCCATAGCCCCCTATTATACCACAATTATGAACAAAAGTGCTTGGACCAATATTTTAGACCACTACTCAAAAAGGATTTCGTGCATAACCTTGAGCACACTACCCATATCTATAACAATCCAAGAGAGAGATCTTCTTGAATGTTGTGCTTGGTGTACTACAAATAGATACATGATCAAAAAATTTCCTAGGCCAAATGTTTCTCCTAATTCTAAGGGGTCTCTTGATATACCCAAAGATATATGGGAGCTCAATTCCATATACAGGTATTCTTTAAGGCATGTGTATTGGATCATGATTGCCCCACTTGACTAGATACTTTATGGGCAATCTAGTTTAGCCAATAATAATAACTACTCCATGTTATTTTAAGACTCCCAACATAGGGTTTATAACCTATTAAATTAAAATAGGAAAAAAAAGGGTTTGATTTTATTTTTAATAATATAGTAAGAAGAAAAATAAAAACATAGAAAATGTATACCTAATAGTTGAAATTGTAGGATAGGAGCTATTGTAGTCATAGTAGAACACAACCCTTGAAAGAGCTCTTATACCACTTGTTAGGAACCTTAAATCACAATATAGAATCATTGGCCTCTTCGAGGGGGCAACCTCCTAAACAAAAAAATTATTTAATATGCAAAAAGATACACCTATGCTTCATATCCCTCACATTTTTAAAGACTCTTCATAACCCTAACTGTGACCACCAAAATGGCCTCACACATATGCTTCATATCGCGTAGAATGAAGTAAGAGAAACAAATTAAATGCATGCAAAATTGACAACAAATGAGAAGAAGGAAAAAATACTTTTATTTTGTTATGAAGAAGGCAATTCCATTTACAATTGTGTCCCTCTTAGGGATACCATTTTGATACTCTTATTACAATAGGAAAAGCAATGTTTCCTCTCAAGGGTAAATGTGAGTTTTAGGCCCTTCGGGGACATGAACTTCTCTAGGGTGGAGTTGACCCTCTTCTCCGCATTGAGGGAGGAATTGGATGGTTGAGTCTCCTTCAAATCTACTTCCTATGGTCAATAAACAACATAAAAGCATTAATAGCATAGGCAACCTCTCATGATGAGGCCCTTTAAAGAATATAAACATAAATATGCCATAACACTAATAAAATCAAGAAATCGAATAAAGCATGTTAACCCTATGCAATACTTGAAAAGATTAATTGAAACATATAACTGGAAAGTACAACTATCTATCTAATGGATTGATTGCATGAAATGAAGCATGATAACATGAAAATGAGCTAGTTATGTCTTATTTGCCATAATGAAATAAACTTGGTAAAATCCCTAATTCTATCAGTTAGAGTCTGTAAAATGCTAAATGAACCACTAAGATGCTTAATCTAACCTAGTGAAATACACTGCAAAAATAACAAATAAGGAGATCTTTCACCGATTGAAAACAGTGACTCAAATGAGTGGTCTACACTGTACACCATGGTTGTCAGCCACGGTGGGCAACAAAGTAGTTTTGCCCTCCAAATCATAGGTTGTGGGCTTGATATTCCTTGTCAAATTGATGGTCAAGGGTCACCTTGATGTCCTCTGACTGGTTTTGTGATTGAATTACAGAGTTGGGCCTCTGTTTGCCCAAATTTACGTTTCTTGGCATTCTAACTCATTAGGGCATCCATGACATAACTTGACATGATGCTTTATGAATTGTCAAAATGAATGGCAACAAAACTCTCTCAATACACTTAGGTGAGTCTACAATTCGATAGGGCTTCACTGATTTAATCTCAAATGCACTCTCCTCTCTTTTTGCCCTAATTCTGAGGGGTAATTATAGTTTACCAAGGGCTAGGGGTGGCTTCATGAAGAAACCAAGATCAAGAAGAGGTGGTTGGGACAGTTGGATTGGAAGCCTCTAGAATATTTCATTTTTTTTGTTTTTTATAGCGAAAACCCCTTGCGGAGCCACCTTGGTCTGAGAGACCACGAATAAGGGTTCTACATCGTCAAAGTCACCCGGGGGTCGCACCCGACCCTGCCCGCACCAACATTATCAATTGGATTTTCGATACCCAATTTAGCTTTTTTTTAGGGTGGAGATTTGAACCTGGGACCTCCCTTGGAGGATTGCCCTCTCCTCTCCAACTCACCTACAACACCTGGGTAGAATATTTTGTTCTTCAACTACCTTCTTCTAGAACAAATGGTTGTTCAAACCAATTTGGCTCGGATGAAGGACAACTGAACTTCAGTTCTAGACTGCGGGTGACAGCTACGGTCTAGACTGTAAACCATGGGTTTCAGTAGCAGTTCATACTATAGACCGCAAGTTTCAATAACAGTTTGAGCTGATTAGGCCAATGAGCCTAAATTGAGTGGTTAAAATCACTGCTCTAGCTTGGAGTCTGTCCAAGCTCTTCCATATGGTCTTGTAGCATGTCCCATATGAATAGTCACCATCGAAATGACACGTTTTAGGTGTCTATAGATGCCTCTTTTGTGATGCATTGTGAGATAGAACAATGCATGAGCAAAAATACACCACCTAAAATGATGTCGAAGGTTGCATGATGATCATTAGTCTGATCAACATCAGATGCCCTAGGTCCTATAAAAAGAATCACATCCTAGAATCATTGCTTTCAACTCGATGAAAGGCTTAAAGTTGAAAGATTTTGCACTCGACATTAGGCATTCGGGTATATTTGGTGCTACAATAGGAGTTAGATCTATATAACCAAAAGGAGGAGAGCTACAAACAAACTGCCATATATGTTATTTACCCCAAAAAAAGGGGTAAGCTTATGATAGTTGTTGACAATGATTCGTAAGGATAAACACAATTTGACAATATCAAGGGATCTTCTGTTGATTTTGATTATGATTTGAAAGTATGACTACCCCCTCAAGTGACGAGTTGATGAGGGTAATGAAAATGAATGAAGCGACGTGTCGCCTGACCACAATGAATGATTTGAACAAACTTAGAATTTAGCATTTAATTACTTGGCAAGGCCTAGTTCAGCTTATGATTGCAACTGTTAATAGTAATTGCCTATTTCTATCCCATGGAGCAGTCAGTATGCAATAGCCTTCTTAGGGAATCAATATGACATAATTCTAATTAGATTTATGTTAAATCAATTTATCGATGATTTTTTGAAAATATGTCATAGTAAAAATGACATGAAACGCCTCGTTCCTATGGAGAGGTCCAACCTCGAAGGCTTTCTTCGGGATTGAAAAGAAACATATCAAATCCATGATGACAATTATGCCCCAAATGTCCTTATGGTTATTTACTCATATTTTCAGATTGCATGGAGCATCAGTCATTGCAATCGTCGAGTGTCTAGGGTAAATAACTGAATACGAGGTGCATTTGGCTTTTGACTTGTTCAATACTTTTTTTTTTCAATTTTTGAGTTTTTAATTGATCTTGGTGCTTGAAAATCACCAAATTTGCTAAATTTATTGCTCTGATTGAGATTTTGATCCGTTAGAAATCATTAATTTGTCATTTAAAACCTTCCTATAGTGGGATTTTGGTGCATTTAATGCCATTTGTGAACTGCGTGCACAGGCAACGGTTGGAAATATCAAATTTGGGAACCACAGCTCAGAACCACAGTCGAAAAACCCTAATTACAGGACTACAATTGTTAGTTGCGGTCTGGTAAAATTAATAAAAGTATATAAAGTTTTTCCATTTGAAAATTTCATTATTATTCCCTGAAAGCAATTGCAACTAGAGAGCTTTAAGAGGTGAGGAAGCAATATTTGACATGAAATGCTACTGAAATAACTACCTACGACCTCCCACACATCCCGATGGTAGACCCTACGCAGCCTTCATCCAGTAGAGGTATTGGTGCGGGAAAGGTAACTCGAAATGGAGTCCTTGCACTCCTTACCAACTTTAAAAAAAATGAACCACATTAAGTAATGGGTAAAATTAACTTCACTAAACTACTGGTAATGAATCTCACATTAGTTTAGGCTAGATTAGGACTTTTTAATTTTTGGGTGCCAAGCTAGGAAGTGACCCTAAAAGGGTGATGTTCCTAGACTGCAGCTAGCAGATGCGGCTCCCAATTGTTAGATTGGGAACCACGACTATTTGCTACGGTGGGATTCAAATCCCAATGGTCAAATTTTGACCATCACGTGGACCGCAAATTTGACCCATGATTCCAAAACTTTTGAAAAAAAATTCAAATTTTATTTGATTTTTTTTTATTTTTTACTGGCAATTAATGCCATTTATTGCACTTTTGAGATGCATTTTTTATTTTGATTTGGAATTTTTGATCACTTTTTGCATGTTTTTGTATTTTTAGCAATTTTTTAGATTTGTTTGACATTTTTAGGTCAATTTTTAGCTGTTTTTAGTTATTTTTAGTCACTTTTTTTTATGCATTGCTTCTTTTCATACCTTGATATTTAGAGCCAAGGAGACAAATCTCCTTCATACTCTCTGTAGATAGCTCACTGGACAGGAGTGGGAGAGGTTCGAATCAGTTGGCTTTAGATATGTGCTTGATCTACCCATGATTAGGTTAGACCAGGCATACATGACTGCGTTGGCCCAATGTTGGGAAGCACAGACCAACATATTTTACCTAACCATAGGTGAAATGACTATGACACTAGAGGATGTTTATCGGATCTTTAGGATCTCGATCGATAGGTAGCCCATCACCTCAACTCCATTCAATAGTAGAGGAGCTATTTTTGATGCCATATTCAGTAGGCATAGCCAGGATGCTTAGAATAGGATTGATCATGGAGGCATCCATCAGATATTAGCATGAGAAGGGCATCTTCTTAGTTTGAGATGTCGTCTTCTTAGTTTGAGAGGTTGTATTCATGCACTTAGTTATTTATATCATGCTTACAGACTCATAAAGTGCAAGGATCCCTTGGAACCTCCTCGCCATCATCAAGAGAGTTACTCAGAGTTCTACATAGCGGTATTTGATCCTAGTATGGGGAGCACACTACTAGCTCAGCTTTATCAGGAGTTGTTTTAGATTACCTATAGGAGTCGGGTCAGCATTAGCTACAGTCTACTACTTTATATCTAGGGTTGGTAGCACATTCGAATCAAGAGACCCATAAACCTACCACTTAGGATTACTTTTGTTCCTACCACACACCAGTGCTATGCGGTATGCTGGCCTCATGAGGAGGGGTTCCAAAGTAGGTCTCATTATAGGGACCTAGACCATTATATTTCTAGATTTGTACAGCTCTAGGTGGATGACATAGAGTGGCACCCATACATGGATTGACCCATGTGGTAGGAGGCTGATGAGCAACTACGCCAAGCGAGGAGGGACTAGTGGTTACTCGATCGCAAGGATGTGATTTGTGAGTACCAATACTTCTCATGTGTCCTACACAATTTTGGGATTGTTCAGGATATTTTAGTTCTTCCTATTACCTATAGATGCTTAGTAATGGAGAAATATTTACCATGGGTCCAGTCGACATGACTAGGGGATGAGGATGATCACTTATAGTAGTAAGGCATGGACAAGGTTGGCACCACTGCAAAGTATGACACTTTGTGGTCACTTCTATAGTGGAAAGAAGAGGAGCCCCTTGGCTATATAGATGACAGAGCAGAGGTTGATCCAAATGGGTGTAGGGTGCGCCAGTGTATCGAGGGTGGATGGGGTTTAGAGGTCGTCATAGAGGAGGCTCCTTAGGTTGAGGCAAAGGAGGACATAGCTGAGGAGGGTGAGGGGCCTCCTGACAGTGAGATTGGATAGTTGAGAGCCCATATTACCGACCTATAAAGCCATGTTGGGATATTGTAGACTTATATTTTATAGTGGGATACATCTATCACCACTATATAGGTGAAGCTAGCACAAGGTGAGAGGTAGTGGCAAGGATATGAGAAGAAGAGGATAACTCTTTAGGCATAGGCTATCATTGCAGACATTCAGATCATGTAGTTCACTAGCCAGCAGGATGTGGCACAAACATAGTTAAGTGCCATGACTACTAATAGGTACCTACTGAGGGCAGTGATGGGGTCCCCTCAGCTACATAGGCTATCATACCACCTTCAATAGCACCATATTCTTTACTTCCAGTAGGTCATGACCCCATGGCAGAGATCAGGAGGTTTAGTTCCCTCGTGGAGGAGGGTAACGAGTGATATACAACACATGAAACTCGCATCTCCAATCTGGAGGGCCACATCAGACTGATAGGTGGGGAGGTACCAGAGGATACCCACACTGTAGGGACCCAGTGGACAAGGACCAGGACCAAGGAGATAGGACAGTCTTCTGCCATCTCTAGCCATAGGACACATAGGACTGAGATGACTCACAGGTCCTTGAGTATTCATGGTACTAGCTCATAGAGGACTCACAAGGATAATAGAGGTGACATAGGTGCCTCATATACTGGGGGTGCAGGCCCTGTTTAGTATAGATTGTAGAGATACTTTGTTGTACTATTTTTGAGTGTAAGATCGAGGACCTACATAGCCGTAGCCTACAGGCATTTTGATATACCCTTGATGTACTTTTTTTTGGACACACACACACACACACACACATACACACACACATACATATATATATATATATATATATATATGAGATTGATCATTTTGGCTCATTATGTGTACTTTTTTATTTTTGATTTTATGTTTATGTTATGCACATGGATGCACATGTTCATATTGATGTTATGCTTATATGATGTGATGTATGGATGACATGCACTAGATAGCTATTTAATTTATGATGATGATGATATGTAGTGATCTAGATGCTTAGATGTGCTATTTATGATGGATGCATATGGATGCAATATTTACTTTTAAACACATATTTAATTTTGTTGTATTGTATGCTTTTAATTTATGATGATGTCACGATATGTTGGTGTAATGTATGTAATGCATTATTTACACGATAGTAATCTAATGTAAATGAACTTGTATGTTTTAATCACTTAAGATATAAGGAAAGAATGTGATACATGTTTAACAATCTAATGGATGACACCATAGAATGTGTAAAAATCATGAATGTAATTGAAAATCCTCATTACAAGAATTTAATCAATTAATCACCCATATATGAAATGCAATGATATGAAGTAGTATGATGCGAATCATATAATATGGATTTCTATATTCCTTTTAAAATTTGAAATTTATGCACAATATAGTCAATGGTTGTCTAAATATCATTTCTGATATCCATCCGATGTCTATCCTATATCTTGAAAACTTTATGCTCAATGTAATGATGTATCACGGATTCGATACTTTGCAATTTTATGATTGAATAACTTTTAGTTTGATGGTTTGTGATCTTTGGTATTTGTTTCTATTGAGAGAAATTTTTTAGGTTTTTCATGAGACTCAAACACCCTAGTTGACTTATCAAAAGTTGTATACTGACCAAACTAGTCTTCTACAATGTAAGACTTTCGCTAGGATAGGCCCTAACTGTTCATTATCCCTGTGTGTGCAAATGAGTATATTAATATAAAGCAAAAGCATACCCCGATGTCAGGCAGGATTATTTCAGCCCATTGCTAAGATAAGGGGTCTGCATATGTTTATCCAATCCTAGGTTTAGATTTTAGTTGGACTAGGCCACTAGGTGATATAGGACACCTGAAGCTAGCTCTTCCACATTCAAACATTGGTCTACAAAAAAGCAAAGTACTAATGCATCAGACATATCGTCATGCATAAGGTATAGTAGTGCTGGCAATTCTAGGGATTCAAGATTGCTCCCTTATTTTCTTTAATTTTTCAGGATACTTGTTCATATAAAGTGATAAAAATCACTATTTATTTTCATACTTTAGTGACAATAATCACTATTTATTTTGTACTTTCCTTTCTTTTACTTTCTTTCTCTTTTCTTGAGAAAGGGATTTAATACTGATTTAAGTTTTTTTGTATAACTTTATCTTCATTTGACTTGAATTTTTAGAATTGACATTTGATAATTTTTTTCATAAACTTCCTTTTGGGGATTTTACTTTGGGAAAATATTTTTGGAATAACGATCTTATGATATCAATATGGGATATCAATCTGGGATTTCAATCTATGATATCGATATAAGGTATCAATCTGGAGGATTGATATGGGATATCACTTTGGGATATTGCTCATTTTAACGTAGGCAAGGAATTTTGGATAAGGAACGAACTTGTCCTTTTGCCAATTGCCAATATTTCCTATACCGTCTACACAGGGGGATAAGCAAGAATAAATCTTTTCACCTTAGGATACCTGGTCCTACTTCATGGCTTTCATATTCCCCTAGTCCTTATTAGGATTGTTTAATTTATTGATTAGTGATAAGATTATGATATGCTAAGGGCTATACTAACTAGACCTCAGTTGCAAAAGTAAAGTAAGCTTTCTATCAACTCTTGAGAAGACCTCTAGGTATGGTTGAATGACCAGAAAACCCTAGTATATTCTTCATAGAAACAAAATGGGTTGTTTTGAAAGACACAATTACTCACATGAATGATGGATTGTGATAAATGCAAAGGTGCATGATTGAAACACAAACGTGACATCATTTGTAAGACTAACAAACACAATCCATTCTACTACGAAATGCAATAGATGAAGAATTCCTACATGCAATGCAATGATGAAATGCATGTGGGACATGAAATGCAATGATGCAAATGTTTTTGGATTTTATGCTTTACCAAATCTTTTTTTTTTTTTTTTTATGGATTTTGAGCCTTTTATATTTGACCAAACAACAAATACATGCCTTTGGAACCTTTAAATTGATCAATCGATTTTCTAGAAAACCCCTGGGTCTTTTGGGTTGACCAAATGGAATATGGGAACCTTTGGAGATTTTATGGATTACCAAGCAATTATTAAGAACCCTTGGGACCTTTGGGTTGAGCAAGCGATTTTCCAGAAAACCCCTGGGGCTTTTGGGTTGAAGTCCCTTATGATTTGAATTTATGTGGTTAAAACATGAAGAACTTGAATCCCAAATTGAGGGATGGTGGAAGAAAACCTTTATAGGACTAAAGATGGTGCAGATAGCTTGCAAGATCCATTACATAAAAAAAAAACTTAAGCTTTTGAACAAATTATTTTTCAGTCACAACTTCAATCAAAAATTGTATCAAACGGTATCTAAAGGAATTTGAATAGTCTACTAGGAATGGTATATTTACAGATCAATTAAGATCAAAGGAAAAAAAATTATTATCAAAGCTTCATAACCTCTTAGCTCGAGAGGAAACATTTTGGAAGAAAAATTTAATAATATATTGGCTTAACGAATTGATCATGACATAAAATTATTTCATGTATCCACCCTACATCATAGAAGTTTCAATAATATCGAATAAATATTAAGGAATGATGGGATGGTGGTTATTAAGCAAGAAGGTATCATATTGAAAGGAGTTAAGTATTTTGAAGATTTACGTAGAACCACTAGTGAGGAAGATGTTGAAGCAAGCCAACAAATCTTGCAAAATATCTCTAGATTAGTCTTATATTAGTTGATTGGTTATTTGTTGGAGCCCTTCTCAATTGATGAAATTTAAAAAGCTACCTTTGGCTTAGGTAAGGAAAAAGTACCTCGATCAGATGGATTTTCAATAGATTTTTTCAAAAACATTTGGCATATGGTAGGATAGGATGTGACTCAAGCCTTAGAAGAAGCTCAAGAATCTTGTTATATCCCCAAATATGTAAATTCAACCTTCCTAGCCCTGATTCCCAAGGCTATTGGTGTAAGGGAACTCAAGATGTTTAGACCTATAAGTCTTTGCAATACATTATATAAAATCTTGACTAAAACGATGGAAAATATACTAAAGGCTATTATGCCCTTCATTATTGAGATACAGTATGATGGATTTGTGAGGAGGCATCAAATTTTATATGGGATCATCACAATTCATGAAGTCATTCACTTGATAGAAAAATGTAATAAGCCTGAAATGTTGCTCAAACTTGACATGAAAAAGGCTTATGATCACATCTCATGGAAGTTCCTTTGTAAAGTTATGGAGAAATTTGGATTTTGTGAAAAATGGATAAGCTTAATCCAAAAGTGCATTTCAACTCTAATTTTTTTTTATTTCTTGTCAATAGAGCTCCTATAGGTTACTTCAAAAGCATGGATGACTTAAGGTAGGGAGATCCTATCTCACTTTACCTTCATCATTCTTGTTGAAGCCCTAGGGATAGGACTATCAATTGTAGTAGCTAATGGAACTTTTGAAGGTTTTAGCTAGTCTCAATAGTGGATGGTGTTTCCTATCAAAAATTTGTTAATGATACAATAATTTTTCAAGGTCCTCTATGCCACTGGTAAAATAAATCAACCTAATATTAGATAGATATAATAATGTAGTTGATTAGAAGGTAAACTTCTCTAAGAGTATGCTTTTCTTTCTCAACACTCCCTTTGTTCGATAGCAAAGAATTTTCTAAACTTTTGGTTCTAAAACTTAGAACTTCCTAGCAACATACCTAGGGATACCACTTCTTAATGGGCATAAGAAGAGTATTTAGAGCTCAATTATTGAAAGGTTTACCAAAATTTTCTTAGGGTGGAAGGGTAGTCTTCTTAGTCAACCTTGGAAAGCTCAACTGGTGAAGGCTACCTTACAAAGTATTCCTATCTATTTTATGTTTGTTTTTAGTTTGTTGAAGAGTTCTAGATGCAAGATTGAATCTATTCAAAAAACTTTTCTATGGTCCATAGTAGAATAAAATAGAATACTAGTACTTTTTGCATGGGATATAGTCTATTCAAAATGAGAATTTAGAGGCCTTGTTTTTAGGAAAGTTAAAAGGATGAATGAGGTACTCATAAAGAAAATGAGATAGAAACTTCTCAAAAATGACCACTTAAGTTGGGTAAAGATCCTAAAAGTCAAATATTTGTAGGTGGAGAATTCATCTTTACTCTAAAAATTTACCTATTGGGTCATCCTTTTGGAACAATCTTACTAAGTATAGAAATTACCTAGCAAAGGGGATCCAGTGGCGTATAGGGGATGGTAAAAAAATCAAATTTTAAGAATATCTGAATAAAATATATACCCTTAAAGGAGGACTAAGAATTTTTAGTTTTGGAACAAGACCTAATTTAGTGTCTTGGTACACAAGTGTAAGGTTACGTAAGTTTCTTTGAAGATGGAAGAAGTTGGAAAGAGTTGCATAGATAGATGGATCCAGTAAAGGAGCAAGCACTAAAAAAATTAAAGAATTTAATGGCTGCTACCCCTCTCACTAATTCTAGAACCATGGACACCTTTATTTGGAGTAAGCACAAGAACAAGGTACCAATTATTGGAGGAAGAAGGTTTAGGTTGGTTACTAGTGGAAAATTTTTGGATCAAGAAGTTGATACCAAAAATTACAATCTTCACTTGGCTAGCCACTAAAAATAGAATTCTTACCATTGATAATCTTTAAAAGAGACTTCCAGGTTGTTAACATGTGTGCTTTATGTGAGGGTGACAATGAAGTTGTGTGCAAATTGTTCCTGGAATGTACATTTTTAGATGTATTTTGTAGGAACTTCTAGAGAAGTTTCAAGTAGCTTGAGTGTTTCCCAATTGTATGGTGGACCTTGTGCTGCAATGGGGGTCTCCATTTTCTAGTAAAATATTGAGCATGTTGTGAATATTGTACCTTCATCACTACCTATGGGGTATTTTTAAGGAAAGAATTCAATGAATATTTAAGGATAGAAAGAGAGAGCATGTGGTAGAAGTGAACAAAATGAGGCAATAGCAGTGGAAAACCTAGGAGTAGCTAACCTGAATAGAGTCAAGGAGAAGGATAAAGAAAGATCACAACCTTAATATGGGTACTGTAACCCCTTGTTAATTATGTTCTAAACCCAAAAAATTAATTAAGGTAGCAAGTGAGATGAGAGCCCCCTTCGGAAGGATGATTGAAGATCATTTTTGATGAGGCTTCAAAAGACAACCTAGGTAAAGCTAGAGCGAGTGGTGTCTTGAGAGATGCTTCAGGGTGAGTACTCTTAGCTTATTCTAAACCCTTGGGCATCCAATCAAATAATTTTGCAAATGCCAAAGAAATGCTTTTTGAAATTCAATGGAGAGAGATGTTGAGTGGTAGAAATATCATTATTGAAGGGGATTCCCTAAATGTAATAAAGAGAATAAAAGGGGAACATAAGGCTAGTTGGTCGATTGAAGACATAATTGAAAGTTGTCAAATAAAAATTAGAACTCTAGACAATTATCATATCCAACATGTTTTAGGAAAAATAAAATCATGAACATGATGGCTAATATGGGAGTGTCTAAAGAAAAGAATTTATGTTGGCTTAAAAATTCTTGAATCATATTATAGATTTGGTAGACCAGGGAAAACCTGTGGGAAATGTCCATTTTTGTCAATATTTGATGATAAATATGGAAGACTGAGAATGCAAGAGGAGATAATGAACAGTTATCTAGACTAACAAACATGGGCTGGTGACAAGGTTAGAGTACCATGGAGTGAGCATTAAATATAAGTTGAAGTCTACATAAGCATGGTGTTTGGTAAAATGGTTGGAGTAGCATCCTTGGAGGTGAAGTATGGAGATGAAGGAAACACGAACCTAAAGCTAGGTAGTGGTGGTAAGCTCTAAATGAAGTGGTCCCTGTTTGCTTACTTAGAAATGATTATGTGTAGTGTTTTGTCTTAATTCAAGTAATGTGTGTTTAATTATTGTTTTGGCGTTCTATATGTAGATGTGTGCCAATTTATTTTGGTAATTCCTTATACATTATGCTATGATGTTTTGTGAAGGGTTGATGTCCTAATCTCCTTCTAACCATTAATCAAGACAAAAATAAGATTGTACCTTATGACGATAAGTGATGATGGTGGATGAGTAAGCACGAGGTTAGTAGGTGATTATTAAGGAGGATGGTGTGGGTAGAGGAGGCCAAATAAGCTTCTACCTTCACATGGTTCCTAGATAGTAGAGAATAAGTTATTCTTGAAACAAAGAGAAGGTAAACTTTGAATTTCAAAGTGAAATATTGCTTTGAAATTTTATAATATTTTATTTATAGTGGGAAAGTTTTTTAATGTTATTAATTAGAATATTTCATGGAATTTCAATGTTATTTTAATTATTAAAAATTTATTTTAATAAATTTATTATTATAATTAGTGTAAATTTGATGGTATGACATTGCGAGTAGTATGATTTATTGTTTGGATATAAATTTCTTAAAGTATATAAATATAATATTATTGCTAGAGTATTGCTTTATTCAAAAATAAAGCATAAATAAATATATAAAATGAATTTATTTTTGAATTATGAGCAACCAATATATGCCTAGTTGCCATAAATATGTTATTCATTTTTTTGGTACATAGGTGAACTGGTTACAATCACAATTTGTAGTAACTGCCAAGGCAAGGTTCCAACCATCAGCGACTGTATCCAAAAAACCTATCTGTCTTGATTTAATGGTAACTTGACGTGATATGAGGACCATCGGACACATAGAGGTCATACATCATCGTCAGTCTGGGTAAACATGTGGCAGGATATGGGGACCATCGGATATGCAGGGAATGGACCGTCGTCACCAGGCGAACGTAACATGCAGAGGATTTGGATCAGACTACTGGCTATGCATGGGCATGCCCGTGAGATTAAACATATTAAACATGTAAATTTATTTAATAATTTTTTAGTCTTTTAATTTTATTTATTTATTTTTATTTTTATTTTAAGTTTTATGTTTTTTAGTTTTATCATTTCAATATAGTTTTTTTTGTTGTTGGAAACACGCCCCTTACAGGAAACGAAACCTTGGAATTAGATTCCGTGTCTAGGGGTTCTCTTCCATCAAAGTAACCCGAGAGTGAGTCTACATTTCAATATAGTTTTGATGTTCTAAATATTTTATGACATTTTTAACTATTAGTATGGTTTTTTTTCCCTCTAAACTTTGTAAAATATATTTGAAATATTATTTTTAAAATTTTGAAATGCTTAAATTAGACATTGTAGGATATTTTTTGTCTAACTATTATTATTAAAAATGTTAAATTATTTTATATTAGGAAAATCAAATTTCAAAATAGATGTTTTATTTTTTAATTGTATTTGCTTTAATTATTTTGGAGAAAAGACAAACCCAATTTCAAAAGGAAAGAAGAGTTCTAATCAGATGCAAATATCATCTAGTTAATGTGTTGTACAAAATACAATGAATAGTGTAAAGAAAAACTAAATATTCTAATTTGTCTACATAATTTAGAGTTTCAAAAGAAGTTTATAAAATATTCATATGTTGTTTTTATTGTGAATAAGAAAAAAATTATATTTTAATTTTAGTTATAGAGAAAAGGAATCTTTTCAAAAAACCATTATTATTTTTATGTAATACAAATATTGCATATTTTTTATTTAGTTATAAAGGAAATTTTTTTCCAAAAGAATAAACTATTACGGGAAGTAGATCACTCTTGTCCACTTGAGGGTCATATACAAGCACTAGGAACTCAAAAATGGTTATGCCTTATACTAATAAAAATATTGGGTCATCCTTATAAGTCAAACCATCTCTCTCTCTAATCCTTATAAGTCAAACCATATCTCTCTCTCTCTCTATATATATATATATATATATATATATATATATATGAATGAGGTATTACAATTTTACATGATACTTGTGCATTTCTTGCACATTCATACTTACATAAATAAAAATACTATTCACACTCTAAACTATGATTCAATCCTAGTAATATATTTACAATTGTACCATGAAGGTATCAAGGGGTATATTAGCATGTACCAAATAATGTAAAGTAGTCCAACAATGAGAACAACCCCTTGAATAGAACATGGTTGTCTCTTGTAATGTGTGTAAGAAATTTGGGCACTAGGGTTCCACTTGACCCATGCAAAAAAAGCAGACCTTACCCAAATAGAAGAGGGTTTGAAAGTAGCAAATAGACAAAAATATTGGACAAGAGAAATACCAGATATAAGTACAAGTAGAAAAGGAATTTCTATGTAGGGTCAAAAAGACGATCTTAAAATGTAGTCCCAAATAGATGTCTTGACTACAAATGAGATAGGTAAATAAAAACAACCATCCTTATTTGGTAGAGATAAATAACGTTACAAATGTCAATCCATTTGCATGTCTAGAGGTGATTTTAGAATCTATAAAAAAAAAGAAACAAATAAAATAGTCAAATGAACTTCCCTAGGAAAAATCTTAACCCCTCAAAAAGGAGAAATGGATCTATCAATACCTTTATCTGTATTATTGGCCTCCAAGAATATATCAAATAGAAGCCAACATAAGTGGAGAATATATGTAGGTTCAGAGCGTAAACCACCAGGAAGACCTTCTAATTTTGAAATTAGGGAAGATGAAACTGTAAGAGAAATTTTAAATGGTACTCAAACTATCTTGAATTTAGGGAGGAAGAAGTCCCTTATAAAATCTAAAATATGAAATCTCTTTTCTATAACATAATGGATCTTAATGCCCCTTCAAAACATAGGGTAGTGTACACTTTAATAAGAGATCCAAATCTAGATATGATTGCGCTTCAAGAAACTAAATTAGACTATGAGAAAGCTAAAAAAGTAGGAAGAGTGATTTGGAAAGAGGTTGACTTAGTCCACAATTGGGCGGAAGGGTCTGTTGGAGGTTTGTTGTATCTTTGGAACAAGAATAAAATTGAAGGGATAGTAAATTTTAAAACACATTGATATATTGCTATTTTCTTTCATAATGTAGACTCCAAACAAAATTGGATCATAACGAATGTCTATGCCCATAATTTAGTATATGGCCATTGATAACTTTGGAAGGATATAATGCCCTTAAGAACCTCCTTTACAATAATTCCTTGGGTGTTGGTTGGAGATTTTAACTCTCCATTAAACCCCTCAGATAAACAAGGAGGTAGCCTAATTTTTTTTGAATGAATAAATGAGTTTAAGGAATTTTTATATGAGAATCAATTAATGGATGTGGAGTTAAGAAGAATGTGTTATACATGGAGCAATATACGGTTAGGATAAAATATTATTCAAGTAATATTGGACAATTTTTTTATTTCCTAGGAAGGCCTACCTATTTTTGGAGACTCAAACCTCACTAACTAACCAAAAATTAGGCTAGATCATAATCCTTTGTTGTGGAAATGGGAGAAATGGGGAAAGAAATACAAAAGTCCCTTTTGATTTGAATTAATGTGGTTAAAACATGAAGACCTTGAATACAAAATTAAGAAATAGTGGAAGAAAATATTTCTAAGACCAAATATGGCATAGATAGCTTACAAGCTCCATTACATCAAACAAAAAATTAAGCTTTAGAACAAATCATATTTTGATCACATCTTCAATAAAAAAATAGTATCAAACAACATCTAAAGGAAATTGAATAGTCCACTAGGGATGGTACCTTTACAGATCAATTAAGATCAAAGGAAAATTAATTATTATCAAAGCTTCATAACCTCTTAGCTCAAGAGGAAACCTTTTGGAAGAAAAATTCAAGAATCTAGTGGCTTAACAAATTGATAACACCACAAAATTATTTCATGTATCCACCCTACATCATATAAGTTTCAATAAGATCAAATAAATCTTAAGGAATGATGGGATGGTGGTTATTAAGCAAGAAGATATCAGATTGGAAGCAATTAAGTATTTTGAAGATTTTTCTAGAACTGCTAGTGAGAAAGATGTTGAACCAAGCCAAAAACTCTTGCAAAATAAATCTAGAATAGTCTTATATTAGTTGATTGGTTATTTTTTGGAGCCCTTCTTAGTTGATAAAATTTAAAAAGCTACCTTTGGCTCAGTTGATTTTCAATAGCTTATTTCAAAAATATTTGGCATATTGTAGGATAGGATGTGATTCAAGCCATAAAAGAAGCTCAATAATCCTGTTATATCCCCAAATATGTAAATTCAACCTTCCTATCCTCGATTCCCAAGGCTATTGGTGTAAGGGAACTCAAGATATTTAGACCTATAAATCTTTGTAATATATTATATCAAATCTTGACTAAAATGATGGAAAATATACTATAGGCTATTATGCCCTTCATTAGTGAGATACATCATGATAGATTACAGAGGAGACATCAAATTTTAGATGGGATTATTACAATTCATGAAGTCATTCACTTGATGGAAAAAATTAAGAAGCCTGAAATATTGCTCAAACTTGACATGAACAAGGCTTATGATCGCATCTCATGGTAGTTCCTTCGTAAAGTTATGAAGAAATTTAGCTTTCATGAAAAATGAATAAGCTTAATCCAAAAGTGCATTTCAACCCTACTATTTTTATTTCTTGTCAATAGAGCTCCAAGAGGTTACTTCAAAATCATGTATGGCTTGAGGTAGGGAGATCCTATCTCACTTTACCTTCATCATTCTTATTGAAGCCCTAGGGAGAGGACTATCAATAGTAGTAGCCAATGGAACTTTGAAAGGTTTTAAGCCAGTCTCAATAGTGTATGGTGTTTCCTATCAATAATTTGTTAATGACATAATAATTGTTTCAAGGTCCTCAATGCCACTGGTAAAAGAAATCAACCTGATCTTAGATAGATATAATAATGTAGTTGGTCAAAAGGTAAACTTCTCTAAGAGGATGATTTTCTTTCTCAATAGTCCCTTTGTTCGATAGCAAAGAATTTTCTAAATTTTTGGTTCTAAAACTTAGAACTTCCTAGAAACATACCTAGGGATGCCACTTCTTAATGGGCATAAGAAGAGTCTTTGGAGCTCAGTTATTGAAAGGTTTACCAAAAAAATCTTAGGGTGGAAAGGTAGTCTTCTTCGTCAAGCTGGGAAAGCTCAACTGGTGAAGACTACCTTACAGAGAATTCCTACCTAATTTATTTTTGTTTTTAGTATGTTGAAGAGTGTTAGGTGAAATATTGAATCTATTCAAAAAAAATTTCTATGGTCCATAGTAGAAAAAATAGAATACTAGCACTTGTTGCATGGGATATAGTTTGTTCAAAATAAGAATGTAGAGGCCTTAGTTTTAGGAAAGTTAAAAATATGAATGAGGTTAAAATATATACCCTTAAAGAAGGACTAAGAAGTTTTATTTTTGGAACAAGACCTGATTTAATGTCTTGGTACACAAGTGCAAGGTTACCTAAGTTTCTTTGAAGATGTAAGTTGAAAAGAGTTGCAAACATATAGCATGAATCCAGTCAAGGAGAAAGCACTAAAAAAATTGAAGAATTTATTGGTTGTTACCCCTCTAACTAATTCTACAACCATGGACACCTTTGTTTGGATTAAGTACAAGAATAAGGTACCAATTATTGGAGGAAGTAGGTTTAGGTTGGTTATTAGTGGCAAAATTTTAGATCAATAAGTTGATCCCAAAAATTGTATTCTTTGCTTGGCTAGCCACTCAAAATAGAATTCTTACCATTGACAATATTTTTAAAAGTGGCTTCTAGGTTGTTAATAGGTGTGCTTTATGTGAGGTTGATAATGAAGTTGTGTGCCATTTGTTTCTAGAATGTACATTTTTAGATGTGTTTTGCAGGATCTTCTAGAGAAGTTTCAAGTAGCATGGGTGTTTTCCAATTGTATGGTGGACCTTGTGCTACAATGGGAGTCTCCATTTTCAAGTAAAATATTGAACATGTTGTGAATATTTTTCCTTACTCACTACCTATGGGGTATTTGGAAGGAAAGAAACCAGTGCATATCTAATGATAGAAAGAGAGAGCTTATGGTAGAAGTGAACAAAATTGAGGAAATAGCATTGGAAAACTTGGTAGTAGCTAACCTGAATAGGGTCAAGGAGAAGGATAAATAAAGGATCACAACCTTAAGACGTGTACTAAAATCCCTTGTTAATTATGTTATAAACCCAAAAAAATTAATTAATATAGTAAATGAGATGAGATTCTCCTTTGGAAGGATGGTTGAAGCTAAATTTTGATGGGGCCTCAAAAGACAAACCTGGCAAAGCTGGAGCGAGTGGTGTCTTTAGAGATGCTTTTGGGCGAGTATTTTTAGCTTATTATAGACCCTTGGGCATCTAATCAAATCATTTTACAAAATACAAAATGATGCTTTTCGAAATTCAATGGATAGATATGTTGAGTGGTAGGAATATCATTATTTAGGGGATTCCCTAAATATAATAAAGACAATAAAAGGGGAATAGATGAATAGTTGGTCAATTAAAGATATGATTAAAAGTTGTAGAATGAAAATTATAACTTTGGAGAATTATCAGGTCCAACATGTTTTTAGGAAAGAAAACAAAATTGTGAACATGATGGCTAATATGGGAGTGTCTCAAGAAAAACACTTATGTTTGCTTAAAAAATTCTTGAATTGGATTATAGATTTGGTAGGCCAAAAAAAACCTATGGAAAATGTCTATTTTTTTCAATATATGATGATCAATATGGAATATAGGGAATGCAGGAGGAGATAATTAACAGTCATCTGGACTAACAAATATGGGTTGGTGAAAAGGTTAGAGTACCATGGAGTGAGCATTAAATAGAAGTTGAAGTCTAAATAAGCATGGTGTTTGGTAAAATGGTTGGAGTAGCATCCTTGGAGGTTAAGTATGGAGATGAAGGAAATACGAACCTAAATCTAGGTAGTGGTGATAAGCTCTAAATTATGTGGTCTTTGTTTGCTTACTTGGAAATGATTATGTGGAGTATTTTGTCTTGTTTCAAGTAAAGTGTCTTTAATTATCATTTTAACGTGCTATATGTAACTGAGTACCAATTTGTTTTTGTTAATATTATGTATTAATTATGTGCTTATAAGGGTTTTTTTTGGTAAATAAAAGTCTTCATTAATTACCGGGTTTTGCAGGTTAACCCAAAACCTATTACAATATCCAGTCTTCTACTGAGATTGTAGATCCTAGTCATCCTTGAAACTTTCTTACCAGAACTTGTGTTGAATCCCCTACAACACCTTACTAACAAGACACACCCATACCTAAACATAATCGTAAACATTACTTACATTGTCAGGAAATTGAAGTTTGGAACTTTGCACTTGTGAAACCTGTTGCTTGCCCATTTCCTATTCTCTGTCGGAATCTTCCAAGGCTTACACCCTATTACCTTCATTTCCAATTTGGTATGATTTAGAGAGAAACCCCATAGTTATTACCAGCTCCATGGGGAAAGAACACCCATTCATATTTCTCCTTAATGGGTAGGTTTCTTTTCATGACTAATAATGTTTTCCACTTCACGTGGCACACCTTGTGTCCATGTCACCAAACTACCAACATCAACACCTATGTTGGCTAATTTTTTAGCTAACATGTTGGCCTCACAGTACACGTGATGAGCCCTCCTATTTTGTCTTTCCGCAAAAAGGATCCTCACTTCATGGATAACTCCCTCGATTCTCCATGGAGGTTTTTTGCCATTGGTTAACAGGTTGATGATGTTCATTGAATCACCTTCAATCATCAAGTTACCTTGATTTTCTTGGGCTACTTGCAACCCTCTTCAAAGGGCTCTAGCTTCTCCTTCATTATTAGTTCTGATTACCAATGGTTTAGCAAAGGCCTTGACCAGATTTCCTTGATGATCCCCGATTATTCCTCCAGCTCCAGCTCTTCCCGGGTTCTCCTTGGCTGCACCATCAAAATTTAGTTTAAACCAACCCCGGGGGGGTGGCTCCCAAGAAATCCCATTTCTAGGATTGGGCAAAGGAATGGAAGGTTTGTCCTCAATACCTAAGGCCCGAGCTAATTGTTTTTCTTGGGGAGGAATTGAGTGGTTCTCATCCACTAAGGTGCTAATGTTTTCTTTTTCAAAGACAATAATCCTGTTGAGGATGGTTTTTAGGTTGTGAATGGCATCCTTAAAGGCTCTATGGTTCCTTTCTAGCGAAATCTACCAAAGAAAATGATGCCAACAGATTTTCCATAGGTACTTAAGTTTTAGGCTAACAAAGGGTTGAGGCCATTGATGGAACACTTCGGATATAAGAGCAGGCTTAACCCACAAGATCCTAAAGGCTTGGAAAAGTTCATCCGGGATGGACTCTGCTACCGAAAACTCCAGAAACAAGTGTTGGGTTGTCTCCCATCCTGCCCTGCACATGTAGCAATGGTTAGCAATAACCATACCTTTGGATAACATATTTTCCATAGTGAGGATTTTTCCTTGAATCACCAACCATGAAAAAAAGGATATTTTAGGAATTAAGCCTTTGATCCAGACCAAATTCGGTTGAAATTGTTGACCTTCCACATTGAAAAGCAAATTATAGGCAGTATTAACTGTGAAGTCACCACTTTCAGTCTCAGCCCAAACAATGTGATCTTCATCCTCTCCAAAGGGAATAATTTGCTGAGTTAAAATGTTATAAAGCTCTTTAGACTCCGCTTCAAAACCCTGTACTCTGATGTGTTTCCACCTCTTGATATTTATATCCTACCACATATAATTTGCAACCTTCTTCCCAATATGCTTATCCATATGCTCTTGAATCCTAGCCAAATGATGATTTTGGGATAACTCCTCAGCTCTCACCCATCGATCCTTCCAAAAGTCTATTGTTTGCCCATTTCCTAGAATCCATCTAAGACCTTTCTTGACAATATCCTTGCTCGTGAGGATTGCCTTCCAAAAAGCAGACCCCCTACTTGCTAAGTTGTCATTAAGGAAGTTCACACCTTGGAGGTATTTCCTCCTAACTATGGCAGTCCATTCATTATCGACCTTAGTCAATAACCGCCACGCTTGTTTGGCTAACATAGTTGTATTGAGATGAACAACTCTCCTCAATCCTAACCCCCCATCAGATTTAGGTTTGCAAACCTTGTTCCAACATACTAAATGGATCCTTTTCTTATCCTCAGTCCTTGACCAGAGAATTTTTTTTTGGAGCTGCTCAATTTTGTGATACACCTTGCTGGGAGCTCTGAACACTGATAGGAAGTAAACGGGTATACTTTGAAGTGAAGACATAGTTAAAGCTGCTTTGCCTGCTTGAGATAACAGATGTCCTTTCCAACCTGCTAGCTTTTTTTGGATCCTCTCCAAAACTATGTTCCACATTGATCCTTCAGTTTTCCCCGTAAATAGGGGAAGACCTAAATAGGAGGTGGGAAGGGATGTAATCTGACATTCCATGATCCTTGCTATGCTGCTTTGCCTAGGAATGGGGGTATTGATGAAATAAAGTTTGCTCTTATCAAAATTCACTTTCTTTCCAGCCGCTTCTTCATACATTATGAGAATATTTATAATCCTTCTTGCCTCAACCATAGAAGCCAAAGTCAGTAGCAATGTATCATCAACAAATTGATGATGTGTCACCGGGGTAGTTAGCAACGTGGCCTTGATACCTGATATGAGTCTAGCTACCGTTGCTACCTTAATGGTTCTTCCTAAGGCCTCAGCTACAATGATGAACAACATAGGACTTATGGGATATCCTTGTCTTAGACCACATTTGCTTTGAAAAAAACCTGCAGTAGACCCATTAACCAAAACTAAAAAACAAGGATTAGAAATACACTCTCTTATTAACTTGACCCATTTCATGTTGAAGCCAAATTTTAATAAAACTACCTCTAGGAATTCCCAATTTATCCTGTCATAAGCTTTGTTCATGTCTTATGTGCTTATAAGTTTCCTTATACAGTATCCTATGACATTTTGTGAAGGGTTCGGGCCCTAATCCTCTTTGAACCATTAATCAAAACAAAAATAAGATTGTACCTTATGACAATGGGTGATGATGGTGGACAAGTAAGCACAAGGTTGGTAGGTGATGATTAATGAATATGGTGTGGGTAGGGGAGGCCAAATAAGCTTCCAACTTCACATGGTTCCTAGATAGTAGAGAATAAGTTATTCTTGAAGCAAAGAGAAGGTAAAATTTGTATTTCAAAGTGAAATATTGCTTTCAAAATTTATAATATTTTATTTATAGTGGGAATTTTTTTAATGTTATTAATTAGAATATTTCATGGAATTTCAATGTTATTTTTATTATTAAAAAAATTACTTTAATGAATTTACTATTATAATTAGTATAAATTTGATTGTATGACATTGCTAGTAGTATGATTTAATGTTTGGATATAACTTTGAAAGTATATAAATATAAAATTATTGCTAGAGTATTGCTTTAAATTTTAAGTGGATCTCCTTTGCATCCTTGAAGATGATACTGAGCTGCGCATGGGTGGTACCAAGGTCATTTTCCACCTATTGGATTTCAGTCCATTGGGACTTAACAGTTTTGGTAGCCATAGAGAGGGTGGTCATAGAGCTGGCTAGGTGACTAAGAACCATGTTGCATAGAGCACCCTTATCACTAGTAACATTCGTCTGTCCTGAAGCACCAATGCCTTTAGTCTCCACCTTACCTTCAATCTTCACCTCCATCCAAACAAGAGTTTTTTCCACATAATTATATTTAGTTGGAGAAGAGTCAGCTTTTTTGCCCACCTCACTTATTTTGGTAGGGGAAGTCGAGTCAGCTTTGAGATTTTTTAGCTACAGAGAGACACGTGTACACGAAGGGCTAGTATTTTGAAGAAACTATTACATTTACTATAATGTTTATTGATTAATAATATGTATTAACTCTATTATTTTCATTTTATAAACAAATATTTCTTCATGTATTAACATATTAATTGAATTATTGTGCCTTTTTATTTGAAAAATATTTTTACTTTATTTTTTAAATACTTTTAAATAAAAAAAAATGAATTTATTTTTGAATTATGAATAACCAATATATGCCTAGTTGCCATAAATATGTTATTTATATTAAACATGTAAATTTATTTAATAATTTTTTAGTCTTTTAGTTTTGTTTTTTTAGTTTTATGCTTTTTAGTTTTATCATTTCAATATAGTTTTGATGTTCTAAATATTTTATGACATTTTTTTAATGGTTTTTTTTCCCTCGAAACTTTGTAAATATATTTGAAATGTTATTTTTAAAATTTTGAATTGCTTACATTAGACATTGTAGGATTTTTTTGTCCAACTATTATTATTAAAAATGTTAAATTGTTTTATATTAGAAAAATCAAATATCAAAATAGATGTTTTATTTTTATTTTTTGATTGATAGAGGGGTTTTTAAAGGATCCAAAACCTTTTACAAAGAGAAACAAGAGTGAACCCAACTGGGATCAACACTGAAATCCGAACAAAACAAAAAAGCATCCAAGAAAACCTAGCCAAACCATCCAAAAAGACAAAAATAGAAACCTAGAAGTTCCCAAAAAATCCAACAAACCTAGAAAATAAATAGGATAAATTGTCAAAACAAGCAAACCATGAATAAAAACCATGTAAACCATAAAAGGAAACCATAACTATCACTTGAGCTGATATTGAACTGCATCTCAAAATTCTCATGAGGAATAAAATACCACGTGGGAAGTGATTACTCCTAGGCCATAGGCAAGGGAGTCTCATTTGGGGTCCAATAGGCTTACTTGGACCACCATACTTGCTAAAGTAAACAAATTCCATCACCATGGTTTACCTCCATGAGTCCCACTGGGAAGTCAGACCACCAAATGCGAAGGGATTCTTCCAGAACTCCTTTGTTTGCAAGTAAATCTGTTGCTTTATTTCCTTCTCTATACACGTGCTAGATAATGATGGTTGTGTATCTTCCCAGTAATATTTTTCATTCATTAATCATATTGTGAACACTCCATGGAGGGACTTGATTTCCTTTGAGCCAATTGATAGCAAGCATGGAATCACCTTCAATAATGATATGGTCACAATCAAACTCCTGCATAATGATCAAATCTTGGTAAATGGCTCTCACTTATACAAGGTTGTTGGATACAAATATTATTTGACCCCTATCATTTTTTATAATGCCCCCAGTGTCGACCATACTATGATTCCCTTTTCTCGCATCATAAAAATTTAGTTTTAACCAACCAATCGAATGAGTCCACTTAATAATAGATTTATCAATGAGGGTTTGAGAGGCCATAGAAGGATTGTAATTAAACTTGAACATATTAAATAAGTGAGTTTCAAGGCCAGGTTTAGGGACTTCAGATGTAGAAACAAGTTGGGCATCCTATTAGCCAAGAGTGATGACACGGTGGAAGATAGACCAAGGACTTTTGCTAAAACTATTAAACACTATTATTATGCTCCAACCATACTTGCCATAGATAATGATGAAAACAAATGGACCAAAGGAACTTTAGTTGGGGATTGGAAAAGGGATTTGGCCATTGTTCTAATAATTGACAAAGGGATGATGGTTGAACCCACACAATGATAAAGATATCAAAGAGCGTGTTAAATATACCAGCAAAGAATGAACATTCCAAGAACAAATGAAATGTTGACTCCCAATTATACTTACAAAGAAAACAACAATTGGTGATGTACATACCTCTTTTAATGAGATTATCAATAGTTAAAATTTTATTCTGAGAGGTAAGCCAAAAAAATAAATTGATCTTTAGAATTAAGTGTTTATTCCAGATAATTTTTGCGCAAGCCCATGACTCTACTAGAGAATCTTGAATGTGATATACAGTGTTGACTATGAATTGATCATCCTCACAAAGTTTCCAAACATGATTATCTTTGGACTGGATGCTTGGAATGACACAAACCCTTAGTAGTTTTAATATTTCTATTGCAATATTTTTAATTTCATTGCTAAGGTTATTGGTAGGAATAATTTTCCATTGCGTGCAGTTGTACATTTGAGAAATAAAATTAGCCACTTTATCTCCAAATTTAGCAAGGATAGCAAAGAGAAATTCTCAGGATACCCGATCGAAAGATTTTTTCATATCAAGTTTCAAGAAAATACCAGGTTTCTTGCTCTTGGCAACTAAGTGGATGAGTTCATGGATTTTTATCATATCAACAATGATATGTCTCCCTTGGACAGAGCTCCCTTGGCAATGATCTATAATGGTTGAGAGTGCTTCTTTGAGCCTATTAGCAATGACCTTTGAGATGAGCTTATAAAAGATATTGCAAAGACTTATTGGTCTAAAATCAAACATGGATTTGTTGTTATGGGATTTGGAAATGAGCATAAATAAAGTTGAGTTAACATCCTTGGGTAACAATTTGTTCCATTGGAAATCTAGAACAGCTACAAAAATATATTGACCCACTATATCCCATAAGTGTTAGAAGAACCTACGAGGAAAGCCATCAGGTCTAGGAGCTTTATCATGTTTCATATAAAATATTGCATCTTTGATTTTATCATTGGTAAAATATTTTAGGAGGCTATAATTGAAATCTTGTGATATAAGAGTTGGAATGTTTTGCAGAAGATCAATTTGAGCTTGAGGTTGACAAGGAGAGAAAGGCCCTAAAATATTTTCAAAGTGTGACACTGCCTCTTCCCTTATCTCATGAATGTTGGAGATTATTGTCCCATCACTTGTAGATAATTTTTTTATTTTATTATTGCTTCTATGTCTGGGTGTGGATGCGTGAAAGAATTTGGTGTTGGAATAACCTTACTTTAGCTATAGGGCATGCGATTTTTACCTCTAGAAAATCTCTTCCCTTGAAAGGATGTTGGGATACTCTGATATAAGTTATTTTTCTCTTTGCCTCAAATCAGGTTCCAAACTCCCATTTTAAATATTGCTTTCTATGAAATTCAACTAATCAACAATATCTTTTCTAGCTTGGAAAATATTCCCAAAGACTTCAGTGTTCTATACCTTCAGGCTATTTTTAATAAAGTGTTTGAACTATGGGTGATCCTGAAAAAGACTTACTCCACCATTCGAAAATGTTGTTCCTAAGCCTCTCATGTTGTAACCACATTGATTCAAATCTAAAGGGTGTATTGAAGGCTAAGCCTTGCCTATTTTTTTCCAAGACTAAAGGACTATGATCTGATCCAATTTTTGAAAGATATGATGAGTGTCGTTGTTCATTCATCATTTAATCATTATATGTGTCAGTCCAGGGCGGTGTCCAAAGGCTGTATACGATAGAAGGTGTCACAGCTGCAGGTTCAATTCATTCAAGAACAGGGTTTTATTGGTGGAATAGTTAGTGTTTTTGGGGGTTTTGTGTGTTTTCTAACTCCTAGTACTGAAAATCAAATTGCAGAAGATAAAAACTAAACTAAAACTATAGTAAATGGAAATTGCAGAATTTGAAAGAGCAGGAAATGAAATGTTGCTGCAGAATTGACAGAAAGCAAATTACAGAAAATCACACACAGTTGCTGAAGGATAAACCAACTACAATTTCTCTGAGCATGTTATAAATCTATAAAATCAAATTAACATCTATTTGCAAACTGGAAATGTCATAAATCTAGAAATTGCAGTAAATTACAGAAAACTGGAAATTGCTGCAAATCTGTAAAATGACAGGAAACCTGAAATTGCTGCAAAGCTGAAACAAAAATACTAAAATTGCATGGAAATATGAAAAATAATGTCAAATGCTGAAATCTGAATTTAAAGCTGCTAAAGAAATGAAAAGACTGGCAGAATTCTGCTAATCTGCTGCAGCAAAAAATTAGCAAGATATTCTGTCAAAAGTTGCCTTCCTCTGGTCCTGCAAGTGGCCCTTGCTTCCAGAACCAGATGAAGGTGAAGAGTTATGCTAAGGAAACTTAAATGCCAACCATCAACTCAATCATGCTAATTGATAACTGGAAAATTGCACCTTTTATTAAATCTGGAAATGCATTACAGTAATGCAAGAAAAACCTGCAGATTACTGTTCTGCTATAGAAATGATTGCACTCTATTGCCTATTTCTCTCCTATATGCCTAAATGCCTATATCTCTATATGCTCAACCGTGCTGGGAGCTTTATTATTTATAATGCAGTGTTGATATGCTTGGTTGCTGATTTGCAGGGATTTACAACTGTTGCACAACTGCTTCCTGAAATGCATGAGCTTGCTTTGTCAAAACTTGATCCATTCAACCCTATTAAACTGCATTCATTGAGGAAATCAGTTAACATGAGCTGGGACAACTTTCTGGTCAATTGCCATTAATTTCTTTTACCGATTTGTCACTTTTTGACTGTCTTTTGTTGTTCCTGCGCTATTCCTTATTCTTGCGCTATTATTTCTGCACTGCTCCGAAATAACAGGGAGGTGAATTTTAGTTGCTTTTTCGTGCTTCAAACGCATAAGGAGGAAGTTTTAGACCACCTGGATGGTCTTCCCTTATCCTATTGCATAGGTGGCATGTGCGGGAGTGACTGTTTCCAAGCCCTGCTGTAAATGTACAATGGCTGGAACTGTCACAGTCTTACCCTATTTTCCTGCACAGTCAGCTACAGGGGACAAATTCCTTGGCGCCTTTTGCATTTGAATTAGTTCAAAATAGAGGAACATTATTACTAAGCACCAAACATTCAATAATGATTATTGATTCTGAATTCCTATTAATAAATTAGCTAAAAACTACAGAAATAAACAATAAAAATAGAATATATGCACTTAACATTTCAGAATATGCAAATATCATTACATAATGCATTTTACCCAAAATTAGCATAAAAACATAATAAAAAGGGTGATTCAAATCAGTAGAATGTATCAAAAAGTGTTTATGGATGAGGCAATTCCTGGCCTCATCATTTTCCCCCCAACTTATGGTAATGCATGTCCTCATGCATTTTGTGCAGCTATTGAAGCACACAGGTCCAGATCCAGACATCTTTCTCAAAATTTTAACAATGCACCACCAATTTTGTAGAACCCACTGACTGCTTTCACAGACTGAAACCATTGTTGGAAGTCCTCATCAGGCTGTGGATCACTGTCAAAGAAATAGGGGACAGGAGTGATAACCAAAGGCATTCTGTATCTTAGCCCTATCCATTGTTCTTTGATTTTTGAAATAATGTATATAATACCTTCGGCCCTTCTCCTTGACCAAAACAGGTTAGTGGGAGAAATTGGCTCCCGTTTCTGTAGGGAAATAGATAATTCACCCCACCTGTTCTTGCATGCTGCCACAACATCATCAAAGAAATCTGCACAAAATTTTTGAAATTGAGTTATACCTTTTTGCAGATTTCCTAGATAAAGCTGTCTCATCCTGGGATCCCTCATAAAGGAGTAGTGAGTACTGGTGCAATCCCTGTGATTGAGAGGAGCAGGCCTGACAAGTAAAACTGCCTGTGATTCTAAGTCCTTGGCTATCTTCTTCTCTGAGTCCCAATAAATATTATTTTGCAAGGTGGACATAAAGGCCCTCAGTTGCAAATCTCCTGTATACAAGTGAGGCAGAAACATGCTCTCTGTTGGCAAAAAGAAGTTATGTAAGAATAACTCACACATTAAGTTCTGTTGCTCTGCTGGACTCTGCACAAAGGCTTCCACAAATTCTGCAGGAGTGGTCAATTGGTGAGGGAGCTTAGAAACCAGTCTCATAATCTGCCAACGTAGGTACTTCTCCTTGAGTAGGAGGCTGTAGAACCTAGGTGGTCTTCTGCATTGTATTGCATACTCTGCAATTTGACATACATCTTTTATCTATTTTTTCAACCTGTTGATTTTTGTTTCTTTCTCTGCTAGTTTGGCTGTGGCAGAGTTCAAAGTTGCAATTTTCCCTTCTAGCTGATGGCACTGAGTCATCCAATAGGCTAGGTCCTCATTATACTTAGTTAAAGGCACTGTGTTTGGGGGCCTCAGAATAGGTTGCATCTGGGCCACTATATTCACCTGTACACCAACTTCTACAGTTGATGTTGCAGCTGGCAAATCTGTCTATATCCCCTGTTCTACTGTAACTACTGTAACTGCTGGATCGTCAGGTGGAAGTATTTGTGCCAGAGGAGAGAGTGTAGACACTTGTTCCTGAGCTGCAACTGTGTGGTCCTGCACAGAAGATGTTTGAATGCCCTGCTGAAAAGGACTGTCATTCTGCATCAAAATGTCAGATGGATCTCCTTGCAGAGGCATACCATCAGCTGCTTCTACTCCTACTTCATCTGCAATAGGTGATCTCTGCACTTGTGCTATGTCATCCTCTGAGGAAGCCAAATCTAGGAGAATCTGAGCCCACTCAATAGGTGTTGTCTCTGTTAATCCTGTAGACTGATTTTCCTACTGCAGTAATTTGTCTTGCAAATCCTGAATCTGCTGCTGCAGCAAAAAAATTTGCTGATATTTTTCTTTCATGGCTTCTTCAGCTTGGTCAATCCATTTGGTCTGGGTTTTAATCACACTCCTTGCAGCATGCAACTGAGTGTGGATGTCAACTTCTTCTTCAGATGTAGAATGTGCCTCAGACTCAGAATGTGTTTCAGACTCAGTATATTTTTCAAATTTAGAATATTTTTCAGACTTAGAATCCATGGGAGTCTGCTCCTCAATCCTAGCTGGTTCAGTATCAGAGTTTAGATGCTCTTCAGACTCAGAGTCTGTATAATCAACCAATGGACAGACAGGGCTTATTACAGTTGTTTCCATGGTTAGGTCTAGTTCCATTGGTTGTAGTTCTCTATCTGTACTTTCTATTTCTTGTGCATCTTCTTGTGAACTATCTATCCCAATTTCTTCTTCTTCTGACAAACTAATTGGGTCTGCAATATGTACTGGTGTATCTGACAAGATTTTTGTTTTTTGAAGTCTTGTAGACCTTCTCAACCCTATTGGTTTTGGGTGTTCCTGAGCAGATGCAGCTTCTGCTTGTTCTGGAGCAGCTGCAGATTGTTCTATTAGGTCAGGGATAGACATGGGTTCTGCTGTTGATTCTGGAGCAGATGCCTGCCCACTGGAACCCCTAGTTTCTCTGTTGGGTTGTACATTGTCGGCAAATGTCACTTTTCTTCTTTTTAACCGGGATTCAGATGTTGATGCATGTTGACTCCTAGTTCTGGAAGATGGGGGACTGTCAGGTAAAGGGGGACTTCTATGTTCAGAGGGCTCTGGTTGAGGATTTTCTTTTGATTCTCCCTCTGTTTCCTCTTCTTCTGGTGCAGGGTTTGAATCATCAGTTTCTGCCCATGGAGAGAAGAAACGGTCAAAGTTCCTAGGGTTTCCCCTGAAATGGTATTTGCAGATGAGTTTAATTAGCCCATGATGTTTAGGGCTTCCCTTCCCTGCTTGATACTTTAGGGCCATGGCTTTCAGTTCTTGATAAAGATACAAGGGAATGTTTACCCTAAGTTCAGGTTTGGCTGCTCCATGGCATAGGTGGTTGAGGAGACGGAGGTGTGGGCCAGACACAACAAGAAACTGGCCGTCACAGGTAAGATACCTCATAACCCACATTGCTACATCATCCCAAGGAGCCGGCAAGCTAGACCTTTTGACCCCTTTACACACATTTTTATTCATTAAAAATTCTATTTGCCTGTCCCCTTCTTCCTTAAATTGATTCACTAGGTCTGTTAAAATATTTCTGCCGGTTTTAATAATTTGCACACCTTGAAGGGGAAATTCAGTAACCAGACTGAGTATTTCGGGGGTTACCTGGATAGACATCCCGCCAATATGCACTCTGTTGTTTCGGAATGTGCGTGCAAATTCTCGCCGCCAGGCCCTCAGAATAACCATCGAATTTACGTAGAAATGGCAGAAATCCTCCATCGGTAAAAATTTGCAGGGATGCAGCATCGGTTTGCAGGTAACTAATGTTTTCAGGTTTGGCTCTAACCTTCTTTCTGCCCATGGTATCGTCTGCTACTTTTTGTCGGTGACTGTGAATTTTTACAACTTGCGGCTGTATTTTCTATTTTTAGGGCTTTTCAATCCTTTTACCAATGCCGAAACTACTTCGAAACATGCAGAATGCCGTGGCAGCTTTTACGACGTCGTTAACCCTTAATTGTCGCTTAATTTCGTTATGGTTGCCACCTTTCACATGCTGCATAGAATCCGAGACTCGTAATCCCTTTTTCCAACCAAATAAATCACCGCTGGCCACGTGTCATCAAATTTTACCCAAAATTTTATTCCTGCCCTTAATGACTTATTCCTGCGCTTAGTGATATAAAATAGTTTTATTCTTGCACTCTAAAATAAAAACAGTTTATTCCTGTGCTCTGGAATAAAACAGTTTATTCCTGTGCTCTCTTTTTACTAGTTTCGGCGTAGTTTTCTCTTTTGCATTCTAGAGCAGGATTAGGCAGAGGCATTTGTAAAACACTTTCTACTTTTGATTCCCCTTTTTACATGCTTTATACTAACCAAGGATATATACACTATATACTAATAATTTACACAATTCAGAAAATGAGAAGGCACATACCTGTTAAAACCATTTTATCTACATTTCAGGGTGCTCCTGCTGAAATTTCCAGCTAACCAGTCTTTGAACTAAGGCAGGTGCAATCTGAAAATAGGTAAAACAATGGTCATAGAACAATGAGGGTGAAACCAATTAGGTAAACATGCCGGAACCCCGGTTTTCATGTAAACCCAACTCAGGAGCGCCTCAAAGAGGTTTTCACTTTCTGAGTTTTTTATTATTTTTTCTTTTTGTTTTTTTTTCTTTTTTTTTTTTTAACTTGTATCATTCTGCTGAATTCGAGATGGAAGAAGAGCTTTCTTCCCAAATGTGTACATCCAAACTTCCCAATTGCTTGAGAAATTCCTCCTTGTTTTGTGGTTTATGGTACATACGAAGACGATGTCCATTTACCACCAATTTGCATTGTGAGTCATCGATAGGTGTAAGGCGAACAGCTCCATTGTCAAACACTTCCTCAATTTGGTACGGCCCAAGCCATTCCAGTATCGCAACTTTCCAGGAAAGTCCTTGTATTGTGAATCAAACAACAAGGCCCAGTCACCTTGCTGAAATCTCCGCTGTTGAATGTGACTATCATGCCACATTTTCCTTTGTGCTTGGATCACCTCTGTCTGATGTAGGGCATCCATGCGCAGTTCATCCAATGCATCAAGTTGCAGAATGCGATCTTCTTGTGCCTGTGACAGATCAATACCTACTTCCAAAGCAGTTCGAAGAGTTAGTAATTCAAATTCAATAGGCAAAAGAGGTTGTTTTCCATAAACTAATTCATATGGGGTAAATCCAGTGGTGGATTTCCACGTGGTATTATAAGCCCAAATAGCTTCTGGTAACTTGTCTAACCAATTCCTTCTATGGACTGCTATGGTTTTGGTCAGAATTCGTTCTAATTCTCTATTGGTCACTTCAACTTGGCCATTGGCTTGTGGATGATAAGGTGAGGATTTTTTGTGTTTGACTTGATAGAGTTGAGTGAAGGCTTCAACAATTTTTGAAGTAAATTGGGGTCCTTGATCAGTTGTGATGGATTGTGGGGCTCCAAAATGCAGAAAAATCTGTGAATACAGAAAATCAGCAACTTTCTCTTCACGAGCATGCTTAAAGGCACGAGCTTCTACCCATTTGGTAACATAATCAGTACATACCAAGATATGTACTTTGCCTTTGGAAGGAGGATTAATGGGTCCTACAAAATCTAAACCCCATATTTCAAATGGTTCTGTTCCTATTTGAGGTTGTAATGGCATTTCACTAGTAAAAGTAGGTTTTCCCATTCGTTGGCAAGCATCACAATGTCTTACGTACCTTTTTACATCTTTGTGCAAAGATGGCCAATAGTATCCGGTACCCAAGATTTTGCGAATAGTGCTTTTGACTGAATAATGCCCTCCTGATGGTTCATCATGGCATGCTCGTAGGATGTCATATGCTTCATCCTGGCGGATACACCTACGTAAAACATGATCAGGACTGCATTTAAACAATAATCCTTTTATCCATTTAAAAGAAGAGCTTTGCTTGATTAACTGTTTCCTTTGTTTAGGGGTAAAGTGAAGAGGAATCTTCCCTGTAACTAAGTAATTAGCTATGTCTGCAAACCATGGAGATTGTACAGAGACAGCAAACAACTTTTCATCTGGGAAGGTATCTTCTACAACTTCCCCTGTATCTGCATTTGGTATTCTTGACAAGAAATCTGCAACTACATTAGATTTCCCGGGCTTGTTTACTATGGTAACATCAAATTCCTGCAATAGAATTAACCAACGAATAATTCTTGCACTAACCAATGGTTTATTCATCAAGTATTTGATTGCAGTATGATCTGTATGGATGAATACTTGATACCCTGTGATGTAGTGTCAGAATTTGTTAATAGCATAGACTACAGCCAAGAATTCTTTTTCAGTGGTAGTGTAGTTTTTCTCAGCTCCTGTCAAGTTTTTACTGATATAATATATTGCATAATGTTCCCCATTTTCAATCTGTCCTAACACAGCTCCAATAGCATTATTGGAAGCATCAGTTTGAATATGAAAGGGTAACTCCCAATTAGGACCTCTTAAAACAGGTGGAGTGGTTAACTTCTCCTTTAACTTTTCAAAGGAATTTTGACATTCAGAAGACCAAACAAATTCAGAATCTTTCATGAGCAAAGCAAACATGGGATTTGCTATGGTACTGAAATTAGCAATGAATCTGCGATAAAAACCAATGTGTCCTAAGAAACTGCGTACATCAGTCTGAGTTTGTGGAGGAGGGAGGTTTTTGATGACTTCAACCTTCTTAGGATCAACCTTGATTCCATAAGAAGAGATATGATGTCCTAGAACAATTCCTTCCTCCATCATTAAAAAGCATTTCTCAAGATTAAGAGAGAGATGGTATGTTTCACAGTGAATCAACACTTTTTCAAGTTGTTCTAATGCATATTCAAAATTATCCCCAAATACTGTGAAATCATCCATATAAATTTCAACACTTTCATTGGTTAAATCAGAAAAAATTGCTAAAACAACTCTATGAAATGTTGCTGGAGCATTACATAACCCAAAGGGTAAAACTCTGTAAGCAAAGGTTCCCCAAGGACATGTAAAGGTAGTCTTTTCCTGATCTTCTGGGGCAACTTGAATTTGGTTATACCCGCTGAAACCATCAAGGAAACAGAAAAATTTCTTTCCAGCAAGGGTATCCAATACTTGGTCTATGAATGGTAATGGAAAATGATCCTTATGTGTGGCCTTATTCAACTCCCTATAATCCACACATACTCTCATTTTACCATTTTTCTTTGGAACAATGACCAGTGGTGAAACCCATTTACTGTCGAAAATTGGATAAATGAATCCAACATCTAAGAGTTTTTCAATTTCCTCTTTCACAATTTCTTTTAGAGCAGGATTCAAACGTCTCTGAGGTTGCCTTACTGGTTTTACGTTTTCTGTGTATATCCTATGTGTACATACCTCAGGATGAATGCCTGTCATGTCTTTATAATTCCATGCAAAAGCTTGAACATGCTTTTGTAAGACTGCAAACAACTTGGCTTCCTGGTCCTCAGTTAGCCAGCTATTAATGTTCAAAAATTTACCTGGCTGGATTTCAATTTGTTTGATCCCTGGATAGATAGAACTAACTGCTTCATAGCTACTGATCAATGCATTTAATGGACAATGATGTGGCTGCAGAGTATGAAATGTTCTAGAATCTGACTCAGAGGTGATACCTGATGGAATCAGAGGACATTTGAATGTGTTAAGGAGATGATGATGCCATCCATGTGGTAGTGTGAATGATCTCGTTTGACTGGGCACGGATGACAGAAGTTCAGAATTTTGTTCCTCCTCTTGCCACAACAACCGATGAACAAGAGTTTGATCATCAGTTAGTCCTTCTGATTGTAATGTTTCAATTAGGACAGTTTCACTCTCAAATATTTCTCTCCCAGGTGTTGTGATTTCCTCAATATGTTCTTTCACTATGATTGTAGCCAAAGTAGCAATGGTTTCTTGTTCAGATTCTTCATCAGATTCAGGATACCAAATTTGTCCAAAAAATTTAGTTGAAGGTTGAGCTGGTGGATACAAAGAAATTTTTTGCAGGTCAATACCATTGGAAATGGTCATTTCCCCTGACCTGCAATCTATAAATGCAGCTGCAGTAGCCAACCAAGGTCGTCCTAGAATGATAGGGTATCCATTGACTGAAGTCCTAGGCTGCAACACCAAGAAGTCTACAGGATATTCCCATGAAGAGACTTTAACGGCCACATCTTCTAAGATACCTTCTGGTTTAGCTACTGATCTATCTGCCATTTCCAAGACTGTGGTGGTAGGACTGAGATTATGGAGCTGTAGTTTTTGCATTGTGTCTTTAGTCATTACATTAATTGCAGCCCCAAGGTCAATTAGTACATTAGGAATTTGCATCACTCCAATAGTAACTATTACTACTGGACTGCCTGGGTCACTATACTTAGGAGGAACTAGTTTCCCAGCCAATAGATCAGCTAATTTCCCTTCTACCTGAACAGTTTTAGGAAAGGCTTTCTTTTTTCTACCAGGTTTCTTGATACATAACTCCTGAATAGTCTTTTTGATTAAAGGTATATCCCTTATTGCTTGCAGCAAAGGAAGAGAAATTGACACCTTTTTGAGTTCTGTTACTAATTCTGATTCAGGGGTAGTATCAACATGTTCAAACCTTTCGGGGTATGGCAAAGCTACTGGAGAAGATTCCTGCATTTTTGCTATTTTTTCTTCTTTTTGTTGTTGTTGCAATGCCTCTTGATTTGGAGGTTCTTGTTTCTCACTTATTTCTTCAATGGTGGGTGGAATAGGTTCAGGTAAAGTCTTCCCTGAACGTAGCTGGATGTTACTACAGTCAAGTACATGAACTGCAGCAGTGTCTTCAGACTCAGCCTCATAAACAAGGGCTGCTTGTCTGGCATTATTTGGGTTAGTCACAGGATGAGCTGGGAGTGGAGGTTGTTTTACTGGTTGCATTTGTTGATGTTGTGTTCTTCCCTAAAAATTTGGATTAGGAGCTGGCAGCAAGTTTTGAGTTTGCCCTTGATACCTTTGTTGTCCTTGATGGGGTTGATATTGCTGTGGTGGATATGGTTGTCCCTGATATTGTTGTCCCCATATTTGTCCTTGTTGTGTCCATTATGGAGGCATGGTATGCCAAGGTGGGTTCATCCATCCAGATTGTGACCAATCTGGAGGAGCTATCCAAGGTTGGTTCCAAGGTTGTGCAGAAGCTTCTGCTTGTCCCCATGGCATATTCATATTCCAAGGAGATTGTGCCCAGTTTGGAAATCTAGGAGCATTGGGATATTGTGCATAACCACCACCAGATCTCTGCCCAATAGCATTGAGTTCTTCTGTTTGGGTGCCCAAAACAGATTTTAGATGAGGCAACAAAGGGCATTTATCTGTTGAATGTTCCTTGGAACAAATTCCACAAATAGAAGTCTTGTTTAAGGGGCAGTCCTGCAAGGCATGCTTACTCCTACACCTTGGGCAATAAATTGCTAAAGGTGGTGTAGAATTAGATCTTGTGTTTTTCTCACCTAATGCAGTATTAAGTTGAACAAGGATATCAGTTTTTAAATTGGCCATTTCCTCCATCAACTCTTTTATGCCATTATTGCCAGAATTCCTTTTCTTTCTCCGGTGGTGAGTGCGGGAATAGTTTTTACATAACTCCACAATATCTTCAAGGTCAAGTTGATCTATGTCTCCTTTTCCCATTAAATCTAACACTTCCCTAGATTCATCCTGCAATCCTCTTAAGAAGATAGGCTTTAAGAAATCAGGTTCTACAACACCACACCTCTTTTGGACAAAGGCAAAGCGATCAAGATAATCTTCTAGACTCTCATCTTCTTCTTGCTTGATCCTAAACAACTCATCTTTCCTGTTTCTTACTCTACAATAATCCTGATATTTATTTAAGAATGCAGTCTCCATTTCATCCCAGGTATTGATTGAGTTAGGTTCAAGATTGCTCATGAACCATCGGAGAGCAGCGTCCTTAAGTGTGGAAGGAAACAATTTCAATTTTTGATTATCATTTATGTAGTCATAAGTTTGACATAACACCTTGAATTCAAACAAAAATTGATCAGGATCTTCTGAAACAGTTCCCCTAAAAATTGGCAATATGGATGGGGAGATTGTTTTCATGGGGGCATCTAGAAGTGGATCCAATCTTATGGGATACTCAAAAGTCTTGGGAGGATCATCAAGATTATCATATCCACCTGGAGGTGTTTTTGCTACAGCCATAGTTGTTTTCCTTCTAAAGGATGATGGGAATAGTTTAGTTAGAGGGGAGTGTTTAGCAGCTAGTGCTTCAAAAAGCTCTCTTTCTATTTTTTCCAAAAATGCATCTGATGAAGAAGGTATGTCTGGCTTATTTTCCTCAGAGATTTCAAATGAAGGCAAATCTTCATCAGACCGAGTAGGTCTCTTTGGTGGTTCAGAGCCACTTCGGATAAACCTCCCTCTTTCGTCCCTTAGCCTATGCATTCATGCCTATTCACAAAATAAACTGAAATGCAGTATTTCAAGAATTGTAACACAATTCTTGACCTGTTTCACTTTTTCTAACAACACCTATTGTGTCCCCGACAACGGCGCCAAAAATGATGAGTGTCATTGTTCATTCATCATTTAATCATTATATGTGTCAGTCCAGGGCGGTGTCCAAAGGCTGTATACGATAGAAGGTGTCACAATTGTAGGTTCAATTCATTCAAGAACAGGGTTTTATTGGTGGAATAGTTAGTGTTTTTGGGGGTTTTGTGTGTTTTCTAACTCCTAGTATTGAAAATCAAATTGCAGAAGATAAAAACTAAACTAAAACTATAGTAAATGGAAATTGCAGAATTTGAAAGAGCAGGAAATGAAATGTTGCTGCAGAATTGACAGAAAGCAAATTACAGAAAATCACACACAGTTGTTGAAGGATAAACCAACTACAATTTCTCTGAGCATGTTATAAATCTATAAAATCAAATTAACATCTATTTGCAAACTGGAAATGTCATAAATCTAGAAATTGCAGTAAATTACAGAAAACTGGAAATTGCTGCAAATCTGTAAAATGACAGGAAACCTGAAATTGCTGCAAAGCTGAAACAGAAATACTAAAATTGCATGGAAATATGAAAAATAATGTCAAATGCTGAAATCTGAATTTAAAGCTGCTAAAGAAATGAAAAAGATTAGCAGAATTCTGCTAATCTGCTGCAACAGAAAATTAGCAAGATATTCTGTCAAAAGTTGCCTTCTTCTGGTCCTGCAAGTGGCCCTTGCTTCCAGAACCAGATGAAGGTGTAGAATTTATGCTAAGGAAACTTAAATGCCAACCATAAACTCAATCATGCTAATTGATAACTGAAAAATTGCACTTGTTATTAAATCTAGAAATGCATTACAGTAATGCAGGAAAAACCTGCAGATTACTGTTCTGCTACAGAAATGATTGCACTCTATTGCCTATTTCTCTCCTATATGCCTAAATGCCTATATCTCTATATGCTCAACCGTGCTGGGAGCTTTATTATTTATAATGCAGTGCTGATATGCTTGGTTGCTGATTTGCAGGGATTTACAACTGTTTGCACAACTGCTTCCTGAAATGCATGAGCTTGCTTTGTCAAAACTTGATCCATTCAACCCTATTAAGCTGCATTCATTGAGGAAATCAGTTAACATGAGCTGGGACAACTTTCTGGTCAATTGCCATTAATTTCTTTTACCGATTTGTCACTTTTTGACTGTCTTTTGTTGTTCCTGCGCTATTCCTTATTCCTGCGCTATTATTTCTGCACTGCTCCGGAATAACAGGGAGGTGAATTTTAGTTGCTTTTCCGTGCTTCAAACGCATAAGGAGGAAGTTTTAGACCACCTGGATGGTCTTCCCTTATCCTATTGCATAGGTGGCATGTGCGGGAGTGACTGTTTCCAAGCCCTGCTGTAAATGTACAGCTGGCTGGAACTGTCACAGTCTTACCCTGTTTTCCTGCACAGTCAGCTACAGGGGACAAATTCCTTGGCGCCATTTGCATTTGAATTAGTTCAAAATAGAGGAACATTATTACTAAGCACCAAACATTCAATAATGATTATTGATTCTGAATTCCTATTAATAAATTAGCTGAAAACTGCAGAAATAAACAGTAAAAATAGAATATATGCACTTAACATTTCAGAATATGCAAATATCATTACATAATGCATTTTACCCAAAATTAGCATAAAAACATAATAAAAAGGGTGATTCAAATCAGTAGAATGTATCAAAAAGTGTTTATGGATGAGGCAATTCCTGGCCTCATCAAGAGAGTGGAGGGTGGCATCACCAAAAATTTGGATTGCTTCCTTGGATACCAATAATACATCAAGCCTCATTTGGATGAGCTAGTTTCCTATTAATTGGTTACTCCAAGTATATTTTACCCCTTTTAACTAAATGTCCATGAGTTCATTATGTTCTACAAACTCTACAAAATATTCAAAGCACCTAGATGTGATGGGTTTCCCTCCTTTCTTATCTAAAGGCTAGAGTGGGATGTTGAAATAACCTACAAGTATCCAAGGATGGTTTTGGAAATTGCTTCTCATTTGGCTTAAAGTATCCCATGAGACCCTATGACCTCTCGGATCATTGGGAGTGTAGATTTTTGACATGATCCATTGAGCTTGGGTATATTTGTTATAAAATAGAATATTGATTATTCTTTCTGAATTGGAGATGAGTCCACCTTCTACAATATCTGGATTCCACAAATACATGAGACCATCGAACGAGCCATGATCTAGACTATTAATGAAAGAACTATCTTTCCACATAGACTTAGCAATTTTACCACTATTATTCATATCGGTTTTAATTTCATACAGTAAAATGATACTGGGTTTATTTTCTTTCCTCATGGACCTGACCAATCTTTGTTTGGACTACCCAAGGATATTCATCTATGGTTCCTTGAAGAATATTTTCCCCCCCATCCTACCAAATTTTGGAGTTTGGATCATTTTCCATCATATACCAAGACACCATTATCGATATCATTATTATTTTTCTTACGCCTTATTTCTTGACTAGTTGGCCTTCCTTTCTTTTTATCACTGTCTACATCAACAACCTATTTCTTTTAGCTCCTTGTCACTTTTTTTGGGAACAAAGCATTTATTGAAAAATATGGGAATGGATGGAATCATTTATGAGTTTCAAAGACTCACTGGACAATAGAAGACTCAATGGTCCTGACCTAGTAGGAAACTAATATCTATTAGGGGTGGCATTCATTTTCTTGATTAGGATTAACAGGGACTTCATCCTCTACTCTTTGAGTGACACTATAAGTCTTTGCTTCACAACAATTTGCCTCAACTTCATGGATAGCGTCAGCATTTATGTTGGTATCAATGTTATTTAGAGGTAAAAAGGGATAGGAATTTGTAAATAGTGACTATACCTAAGTGAAAACTACTTGAGTCATTGCCTGAGACAACATTGGTTTCTTGTCCTTGTCACCTTGGTTCTTCTTTTGGACATAGTGCATCGATTATCTATTCCCTTTCCCATTCCTACCTTGGACGTCGTCCTTATTCAAATATTTCTTGAGCATTGGATATTGATTTCTAAGATGCCCTTGCTTTTTTTGCACTCAATACAAAAATATGGTTTATTTTTGTACTTGACAACTTAACGTTTGTTGTTTCTTCTGTGATTAGGTCTACATATGTGGGAAGCCCATAATCAATATTATTTGTTACACAAATGTGAGTGTATGTAAGGTGATATATGGGTTTCATCATTGAGTCAATGGCAACCAATTCTCTAATTATCTAGGATATACCCTTAAGGATTCCTACATGCCAGAACTGAGTTGGTAATCCTAGTAATCTAACCTAGATTGGTGCCATGTTGATGGTCTAGGTCTCAGGTTTTGAAGTCTTCCCCCAAACAATGCAAGAAGAGGCTTCTTCAATCAAAAAACTAGGGCCCTCCAGTGAGAATCTAAATAGTATCTTGGGGATTATTTAGTCTGATCATAAAAAACCCCTGGGATAGACAACCAGTTTCATATTTCCTATAGACCATCATTTCATAAAGGTCCATTTTCTAACATACTTGATATCAAGTCGTGCTTCCAAAAATTTCCCTACAAGTGACAGGGATTCCTAAATTATCAAGGAAGCCATGACCTCAGGCAAAAAAATAAATTTCCTTCTAGACATCGTAAGAGGAATCAAGTCTTGTGAGGTTGGAATGGTGAACTCTATTTTGTTACGGAGTTTATCTACAAAGGAAAAAAAAGGGTTCTTTTGAGGTTGAGCTAGCGAAGGGCCCCTGCACCTAGGATATCCACACCTTCAACCGAGGCATCAACATGCTCCACATTATTAGTATTATTTAACCCATCCTCACTGGCATCCTCTTCTTCAATTTCAAAATTCTCAACATCCCTTACAATTCCATCGAATATCCCACAAGATTTCTTGCCTCCATGGAATTCAAACTTTTGTGCGTTACTACTCTCCATTTTTGTGCCCTAGATTATACATGCTGTTGCTCTCCATTCAAACTCATGTGCCCTATCTCCTATGCATACAATGGAAAACATAAATACCAAAAGCTAATTTAATAGATTCAAAATCATGTGCTTCTATGCACTTCTACTCTCCATTCAAGCTCTTGTGCCCTACCTCCTATGCGTATTATGAAAAACTCTTGTGCCCTAGCTTCTACACATGTTGCTGCTCTCTGCATGTTGCTACTCTCCTGTGTCCTAGATGTTTTCTTTTTAATTGTATTTGCTTTAATTATTTTGGAGAAAAGACAAACCCAATTTTAAGAGGAAAGAAGAGTTCTAATCAGATGCAAATATCATGTAGTTAATGTGTTGTACAAAAGGTAATGAATAGTGTAAAGAGAAACTAAATATTATAATTTGTCTACATACTTTGGAGTATCAAAAGAAGTTTATAAAATATTCATATGTTATTTTTATTGGGAATAAGAAAAAAATGTATATTTTAAGTTTAGTTATAGAGAAAGGGGATATTTTCAAAAAAAAAAACATTATAATTTTTATGTAGTACAAATGTTGTATATTATTTATTTAGTTATAGAGGAAAGATTTTTCCAAAAGAACATTGTTATTTTTTATGTATATATTCATTAAGCATATAATGATAATAGAAATAAGAGGGGTTAAATTCCCTTTCCAAGGTGTAAAGGAAAAGTCATTCACCATGACTATTTCCTTGAGGTCTATTATCTTGTTTTTTTTCTTTTTCTTTTTATTTTAGATTTTTTAATACATTTACATAATTCTTATTTCCATTTATAATTATTATTTACAATTTGCATTCAAAGCAAACTTTTAAATTTACTTTTGTATAATTTACATTGAAAATAAAATCATGACTTTTACATTTACTTTTGTATAATTTACATTTAAAAGAAAATTATGTGATCTATTTTTACAAATTAATATTTTTTTAACAAATTAGAGTCATTATCATATATATTAACCTGTTTAAAACCAACATTTTAATTCATGAATTTATGTGTAACTCATATTCAAATGTATATTACACTCATGTATGAACATACATTAATAAATACTATAGATTAAAAATACACGCCAAACAAAAATAAATAAAATCACAATAACAGAGTACAGAATAGTTGCACAAAACAAACGATTTCTATTAATCGATGGAGTTTAAAAACTCCTTTTTGAATACAACCGGGCCCTGTAACCCTTTATTTGTGATACACGATTACAAGTTATGCTAGGGTTCTCCGAAACCCTAGCTGGCACAAATGGTGGCGCTTCCGAAGAACGTATCTTCAATCCCAACAGAGTGAGTGGGCTTTGTCGTATCCCTTGCTTGGACCACTCCAGCTTAATCAGCTGCCATCAATAAACTGGATCTGTCATCAAAAACCTGCACACATTAACACTATCAAGGAGTTAGAAATTAATGAGAGGGCTCCACTGTGTGAGCCCTCGGAAACAATCTAAAACCCTAGAAAAATGGAATGCAGGAATTCAATAACGGATTAATACAGAAAAGACGGCTACTTGCTTTAAACTAATTTATACCTGTTCTCTCGTTAACGCAGACTAGACCAAGGCGACACTTGGAAGTAATGTTGTTGTCAGAATAGGCTGCGGAAGGCGCCCTGGTGCACTCGCTGAACGCCCGCGTGCTTCTGGATCAAGGTTTCAGACGTCGGTCTGAGTCTGTGTCTATAGGTAAATGCCCGTGGGCACTTGGTGAAGGGGTAAACGCCCGCGGGCACTTGCGACAGGAATGGGAGATTCTGCAGAATGCTGCAGAAGGAATGGCGGAGCGAAAGCGGCGATGGATGCGGCGAAAGGGTAGCAAAAGAGAGGAGATAGCAGTAGAAGAATTAGAAATAGCGCATAGGAGATAGAAGTAGCAAAAGACATAGGGTTTGAGCCATCAAAGTGACTCAATTTATAATCTACTCTTAGGGCACACTTTAGGGTTTTAACGACACTTTGAACGTGTGGCTAAGATTAAAGTGGATCCAAGGGTAGAGAATAAATCTTGGTTGTGAAATGGATTAAGATGGATGGACGGATGAGATTAAATGAAGGATGGATGGCTCAGATTAAATCACTTAAACTATTATTTAAATATATATATTAAAATATTAAAATATTATATATATAAATATTAATTTAAATAAATTTGGGGATGAAAAATGGCGGGAAAGGTGAAATTGGGCCAAATAATGGCGGGAAAGTGTGGATTTGGGCCAAATAATGGCGGGAAGGTGGATGACCGACACGTGGCTGACAGGAAGGTATAGATGACTTGCAAGTGGCTGGATTTTGGTGTCTACAGATGCCCTTTTTGAGCTACTTTGTGTGAAGACACAATGCAGCACAAAAACTTAGGACACCTGAAAAGTTGGATCAGACGCAACTCTCTCTCAAGACTAAAGCACAACTTTGAAGACCAAAGAATAAAAGAATATTTAAAATTTATCAGCTTACCCCCTCAATTGGCGAGCGAGAATGGTTCTCACGAGCCAATTGGAAGAAATTCGAAAGAAAATGAACCGTTTTTGCCCCAACGGTGAAAAAGGGGTTGGTGTATGAACCATCTGTTTATGTCCCAACAGAAAGGGGTTGGTGTACAAACCAGAAAAGAATATGATTGAAGACGATATGAGTGATGTGAAAGATGAACCGTTTTCTGCCCCAACGGTTAGAAAGGGATTTTTGCCAAATTTTAAATTCCATGATCATGTAAGATGAATTCTACTATTAGGAAAGTTAAAAATTGATAACGGATGCCCCAACTCCTGTGGGTGAATCCATACTGTTGATGAAATTGCCTTGTTGGCGCCATTGATATGCAGAGATGCAATATGAAAGAGTCCAGAACTTCAGAGATGCTCCTAGTGACTTTATGGATAATTCCTCGGGTCGGAACCAATCAACCTAGGTAGCCTTAATCTCTAGCAAGACTCAAAATAATGATGATATTGAAGATTGTCCACGTTTAAGGCCCCATGAACTAGGCCATCAATGACAACTCGTTGAGCAAATTAATCTTGGTATGAGGTCACTTGAAAAGTAGGATACCCAAAATTGATTTCCAATTTTTAAACAAGTGAAATAATTGATGATGATAAATGGTAAGTATCCTTATGGTGGTTTAATCCTCTTACCGAATTGCATGGATGCAAATCGCTGCAATCGCCAAGGTGATAGAATATACCACTAGATACGAGGTTTACTTTAATTTAATTTGGCAAAAATATGCATGATGAAAGAAGAATGAATGAAATTGACGATAGATCAGAAGAATTGATGAATGTTGTTAATTTTGTGAAGGTTTTGAATGTTTTTAACCCAATTTGTAAATCAATGATGAATGATGCGCTTTTTGAGCAAAATGACAAAATTTGTTTCCAAAACTGTTGTAACCTTCACAAAATGTTTTATTATGATAAGAAGAATGGATGGATGCAATTTGATGAAATTTGGAGGAGGTAAGCTTCAATTTTGTAAGTTTTGTTCTTTTATTCAATACCGACACCAAACGCCGGTATGCATTTGGAGGTGGCGGAAACGCCCGCCGGTGTTTGAATGCATCATGAAATGCCCCACTCGTGTCCGAATGCGCCATGAAATGCCCCACTCCGATTTCGGGGCGCCAAAACCAACTATTTAAACAGTTTCAGCGAGAATTTCGCTCATTTGTGCGTTCGAGCTTGAGAGAAGTGCGTCTGAGGGAGTGGAATGAAGTGAAGTGAAGTGAAAGGTTGTGTGGGAGAGTGAAGCACGCGGGAGCTATGGCGGAGATGGGAGCGGACGCGCCAGTGCAGCCAGCTGAGGTATTTGTTTATTTAAGCAAGTACTTTTATTTGTTTTTTTTTTTTTTTTTTTGAAAAAAATTTGTAACCAATTTTTGTTTTGTTGTTTTGCAGCTTAGGGTGTTAGAGGCACGACACCGATTCTCCCCTATCATTTCGGGGATGAGGAGGTCATTGTCCCAGGAAGACTGGGAGATATTGGAGGCAGTGAGGCTAGCGGAGGCAGCCCGGTTGGAGGTAGTTCCGGGCAGATGAGGGGTACCTCTCGGCTTTGGCCGAGAGGTGGGATCCGGCATCGGGGACGTTCGAACATGAGAGATGATGGTGACGCTTGAGGATGTATACGATCCTCAAGGCCGGGAGGAGAGCCCAGATGGAGGTCGGACTTGAGATAGAGCGACGTAGGGTGCCCCGGGATGACAGGGTGACGAGACTCCGAGCGAGCTAGCGGAGCGAGAGCGACGACACGGGATAGACATATCTAGACTTAGGTCTAGGACTCGTTATATTGAGGCTCCGGAGGACACATTGTTTAGACATCACATTGTGTTGCCTGATCCTCCATCCTCCTCTGTCTCTAGGCGTAGTGAGTCTAGGCACACCACTAGGTCTAGGGCTCCTACTAGGTCACAGGGATCCTCTTTTGATGGTTAGCTTAGTGCTTAGATGCACTCTTTATGAGCCTTGGTGCTCTATTGTATATTGTAGCCTTTTGGCATTCACTGTACGTTTTGATCTTTATACATATATATACATGGCTTTTATTTTTTAGTGTTTTACTTTCTTTTGTGTGAATGCCTATGTTTTTGTGATGCATGTTTTTATATGTTTTAATGCATATGTGATGGAATGGAATGCAAAGTTATAGATGATTAATGCGAGACTAAGTAAATGAAATATGCACTAAGAAGCACTCATACTTTTAGATAGTTAGATTTAGCCAAACTTGTTATCATAATTGTTTAATAAGGGGCACCGAACTTGGTGGCTTGTGAATGGATGACGTATGGAATGACATGAATATGGAAGAAGATATGGAGGTTGATATGGAAGAAAATATGGAGGAAGACTGTTTTACAAAGACTCAAACATGCTAGTGGTATCAAACAAACTTACTAATATTTCCTAATTCAACTAGGACCAAATGTGTGTGCATGTGAGTTCATTAACCAAATCAGAAGCATGGTAGTGACTCTAGGCAATCAAAAACCTGTGTGTGTGCAAGTGTGTTCATTAACCTCATCTTGCACAAATTAGGTAACCCTGTTATGGAGAAGACCCCAAAGCTAGTTTGTCCGTATGAGCATTCAGAGGTCTCTCTTTGAGGAGAGACATGTCGCCACGCAATGAGTATACTCCACTTGCCGAGTCAAGCGTCTATAGCCCCGGTGAAGGTTAACTCCATAGTCCATGTTGTTTTTGACCTTTGTAAGCCTTGGGGATGACTACCTATCCGTCTGATTGGACAAGTAGTACGATCCTTACAACTTATTTGGGATCAGTGGTGTGTGAAAAATGTTCATTTCCTTAGAGCTTTGGGGAATCGGATTCTCAACCGAAGTATGATGAGAATTTTACCCTATCCTTACTACTTTGTTTATATTTATATTTTGTGATTGCTTGTGATAGTGGTAAGAACCACTGTTTTATGGACTATGTTTGCATGATAGGACAAACGAGGATTACCCTTTTCACTTCAAGGCACAACCCAAGGATGGTGTTATCTCTCTTTGACACAAGATGTTTTTAAGATGTGAAAATGTGATAGGTTCAAGACCGCTTTTGAAATCATTTCCCAATACTCAAGATTTTATTTAGTGTAATTTGTGATATGGCCCTAGAGAACTTTGACATGCATTTCGAAGTTTGCTTAAAACACTAGAAATGGCTGAGTGATTGAAAACATTTTGGCAATGTAAATATGTGCAAATGGAAAATGGGTGTACGAATGACAATTCGGTTTGATGGATTTTATGAAGGTGCCCCTGATTAAGGCAACATGACTTTTGCTTGACCAAATTTTATATCCAAAAGATAGAATGGTCTCTAACATGATATGCAACTATGGCTGAAAATGAAATGTTATGGTTTTCAATGAGATGTATGCACATGAAATGCAATGTTTTTGAATGAGATGTATGCAACTAACAATGAAATGCAAATTCTTTTTATTTTATTTGTTTTTTTTTTTTTTTTTTACAAGCCATGTATATATGTACATATAAAATTCAAACTATGCGTAGAATGCCCTCAAGTGTATAACATTAAGTGGTTCGGGTTCTTCCTCTCCCTCTAAAGCTGGCAAGTCTATAAGTTCCATTACCCACTCTTTCGGTGACCATATATGGACCTAACCAATTAGCCGCGAATTTATCTCGAAGATGCGGCAATGCATTGGTGTTTTGTTGATTCTCTTTAAGGACAAGATCCCCTACTTGAAATTCTCTTAGATGAACTTTGGCATTGTAAGCACGTTTCAATCGGTCTTGATAAACTCGCAAATGCTCTAAAGCATTGATTCGTTTTTCATCTATGAGTGTGAGTTGATCAAGACGTGCTTGTCTAGCGAGTATCATCATCGATAAATTCCTGCAAAGAAATTCGCAAGGAAGGGATCTCGAGCTCAAGAGGCATGATTGCTTCAGCTCCATAGACCAAAGAAAATGGCGTTGCCCCAATGGGAGTTCCGATGCTTGTTCCGTAAGCCCATAATGCCAAGGGGATTTGTGTATGCCAATCTTTATGATTTTCTTTAACAAGTTTCTTAAGAATAGCAATTATGGTCTTATTGGAAGCTTCAACTTGTCCATTGGCTTGTGGGTAGTAAGGAGTTGAGAAACTATGTTGGATATTATACTTTTCGCAAAGAGCTCGAACATCCTTATTCTTAAAAGACTTGTCGTTATCAGAAATGATTTTAGAGGGAATACCAAAACGACAAATGATATGGTGAAGTATAAACTCCACAATTCTAGGACACTGTCAGTCTTGGTTAGAGGAATAGCTTCAACCCACTTTGTGAAGTATTCGATGGTTGTAATGATGAAAGTATGCTTGTCCTGAAGAGGCGGGTGAAATCTTGCCAATTAAATCGAGACCCCATTGTGAGAAGGGCCAAAGGCTTTGGATGGGCTGTAAAGCTTGTGATGGTATATGGATTAAATTAGCGTGTTCTTGACACTTTTTACATTGTTTAACATATTTGCAACAATCTTGTTCCATAGTGGGCCAATAATACCCCATACGTAAAATACGCTTCGCAATGGCCATTCCACTAAAATGACCACCACAAGTACCATCATGGGCTTCAGCAATAGCTCTATGTGTTTCACCTGCTTCTAGACAGCGGAGGAGTACTCCATCATATCCACGTTTATACAACACATCCCCCAAAAGAACAAAACGAGCTGCCTTTTGCTTAAAACAGCGACGGGCAGTTCGAGACAAATCAGGTGGAAGTGTTCCAAACTTGAGGAAGGCTACTATCTCACTAGACCAAGGCTCATATGGATCCGAATGGATAAAGCAAACATCTTTTTCATCTTTAGACTCAGCACGGACAATTGCAGACTTAGAGATTGTGGAAATGATTAGGGGTTGTACCTCTCCAAGGGAGTCCTTTGGAATCAATGATCCAAGAGAGGCCATGGCATCCGCAAATCTATTAGTCGAACGAGGCAAACTAGTGATCTCATACCAATCAAACTTAGAGAGCAACTTCATTGCTACATCATGATAAAGCTTAATGGTAGGTTCTTTGGCTTGGTATTCTCCTGTAATTTGTTTAACCACGAGTTGAGAATCCCCAAATATCCGAATACGCTTAATGCTCATAGCTATGGCTGATTGAAGACCTAAAATTAAGGCTTCATACTCTGCTGTATTATTGGTGCATTGGAAGTCTAGTTTGAATGATAAAGGGATGGGAATCCCTTGAGGTGTATGAAACACAACTCCAGCACCTCGACCTTTTGCGCACTTAGAGCCATCAAAGAATAGCGTGATGTCAAAATCTTCCTCCGAAATGATGTCCTCTTCTTGTTCAGTGATAGCAAATACCGAATCATCTGGGAGCTCAATAATCAAAGGATGATCACTAGGTAGCGGAGCTTCCGCAAGTTGATCGGCTATAACTTGACCTTTAACAGATTTTTGGCTAATGAATTCAAGATCGAATTCGGTAAGCAACATTATCCATTTAGCGGTACGAGTGTTATTATAAGTGCGAGACATCATATAACGCGGAGGGTTTTCTCTAGCTATGACATATGTTGTATGGCTAAGCATATAATGACGAAGTTTCTTAGTGGCAAAAACCACTTCTAAGCACAACTTTTCCACATAAGCATATCGGGTTTCATAGCTTACCAATGTTCGACTAATATAATAGATAGCTTGCTCGCGATTTTGTTCATTCTTTTGTGCAAGCATTGTCCCTAAGGCAAAGTCCGTTGCTGAGATATAAAGGTTGAAAGGGACCCCTGGACGAGGCGGAGCTAAGACTGGCGGAGATGCTAAGTACTGCTTGATGTCATCAAAGGCTTTCTGACATTCATCTGTCCATGAAAATTGTACCCCCTTTTGTAGTAGGTGGCAAAATGGCCTACATTTATCAAGAAAGTTGTGCAATAAAGCGACGGATTGAATTAATCTTTCCTTGCAAACTACGCAACTCCTTCAAATTAGTTGGGGGACACATTTCCATAATGGCTTTGACCTTGTTTGGGTCCACCTCAATACCTCGTTTAGAGATAATAAAACCTAGGAGTTTGCCCGAGGTAACACCAAAGACACATTTCTTAGGGTTCAACCTTACTTTATGCTCTAGAAGTCTATCAAAAACTTTTTCCAATACATCAAAATGCTCTTGTCGAGTTTTAGATTTTGCCAATAAATCATCCACATAATCTTCGATAATCTTATGCATATAATCATGGAAAATATAAGTCATGGCTCGTTGATAGGTTGCACCTGCGTTCTTAAGGCCAAAGGGCATCACCCTGTAACAAAAAGTTCCCCAAGGTGTGGTAAATGCTGTTTTGTGTTGATCTTCAGGGTTTATTCGAATCTGGTTGTATCCTGAAAATCCATCCATGAACGAAAGCATTTCATGACCAGCGCAGGTGTCGACAAGAGTATCAATGTTTGGAAGAGGAAAGTCATCCTTAGGACACGCTTTATTTAGATCTCGAAAATCGGTGCAAACACGTATCCCCCCGTTAGGCTTGCGAACGGGTACCATGTTAGAAAGCCACTCAGGATAATCAATCGGGACGACAAATTTAACATCCAGAAGTTTTTGAATCTCCGATTTAACTAGGAGGGCCACAGTAGGATGCATTTTCCTAAGTTTCTGTTTGATAGGTTTAGCATCTTTTTGTAAGGTGAGGTTATGGACAACCAAATTAGGGTCTAGGCCTGGCATGTCTTTGTAAGACCATGCAAATATCTCCTTCTTCCGCTTGAGTAGAGCAATCATTTGCTCTTGTTCCTCTGATGATAGAATTTTAGCCAGTTTCACAATTTGGGTGCCATCTTGGTCTGGACTAAGGTCTACATCGATAGTTTCTTCAATAGACATGTGGGAACCTTCCTCAAGGTGATGGGGAGTAGGGATCAGATTTATGTCATCTAAAATGTCATCAAGCTCCTGTGCCTTGCTCTCATCTATGTCTGCTGGAAGACCTCTGGCTTAGAAGATGAAGGTGAATGTGGAGGTGAAGGAGGAATGTAGTTGGCGGAAGCCCTTAACAATTCCTCTGAAAGGATGAACTCTGAAATAGATGGAGAGGATGAAATCTGATCCATGTCAATCAGGCTTGGGTTGATCGGGATTGGCTTATCCGGATCATATGGATTATGGAGCGGGGTGAATAAGTCTTCAAAATTCATTGTCGACTTATGGAAGAAAGGATGGGCGGAATGGAAGGGAAAACCGGTGAAGACCTCGGAAGACCTGAAGTGCAAAACAACATAGTTTTTCAATTTTTTTTTTGGGGTTTTTTTTTTTTTGGTAGTGGTGAAAACCACTATTTTAGTATATACATATAATACAGGTTTGGATTATGGCTTATGGATGTGGCGGGGGTGGTGGTTCACCTCGTTCTTGTGGAAGAAGCAAGCGAAAGATGGCCTCTTGGAGAGGGAACAATTGGAGATAAAACTCGTCTTGTTTAGTGAGGGGAACAATGGGCGCCGACTCTTCTTCAGATTCATCACCATTTGACATGACGTCAAATTCTTCATAGACTTCATCTTCGGATTCGTCGGGGTGGAGGATTTCTTCTTCTGAATTAAGATTAATGCTTTGAAAAGCTCGTTCAAAAGAAGAAAGGGATGGAAGTGGTTGGTAGCCCAGACCAAAACGCTCAGTGGGTCTCTGGTATGGCATATCGATGCGTTCAGTTACCCCTTGCTCGTATCGACCTAGGCCAAATTGCTGCCAATTATGTCTGTGGAAATAGCGAGAGGGAAAACCCTCCATCCTTTCGATATTGGCGAGGACTCGGATGCTTGGGTTCTAGTATGGTGGTAGGACTAGAAGATGACTCTATTCCCCCATATACAAAATTAATGGAATTTGGCATAGAACCCATGTTATAAACCGATCCAATGGATAAATGTTGGTCATGTGGACGACCAAAATCTTTAATTGTTTGCACATTGAACGGTGTGATGTGGACATCTTGGATGGCATACTCACCAATACCGCATCAATGAGATGGACCTTGACTTGGGAGAGAGATGGACTAGATGATGGAATAGAAGAATGTGGGATAGAAGAATTGGAAGGATTTGGTTGGGTTGATGCTTCACTGACTTGTGAAACATCAGTGGTGATGGTTGGGAAGATGGAGGAATAATAGGTGATGTTGAAGAAGGTGTAGAAGAAGGGGGTAATGACGTGGAAAGAGATGATTGGTCATGGCCACATGTGCATGTGGTCACTGATGAAGAAGAAGGAAGATTAGTTGATGAAGAAAGTGGTGAATGAGATGGAATAGCGAAAGAGGAAGATGGTTGCGATATGATGGGTGGCTCCTCGGGAATGGGAGCTTTAGAAGAAGATGGTATAGAAGAAATAGATGGGGTCAAGAAAAGATGAGTGGATGGCAACACAATCTCATAAGGATTTGAGACATAGTTGCAATGTTTGAAGGGTTCAATGTCAGCAGGTACACAATGAACCTGTCCCTCATATACATACTTCAGACATTGATGCAGTATAGAAGGGACACATCTCATCTCCCTAAGCCAAGGCCGTCCAAGCAATACATTGTATGCCATGGTCCCTTCCAAGATGTGAAACAAGGTATGCAAAGTTCGGGCCCCTACCTCAATGGGCAAGATAAGCGTGCCAACCGTGGAAGATAAAGCATCATTGAATGCTTTAAGAGTAAAAGTCGACTTTGTGATAAGGGATGGCGACAGCTTTAGATGACTCAACGCCGATGTTGTAATGATATTGATTGAGGAACCGGTGTCAATTAAGACTCTCTTGAATGGCTTGTTATCGATCTTGGCCATGATATGTAGTGGAGGATCTATACTTTCTGTTGACATAGGTTTGATTTCAAAATCATAGAAAGTGATGGAGGGCTCCATGCATGTTTGAATACTCCCCACAAAGTTGTTGAAGGCATTAGTATCTTGAGTTTGAAGCTCGATTGACTTTAATATTTCCATTAATGCCTCTCTATGCGGGGGAGATTGTTGAATGAGGTCATAGATCGATAACTTGGCGAAGCCATTTTTAAACCGGTAGTTAACCGGCTACTCAATGACATGATGGGTCGTTGGCGTTGAGTAGAATGATTTAGCGGTTGTTGAGAAGTACTAGCACGTCGTTGGGTCATCGTTACCCGAGGTGGACTGGGGGTTTGTACAGGTGGTCGTGGTTCGACCTGATTTGGTTGGTTCGCCCTTTGACCCCGGGTTACTACGTTAATAGTACCCACAAAACCTTGGTATTGTTGTACATGGTTGACTTGATTAGGAGGAGTTACCCGAGTTACTCCCCCTGAAGTTGTTGGAGCTTCCTCCCGATGTGGAAGGGGTGTTTGAAATATACCAAGATTTTGATTTTGTTGGGCTAAGGGGCTATCCAATTTAATGGCTCCAATCTCAATAAGATCTTGGATCACATGTTTGAAAGTTGTACAATTATTGATATCGTGCCCATTTTGCCTATGATAAGGACAAAATAGGTACTCCTTGTAATACTTCCCCCTTCTAGATGGGTCTAAAGGTTTAAACTCAGGTAAAGTTAACTGATTTGTGCTATATAACTTGTTGAATATGACCGCATATGGTTCATCTAAAGGTGTGAATTGTCGCTTGGGACGATTGTTTTGCCAAGGTCGAGTTTCCATGGTTGGCCCAGTATTGGGAGCTGGTTGAGTAGGGGCGGGTACCGCATGATAAGCAATTGGTTGCGGTTGACTTTGCATTACTTGTTGTTGTTGAGCCATTACGGGCTGACTCGCCACCACTTGATTAACTTGGTTAACATTTGAGGCTGTACTAGCCTGTGTTTGTTTGTTTTGGCCATAATTATTATTTCGTTGTTGGCCCTTTTGTTGCCATTCTTTTCTACGGGGTTTTAAAACACCCTCTTGGACTTTAATGTCTTCTATGATACTTGCTTGGGCCAAAGCCTCTTCAAAAGTCCTGTATTGTTGTAATTGGAGTAACCAAGAGATAGGTTTTAGACAACTCCGGGTGAACATTTTGGTTAACTCCTCCATTGGTAGGGAGAATGGTAGTTTATTAATGATAGCCCTCCAACGGTTTCCAAAGTCATAAACAGTCTCATCGTCATGTTGCTTGAGCTTGTATAAGTCGGACAATGAAACTCTCTTTTGTACATTCAGGGAGAATCGTTCTAAAAATAGATTAATCAATTGCTCGTAAGCATAAATGCTATGGTGAGCTAAATGATTGTACCACTGTACAACATCTCCTCCTAATGTCTGAGGAAAAGTTTTGAGCATAAGAGCATCATTATTTTGGATTCTAAAGCAAGCATGCATGAATGAGCTCACATGTTCATGAGGATCCTCAGTTCCTCGAAATTTGTCAAACTTCGGTAATGTGAAATCAGTCGGATATGGTGGTGAAGGTACCGAAGGATGAATTGGTTGATTGATCAATGACCTTAGCGTAGGTTTCCGACTAGATGAGCCAGGCATGTTGAGCATAAGGTTGTCAATCTGTTGTTGCATAGCATGGAGTCGAGAATCTTCATGAAAATTTTGACTCGTTTGATGATTATGATGATGTAATGGAAGAGTGGAAAATTGATGAGATGGGATGAAATTGCCTGAATTAGGCGGTGTGGAATGGACAGGTTGTTGGTATGGATGATACCGAAAAGAAGGTGATTGGGTGTGGATGATGAACTGGACTAGGTTGGGAGAAAGGTGGGGTAGGAATGGACACCACCGAAGATTGGGGTACCCAGGTGGGGCCTGAGCTAATAAAAGTTGGCTGGGTAGAAATTGGTTGGGGTGTAGGATTTACTACGACAGGTGGTTGAGCATTTTGTTGTTGTTGTTGCAAAATCAATTTGTCGAGATACTCCTTAACCTTATTAATCTCTAACCCAAGGGAGGTGGGATGATTGGATGAAGGTGGAGGGCAGGCTGCCATGGTAGTCACAGGGGACTGCATAGCAGGGGCAATGAAGGTGGCTGAAGTAGGCGATACCTGGGAAGGAACAGTAGACTGTGCCCCAGGTAGGGTGAAACCATAAATGGTTTGGGAAGAAGAGGGTTGAAATTGGTTATGGCTAGAAGAGTTTCCACCAACTTCATAAAGAGAATTGGTGTACACCGGGTACATGGAGGAGAAGGTGGTCGGGAAGACACTACATTTGTCTCCAAAGGAGGACAATTGAGCATCTGGGAAGATGTTGGAGATGAAGCCGGCTGAACAGATACCACATTAGCCTCAAAAAAAGGGTTAGTGTAGACCTGAGTGAAACCAGCGGGTATGGTTGATGCAATATCCTGTTGAAAAATAGAATCTTGCATAGGGGAATCTTGGATTGGCTCAAGGACATAACCAATGCCATCTCTTAAGTGAGTTTGCACTTGGGCCATATCAATGTGGGTAATATGACAGGAATTGTCTTCCTCCATGGGCATGGCCATGTGATAGATGGTAGAAGGACGTGAAAGACCTGCAGGCGAACTTGCCTAAAATTCACTAGGATAAGTGGCCATGTTGGTGGTGGGGATGTTCTGTGAATTACCCATTTGATTATTTAGATTTAACATTTTAGATTGATTCCTTGTTAAGACCATGGAGCAATAAATCTAAACAAATTCAGAAAAGAAGAATGCAAAACTAGAATGATAAATTTACACTACAAAAATTATCAGAAAACAGTCACAACCTAGGTTTCAACCAATGTGTCTTACCTGCGGTTAATTAATTATTTTCTGATCTTAATCTGTAGTAAATTTTAAGTGTCCGGTTTATGAGTTTTGCATGTGATCTAATCTTGAATTATTCACAAAAAAAGGTAAAAACTATGGCTAGGAAAGGACAACGAGATTCTTACTGGGTGATGAAATCCGAGCAAGTTTGCTCGGGGGTGACCTATGGTGTCTAAGGCAGAAGTTTAATGGATGGAGATGAATTCCACCGTCACTAAACTTCAAGCAATACCTGGTGATGAAATCCAGATATCAACTGTTTTAAATGCAATATGAAAATGCAATGAATTTTTTTTTTTTAAATGTTTTAGTTATCTAATGTGTACATACAAGGCTATAAATCAAAAGTTCTAATGATCTAAGCAAGAGGCTACTGAAAACATGTCATTTCCTCTGAAGAAGTGGAGTACACCGTTTAAAACCCCCGCCTACCAATGATATCGGATATCAAAGGAGCAACCGGAAGGTTCGTCCACTTCTCCGCTTGGAATCACCCAATGGCAGGAGTACTATTGACATCCAATCAATAGTCCTACTTAGATAATTAAAACAAATAATTCGTAGCTATTCTAATATGCAGCTAGGTATGCAAAAATTTTTTTTTTTTTTAATGCAAGCAACAATCAATAATGCAATGCAAAGAAAAATGTAATTAAAAATAACTGTTCTTTTCCAGATTACTTAGTTTTTGTTCATTTTAAAGTAATGATCTGAAAAAGAAACAAAATATGGCAGAAAAAACCAAAAACGTAAAAAGTACAGCACTTACTTGGAAGCCTACGCTTTTCGTAAAACTGACTTCAAACGCCCACGGGAGTCTGCACAGGTTGAAACGCACCTCTGCGTTTCGTATTGGACTTCCAGACGCCCCTCTGCGTCTGCTGCGTTTTCTGCAAGCTCAGAAACCCTAGTTCGCTGGAACAGCGAATTTCACGATTTTTGGAACCTGCAAAATAAAACAGAAAACAAGAACAGATTAGTAAAGCAAGTATTAAAAATATGAAACCCTAGGGGGTCCCACCGTGATCGCCATTTGTAGATTAAAAATACAATGCCAAACAAAAGATAAAACCACAATGATAGAGTACAGAATAGTTGCACAAAACAAACGATTTCTATTAATCGATGGAGTTTAAAAACTCCTTTTTGAATACAACTGGGCCTGTAACCCTTTATTTGTGATACACAGATTACAATTTATGCTAGGGTTCTCTGAAACCCTAGTCGGCACAAATGGTGGCGCTTCCGAAGAACGTATCTTCAATCCCAACAGAGTGAGTGGGCTTTGTTGTATCCCTTGCTTGGACCACTCCAGCTTAATCACCTGCCATCAATAAACCGGATCTGTCATCAAAAACCTGCACACATTAACACTATCAAGGAGTTAGAAATTAATAAGAGGGCTCCACTGTGTGAGCCCTCGGAAACAATCTAAAACCCTAGAAAAATGAAATGCAGGAATTCAATAACAGATCAATAAAAGAAAAGAGGTTACTTGCTTTAAACTAATTTATACCTGTTCTCTGTTAACGCAGCTAGACCAGGCGACACCTGGAAGTAATGTTGTTGTCAGAATCGGCTGCGGAAGGCGCCCTGGTGCACTCGTTGAACGCCCGTGTGCTTCTGGATCTGGGTTACAGATGCCGATCTGATTCTGTGGCTGTAGGTAAACGCCCGTGGGCACTTGGTGAAGGGGTAAACGCCCGTGGGCACTTGCGACAGGAATGGGAGATTCTGCAGAATGCTACAGAAGGAATGGCGGTGAAAGCGACGATGGATGCGGCAAAAGGGTAGCAGAAGAGAGGAGATAGCAGTAGAAGAATTAGAAAATCAGAGATAGAAGTAGCAAAAGACATAGGGTTTGAGCCATCAAAGTGACTCAATTTATAATCTACTCTTAGGGCACACTTTAGGGTTTTAACGACACTTTGAACGTGTGGCTAAGATTAAAGTGGATCCAAGGGTAGAGAATAAATCTTGGTTGTGGAATGGATTAAGATGGATGGACGGATGAGATTAAATGAAGGATGGACGGCTCGGATCAAATCACTTAAACTATTATTTAAATATATATATTAAAATATTAAAATATTAAAATATATATATAAATATTAATTTAAATAAATTTGGGGATGAAAAATGGCGGGAAAGGTGAAATTGGGCCAAATAATGGGGGGAAAGTGTGGATTTGGGCCAAATAATGGCGGGAAGGTGGATGACCGACACGTGGCTGATAGGAAGGTATAGATGACTTGCAAGTGGCTGGATTTTGGTGTCTACAAATACAACACTACAATTAACAAGTTAAGCATATTCACTAACTTCTATGCAATAAATATTTGTATTCATAGATTTATGCACAAATTACGTATCCTTATGCACAACATTGTATTCATAACCATCATTTTAATTCATGAATTTATGCACAACATTGTGTTCACTCATTTAATTTCTTATTAATTGCACAATTCTTTATACATATTTTTATATAAGACAAGTAACATATTATGTAAATAAACACAAATATGATCCATATTTATTTTACATTTATGATCATATTTACTAATTTTTAACACCAATAATAAGAAGAGAGGTTAGCAATGATACATAAGTTTAGGGGAGAGAGAGAGATGCTTGATTTTGCAATATATATCCAATAGGTATTTTGAAAAAAACCATAAATAATACACTTTCAATCTACTTTGTATATGTTTGAGTGATAAATACATTGTGTGATATGAATTGCATGTGGTAGATTTCCTAGGCTAGTATGAGTGGAAAATTACAGGTGAAGAATGTTTGCAGACCAAGCAAAGGCATCACAAAGCATGATGTTCAAGTCTAGTGATTATAGTCGATCACCATTTCAAGGGTTGATAATGTAAAAATTTGGCTAACATTCCATTATTTAAGTAGGCGAACTTAAGCTCCATTCAAGCAAGATACGTTCAAGTGACATGATATCATTCATGTCTTGTAGGAATGAGCTATATTTGGGTTCGTTCTAGTGGAGAGCTGATGTCATGGGCGCACAAATCAGAGAAAATGCCATTCCATGGAATATCTATATATAGTGTCTTAGTGAGCATCACCATTTAAAGAGGACCTTATCGTTCAAGTGCATATTGTCATCGAGTGGAAGTACCATCCAAGTGAGAACAAGAGCATCATTTAAGTGGTCAATTGGTTGTTCAACTAAACTACCATTCAACTAATCTATCATTCAAAGGAAAGTTTGTCATTCAAGTGTAAATGGTGAAGAAGTATCATTCGATAAAAGAACTAAAGTGTTGTTCAAATGTAAGTTGATGTACCATTCCCATGAGGGATATATTATCGTACAAGTATATATGACACTCCATAGTATATTATTCTCTAGCATGTGAGTGAATTGCAAAGTTTTTTGTGAAAGGAGGTAATTTTTAAATGAACCCCCTACTTTCGATTGCATCAAGAAGAGGGGAAAAAATGAAATAAATGAAACAAAAGCAAATTCTATAGAATATATAGTTTATTCACTAATGCAACAAATAACATCTCAAACCTGTTGTTTTAACTAAATTTGTGAACGATAGATCTAACATATTAATTGTTGCATAAGTGAATAAATAAATTATTTCAAAATATAAAGTATTTTTATTATAAAATATAAAAATAGTTTTAGACAAAAATGGAGAGATTGGATTGAATGGAGAACGTCTTTGATAATTTTAAACTACATGGCTTAAATGATAGATTTATTTAAGATAAGGGATAAATGGAGGCTAGAGATTTAATTGGAAATATTCTTTTCCAAAGGGTATTTATAGTCCTTATTACCATGGTTAAAGAATTTAAAGCATAGAATGGGGAGAACACCTAGTTTGTAGAAAGCACAACATATTCAAGAGTGCTAATGTGCATATTTGCAACAAAGGCATATCAAAAATAGTTACTCTTCAAGTTCTAATGATTATAACTATGTTTTTAGTATTTCAACAATAAAATCAAATTTTCAATTAATAATATTTTGAATCAATTAATTTGTTGATTAGATGTAAGATGAAAGAGCTACACACATAGCCCATTTTACATGTACATCAAGTAAGCCTATTTGCTCTCTCTTTTATATATAATTATGATACAAGCAAAATATTTTTCTTGTCTTTTGTAGGAGATGATGTGATTAAAAATTTTAAAATTTGAATCTATTTTTTAATAAGTTATATATGGCTTCTATTGGGGGCCACTCCCATAAAAATATTACATTTGTTTTTAGGTCGATTAAACCATACCTTTTTATCATAAATATTTTTTATTTTATTTTTTATTAAATATATTCTTAACTTACTAGTTCCATAATCAACTCCTTGACATCATTTTAATTAAGAGATAAAATCTAAATTGACCAATTACCTTCCAAAAAAATTGTTTTTGATTCATAGGAGATTTGGTTACAACCACACTATTTTTAGTAACTAACAAGCGTAGGGTTCAAACCATAGGGGCTACTCCCACCAAACCTATTCCACCTCATTATTGTTGACTCGATGTGAAGGGGACCACCGATCACTCGGGATTTGTACCATTATCATCGATCTGGTGCACACTCAAAGAATTTAGATCAGACTACTACCTTTGCAAATAGGTTGCCTCCAAGGTTTGAACCTGGGTGTCTTCTTGGTAAGTGTCTTGCCAGACAAGTAACTATCAATCCACCTCGCTCTTGGAGGCTATTGCCTTCCAAAATTTGAATCTGTGAATTGCTAAATTATCTACTACCCAATTTACTTCTCTATGAATATGTTCACATTTCCTAGAGATTGCCTCCAAAAATAGGTGAACATTAGCAACAATATTATTTTTTATCCAATCCCCACATTCATTTTTAAATAATATGCTTATTTGTTTTTAAATTAATTAATATACCATTAAAAAATACCCAAATCATATTACATCATTGATCATATAATGGTATCACAATATTTTTGATAATTATGCATATATTGGTATCTGCTTATGTAGTGGTGAATGTCATGTGTGTTGATGAAGGTCGATCCAAGCTCCATTCCCCCTACGTCCACCCTATGGATATGTGGTGTAGTTGGTGAATGTCTTGTGTGCTGGTAGAGGCTAACACGGGCTCCATTCCTCTTATGCCCACCCTATGGATATCTAAAAATAATCCCTTGTGACTGATATCATGTGGTATACCTAGATGGGATAGCTACGACTGCCGACAAAGCTAGGTTCTCAAGGTTTTTGTCTCACCAATATTTTATCTCATTGTAAAAGGTTAATGATCCTTTCAAAATCTCGTGTTTTCCTACCTAATAAAAAAATATGCATATATTGGTTGTTCATTAATTCAAAAGTAGATCCATTTATTGAGCTAAAAGTAAATAAAGAAATAAATTAAAAGTATTTTTCAAATAAAATGGCACAATACACTATGAAATGAAGAATGATTCTTTTATAAAATGAAAATATCATTAGTCACTTTTTTTCAAAAGTTATTTAATAATAATTAGTTGATGCAAATTATTAATCAATAAATATTTTAAGAAATGTATTAGTTTCTTTCTTTAATTTATTTAATCATTTACATAATTCAAATGTTAAATTAGTAGAAATCTATCGGCATTGAAATCCCATGAAATATTCTAATTGATAATATTAAAAAATATTTTCAAAACAATATTTCTCTTTTAAATACAAAGCTTAAGCTTCTCTTTGCTTCAAGAGTAACTTATTCTCTAATAATGAGGCCAACCATGTCAAGGTGGAAGCTTACCTGGCCTCCCTACCCACTCCATCCCACTCATTGTCCAAAGATGAAAACTTAATTGTTTTAAATAATTTTATACTAATAAAGTGTGTAAATGTTAAAGTGTTTAGAATTTTAAATGCAAATTATGTAAGAGCTACATACTTCCATTGTGATATTGTAAAAAGTTTTCAAATATGATTAAACAATCCTAAAAATTTCAAATACACGAATGCAATGAAAAATCTAAATTTGTGTAATTATAAAAAGTCAAAAAACTTTTAAATAAATTTACATATTTAATATGAACAACATATTTAATATTTTTATATATTGCTAGTTCATAATTCCAAAGCAAATTTATTTTAATGGGCTTAAAGTAATTAAAAAATAAATAATAAAAAAAAAAATTAAATATAAAATGATGCTCCGAGAGAGGGGGGAACGATGCGGTACTCAAAAAAACGAGAACGCTACGCTCGAAATCAACACTAACGATTCAGGACCTAGGAGATGCTGGTGTGTGTCTGGTGGAGGATATGGCGGTAAATCTGGTCCCTCCTCTATGGGATCCAGGTAAGGTTGTAGGTGCTTCTCAGCCTTCCCCCTAGAAGGGCCCCACTTCTCTATCTTTTGCTAAAGTGGTGTCTAGGTCAACTAGCGTGGGCCTATCTTCTAGGTGCGATATTAACCTTGTTTCTAAGTAGATTTTCATATTTGATCACCTTGTGAATAATATCATCAATAAAGGGGATTGGAATATGGTTATAAAATTCCAAGGTGACCAATTGGAGATTGATGCACTAAAAAGGTGGGCTTTGGCCAGATGGAAACCCCTGGTTCTCTGGATATCGTGACAATTTTGAAAAACAATTCCTTATCAAGTTGAATTGTGCGAAGGATTCCACATGAATTCTGGAAGGTGGTCCCTGGTTCTTCGAAAAGCGAGGATTATTTCTCTGTAGGTGGGGCCCTGAATTAAATCTAGCTACCCAATGAATCAACACCATCCCTATGTGGATCAAGCTTCTAGATTTCCCTCTGCATTTGTGGGATGAAGGTGTTTTTCGTGCGGTGGCTAGTGTCATCGGAGACTTTATCTCCCTGGACCGCACCTCCTTGCATGGGTCCCGAATGCTTTATGTTAGGATGTGTGTGTTGGTGGACTCGGAGAAGACTTTACCATATTCTGTGGAACTCGTTACACATTTGGGCTCCTGGGTCCAAACTATGGAATTTGAGAACAGACCTAGGACCTATCAGTTTTACTGTAAAGGTGGCCATATCTAGAGCGCTTGCCCTATAAGGCTTAAGCCCAAGCCTATAAATCTGGCACAAAATAAAAAATGGACTTTGATCCCTCTATTGAGTGACAAGATTACTTCGCAAGCTAGGCTTAGTAGTGATCTTCAGGAGAATGATCTTCTACCATCCATTCTTTCCAATGGTAATGAGGAGTTGAACCGAGAATCCCTCATTAGATTGCAGGGGGTCTTGGATTCTAGTCATTCTAGGAAGAGAGTGGCATGTCCCACTGCCCTCCCCTACAAAATTATTTTGACTGTCTAGCTATGGAGGAGCCCGTAATCCAACAACTAGTGGAGTATCCTTCGGTTTCCCCAAATTTGGTAGGGAAGAGTCCATCGGATTCCCCAAAGTTGGTGAGGAAGAGTCTGTTGGTTCCTCCAAAATAGGTTAGCCCATTGGCATCTCCATTTACCTCCTATGACCCTATGCTGTAGAAGGGCTCCCCAGGCCCTAAAACTAGGAGTTATCGAAAGTCCTATAATGCTAGAGGAATCAAAAGAAAAGTGGGAAAACCTAAGAAGAGTGATTGCATATTTGAGGTAGCATGTGGAGACCTTTCCAGTTTGAATCTAAAAAAATATTGAGTATCAGGTGTCATAGTAGACAACTCAGTCTGGATGTGTTTAAAATCTCCCCTACTAAGGGTGAATGAGATGTTGGTACTGGTTGCTGATTTTGGATCCTATATGAGGTTTACGAGATGGTGGATCCCCAGTTTTGGGTTGCTTTGTTGTAAGCATGTTTATATTTGTTGGTTAAATTGACCTTTTCTAGTTTAATCCTGGTGAAGCTGATGTAAAATATTGAGGGATTCCTTTCAAAACCCTCTTTCCATAATCTAACCAAAAAATAAATAAATAAAAATGCACAATGATTAAATTAAAATGCTAAGAAAATCCTAAGAAATGAAGAACAATTCTTTTATAAAATGAAAATATCACACTTTCTTTTTCAAAAGTTATCTAATAATAATTAGTTGATACAAATTATTATTTTTTAATGTAAAAAAGTATTATATTAAAGAAATAACAAAATATATTTTTACAAAAAAAAAAAAGAGACGGATAAACACACCACGTGGCTAATACCATCAGCCAAAAAACCATCCCCATCAAAATAGAGCGGGAACCCAAGCAAACAATTTACAATTATTCAACACCCCCTTACAAAACTAATGTACAACAAAAACAACCCCTAAAAGGGTGAATACACAACATAATTAAGCATAGAAAAAAACTAGAAACCCTAAACTATAGAACTGTAACTCTAGGAACCAAGTAGACTTATTGCTCATTATGTGTTTGTCCAATGCAAAGTTATTGAAACTTTTGGGTCAAATGAGTGAAACCATTTTTTAGGTAGATTGTCTTCATCTTCTTTCCCCTATCGAGGACTATGAGAACGCCAAAACCGCACAAAAAGGTAGATTGTCTTCATCTTCTTTCCCTATTGATACAAATTATTAATCAATTAACATTTTAGATAACTTAATTCAAAGACTAGGTTAGTATAAATCTTTTTATTTTTTCAACTATTTAGATATATCCCATGTATAATTAAAAAAGAAATATCAAAGCTCAAAATTTAAAGCAATACTCATTTTATATTTATATACTTTTAAGAAAATTATAGCCAAACACTAAAAATACACCAAATCATCATTAATTATAATAATCAATGCTATGAAGTAAGATTACTTTATAAAATTAACATTGAAATTCCATAAGATATCCTAGAATAATATATTATAATTTTCCCATGGCTTCTTGGGTCACTTGGTGGACCTTCTCTTCTTGTGACAAGGTTGTTTGAGCAGGTGACCTCCCTTCTGTGTGGGGGTCCCCGATTCATTTTCTTGCTCCCTCCTCTATTCCATTTTTTAGGGTTTCTAGTTGCTCATGGGACCTTCCTTGGGTTTCCTTGGTAGATATTTGTTGCTTTACTAGATGATTATGGTGTTTCCTTCAATTCGGGTAGGAGTGGTGAAACTCTTTCCATTCGGGTGTGCATCTATTCTTCTTCGAGGGTTTTTTCTCTACATCCTTTTTATTCTTGAGGGGGACCACATATGTTTTATCTACAGTTGAGATTCTCCCATAGATATCCTCAAGTCGTTGGTGGGATTCCTCTGTTCAACTCGAGTGTTGGATCTGTAGTCTAGGTTCCTAGCTTTGGGTTTCCTATTTGCCTTATCTGTTTTGTTGCTATCTAGAGGATCTCCTCTGCATTTTTTATGGTCTTTGAAGGGGGACCTCGTGCTTATTATCTGCAATTGAGATGCTCCTATGTTACCTTCAAATCAAGCTTTCAGAAGAAGATTTGCATGTCTGGTTTTGGTGGTTTTCGTTGGAGCCTATCCTTTCGATTCTTTTAGTTCTGGGAGGATCCTATGTTATTTTGATCGATAGTGGGCTCCTTATGTTTCTTCCTATTCTAGGTTTGTTTCAACTACACTTTTGATTTCGTGGACTTCGAATATTCTTATTAGTTTCATCTGATTTTCAAGCAGCACATTCCCATGGTCTCATGGCCTATGGAGACCTCCAACTACTGTTGTTCCATTTTTTAGGCCATTGGAAGGACTTTCTCTATGGGTTTCTCTATTAGAGCTACTTTTCCAACCTTCTTATTTCTCCTAGGCAATAAACAATGCTTTAGGTTTGTTCCTACTGGGTGGGATCCAGTGTTTGAATTTTGTTTTTCCCAGACTCCTCTTGGGTGGGATTCTACGTTTAAATTTTCTATGTTTTTTGAATTCGTTTTCCGAGCTCTTCTTGGATGGGATTCAACTTATAAATTTGTATTTCTCAGGCTCCCACTAGATGGGTTTCTTTTTTCTTTGCTTTTTTGGGCTCCTCCCATAGGGGATCCTTACTTCATTTCGAGCAAGAAGTGCTTCCTTTTGTTCCAATTTGTAGTTCAATTTTGAGGTTGAAACTCCTTTGTTTTAAGTTTGAATGTATTGTAGCTGGTCCTTCTGAGATCGTCTCCCTGTGGAGATATTCTCCTTCCAGAGATCATCTCCCTATTTCATTTTGTAAGGATCTGTTGTAAAAGGTTTGGGGATTCTTTCAAAAACCCATTTTTCAACCAATCATAAAATTATATTTTAATTTTCAAAGCAATATTTCACTTTTAAATACAAATTTTAAGCTTCTCTTTGCTTGAAGAATAACTTATTCTCTTATTTTTAAGAAGAGAATAATTTATTCTCTACTAATGAGGCCAACCACGACCTCCCCTACCCATCCCATCTTCACTCATCGTCCCCTACCAAGCTCATCCTTACTCTGTCCACCATCCTCACTCATTGTTCTAAGGTGCAATCTTATTTGTTTTTAATTATTTTATACTAATAAAGTATGTAGACGTAAAAGTACTTAGAACTTTAAATGTAAATTATGTAAGAGTTACATACTTACATTATGATATTGTTAAAATATTTATCTATAATATGTTAATTATATGGTATAAAAGTTTACAGATACGATTAAATAATTCTAAAAAGTTTAAATATATGAATGCAATTATGAGAAGTTTAAATATATAAGTACAATTATTTGAATGTTAGTTGCATGAAACTTTATGAATGTGTAATTGCATTCATGAATACATATATTTGTTTTTTATAAGATGGAAAGAAGAGGTTTTGAAAGGGTCCCCAAACCTTTTACATAATTACATCACTATCTCCAAAGAAATAGGACAAAGCCAAACACCAGGTGAACATGACAAGTCCAAAAAGAAATATATTAGTTGCATAAAAGTTCATAAATATAATTGTAAACTTGAATTGTGAATAAGTATTCATTTAAATATACATAACATGTTAATTGCTTGATATAAACATATAATAAGTGTAAAGTGATTGCTTATAATATATAAATATAATTTGTACATTCATGGATAGAGATATTATTCGTGTAAAAATATTTATAAATGTAATAAATGTGGGTCATATTTGTGTTCATTTACCTAATATGTTAATTGCCTTCTATAAAAATATGTAATTAATAAGAAATTAAATCAAGTCAGCATATGGCTTATACATGTGAATGATAATTGGACATAAATTCATGAATAATAAAATATGTAAATATGGTTTATACATTGAATGTGAGTTATGCATAGATGCTAGAATACAAAAATGTTAGTTGCACAAAGCTTTGTAATTGTGCTCATAAATGTGGGTCATATACATGTTTATTTGATTGTTTAAAACATGTTTAAGTGTCTCATATTTAAAAATAATTTACAAAAATTATGCAATTGCAAAGAGTTTATATATATGAATACATGTGCACAATTTATGTATAAGCATGTGAGTTTGTGCATAAATCTATAAATACAAATGTTTATTGCACAAAAGTTAGTGAATACGCATAACATGTTAATTGTAGTGTTGTATATGATAGTGTATTAGAATACAAAAATGTTTAGTTGCACAAAGCTTTGTAATTGTGCTCATGAATGTGAAATACATATGGGTCATCTAAGAATGTACAAAAAAAAATATTTATAAATTTATGCAATTGCAAAGAATTTATATGTTTGAATGCATATGCACAATTTATTTATTAAGTGTAGATAGTGAGTTGGGCATAAATCTATGAATTCAAATATTTATTGCACAAAAGTATAAATCTTTTATTTTTATTAACTATTTGGATATATTCGATTTATAATAAAAAGAGAAATACCATAGCTCAAAATTTAAAGCAAATCCATTTTATTGAGTTACAAATAATTTAAGAAGTAAAGTAAAAAAAATCAAATAAAAAGACACAACACTATGAAAATGAAGAATGATTCTTTTATAAAATGAAAATATCATTAGTCACTTTCTTTTCAAATTTTATTTAATAATAATTAGTTGATGCAAATTATTAATCAATAAACTTTTTAAGAAATGTATTAGTTTCTTTCTTTAAGTCATTTAATCTTTTACATAATTCAAATTCTAAATAAGTAGAAATATTTTTTATTTTTATTAATCCCATGTATAATTAAAAGAGAAATACCACTGATTCACCTCAAACAACCACGGACAAAGAAAGAAGTTTGATCTGCGAAATAAGTTTGGTTCTTGTAAACTATTCTACACAGCCGCAGATAGTGAAGGCATGGAAGCTTTAGTGGGTTGAAGCGATTTTATAGCGCAAATTTTAGAAAATATAATTACAATTTTGTTGGTGAAGGGAGTGCTCCTGGTCCCTATTGTTGTTGCAGCTAACAAGCTTTAATGGGAAAATGCAGCACTCTCGCCCAAAAATGCGAGTACTAACTTATGAGACCTAAAAGTATTGTAGAAAAAATAGGAGATAATTTAGTGTTTGATTGTTAATGGGGGAGAATTCAAATCTAGGTGGTAGCGGTACAAGAGGAATTTCACCCTGTAGTAGTAGACCCTCTATGGTTGAAGGAGTTTTGGATTTTTCCTCGTTTATTTGGTAACCAGCAGATGAGGAGAGGGGTTTTTTTGAACTCAAAGGACCCTCTTGCTCGGTGGAAAAATATGACTGGTCTTAAAGCGGATAAAAAAAGGCTAACCTCTCTATGGGTTCGCAATCTGTAATTTTCGGGTATGGGCCCCATTCTAAGGGGCCACTACCAAGAAGGGATCATCCAAATTTACCTCTCTCTTTCATAAAAGTGATCTCGGGGTCTTTCATTAACAAAGGTAAGCAGATTTAGTATGATCTCTTTCCTGAGAATCACAAGCTCTGGATCCCTTTAGATTTGATTTGCAAGAATAGGGAAGAGTGTTCGCAGGACCTCATTGGTAAATTTCAAGGCAAATGGCTGGATCTAACCTCCATTCGCAAATGGGCTATTTCAATTTGGAAACCCCTAGGCTCCATTGATATTGTTGCACTACCCAAGTCTTTTTTCTTGGTAAAATTAACCTGTGAGGAAGATTCGAGGTATATTTTGGAAGAAGGGCCTTGGTTTTTTGGTCATAGAGAGTTTTTTCTTCAAAAATGAGGTACAGATTTCAACCCTTCTTCTCAGAAAGTGAATCTACTTCCCCTTTGGGTGAAATTACCTGGTCTCCCTATGCACTTTTGGTGCTTTGATGTGCTCAAGGGTATTGTGTGGGGCATTAGGGAGTTTATATCGGTGGATTACCCAACTTTGATAAAATCAAGGATGAACTACGCAAGGATGTGTGTCATGGCCACTATTGAGGCAGATCTTCCAGATTCAGTAGAGCTTAATTTAGAATTGGGATCCTAAAAATAACCTCTAGAATATGAGAATAGACTATCTTTGTGCAACCGCTGTGGGAGTAGGGACCATGTGTAGAATTTGTGTTGTCCTTTAAAAATTGGGTGACAACTCAGAAGAAGAACAATTACTCTACTTTTGCTACTCAAAAATCCATTGGAGTTGCTAGGAGTAGTGGTACTCTTGGCCTCCAAAATTAGGGAGAGTTAAGCTCCTTAAAATAAGGGAGTAAAGTTTAGGTTGTTAAGAATCAGCTTCTTTCGACCCCAAGAGATAATTTCTCTCATGCCCTAGCTGGTGGTAAAGATCATAGTGTTATGTCTCCTTTAGGTGAGGGAGTTCAGTTTGATATGGGTGTTGAGGTTGAGTACCTCGGTGGGGAGGCTAAAGGTGCCCAAGGACGACTGACTATGGACACTCTGTTGGCCCTAGTGCAGCTTTCGAATGATCCCCTAGCTTCAAATGGTTTCCTAGTGAAGTCCTCTGCTATTCTGGATCCTCTTCAGTTGGATCAAAATTCTCCTCTCCCCTCTCCAAGTGATATGGTGATTGTCCTACATGAAAGCCCTTTATTTGGGGTTTGTATGAAGGCGTCTATGCCAAAGGAGGTTTCTGCACCCACACTATCTTCTATTAGGAGATTTTTGAACCCTTATCTGGAGGAGGTAAGCCCTAATGGTCTGTTTCTATTCGATTCTTTTGAAAATATTAATTCGGATGAACGAGTCCTACAAGATTTGTTGTTAGCTTCAAGAAAAAAAATATTTGTCTCCTAATCCTCTCAAGCGTGGCTCCTCTGGCCCTAAAACAATGAGCTATGATAAAATATTGGATGTGAGTAGAAAGAAAGGTTGGCAAATCCTCAAATTCTCCTCGAAGAAAAAAGGATATTGAGTTTAATATTGCTAACAGATATTACACCCATCTCAAGGTTGATTTTGGGGTAGAATCATGGGGAAAGCAATTAAAAATGGAGGTTTCACCTGCCCTTCTCATCTGCTGTTGGCTAATAAAAATCCCAAATCCCGTAAATGAAGTTTTTATGCTGGAACATAAGAGGACTGAATGGTCCCTCAAAAAGGTAGATTGTATCTTCTCTCAAGAAGAATTTATCTCTGGATATCATCTTCATTCAAGAATCTAAAATTGAGAGTAGCAATTTTTACTGTGTGCATAAGTCTATTTGGAATGGGGCGGTTTTTGCAGCGTGTTTTACCACTGGGGCCTCGGGTGGTATTTGCTATTTTGGGATAAAAAGAAAATTGATAGATTTGTAATTTCTTCCTCTGATCGTGTTATCAATTTGCTATTATTTTGCAAAAATACTAACCTAATATGGGTAATGACCAATGTATATGCCCCTAATTCTAGTCAAAGCAGGAAAGCCCTTTAGTCGTCCCTCCTTCAGATGAGGGAGTGCTTTAAGGAGGAAGCTTGGATTTTCGCAGATGATTTTAATACTCTGCTATTCATGTTTGATAAAAAAGGTGGTAATGAGCCCTGTGAAAGGATTATGGAAGACTTTTCTAATTTTTTTAGTAACTGTGAGATGATGGATTTTGATCTGAAAGGAGCTCGATTTACGTGGAGTAATTGCCACATAGGAAATCAATTGATTCTTTCTAAATTAGATAGGGTTTTTTGTCCAAGCAAGCTTTACCTCTGTTTGGTGATGCTTTTATCTCTAGTTTACTGAAGGTGGGCTTTGACCATAGCCCTTCATGGTTAGAATCCTCCCATGAGGGCATGTTCTTCCCAAGACCCTTCCATTTTGAGGCTATGTGTTCACATGCTGATCTAGAATAATGAATCATGGAATGGTGGTCTTCTGACGTTCCTGGTGCGGGAATGCAGCGTGTGGCTCTTAAACTCAAGATTATAAAAGAAAAGCTTAAATCTTGGAATAAACATATTTTTGGAAATATTTTTCAAATAAAACAACATTTTAAAAGTCAATTATTGGAATGCAAGCTAAAATTGAAGAAAAGGGCTTCTCAAGCAAGCTAAGAAATAAGGAAAAACTGGTCCTGTCCTATATTCATAACACTTTAACCGAAGAAGAAATCTTGTGGAAGCAGAAGTCCTGGGTCTTATGGCTGAAGGAAGGTGACAGAAACACAAAAATTTTCATGTTCCTACTTTAAGACATAGAAGTGCCAACCATATTTGGAAAATTTTCAAGGAGGATGGATCAAAATTGTTAGATATCTAGAAGATTCGAAATGAAGCTATTTATTTTTTAGCTCTCTGTTAGGTTTGAAAGATGCGAGGAATGTGGAGGTAGAAAATTTCCTGCTACAATCAATTTCCTCAATTATGATACCTGACATGAATAGTTTTCTTGAATCTCCCTTCCAGGATTCATAAATTAAAGAAGTTGTATTTGCAATGGGTGCTTTAAAATCTCCAGCTCCAAACAGCTTTCCTCCATTGTTGTTTTAGTGGTTTTGGCAGATAGTGGGGGGTGACGTTTGTGAGGCTATCAGAGATACCTAACTCTCTAAATATCTTCCCTATGGAGTGAATGCTACTTTTTTGGCCTTAATCCCAAATTTTTCCAAGGCTATTAGCTTCAAAGACTTTAGGCCAATCAGTGTCTACAATACACTTTATAAAATCCTGTCCAAATCAATGACTAACCACCTAAAGAAGTTTATATCGAAGTTAATTGATAAATCTCAATATGGTTTTGTTCTGGGTAGGCAAATCCTAGATGACGTTATCATGGTTCATGAAAAATTGTATTCCACTAAGAAGAGCAACATAGTAGGTATGTATTTAAAATTAGATATGAATAAGGCTTATGATCATGTTTCGTGGGATTTTTTGTTTGTAGGGCTTACCAAATTTTATTTTAGCAACTTCTAGATTGAGCTTATCAAAACATGCATCATTTCAGCTAATTTTTTTATTCTCATTAATGGTGCTCTAACTGGATTTTTTTGAACCTTAGGGGTTTGAGATAGGGTGGTCTGATCTCCCCATATATTTTTATCCTTATGGCTGAAGCATTGAGAAGAACTTATATTCGTAGCCCTGTTATCAAAGGTTTTCGAGGGACCTGTTTAATATTGTTTTCCATCAATTTGTTTTCATTATTCCTTTCTTAGGTTTAGCATCTAGAATGGGTTCCATATTTTTTTACCTGTGCTACCTCAGCTTGTGTTCTGCTCACTACTCTTTCTTGGTCTTGGGGAATGGCCACGGTTTCTTCATGCGCAATCGAGTAACTCTTGGTTGTGGTTGGTGTGGGTCCTTTGAAGCGGGGTTCTTATCTATCCTAGGATTTTTGTGGCTTCTCTCCCTATAGCATATTTTTGGTCTCTAGGTCGGGCCCTAGGTTTCTCATGTTGCTCGGGTGTTGGAGTTTATAGATATCATTTGGATGGACTACTGGTGGTGTTGGTTGGTGTCTTTGCTCAGTGGACTATCTTATGGAGTTCTTCTTTGTATTTTTGGCCTGGGAGGGACCTATGCGTGCATGTTTAATGCTAAATTTGACCTCTTATTAACAGTTCAAGGTGTGTTGATCCCTTCCAATCATGAAGTGTCATGGTGGATTGAATTTTTAAGGTTTTATTACCTTCATCTATGACCTATCCCCTTTGTAGGAAGATCTTGTTGGGACAGGTTGTGGGTTTTTTGAGCCTTCCTAGATGGGTTTTTTCTTGGGTAGATAGAAATATTCATTAGAACGCGGGTTTTGAAAGGGGCCCCAAAACATTATTACAAAAGGATCAATGCTACAAAATAGTAGCAAACCAGCTCAAAGGCTTAAAAAATGAGCAAAGGGGATAAACCCAAGGAAAAAAAATAGTAAATGAAGGAGGTACTAACTAGCCATCATTCAAAAAATCCCACAAAGTGAGCTGGATAAAATTTGACAACATCAAAGCAACTCTCTTAGCATTACAAATTCTGACAAATTGAAAAAAAAATTGAAAGCAAAAGTCACTGCTAAAATTAGGGATAAAGACGTCATGGAAAGGGGAGATGAAAAGGAAAATGGGCAAGTGATAAAGGAAAAGGCACGTGAAGGGTTGGACACCAAACACATCATGCTTGATGAACAAAGAGCAAAGGCACATGGTAGGATGGGGGTGAGGTGGGAGATGACAAGGCTAAATGAGGATGAGGAAGTGATTGGGCACATGAGGGGCGAATGACAAATGAGGTTGGAGTAGCAATGAGGACCAATCACAACAGATATGAGGGAACCAAATCCCCAAGATGAGTAAGACAACAATAGGGGAATTGAGAACCAATATTCGTAGAGAACAAGGAAATAACCATGGGATGAAATTTGACTAAAACTCTTTAGAAGGAAAGGGGAGCCAAGGTGAATCAAAGGAGGACTAGCTAGCCCTAAAAAACTTACCTCTCATTGGGAAATTTATGGGCAGCAATAGTAGAGAGGGCCTACAAAAAATTGTTGTTCCAGATAGTTAAAATTTCCACATTGGTCCCTAGGTTGGCAAGAAAGTCCACTACTTTGTTGGCCTCTCTGTAGATGTACTGAATGTTGGATTTAGGGAGCTTATGGAGAATCCTCTTGGATTCTGAAATTGTGTTGCTGACTTTTCATATAGTAAATTGCTCTTTTTTTAGATAGTTGATCACGTTCAAAGGATATTCTTCTACGATGATGTTGCATTAAAAATATTGGATGATGATTAGACCTCGAAGGAGGGCTTTAGCTTTGGTAACATGGTTGGTTTGTGTGCCAAAGTTCTCAGCGTAAGAAACTATCAATATACCACTATGATCATGAAAGACACCTCCTGCACTTGCTTTGCCAGGTTTTTCTCTAGAAGACCTATCAAAGTTGAGTTTGAGCCAACCTTCAGGAGGGATCCACCTGGCATCGACTTTGGTGTTGATTTGAATAGAACAAACAGTAATATGGGGAATCAATTTGAGGGATGCAATGATGGTTGCCTCAACTCTAGGGTTGGGGGCCATGACACAGGGAATGAATTGATCATTTTCAGTGGCGAGACACAAGACTTTGATGCCAATAATAGTGATGTCTTTGGATAAGCTAGATAAGGCCCTATTATTACATTCAAGACAAACCTGCCATAGAAAATGATGAAGACACATGGCCCATAGGGATTTGAGCCTATCGTTGTGAAAGGGGTTAGGCCATTAGGTGAAAAACTTGAGGGAGTTAGGACAAAACCACAACAAGCTAAAAGTGCTTAAAAGGAAATTGCGGACACCTGAAGAGAGATTGCACTCAAAGAACAAGTGTTTAGTTGACTTCCAAGCATATAACAGAGGTGGAAATAGTTGGGAATGGTGAGATCACATTTGAAAAGGTTTTTGATCATAAGAATTTTGTCTTGGGAGGCCAGCCAAGAAAAAATCCTACTTTATGGATGATTTTTTTTCACCAAATGATATTAACATGGATAGGGCTTTGGTGTGGAGGATCTTGCAACAAGTAGGCGGTTTTGACAGTAAAGAGGTTGCTATCACACTCTTTCCATATGAGTTGATCAAGAGGATGGTTGAAAGGAATGATACAATTATTAACCACTCGAACCAAGGAAATATTAGTTTTTCCAAACTTGGAATTGGTGATTGCAAGAGGGAAAGATTTCCAGATAAGGGAGACATGGGCATAAGTGATGAAGTTGACAACATTGCTTCTGAAGCCCAATCAATTAGATGTTTGATGTTGCTGAGAACAAGATCATTGATGAGGGGATGATCACATGCCCAAGGGTAATTCTAGAAGTCAATATATTGGCCATCACCAAGTTGATATTTGTATCCTTGGCTAATAATATGTCTGGACTGGATGATAAAGTTCTAAAAGGTAGATTCAGGTCAAGGTATTCCTTCATCCATGAAACTATGGTGCTCTAAAGATAGGCTGAGACTAAGGTGGCTTTGGCTACTTGGATGAGGAGAGCATATTTCCATTCGATAAGCCCTTTTTTAAGTCTTTCAAGGACATTATTCCACATGGAAGCTTTGGGGTTGCCCACAAAGATGGAAGACCAAGATACGTGGAAGGGAGATCAACAATGGTGCACTGAAGGACACTGGTAATATTAGCTTGGCGCGGTAGAGGAGTGTTCAAGAAGTAAATCTTGCTTTTAATGTAGTTGATTTTTTGACCTGCAACATCTTCATAAAGGTTGAGGATGTATTTGATGTTTTTTCTTCAGCCACAGATGCAAAGGTAGCAATAATGGTGTCATCAATGAGCTATTGGTGGGTTATTGGATTTTGAGTGGAGATAGCACGAATTCCAAAAATAGTACCATGGGTACAGGTCGCTTTGAGGGATCATCCTAGAGATTCAACAAGGATAATGAACAACATGGGGGGAATAGGATCACCTTACCTTAGGCCTTTGGCACTTGAAAAATAACCAGCAACAGGCCCATTGACTAGAATAAAGAACCAGACAGAAGTGATGTAGGCTTTAATGAGATTAATCCAATCCTGATGGAATCCAAATTTATTGATGATAATAAAAATGAAGTTCCAAGACATCCTGTTGAATTTTGTATTCATGTCTAGCTTTAGGAAAAAAATAGATTTTTTACTTCGGTAAGCCGAGTACATGGTTTCATGAATGCTAATGACCCCATCAATAATGACTCTCCCTAGAAAAGTACTGCCTTAGCAAGGATCAATGATTGATGGGAGGATTTATTTCAACCTGTTACCAAGGGCTTTGGTAAGATATTTGTAGAGCATGTTATAGAGGTTGATGGGCTGTAAGTTATGCATTAATCTGCAAACAATAGTTTTGGAAACTAGGGCAAGGAAAGTAGAGTTCATGTCCCTGGGAATGAATTTAAATTTTTGAGCATCACTGATGGCATTGCACACGTTATTACTAATAATTTATAAAGTTTGAAAGAATCTAGATGAGAATCCATCGGGGCCAAGGGCTTTGTCGGATTGCATGGAGAAGAGATCATGTTTGATCTCATCATTGGAGAAATATTTAGTGAGCTGAATGTTCATTTTAGGGTTGAAGAGATTAGGAATGTGGTTAAGCAAGGCTTCAGAGGAATGAGCAGATTGACGCCTTTGAGTACCAAGGATGGATTCAAAGTGACCAACAACCTCATTCCTAATTTCATGGATGCAAGAAGTGATAGAGTTATCACTTTTCATGAGCTCTTTGAATCTGTTGGATATTTTGTTCTTCAGGGTAGAAGCGTGGAAGAACTTGGTATTCGTATTTTCTACCTTGAGCCATAGTGCTCTCAATTTTTACCTCCAAAACACTTCTTATTTTGCAAGAATGTTATGGAAATCTGATAGTAATCTTTGTTCTTCAAGTCTAGTCTGGGTATTATAATGTCCTTGCTAAATTTGAATTTTAATGATTTGGAGCCTTTCTTTGATTACCTATTTATTTTCAAAATTGTAAAAAACTTCTGCATTCCACACCTTGAGATTATTATTGATGAGCCAGAGTTTCTTTGCAACTTGAGCCATAGGAGGTTCTGAAAAACCTTGCCCAACCATTCTGCAATTTTTTCCCTAAAATCTGGATGCTGGATCCACATAGCTTCAAACTGAAAGGGGATTTTGAAGATAGGGGAATGGAGACCTTCAAAGATAAGCGGATTGTGGTTCGATCCAATTCTAGGGAGAGCTTGGAGAGAAGCATCTCCCAGGAGTGGAACAACCTCCTTGGACAATAAAAATTATCAAGCCATAGTTGGATGTGTTGCCCTCCTATTCTTCTATTGATCCAAGTATACTTGGTTTCCTTTAATTGAGCATCCATTGGTTCGTTGTTATCAACAAATTTTCTAAAATCTTCATAGTTCCTAGGTGAAATAGCAATTCCTCTACTTTTTCAGATGGGTAGAGGGTGAGTTGAAGTCACCTACCAGAATCCATTGGTGATCGACAAATGTGGTCCTCATTTGACTTAATATTTGAAAGAATCCAACTTGCATTTGTGACTTTGCTAAATAACAGGACATTGGTGATACTGTCTAATGATGAAATAAGTCTTTCGTCAACTTTGAAAGGGTCCCAAAAACAAAGGAGCCCACCTGATGAACCCTGAGCTAGGCTAGAAATGAACTCAAAGTCCTTCCAAATTATTTTTTTTATTTTTCTATGGCAATGTTATTCCTTCAAGGGAAGGCAAATCATGAGGGTTGGGAGGAGAAAAATGCTTGGAAGGACTAAGGATGGTAGGGTTAGGTTTTGAGGATTGATGGGTAAAATAGGTTGGGAGAAGAGGCTTTGAATATAGGTAATTTAGGGGTGTGGGGGAGGGGGGATGGAAGGAAGGACCTAATTTAGTTGGTGAGCCAAGGGGATAAAAAATTTGGGAAGCAGTAACAGATTTAGGGAATAGGGCATCCTCTCTATTACCCAGGTCAAAAATATTCAAATGAGAAAGGACACCAAAATGGTTAGGGTAAGAAAATAATTAACATAACTTTTTATGAGAGGATTTTTGAGAAGGATCTATTATTTACTTTCCTTTGAGGACTACCTTGGGGGTATGGCTGCTCATGAAAGGCTAAGGCTATTTCAGATCATTTGGTTGGTGATGCTTAGCACTATTTTGAGCAGTTTTGAAAAGCACTTTTTTGTAAGGAGGGTCATTCTTTTGGATGCCCTTGAGAGGTTTCCCCTATTGAGTTGTTTCCTTCTTATTTGATTCTTTGAATTGTTTTAAATTGGGGTATTGGACTCTAAGATGCCCTTGGGTGTGACATTTCATGCTAAAGTTGGCTTGTTCTCATATTCGATGGGCTGATATCTTCTATAATATCCATAGATCAAATTGATGTGGATAGAAATCTTAGAGTCCAAATTGGTATTAATGCAGAGACAAGCATGGATCATCCAAGTCTTCGCTTTAGTTGTTGGATTGATGGCCACTAGGTCACCAATACCGCGAGCAATGCCTATTAGGATTTCTTCATGCCAAAATTGATTGGGGAGGTCGGGAAGACGAACCCAAATGGGAGCTAGATTGATGCTCTGGATCTCAAGGTTAAAATTTTCAACCCATTTTCTAAGGAATAAGCTTCTTCTTCCAAAAAACCATGATCCACCTGAAAGGATATGATCGAATTCATTCGGATTGTTGAGTTTGATTAGAAATAACCCTCTAGAAAGGGCAACTAGTTCCATGTCACCAATGTTTTCCACTTAAGATAAGCCCACTTATATATTGATTCTATATCTGGTCTTTCGCCAATGAATTTACCCACAAGGGACAAGGATTCCATGAAGATATAGTTGACCATCATGTTCTCGGGTAGGACCAAGTCACATCCACTAGGGATAAAAAGGATAGTCATCAGTTGGGGCTATGAATCGGATGACTTAGGACCATTTTGCATTGTATCTGTCAAGAATAAAGGAGCTTTATTCAAGCTATTTCCATCTCCCTTGACTTTATCAGGGGTTCATGGGACCGATCTTCAATATAATCATATTTAGGGGTGGATCTGTTTGGATCCCCGTTGCCTGGAAACCCTTCACCCTCGCCTGTAAATGATTCACCATTACCTGCAACGCCTGGAGAATTTTTTCTGCTCTTAGAGGTTTCAAAATTCACCATCCAGTTAGAAACCTGGACGGTTTTTTTTTAGTTGTAGTTGGGATTGCGGATTTTCCTGTAAATGTTTGTTGTCTTTAGATGCACTTCCCAGGCTCCCTTTAGATGGTTTTTTTCTCTTTTGGTAGTTTTCCTATTGTTTTCAGGCAGGTTTCTTGGATCTGGTTTCTTGTTTCATAGTTTTGTTGTGCAGAAAACAACTCTCTATTTTGGGGGGATGCCCAATTTCAAATCTATTCGAGCATTTGTGGATAGTATTTTTAAATTTAATTTTGTTGTTCGTGAATTTTCTCCCATTCCTTTGATGGGTAGATTTTTCCTTTTGAGCTTTGTGTCGGGCTCCCACAAGTTGGGTTCTTCGCATTTTGGGTGGGTTGCCTAGTTTCAAGTCTTTCCGGACCATCTTGGGCGAGATTTTTTATTTTAAATTTTGTTGTTTGTGACTCATCTCCCATTCCTTTGGTGGATGGGTTTGTTCCTTTGAGTTTTATCCCGGGCTTCTACAAGCTGGGCTTTCTAGCTTTATATGGTTTAGATATTTTCATGGTGGGTTTATCTCTTCTTTTGTGTGGAGACCATCTCCTTGCAAGATCCTCTCCCTACTCCGCTTGTAAAAGGCTTGGAGACCATTTCAAAAATTAACTATTTAAATATATCCAATGTATACTTAAAAGAGAAATATCAAAGCTCAAAATTTAAAGCCATACTCTATCAATCATTTTATATATATCTACTTTTAAGAAAATTATATCCACACACTAAATAATACAATGGATAATGTCATATCATCAAATTGGCATTAATTAAAACAATCAATGCTTTAAAGTAAAATTACTTAATAAAATTGGCATTGAAATTCCATGAAATATTCTAATTGATAATATTAAAAAATACTTCCCACTATTAATAAACTATTATAAATTTTCAAAAAAATTATTTCTCTTTTAAATTACAAGCTTGAGCTTATCTTTGCTTCAAGAATAAATTATTCTTTAGAAACGACCTAGTGATGGTGGAATCTTACCTTGGCCTCCCCTAGCCACCCCATATTCATTCATTATCATCACCCTCACTCATTGTCTCAAGCTTCTCTTTGCTTCAAGAATAAATTGTTCTTTAGAAACAACCTAGTGATGGTGGAATCTTACCTGGCCTCCCCTACCCCATACTCATTCATTATCATCACCCTCACTCATTGTTTTAATATGCAAACTTATTTGTTTTTAATAATTTTCATTAATAAAGTGTGTAAATGTTAAAATGTTTGGAATTTTAATTGTAAATTATATAAGAGCTACATACTTCCATTGTGATATTGTAAAAAGTTTTTAAATATGATTAAACAATGCTAAAAAGTTCAAATAAGGTCTAAATAAATGTGTAATTATAAAAAGTCTAAAAAAAACTACTAAATAAATTTACATATTTAATATGAACAACATCTTTAATATTTTTATATATCTTCACTTCATAATTCAAAAACAAATTCATTTTAAAGAGCATAAAGTAATTAAGAAAATTAAAATAAAATACACTATGATTAAATTAAAATTCTAAAAAAATTTCTAAGAATAATTTTTTTATAAAATAAAAATATCATACTTTCTTTTTCAAAATTTATCTAATAATAATTAGATGATACAAGTTATTAATCAATAAATATTTTAGATAACTTAAGACTGAATTAGAATAAATCTTTTTATTTTTCTTAACCATTTAGATATATTCTATGTATAATTAAAAAAGAAATATCAAGGAACAATACTATAGCAATAATTTTATATTTATATACTTTTAAGAAAATTATATATCCAAAGAATACAACAAATTAGCATTAATTATAATAATCAATGCTTCAAAGTAAAATTACTTCATAAAACTAAGATTGAAATTCCAATAGATATCCTAATTTATAACATTAAAATAAAATTCCACTATAAAAATAATATTATAAAATTTTAAAGCAATATTTCACTTTTAAATACAAAGTTAAAGCTTCTCTTTGCTTCAAGAATAACTTCTCTTATTTTTAACAAGAGAATAGCTTATTCTCTACTCACAATGCCTCTATCCCTGTGTATCTTCATCCCTAAAATTTGGTTTGTTGCTCCTAAATCCTTCATTTCAAATGTCCTAGCCAACTAATCCTTAAGATCAATGATTTTCTTCATGCTAGGGTCTACAACCAACATATCATCAACATACAACAAAAAAATAATAAACTACCATCATCAAACCTCTAATAGTATCCACAATGGTCAGCTTCACTCCTACTGAAACCTTGGCTCTTCGTCAAGGTGTCGAATTTTTTGTACCACATCCTTGGTCCTTGTTTCAACCCATACAAATATTTCTTCAGTTTGCAAATCAAATGCTCTTTATCTCTTTCTTCATAGCCCTCAGGTTGATCCATATAAATATCCTCCTCAAGATCACCGTGCAGCAAAGCAGTATTTACATCAAGTTGCTCTAGTTTTAAATCTTATGCTGCTACAAGTGCAAGTAAAACTCTAATAGTAGTCATCTTCAAAATTGGATAAAAAAATCATTAAATTCTATACCCGACTTTTGCACATCTTCTTTTGCCACCAAGCAAGCTTCATAGCATTCCAACAACCCATCGTTGTTTTTCTTTACTTTGTAAACCCACTTGTTTCCAAAAAAAATTCTTCCAGGTGGGAGATCCACAAGCTCCCATGTTTTATTCTTGCGAAGTTCCTTTATTTCCTCCTCCATAGATTTCCTCCACTTTTTTGCATTCTTAGACTCTCTAGCTTCCTAAAATGAGTTAGGCTCACCATCATCAATTTACACAACAAAACATGACTGATAAACATGAGAATACCTTTCCAAATATTTTTGTGGATGTGTAGATCTTCTAACCCAATGATAAGTTTATTGTGGCTCTTGGTCTTGTGACTATTGCGGTTGCTCTACTTGTTTTTCTGCATGTTATCTACATGTTGGTCAAAAAATTTAGCATGCTGGTCAAAAATTCAACATGATGATTTTCATTTTCATCTTCGTTCATGTCTACTTCAACTAGTACAAAATTAGGTGTTTGTTGTACCTCTTTTAATTGCATGGATTTTCATCAAAAATAACATCTTGGCTAATAATTACCTTGTGGGCAGTAGGATCCCACAGTATATATATCCCTTTACTGCATCTCCATAGCCGAGAAAAACACATTTGCTTTACTTTGCATCAATTTTGGACCTTTTTCTTTATGCGCATGGGCAAATGCATCACAACCAAAGGTACGCAAATGAGAGTAATCAAATGGTTTACCACACCAAACCTCCTCTAGAATTTATCCATACAATGCAGCTATATGTGACCTGTTAATGAGGTAAATAATTGCAATAACAACCTCTACCCAAAACCTCTTATCCAACATGGATGCACTGAGCATGCTTCTTGCACATTTCATGATTGTGTGATTCATCCACTCAACCAAACCATTTTGTTGTGAAGTATATGGTACAATATTATGGTGTTTAATTTCTTCCTACGTACAAAATTTATCAAATTCCTTGGAGCAATATTCACCCCCATTATCTGACCTAAGACATAAAATAAGCTTACCCAAAATTTTATCTACTCGAGCTTTGAACTCTTTAAATTTATGCAAAGCTTCCAATTTCTTCTTCAAAAAATAAAAATCATCTATAAAAGTCATAAAATAGATGACACTATTTAAGGACTGAGTGGGGACTGATCCAAATATAACTAAATGTATAAGTTTCAAAAAATCAGAACTCTTACCAGGGTTTGTAGTAAACCAAACCCTATTTTGTTTACCAAAAATACAGTGCTCACACAAGTCTTAATTGCAAGACTTAATCCCAGAAAACATACCTCTATCATGCAGAATTTTTAGACCATTTTCACTCATATGTCCTAGGCATTGATGCCATAGCCTTACTGCATCTTGAATAAAAGTTGTTGTTGCTACTGCATGGTTTATCACTATATCATTGCATAAATAATATAGGGTCCCATAAGATTCTCCCTTTGCTACTACAATAGATCCTCTGGTAATTTTGCAATAGTTGGGACCGAAAGAGACAAAATACCCTAGCTTATCCATAATCTTGATTGAGATTAAATTCTTTCGTAAATATAGCACATATCGTACATCACATAACATCCTTTCTATACCATCGTTTAGCCTGATCCTTATGTCCCATCTTTCCATAATTTCTAAAGGGTAATCATGATGTAGGAGCATCCAGCGGTGTAAGAGTGATCTTGCATCACCAAAATTTGTATTTGTTTCATTTTGTTCTAAAGTTTGTTTAATTTTTAGAGGATGGAGAAATAGACCCAACACCAAAATAATCGTCCCAATATCCTGAGAAGTTTGGAAGATATGTAAATTTTAAGGTCTTCTACCTTGTCAAAACTAGTAAACTAGTAAACTAGTAAAGCAAATAAAACTTGGAGGTCAATTTTGAAGACCTTAGAGGCCTTTTTAAGGGCTAAAATATGGAAGTATTATATATAAAACAATACCTTGTAGTAAACCCCTTCAAGATATTTCTAAAAACATGCGCCAATAGTTGTTTCGAGCAACGAGCGATGAGTTATGACCTCGGGAAGTTTACCCCTGAAATTCAAATTTGAAATAGATGGTTTTAGGTGGGAAAAGGGAAAACAGGATCAAAAGGGAAGAATTTTGAATTTGTAATGGGTATTTTTTAGAACAGTAATACAAGAAAAGCTTTGACTCTTTTTGCATTTTATTTTGCTTTCTGTGGATTGTATGTGCTTTTTTAATGCAACTCTGCTTCAAGTGGTATCAAAGCAGGAGTTCTTGAGTGTGTAAATATATCATCGTATGGGAGGTAGTTTACACCAAAATTTGTGGTTAGGGTTTGTAAGAGATATGAACAAAATCCCTCCATGAAGAAATTGTGGTGGTGGGACATATGTTATGATTCCAGAAGAGGATTTTAGAGCTTTGTAGAGGTAAGTTCAAGCTCTGCAAGAGGAACTACATAGAGTGTTTGACCCAAGGAGGGAAGATGAGAGTGAAGATGAAGCTAAAGAAGAAGAGGTCTAGTTCAAGGAAGAAGAATAAGTAGTAGATCCTACACAAGCCAAGTTATATAGAGCCATATCCCATATTGGAAAGATATTGAAGATGGAGATTTCTATGTATTATGGAAATCTTAATACAAAAGAGTTGATCGACTAGATCAATGACATGGAATAATACTTTGAGTATGAGGAGGTTGGAGATCATAAGAGGGTCAAGTTTACTAAGACCAAGCTGAAGGGTCATGCTAGTATTTTGTGGAAGGGAGTGCATTTGGACAAAAATAGAAGAGGGAAGGAAAGGATAACAAGTTGGGAGTAGATGGTGGAGAATTTGAAGAGGTATTTCATTCCATATGACTACGAGTTGGATCTGCTAAAGAAAATATAGGGTTTGAGGCAGTCGAGAAATTCTGTCAAAGAGTACACAGAGGAGTTATATAAGATCCTAATAAAAATAGGTCATTCTAAGGCCAACAAGGAGAAGGTAGCCCGTTACATAAATTGGTTGAGAGCAAGCATTCAAGAGGAGTTGAATCTGGTTAGGATGACCACCATAGAATATGCTTACCAGTTTGCCTTTAAGGTAGAAGAGAAGCTAAATAGGATATTTGAAATCAAACAGAGAGGAATAGGTTGCGGTGGAAGCACTAGTGGGAGAAAAAATAGAGGATGGAATGAGGACCAAAAGAAGACTGGGAAAAAAAGCAACAGTTAGGACTAGAAGGGGGATAATTCTTACCACCCGCGTGAGCATATTAATGGCTATCAAAGAGTAAGAGGAAGGTTTGGATGAGGTCTTGGAAGAAGAGAATTTCATGGAACCTATTTCCAATGTGGAGAAGGACATTGGGTATATGAGTACCCATAGCACCAAGGGGGAACGAATAAGAGGCTTGAAGGTAATGCCCGAGCTACTGTTGTAGATGAAGGTACTGAATCTGAACACTCTAAGGAAGTAGAAAGAGGAGAATTTTTTGTCACAAGGAAAGCCTTGTTGAATGAGGAGAAATATCAAGATCATAAGAAGAGTCTATTTTGCACAAGGTGTAAATATGCAAGTAAGGTGTGTAATGTTATCATTGATAATGGTAGCACTAATAACCTAGTTTCAGAAGATATGGTTACCAAGTTACAATTAGAGAGAAGGAGGCACCCACATCCATATCAAATTGTGTGGTTACAAAAGGACCATAGGGCTTTGGTCAGTGAGCAGTGTTTTATAAAATTTAATATTGGAAGTTACCGTGGTAAGGTCCTCTGTGACATCTTGCCTATGGATGCTTGCCATTTACTCATACAAAATTTTTAGATATTTTTCACTCATATGGCCTAGGAGTTGATGCCATAGCATTATTGCATCTTGAACAGAATTTGTTGTTGCTACTACATGGTTTGTCACTATATCACAGTATAAATGATATAGGGTCCTATAAGATTCTCCTTTTTCCACTACAATAGCTCCTCTAGTAATTTTGCAATAGTTGGTATCAAAAGTGATAGAATACCCTAGCTTATCTATCATCTTGATTGACAGCAAATTCTTCCACAAATCTAGAACATGTTGTACATCACATAACATCCTTTCTCTACCATCATTCAACCTGATCTTTCTATCCCCTATTCCCACAATTTCTAAAGGGTGATTCTAATGCAGGAGCATCCAATGGTGTAAGAGTGATTTTGCATCACCAAAATTTATATTTTTTCATTTTGTTCTAAAGATTATTTAGTTGTTTAGAGAATGGAGAAATAGACCCAATGCCACAACAATTGTCCCAATATCCTGAGCATTTTGGAAGATATGTAAATTTTAAGGTCTTCTACCTTGTCAAAACTAGTAAACTAGTAAACAAGTAAAGCTAGTCAAACTTGGAGGTTAATTTTGAAGGCCTTAGAGGCCTTTTTAAGGGCTAAAATATGGCGGTATTATATCCAAACACAATACCTTGCAGTAAACCCCTTCGAGAGATTTCCAAAAACATATGCTAGTAGTCATTTCGAGCGACAAGCAATGAATTATGATCTCGACAAGTTTGCCCCCAAAATTTAAATTTGAAATAGATGGTTTTAGGCTTGAAAAGGGAAAACAGGGTCAAAAGGGGAGAAATTTGAATTTGTAATGGGTTGGTTTCTATAACCACTATTTTTTCAGAATAGTAATACAAGAAAAGGTTTGGCTCTTTCTACATTTTTTTCTACTTTTTGTGAATTGTATGTGCTTGTTTAATGCAACTATCCTTCAAGTGGCATCAGAGAAGGAGTTCCTGAGTGTGTAAATAGATCGCTGGATGTGATGCAATTTACACTAGGATTTGTGGTTAAATTTTTTGAGAGACATGAGCAAAATACCTCCACGAAGAAATAATGGTGGTGGAAGAAATGATATGATGCCAGAAGAGGATTTTAGAGCTTTGTAGAGGTAAGTTCAAGCTGTGTAAGAGGAACTGCGTAGAGGGTTTGAGCCAAGGAGAGAAGATGAGAGTGAAGATGAAGCTAAAGAAGAAAAGATCCAGTTTGAGGAAGAAGAAGAAGTAGTAGAGACATATGGAGTATATGAAGAGGACCACATGTCAAGATAGAAATCTGTGGGAGAATATAATCATGTATCATACATGTAAGAGAATCATGTCAACTTTATCTTAGAATCGATTATCATAGATGTTGTTATGTAATATTGTCAATAAATATTTAGGGAATTTATCATAGAGTAGTCAAGGGATATGCTTGTAAACCTTATAAAAATACAACGATATAACCTTCACGAGAAATATAAAGATAATATTGCATTATATTGTAAACAAGGTTGTCCCCTTGAAGAGGCAAGCGCTATTAATAAAATTGCTCTTGTCAGATCCATTCTAAGTTTCCATGTTATATTTATTTGATGTTTCTATTATTGGATATGCAATACTAATACTACTTTTGTTGCTAGTCCTTGTATTTGTAATAAGAATTATCCTTAGTACAAAATTTCTTGTCTCACTACAACTCCAAACCAAGAACTTTAAGGTAAAATATTCACATTAGTGGAAGAGGTTCATTGCACCACCATAATATTTAATAAAATATATTATATATCATTTGACTAATTAAAATATGAATACAATTTTTTATTTAAAAAATCTGCATTTTTAACCATATAAATTGAGGGAACACATAATAAATCTAATATATACCCTTGAATTGCAATATGCATGCTTAAACTTATACCATTTGATAATATTTTTGAAAAGTATTTAATTTATAAATTTTTAAGATTAAAATATTTTATTATAAATAACTATTTATCAAAATATTATAAAAATAATTATATTAAAATTTTATTTTTATTAAAATACAACTCACATTGTCATGTTCTAACTAATGGTTCTTTATGATGTATCAAAAAATAAAACTCTAACCATAAAATAACTAAAGTTTATTTATTTGAGACTTGTAAAAACTTGTTACTTGAAAAATTATAGCCTTATATATCATAAATGCTTTTCCTTTTAAAATTTTAGTATGAAAATTCTTGCAGTGCAATTTGAGCATTTGCTACATTTGATTTATTGGGAGTCCATCAGAAAAAAAAGAGAAGGATTATTTGCTTCCACTATATTCACTGTTGGCTGTCATCTTTTAATTCATTCATTTGCCCGCCAATAAATGGGGAGAGCGGAGACAAGATGATTAAGAGCTATTACCAGAGAGAGAGGGGTAATGATCGGTGACAGCCACAGCCACGGTAGTTGGCTGAAAGGAACACCCTCCTTTAATGAAAATGAATTAGGTCGGTAAGATGGGGTACTATGACCATGAGACCATGTCTTGAATAAGTGAGGGTCAGTACCATCAACATTAAATAACTCTATGAGAGAGAAATTCTATCTACCTCCACCTCCATGTGATCAAGCTCAAAGTCGTTAATTAGTCAACGTTACCGTGAAAATAGAGTGCTTTCACATCACTTACGGAAGGAAACTTCAGAAGCAAGAGCAAAGTCTTTCATTCGCCACAGGTACAAACAATTCAACGTCTTCCAACGACGTTATCGGTATGAAAAATGAATTTCCTCTACCCCGCTTGTCTACAGAAAACTATATATATATATATATATATATATAAATTTTAGTTTTACGGGTTAGGTAGATTGGTATGTTTTTGCACTTATCAAGAAGAGATTCAGGTTCAAACTTTAGAGGCAAGTTTGTTTGAGATAAAAATAGTACAGACTCCGCTAAGCACCAGCCTGATGACCGGGGTTCCAATCCCAAGCCATCGATTGCTAATAACAAGGTGAGACAAGGGTTATAGAGGGTTAGGTAGATTGGTAAGTTTTGGCATTTATCAAGAGGAGACTCAGGTTCAAACTTTAGAGGCAAGTTTGTTTGAGGCAAAAATAGTACAGACTCCGTTAAGCACCTGCCTGATGACCGGGGTTCCAATCCCAAGCCATCGATTGCTAATAACAAGGTGAGACAAGGGTTATAGAGGCAACTTCAAGGATTTGAACCCAAGTGTAGTAGTAGAAAATGAAAGGAGAAAATGAAAGGAAGTTACTAATTTTTTTATGTATAAAAACAAAAAAAAATTGTTTGAAAATGGATAATTCTTTATTAAAAAAATAAATTATTTGGAAATATTTTTTATCTTGTAGTGGTTAGAATTTTTAATTAATAAAATTTGTAATAGTTATATTTCTTTTCTAATTGATAGATATTAATGTGAAAGATTACATAAATATTTTATTGTTATATATCTTCAATTGAAATGAAATTCCATATTGTCCCCCAAAAATTATTATAAAGAAGTTTGTTTGATCAACTTTTGAAAAATTAGACAAATTTGTTAGTGATATAAAAGTATATTCACAAATATTTTAGTGTTATTCATATTATTTTAGGGTTTATTCATTTGAAGATTATACATATGTAATGTAATGACATATCACATGCATTTTAGATTTATTCATGGCACTTTCGGTCTTGTTTGCTTGGGGATCACAAATATGTAATGCGAGGTTGTATCTTTCAATTTAATATGGAATGGGTTTCCACGTTTGTGCACTATGAATTTGTATGATTTTTTATGGAATGAAGGATGTTGGAAGGATGTTGGATTTTACAATAGTTTCTCGTAATGAATAGAAGAAACATATCAACTCAAATCATATAGCAAAATATTAGAAAGCAAAAAGGAAAGAGTGATAATACATAAGAGATGAAGGATGCCCTTAAGCACCACACAAATAATCAAGATAAAATTACACCAATATAATAGATCAAGTGGATAATGAGTATAAATACCTAAACCTTAGTAATCATTTATAAGTAACTTAGTCCTTGTTGACATAATATTAGACTTAAAGGGTTTAGTTAGATTAGGAATGAAAAATATAAACAATGCTTCAATAGTCTATTAAACATTATAGAAGGATTGTAGGTAGGGTATATAATATCATCATTGGAAAATAAAGTTACATTCTACACTGTCAACACCCCCATAATCTGAATTGAAGAGTAAAGGATATAATATATTAATGGTAGCAACATTCTCCCTAATGAAATATCTATTGGGTTTGTTCATTGCGATGTGAAATGAACCTATCTTGATCTCCCTCATCATCTAGAATACTACGACCTTCTTCTTACAATTTTCCTCAATATTTTATAATCCTGCTAAGCATTTTTTAGTAGGATGCCTTAAACATAGTATCTATAAGTGGTTTTTAACTTTTTTGAGGACTTCAACTTTACCTTAAAATCTTGATCCTTAGTATTGTTGATTTGAAATTCTTTGCATGAACCTATAGTTGAGAAGAAACACTATCATTTTGTATAGCCACCTAGAAGTAAATGAAAAGACAGAATAAAGTATTAAGGGTTAAAGCTATGCATTCCTTCATATATATAGGAACAACATGAATTATGAGGTCAATAATTTGAAAGGAAGAAGGAATATTATCAAGCATCATCTTGACACATTATGCATCATCCTTCTCATTACCTCTCAAAGATACTATAACTACCATTAAAACCTTGACTCATAAAATATAGTTCCTCAACATTACTAAAATCCACCATTTTAAGAGAAGAGAACTCCAAGTTCAATCAATTGACCTTTATGGAATTATTCTTTTCAAATAAATATTGAAACCTGATCCATGCCTTTGGTGGCATCACTTCATATTTAATATAAAAATAAATTAGGTCAACCAATATCTAAAATAGACCTAAGGGTTTCTTATTTTGCGCATGATATTTCATCAAGAATATTCATTATTTTATCTTTAACTATGCATTTGAAATTCTTACTTCTTAAGAAACTTATCATTCAATTTGACCAAGCACTATGATTTTACCCATTCAAGTAACATAAGCCATAGGATCTATCTTGCTTAAATAACCTCCCTATAACATAACAAGTCTTTGGGTTAATGTCACCAATATGAAGAGCATGAAAATTTGTAATCTAAGAAAGATGAAACTATTTCCTTACACAAAATTTAAGGTCGTTTATTCTAGAATATGTTACATCATTTCATACATGCTAATGTACTACCATGGGTACATCTTTAGATTAGGAGAGTGGCTTAGATTAAGGTTTGAGTATTTATTTAATGCAATGTAATAAATGCACAAGTGTTAGAATACGCAAAGTACTTGATGATGTAAATGTGCCTGTTTTCCATGTGCAAATGAGTCCATAGAATAGGAAGGTGAAGAGTCATAGGAATGAAAGAGTCACCACTCATTATATATAGGCCTTTGTATGGAGGCTTGAGATACAATTTTGGTGTGCACAAGGTAGAGTAGTGGTAGTTGATATAGTAGATACAATATAGAACATGTATGAGATATGGAGAGTTTGGAACCTTTATTTTATAGTAATATACTATTTTTATGAGATTTAATTAATGACAGTTTTATGAGTTATTGTAAAAGTCTCTTATGAGTTTTACCTGCTTAGTATATTGTCATTATCATATATTTAATATTGTATGCTCATTTTATATCTTGTGGTTGATTTTACATTAAGTATCTAGCATCAAAAGCTAATAGTGGTATTAGAGCACAAGGTAGATTGATAGGAGATAGGAAGGACCAAAAGAAATATTGAGAGGAGATATGAGATTTCATTTTCAAAAATATTGAAATTATTTTTTTGCTAGAGTCTTTCCACAGGGTTGCAGAAGTACTTGTGAAAACTAGGAATCAACATAGATCTCTTTCCACTAATTGAAGGTGTAGCTCTAAACTTTTTGCACTCCTTTCCTTCAGGCTAATGGATCCGTGCCTCGAAGGGGATTTGGAAAATAGTAGGTCTACACCTTAGAGGAGAGGCACTTGAGTTCGTGCCCGCTTTGGTGATTTTTTGACGAATTGTTTAGGGTTCACCAGAAAACAGTTGTTATTATAGTTTCCACGCCTAGGGTTAGGAGTTTTTTTGATGTGTTCTTTTATATTTGCTTGCAATCACCTAGTTTGGCCAATGCAACTAATCTATACCAAGTGTAATTTAGATTTCAATGAATACAAAAAATAATGAATTACATAAAATAAACTAATGCAATGCTAAGTTTTAAATAAATTTGACAGTCTTACTCAACTCAAATGTCTTATGTCGAGTCTATTTGCTTTTTGCAGGTCAGATCGGATGTTACAGGGTGATATCAGACATTTGATTTGCGATCGACTGGTACGATCAATGATCCGTTGATCTGATCTGATCAAAAACCTGCAATTTCATAGATAGAGAGAAAAATAGAAACTTGCAATGTGCTTATAGACTTTGTTAAGTATGAATTAGGACATATAAAAGCTTATTGAATGTTGTATTGAAAGAAAATTATATAAATATGAGCTATGATATGCAAATAACATTATTGAATGCAAGGATGGTGAACTCCAATTATGATAAACAACAATTCCTATATTAAATGCAATGATGGATGACAAATATGATGCTTGAAATGTAAATTTGAGATAAAAGAATGCAAACCAGACTCTGAAGGTGCCCCTAGGAAACCTACAAACAATATCAAATGTTGCAAAGTCTGATCGGATGCTTTCTAAGCCAGATCGGATGTCCATTCTGAGATTGTACCCACCGATGCACAACTATCGGACTTCCAAACCTACAAATGATTATGAAAATGATAGGGAATAAAAATGCTAAGAATACAAAAGTGACTTCTAATTAGCAAGGGAGTCAAGAGGAATCTAGGGGAGGATTCTTGATTAAATAGGCTAGGTAGGTTGGAGGGTTTGGGCCAAAAATAGTAGAGGTCGCAACTTCTTCCAATATAGGAATGATCGTTGAATTCGATCCCGTAACATTCGTATAGTTAGGTAGATAGAGAAAAAATGCGTTGCAACCAATTTTTCGTTTTACTATTTTGGGCAGTTTTTAATTTTGGGTGAGATCGAACATCTGATATCGTACATTTGGGTTCGATCTTGGATCGAACATCTGATATCGATCAAATAGAGCTAATATCGTCAAAAGGTTTAAAAACTAACTTAATGCAGGTGCAAAAAATGAGGCAGGAGGTTAGCAGGTGGTTTTGATTAATTTTTGAATGTTTTTAACTTAGGATGAATTAATATGAGTCAATTTTAAGGTGTTATATTTTGCCCCCTCTTTACCGCATTTTTGAAAAAAATACTTTAAAGAAAAGAATGGCATGCTTTTCGAAGCAAAAATGTATTGCAAAATTATTGATGTTTAAATTTTTTACTGCAAACTGCATTAGGTATGACATCCCCTTCGAGTTTTTATGCCAAATTCTATGTTTGGTGGAAAACTCAAAATTTGTATGTTAAGGGTAAAATAGAAATAAAAGAACAATTTAGGTTAAAACCCTAATTCATTTTTATTTGTTATTATTGCTGAAATTGTGTTATGAGGAGAAAAATGGTAGAGGTCCCACATCAAGCAGATGAGGTGCAAGCGAGGGAGGGGAGCATACGGGTAAGGATATTGAACCTCTTTAGCTTAGAAATTTCATGTTTTTGCTTTTAATTTTTTATTTTTTATTTTTATTTTTAGGGCACAATTGCCATCGCGTAGCCATGCGTAAGATCGAACAAATTTTTCCAAGATAGATCCTATTTTGGTGATATCAGACTTTCGATATCATCAAAATAGGTCTGATCTTATCAATATCGAATAAATTTTGGCAATATCGAGAGTTTCGATATCATCAAAATAGGTCTGATATTGAACAATTAGGTTTGATTTACAATTTTAAATCTGATTATGCAAATTTATGTTCGATATAACTTTAGTTTTATTTTGTTGTAGAAATCAGTTTTAAATAATAGGGAATGGAGATACAACGATCTCCAAGCAGACTTGGGTGCACTATTGAATTAGTTGAGTTAGGACCATACTTGAAGTAGTTGGGTTAAGGCATGTGGTAGAGATGCCACAAATACCAGTTGACTTGAGGCTTATTACAACTTTGGTAGAGAGCTGGTATCGAGGTTCTTCTTACTTTCAATTACCGACAGGGGAGATGACCCCTACATTAGAGGACATTTGGAGGATTCTTTGGGTGCCTGTTAGGGGTACATTCATAGCTCCATATGGAAATTAGAGCTATGTGATGTGACACTTTTTTGGGGATCCTAGCTCTGTCCTCAAGAAGGGCGGAGTAAGAATAGACAAGCTGATTCAGATAGAGGGGGTTTCTAGATTGACAGTTGTGCTGAGTGGTTCGGTGGTAGGATTATTATTGTGTCATTTCAACGATTGTCACTTACCTTGGACCTTAGTAGAGTTTATTTATGACATACAGGATCAAAGTATCCACTTTTCCTGGCATCCCTATATTTTGTGTTGATTGTACAAGACACTCTACAAGGTGGTCTACAAGAGGGGTAAGGCTTTGGTACTTCTTTCTTGTAGATATGGTGCTGGGAGCACATGGCTATCAGGAGACCTACAGGATTACATTTGACACAAGCTGAGGATGGGAGGCCTGGGGTAGAGGAGGATAGGCCTAGGGTATTCTATTGGCACCTTTGTAGAGGGCACCATGGGTGCATCAGCCTCAAAACATGGAGGAGGTTGCTTGATGAGCTAATGGCAGATGCTATCCAGTGGAGACCTTGGAGAGAGCTTCTAGAGTGAGGAGAGGATGGATATGATTTGTCTTACGTGAGGTGAGTCATTTGGTTATAGATGAACCAGGGAGAGATAGAGCTACACCATGTCGATCGAGTTATGTGACGATTCAGGTTACAATAGGACATTCCTAGGACTAGATATGTCCTTTTTTCTAGGGTGACTCAGGATGCTACCACAGTGAGTGGTTCTCCAAACATGGCACAGTTTATGGATCCATAGCCAGATAATGAGGTGTTCACTATGGCTTATGGATATGACGTTGACGCGATAAATAGGTATAGGGAGTGGAATGCTAGGAGCCAACCTACATGGATTACTATGCCAAGGAATGCAGTGGAGTAGGCAGTTGAGCAGGTCTTATAGTAGTGATAGCCAACTAGCCAATAACAGCTACAAAGGACACAAGTACCCCCTAGGAGGGAGAGGCATTGCACTAGGGTAGGGCATCTAATCCAAGGGATATCTAGTTTAGGTAGGACTATTGGGATAGGGGAAAGGTCCAAGGGTACTAGGGAGGAGAGGAGAGCATCCTCTTAGCAGGAGAGGAGACCTGAATTTACTGATAAGGGCATCATGATAGAGGAGGGAGAGAGCAACGAGACGACTACTCTATGGGCAAAGCTCACTAGTCTGAGGGAGTATACTGCAACTCAAAAGACCAGGATTGAGACTTTTGAGATAGGAAATGCGATTTTGAGGGTTAGGATTCAGAATCTAGAGGTGAAGCTTGCACAGGTGCAGGCCCATGTGGGATAGAGATCTAGGGTTCTAACTCCTATATCTTTTTAGTTTACTCACTCGAGGAGGAGCAACTTAGGAAGAGCACTAACTTGGGCTCTTCAATTGATGGGTTTTTATTAGGTTTTATATTTTGTGGCAGTGCCTATGGAGCAGAGATAGTCGAAGCCTATGATGCCTGATATGCCTACTACTTTGAGTTACTCGAGATCTCACTTGACTTCTAGTACAAATACTACTACAAGAGTAGGAGGGTTTAGACCACTACGACACCCGGGTGGGGATGACGATGCTTAGATCTCTAGGGCTTCTAGAGAGTAAGGGTTGACTTATGCTATGGTTTTTGTGACTGAGTATGCCGATGTTGGAGATTGTGGCATATCAATCGACTCTATTTTGTATATAAAATTTTGAGATATATATATAAAAAATATATATATATATATATATATATATATATATATATATATATATATATATATATATATATATATATATAGATCTTCTTATATTATGTGACTTTGTATGATTTATTGCATTTTCTTAAAATTTTTGAATTTATTGTAATCATGCTTTGAATATTTTGATCATGCTTAATATAAAAGAAAATAATTTTGTTTTTGTAAAGTGTGTTTTTGAAAAAGATGTTTTGTATGATAATAGAATTTGATGGATTAGCAATGAACCTCAAAGGATGTTGTGCTATTATATGATCGTTTTTGGAGATCAAATGATTGCTAGGTCATGAAGCGGATCCTGTTGCAAAAGTTTGTATTTCTAATAATAAGAAGTTTGTAGGGCTCAAGAGTGACCTTAAGGTTTATGATGATGAAATAAGATGTCGATTTGAAAAGAAATTTATTTTGAGAAAATGGGTTGATAAATATTGTATGTGTGATGGATGTAAGGTGATTTAAGCATGAAAAATTAGGAAGGATGACTTGCACTATGCATAGAATTCCTAGTGTGAAAATTTTGAGAAAAATAATTACTAGGAATTATACCATCATCGTGAAGTCAAAATGCAATACATGGTAATATGAAATTGTTTTGTTCTTAAAATGCAAATTGATATGAAATAAATCATTGTATCACATATTTGAAATGATTTAAACCTAAAAATTTGGGAAGGATGACTTGCGCTAGGCATAGAATTCCTAGTGTGAAATTTGAGAAAAATAATTACTAGAAATTATACCATCATCACGAAGTCAAAATGCAATGCATGATAGAATGATTATGTGTAATTTTTGGAATGCAATGATTATTTGAGATAAATCATTAAGTTGCATATTTGAAGATTTTAAAGATAATATGCTAAAATGAAGTGATGGAGATTAATGCAAATGATTATAAACTAATTGTTTCTTAACAAAATTTCAAAGAAATATTTTAAATTATTTCTAATACAAAGTCAAATTTATCAAGAACTAGTGTGTGAACTGTGGGTTCATTATCCATCTTGATTTATCATCATGATACAAAATCTCTCAAGGATCAAATGTCTATGCTTGTGAATTTGATTTACCGATTTTGAGTGAGGTAATGATACAGGCCAAATTTTAAGAACTAGTATGTGTGCAAGTGAAAAATTCATTAACCATGATTTTGTGCATGCAATTGTACTAAACTACTATGTAAGTCAAGTTACCAAAAAAGTAGCTAATCCACAAGCGGATAGTGATCTGTACAAAAGGAGGTCGCTAATGTAACATGCTACATGTTATGGGGCTCACCTGATGGCTTTCAAATAACTAAGGAATTCCAGGTATTCAAGATCATCATCCCCTTATTTCTTTTGATTTTTGGAGTAGGGATTCTAGTCCATTTTTTGAACAAGGGGATTTTATTGCTTTTTATAGTATAACTATTTTTTTCTTTCTTTCCTTTTTTCTTTTTACTTTTACTTTTTTTTTTTTTTTCTTTTTCTTTTTGCTTTTCTTTTTAAGATACTTGCTCAAATTAGAAAAGGAGCAAAGGGAATTTATTCGGGTAGGGTGGAGCTTGTCCTTTTGCCAATTCTCAGTATTCTAAACCATGCGCATAATAGGATGGCAAGGAAAAAATTTTGCTTAAGGAACTAAGACTACTATGTAGTATCATCTTTCGAAATTTAAAACAAATTATTTTTAAGATGTGAGATGTATTCTTAGTTCAAAAAGGTAGCAAGACCAATTCCCAAAACTCAAAATTTTATTTAGTGAAGTAGTAGTGCTTTTTGGTACAACAGAGATTTATAATCAAAGTGACAAAATCAAAATTTAGTAAAGATGTAGATTAAGTGAGTGGTTCAAGATAACTTTTGAGTTTATCCGAAAAAATAAAATATAACTTGATTTTTTTTGGAAGATAACACACATTGATGCAAAAATGAGAACTTAACAATTCGAAATATTTTTGGAAAATTTTCATGTTTTTTTATTTTTATTTTGGTTATTTTTGATGATAGTTGCAAGATGAGTAAGTTATTTACAATTATATACATGGATGGAACTTTTATTTTATGCATAATATCTTTTGAAATGCATGATGTTCATTGGCACCTGATCCAAATTTAGCAGTGATGACAAATGGTCCAAGCCAATTAGGTTGAAATTTACCTTTTAGATATTTTCTTGCATTATTATTTTTTGATTTTCTTTAAGTACTAAATCACGAACTTCAAAAGATCGATTGTGAACTTTCTTAGCATATGATCTTTTGAGTTTGTCTTGGTAAGAGCAAATATGCTCTAGAGCATGAATACGCTTCTCATTTAGAAGATCCAACTGACTTAGTCTGCTAGCACGATATTCATCTCCTACTTCGGCATCTTGAAGTAGAAGAGATAGAGAGGGAACTTCTAAATCAAATGGAAAAAATGCTTTAGCACCATAAACCAAGACAAATGTGAAGCACCTTGTAGGGGTACGAACACTAGTTCGATAAGCCCATAAGGTAGGATATAATTGCATATGCCAATCACGACCTGATTTATTAACTAATATTTTTAAAATTTTAATTAAGATTTTATTAGAAGCTTCAACTTGGCCATTTCATTGTGGATAGTAAGGAGTAGACCATCAATATTGAATTTTATATTTTTCATAAAGTTTTTTAATGTCTTCGTTCTTAAAGCATGTTCCATTGTCAGAAATGAGAGTTGACAGAATACCAAATCTACGGATAATTTGATTAAAGATGAATTTGGACACTTGGACTTCTATGCAAGAACCTAATGGCAATGATTCTACCCATTTTTTAAAATATTGTGTTGTTGTTAAAATGAATTTATGACCATTACAAGAGATAGGATTAATTTTACCAATGATGTCTAAACCCCATTTAGAGAAGGGCCATGGAGAAGATATAGCTTGAATTTCTTGAGAAAGAGTGTGAACAAGGTCTGCATGTCTTTGAAACTTGTCACAATGATGCACATAATCATTAGCGTATTTTTCCATGGAAGGCCAAAAGTATCCCATTCGAAGGACTTTTTTAGCAATGCCACTTCCACTAAAGTGTCCTCCATAGGATCCATTATGGGCTTCACTTAATGCTTTCTTAGATTTTTCTAAATTGAGACATCTCAATAGGATGCCTTCAAAAGACATTTTATATAAGGTATTTCCAATAATTACGAAGTGAACGACTCACTTACGTAATATGCTACATTGGTTTCTATCAGATCCTTCTGGAAAGATTCCTTTTTGGAGGAAATTAAATATGCCTATATACCAAGGCTCTAGAGTTATCTCATTAATTAAAAACACATCCAATGGTTCTAGATAATACATAGATGAATTTTGTTCTTGGATTTGGTGAATAATTATTGTAGCATATTCATCATCTAACTCCAAAGGTAACAAAGAGGCAGCAACAACCATGGCATCAATAGCATGGTTGTTGGTGTGAGGGATGTCTTCCAAAGTTACTTTCTCAAATAAGGATATAAGCTTAAGAACATATTATTTATAGGGATGAAGCTTCTCATCTCTTGTCTAATATACTTCATTAATTTGATTTATCACAAGCTGAGAGTCTCCAAAGACTAATAAATTTTAATTTTTAAGGTTAAGCAACTCGTAACCCAAGGATTAGAGCCTCATACTCTGTAGTATTATTAGTACAAGCAAATTGAAGTTGAAAAGACAAAGGAATAAGGTGATTTTATGGAGATATTAATGTAACACCTGCACCTGCACCACTCATGCATCTAGCTCCATCAAAATACAAGGACCAATATTTAGAAAGGTCCTCTTCTACATTAAGATACTCATCAAAAAATTCAATGGTTATAGGATGAGTAGATTCAAGAGGCGCAACAACAAGTTGATTAGCTATAACTTGGCCTTTAATAGATTTTTGTCCAATAAATGTGAGTTCAAAATCACTTAGATCAAGAAACCATTTAGTTGTGCGGCCTGATAAATAAGACCTACTCATCAAATACCTTAATGGATCAGACTTCACAATAACAAATGTTTTTTGACTGAGCATATAGTGGCATAATTTTGGTGTAGAAAACACAACCGCTAGACAAAGCTTTTCTAATGGTGTATACTGAGTTTCATATATTATTAATGTTCTAATTATATAATATGTGGAGCGTTCTTTCTTATCATTATCAATTTGAGCCAACATTCCTCCAAGTGCAAGTTTAGAAGTAGAAATATACAAAATAAAAGGAAAATCAGGTCTAAGAGGAATAAGCACTAGAGTATTAAGAAGATATTATTTAAGGTTTTCAAATGCTTCTTTACATTTAGCATCCCATTGAAATAGAATATTTTTCTTAAGTAACTTAAGAAAAGGTCAGGTTTTATCTACCAACTTGTCAATGAAGCAACAAATAGATTGGATTTTTCCTTGTAAACTCCTCAATTTGATATGTTTTTAGGTGGTGGCATATCAAGGATAGCATTAATTTTAAGGGTATCTATATCTATGCCATGCATAGAAATAGTAGCTCCTAATAGGTTTCCAAATTTTACTCCAAATACATATTTATCTAGATTTAAGTGAATCTTATATTCTATTAGTCTATCAAACACTCTTCTTAGATCATTAATATGATTGTCTTCCTTAGATGAAAGAGCTAAAATATCATCTACATAATTATGTAGAATATCATACATCATATCATGAAAGATATATTTCATAGCTCTTTTATAGGTTGTCCTGCATTCTTTAAACCAAAGGGTATTACTTTCCAACAAAATGTTCCCCAAGGTGTGATGAAAGCAGTTTTTAGTTGATCTTCAGGAGTTATTCTAATTTAGTTGTATCATGAAAAACCATCCATAAGGGATAACATCCCACTCCCAACTGTAAAATCTATAATATGATCCATATTTGGGAGAAAAAATCCATCCTTAGGGCATGCAACATTAATGTCCCTAAAATAAATACAAACTCTAATTTTAGTGGCCTCTTTCTTGGCTACTGGAACAACATTTGATATCCAATCAACATAATCAATGGCTTGAACAAAGTCAACATCCAAAAGTTTTTGCAACTCATTTCAACTAGTAATGCTACTTTGGGATACATTTTTTTGAGCTTTTGATTAACCAATTTTGCATTAGGACGCACTACTAAATGGTGCATGACCAAAAAATAACATAGGCCTGGCATATCTACATATGTCCAAGAAAAAACATCAGCATACTCTGTGAGAAATGAAATACATTGGTTTTATCTTTCTTTACTTAATTCTTCTCCAATTTTAACCAAACGAGGTTTAGCTTTTGTCCTAATGTTAACTTGTAGAACATTTTCTACCAAAATGTTTAAATATCTTTCAAATTTGGATGGAGCGGGTGACACACCCTTTTGAATGATAGGGGAAATAATCTATTTGAACCCAAACAAGCGAGATTTCACCCAATTTGTATGACATAAGGTGTTTGGAGATGAGGACAAGTGTGATAGACCTTTTCCAACCCATCCCAACTCGTTTCCACCATTTTGAATGCACCAAAGAGCCAACGAATAGATACTGTAGCAAATCCTATCTTAATTTAGACTAAGTCTATTGTAGTTTGGTAATAAATCACTAGTAAACAACAATGTAATTAAATATGTAAATGAGGTATTTTTTAATAAAATAGTATAAATAGGTAGCTCCCTCATTGGTTGAGCTAGTAGTGGTAGTAGGAGTTGAAGCAACCAATAGAATAGTGTACGTAAAAGTTGAAGAGTGTTTTCTTTGTAACAGTTTAGTATGACTTAACAATCAAAATAAAGTGCAAAGTTTTTCATGTTTATTTTGTGATTTGAGTGATAATTTTAAGTAGTTAGGAAGTGTTTTTCTTACCTTCTTCTGGATTGGAGAGCAAGGGTCTACTTTTAGACCTGGAGGAAGGATTGTTTATGATAAGTTTTCTAATATTTTTGCTACAACATTTTTACCAGAATTCTTGTTTACTGTTGTTGTTGATTAGACTAATCCCTGTTTTAGTTCATGTGATTTTTTTATGCTTTTAAGTAAGATTTTATGTAGAATGTGTTAATTTTGCTAACAATTGTGATTTTCCCTATTTTGTTTCCTATTTTCTGCAAATTTTCAATTTCAACAACTTTATTTCTTATTAGTTACTATAGCAAAAATCTTGCAACCTTCTATAGCAATGCACTGATATTTGTTTGCAACTTTCCTTCAGCATGAATTAAACTTGAATGTTTCCAATTCAAGTGTATTTTCATTCATTTGTTTCAATTCAACATCTTTTAAATTTTGCACTTTTAATTTCTGCAACTATAATTAGTTGTCAATTTCATGTCTTAGAAGTAGTTTTCAATTTTGCAATTAAAGTAGTTTCAATTCATGTAGATTAGGTTTAGTGTGACACCAAAAAGGCTAAACCAACATTTGTTTCATAGAGTAAATTCTTGTGAACTGAATGCCTAAATTGTAATCTACCCAAAACTTCTATCATAGACAACCTTGGACACCACCTCGAATTTGATAAATATTAAAAAAATAAATGATGATAATAACGACACTCATCAATAAAAATACAATGTAGTATGGAGGATATGGTCACTCCATTAATATAAGCTAAAGAACTACATTGTTTTCCATACAAGGGCTTTACCAAAATCTATTCTCTACTACAATGCTCTTGATATCTATATGCTATATCTTATGATCTATCACTATGAGGCCCTTTATATAGGAAAATAGACTACTTGGCCAACACTCTACCTAGCTATACAAGTGGACACCTTGCACAATGACACTTGTGCATTTATTACTTTGCTTTAAATAAGTAGCTAACTCTCCCCTAAAGTAATATCTACTCTAACTATGTACCATAGGAGGTATATTTACATGACCCAAATGATGTAATATATTCTATCTCTAATAGTGATGATATAAATTCTTTGAGATTTTGGCCCTCTTCCATCTCAATCTTCTAACTTAGACAAATTTTGAGTTTGCCAATGCTTTTCTAATCATCCAAATGCCTGAATATCTTTTAGCCTAATGTCCATGGACTTGTAGCAAAATTTTACTCTAACAACATTGCTTTACATGTGGGGTATTTCATGGACCCACATTGTTGGTATCCCACAAGGTTTTTTCTTGTAGAAATAGAGAACCCATACTGCTTTATCCATTGGGTATAAAGTCACAAAGAGGAAAAGGAACTAGAAGATAAGTTGAGGTATTAGAGTTGGCATGTTATTTCTCTTTTTCTCAGCCAATTTCCTTTTGCCAACTCAACCTTCCCATTTGGATATCACATGTTTTCCCTTTACAATCTAAGTAAAATGGTGTAATACAGATGATTTTGCACATGATCTACCATTTTTACTCAGTACCATACCACCTATCACCTATTAATTTTTAGCTTTGATGGTGCCAACCATTGATGTTTTGACAGTATCACCATATTTTTCCTATGTTTGTGTTATTGCTTTCTATGCTCTCCCCTACTATTCTCCATTGGATTTTTGGTTAGCTAAGGGACCACCATAATCCATAATTCTTGATAGGTTTTATCCTAAGATTTCTTTTATGGGAGAATGACCTCTTTGACTTTATGCAGGGTATCTTGCAACTAAAATATCTTTTGAAATGATGGGTTTTTATATCTCTAGGTCAAATTGTATATTCTTGCATGTATTATAGAAAATCCATTAAAAATACAAAGATATGATCTTATTTTATTGGTCCAAGCCATACATCAAATTCCTTTTCATAATTGGCAATGAGCTCTAGCTAAGATCTAAGCTACCCTAGAGTATGGAACTTGCATGTGTCATCCAAAATTTTTGAGAAACTAAAACCTATAATTTCTTCAGTTGAGAGCCTTATCTTATTTTATTTATACTCAATGTAGAAATAAATTCACCTCCTTACTACAACTGATAACTTTCTACTATTTTCCTTGCACAATATTCTACTTCATCCAAGTATCTACTTGTGAATACTAACAATTGCAAATTTGCTTTTCTCTTTAGAATATTGATAATTGCTTTTGTTTGCTCTACCTTATCAATTGTTGCTTCCATTATTTTATTAAAGTGAGTTTGAGCCTCTTTGATGACCTATAGGCTGTATATTAAGTAATCTGCAACAGGATAAACCTGCATGGTTGCTTCAAGGATTTTGCTCCAATTTTCTCTCTTGATTTATATTAATACCTCCCAAGAGAAGCTGGGAGTTGTGTCTTCTTTTCTTCTTCTAGATCTTATTGTAGGTCTCGTAATTGTTCTTCATAAAGTTGAAGAGATGTATCTTTTTGATATAATTATTTCTCTTATTCTTGGAGTCTCATATCCTTATATTATATTTGTTCCTCCAGAGCTTGAATTATTTTATATTTTTATTGTAGTTGCTCTAATGTTGGGGCTTTGATAAATTTTCATTGCAATTATTTGACCTCATTTTGTAAGGATTTCTTTTCAACTTGCTCTTGATCCAATATATTGGATAACCAATCTGCCCTATCCTTTGTTGTTTTGTATTTCACCTCAATTCTAGATCCTTAACAATAAACTATACCAATTTCAGTTAGGAGAGTTCAAGTGATGTCTTCCATCAAGAGCTTGGAAATATCCACTTCTTTCATTATCATGTCATGATTATTTATTGCCATATCTATGGTAGGATTAGCAACTTTTGGGTTAAGAGTTACTCTTATCTATTTATTTTTAGTTGTGTACATAGTGGATAACACTATAGGTGGTGTCTTCTCCTACATTTTAGGAGGCTTTTCTTTCATTAATTTTTGGATGTTGACTACAACTAGTTGGAACTACTTTAGGATATCTAAGTATGGGTGACTAGAAATAGGGGATGCAACCATAGTCGATTGGATAAAGAAGAATGAGGATAAGGAATACTTTAGGGGTAAGATACTAGTATCTACAATGGTTTGAGGTTGTGAGTCTCTAAGATTCTACCAATTATCAGGTATGGGAGTGGCAAAAGTTATACTTTTGGTTGGTTAAAGGTTCTACAAAGGTGGAAATTATTATGAAAGGGAATGTAGAGGTGGAGAAGGGTTGGTGGAGAAATTAGTAGAGATGGATGACATACATATGACTTGCACTTCCAAGCGTGTCTCGATATGTTGGGTTGCCAATGGTATCACTTTAGTTTCTAGAGTTTTTTATTGAGTTATGCACCTCTTTATGATCACCTCATGTTGGCTTAATGAAGAACCTCTTCTTTTAGCCCTCTTTCAATTTTTTTGTATAAGATATGTTCAATTATACTATGTTGAGACTCACATATATCTAAACCAATTCAACCCATACCTCCATTGATATAGTCCATTATTTGCATCACCTCCACTCAAGGTTATGCATAAGGGGTCGGTCTTGAAATCTATTTATAAATTGAAGGCGAATTATCTTGGAATATCAGGGAAATATGGAGAAGTATACATGGCGAATACCAATTATTTTTCTCCAAAACTTTTCAAACCATGGCGAATTGCAATTATTTTTCTTCAAAATTTTTTAAATCGTGGAAATTTTTTCTGTTTTTGGGGCCATGAATATCGATTTTGCAAAATATATAAAAGTACGACATACTTAAAAGATTTAGGTTGATATAAAAGACTTTAGGTCGACATGATGACAAATGGCATGCTGATCGGTTACAGTCATGATGATCGGTTACAAGCATACCGATCGGTTGTAGCCATGCCGATCGGTTGCAACTATGCCAATCGGTTGCATCCATGATGATCGATTGTAGCCATGCCAATCAGTTGTAGTGATGCCAATCGGTTGTAGCTATGATGATCAGTTGTAGCCATGATGATCAGTTGTAGTCATGATGATCGATTGCAGTCATGACAATCGGTTGCAACCATGACAATCGGTTGCAGCCATGTCGATCGATTGAAGGCATGTCGATCCATTGCAACCATGATGATCAGTTGTAGCCATACCAATCGATTACAACCATGCTAATCGGTTGCAGCCATATATATCGATTGCAATAGTATCAATCGATTGCAACCATACCGATTGGTTGTAGCCATGTCGATCAGTTGTAACTATGACAATCAATTTCAACCATGAAGATCAATTGTAGCCATGAATATCGATTATAGCCATGCCAATCGATTGTAGTCATGATGATCAATTGCATCCATGATGATCGGTCGCATCCATGACGATCTGTTGTAGCCATGCTGATCAGGTTGCAGCCATATCGATCGGTTGCAGCCATGATGATCAGTTACAACCATGACGATCAATTGCAACCATGTTGATGTTCTACAAAAGTCAAGTTCCCATTGATAGTAGTGGTGCTATATGCCATGTGTCATCCATCCGTTAAACGATTGCATGCAGAGGAGACATGTCATCCATTCGTTAAATGATTACATGTAGAAAATTCTATATAAAGGGAATTAATAGTAATTTTTCCATTTTCTATCATGATTTTAATATTTTTCCTCCCATTTTAAAACTTTCTTACCCATTTTTCTCTTGTTTTAATGCTTTCTTACCCCATTTCCTCTTATTTTATCTTGGTTTTTATAATTTACCTTAATTTTTAAGCAGTTTTTAACCATTTTTCTCTCGTTTGAAACCTTTTCCATTGTATCTTCTTATCCATACCCGTACACCCTATGGCATCCCCTACAACCCTTGGAATGTTTAAAGTTAATTATAAGAACCTGGTTTACCCCTTGATTTTAGAAATTTTATCAACATCGGGTTACGACATGTCTTGGGTCACGAAATATGGTCTTTGGAGTCTTGTTTCAATGCCCCATTTCGATACAAATGTTAAACTGGTGGAGAGGATAATTGTAGGTTATGCTATGGATTTGAACAAGGTAAATATTGTTGTTGACAACAAAAATATCATTCTTTCTTTCTCAACCATTGATGTCGCCATATTGACAACATTGCCCCACGTAGGTGTTGAGCATGTCACTTCCAAATACCAGTTAATTGATGATGACAAACTCTACTTGAAGACCACCTTCAAAGTGCAGTCGAAATCTTTTCAAGGTATAACTATTTTTTATTTAATTGATTTTAAATTCTTATCAATGATTGAACGTACAATTACTAATTTTAGTTCTTTTATAGTTAATTCTACCAAGTCCATAAGGGGTTTGATCGTACCGGCGATTGAAAATTAATTTCTTCAGGCATGTTGTGAATTCTTCCTTGTTAGACTCGTTCTACGATAGAAATTCTTATGTGGACCTTAGTGTATTTGGTCCATTGTATAGGACACCAAAAATTTGACTGGTGCACCTATGTCTCAAATCGGATCAGATTGGAAATAGAGAACGTGAAAACCCACACTTCACCCTCATCGATAGTTAGCACATGTAATTATGTTATTGATTTTTTTTATGAATATTTTTATAATTTGCAGAACACTCTAGTACTAACATCTTGGCACTCAATCCTTGTCAATTTAGCCATGATAGAACAACAGGTTTAGGTAATTTTTTTAATATTTAAGTAATTTTTTTATTTTCCATTGTTTGTATTTTTGTAATTTTGACATTTTATACCAAACATAGAAAAGGGCATCCTCTTCCTCTTCAAAGCGGGATGTTGCTGTCAGAGGTTATAATCCAGAGGAATCAGGAGACTCCGAAACACCTACAGAGGAAGCAACACCACTAATAAGGGAAAGATCATCAAGGAAACATAGAAGATATATTTATCCTATTCATCGACAATATCCAAAAGCGGTTTCACATCCGTTGCCAATGGGCGTAGTTGCGCATGAGATTTCATCCTCTAGGAGTAAGTTTTAATTACTATCAAAACAATTTTTTTACAATATTTTTATTGTTTTTAATTAATTTTGTTTTTTTTTCAGATGTACAACATGACCACATTCCATTTGCAGTAGCATCCATGCAAGATGTTTTTTCTTCTACCGGTAATGTTATAACAATGTTTGCAACCAATTTTCATACTGTAATTTTATAACTAGTTTTTATTTTCTACCTTTACAAAATTTTTAACTAATTTTTATTTTTTTGTTTTAAGGTCCCTTGCAATAATTTCGTCAACAAAATCAACAAATTCCGCTCCCTCCTCCACAACGCCCAACTCAAATGCGAGGTCAATGCTTCCCAGTTGGAAAACACTTTCTTCCATCTAGGCCATAGAGAGAAGCAACACAACAAATTTCAGAGAGAGAAGCATCAAAGACTTTTTCTGGTTTCGGTCGTATATCTATTAATAATTTTACTTTTAAGGATATACCAGAAGCTTCTAGTACTGGGTTGGCTGATGTTCCACTTGATAAAGATTACTTTTTGCAAGATAACATACACACTCAATTTCAACTATCATAATTGGTTCAAGACAAAGTAAATGAAGGTGCAAAATGTTCAAGCAAATCTCCTCCAAGGGAAAGAAGCACCCGTCAGGCTCCTCCTCGACAAGAGGATGATATAATAATTTTTTTAGAAAAATATTTGGTTTTTGATAACGTTGAATCTATAATTAACGATTTGCTACTTCTAGATATAACAAAAATGAAAAAAATGGGAGTATCGGGCTAAGGTGTTGATAAAGGAAATTAATGCCCGATACAATAATTTTTCAAAAAGAGAAAAAACAAATTCTATTGTTGAAAATAAACCAAAAAATATGGAGGCTCTACTACAGCAAGTAATCTGGCATGTTGAAGTTGAATACATCATACATAAATGAAATTTTAAAGTTTATAATGAACATATTGGAGAATATAAATAGTAAGGCCCAAGCTTATTATAATGAATGGGAAAATGATAAGAAAAAGTTTTTTGTTGCTATAGCTGCAAAGAATGTTGCTGAGGTTTGAATCAATCACTTTTGTGTTCAAAAATTTGTTGTTCTATTTTTTAAAATGTAATTATATTTTCATGTTGATTAATTTTTTTCTCTTTTGTAGGTAAAGTATGAAAATATCAAGAAGCAGGTTCAAAACCTGCAAGACTATCTCAGGATGGCAAAGGATTTCTTAAACGCTTCCATGGAAATGAAAAAAAAGAGCACAGGAATCAGTTCAAAAAAATAACATTTTACGAAAAATCATTATCCATAATGGATTGGATCTTGATGTTATGCTTAAGGAGAAGGGTAAAGAAGTTCAAGGACCAACATCTGAAGATGTTTGCAAAGAAGAAAATACCCTTCTTGATGGAATGCAAAATGTTGAGATGATCATTGTCAATTCTGGAGCATTTGATAGTACTGTTACCCAACCCGAGAAAAGAGCCATCGAAATGCCGAATGTGGTAATCATGGAAGTAGTGCATGTGGAAAAAGGAGCTGAACAAGGGAAATATGAGGGAGGGATCGTTGCTATGGAGACTGTGGAAGCCATTGAGAAGGAAAAATTAGTGGAGGAAGGGGAAAAATATTCTGAGGGGAAAAAAATGAATTTTAAAAACAATTTTAAGACATTTCATATGTTTTCATTGGAAAACAAGATACTTGCTTTTATTATTTTACTATTACACTATTTACATTTATAATTGTGTGTTATTTTCATCTCTTAAGTATTATGGTGTTTCAACTTTCAAATATGCTTGAGTTTACATAGAATATATGCATAGGTATAGATTTACATGTTATTCATGTTGTGATATAAAAATGAGTTTTGTCTTGTGGATTTTGCTATGTTGTTTTTATATTTCAATATTCAAATGAGTTTGAATTTTTAGTTTATTCAAAGTCATTCTTGTTGTTGTATAGAAATGTGTTTTTTCTTTTTTATTATGCTATATTGTTTCATATTCCATGTTAGTTTACGATGGAGATATTAATTAAAGGGTTAAATTTAAATTTCCATATATTATGCTATGTTGTTTTATATTTCAATTTTCAAATGATTTTACGAATGATATATCTATGCATGTGTTTAAATTTTAGTTTATTCACATTTATTTTTGTTGTAGTATAAAAGTGAGTAATTTCATTTCTAGTTTGTAGTATTGTTTTTATATTTCAAGTGAATATGGTCATTTGTATATGCTATATAGTTTTTATATGTCAAAGTGAGTTTACGAAGTATATATCTATGCATGGGTTTCAATATTCAGTGCATTCAAAATTGTTATAGTTGTATAAAAATCAATATGGTCATTTGTATTATGCTATATTGTTTTTATATTTCAAAGTGATTTTACAATGGATATATCTATGAATGGGTTTCAATTTTTAGTGCATTCATAGTCATTATAGTTGTATAAAATTGAATATGGTAATTTATATTATGCTATATTGTTTTTATATTTCAGAGTGAGTTTACAATGGATATATCTATGCATGGGTTTAAATTTTCATTTTCCATATCTAGAGTACTATTCTATATGCTTTTTTCATACATTTGTAGAAACTTTTTTAGTAGTTATGTATATATACAAGGTTAACTCTATGACAAAGCATAAACCATAAAAATCTCTATATTTTGTCATCCATGATGATCGGTTGCAGACATATCGATCGGTTGCAGCCATGTCTATTGGCTGTAGACATACCGATCGGCTGTAGACATGCCGATCAACTGCAGACATGCACATCGACTGCAGACATACCGATCGACTACAGGCATGCTGATCAATTGTAGGCATGATGAATGACTGCAGATATGTCGATCGATTGCAAACATGTCGATCGATTGTAGACATGTTGATCAGTTGTAGGTATAGTGTTGCATATGTGCCACGTGTCAACCATCTATGAAATTATTGCATTCAGAGGCCACGTGTCAACCATCTATGAAATGATTGCATGTAGAGGCCATGTGTCACCCATATAGAAGTTGATTGTATGTAGATAATTCTATATAAAGGGATTAATAGTCATTTTTTTGCCTATTATATCATAGTATTAATCATTTTCTTCCATTTTTAATGTATTATTACCCCTTTTCCTCTCATTTTAATGCATTCTTAACCCTTTTCCTCCAAATTTATCTTAGTTTTAACCTTTTACCATAAGTTTTAAGCTAGTTTTAACCCTTTTCTTCCATTTTGAATCCTTTTCTATCAAGTGTCGTGTACCATCCTCTGTGTCTTCTTATCCATACCCATACACCCTATGGCATCCCCTACAACTCTGGAATATTTAAAGTTAATTATAAGAACCTGGTTTACCCCTTGATTTCAAAAATTTTATCAACACCGGGTTATGACATGTCTTGGGTCATGGACTCTAGTCTTCGGGGTCTTGTTTCAATGCCCCATTTTGATACAAACATTAAACTGGTGGAGAGGATCATTGCAGCTTATAATATGGATTCGAGCAAGGTAAATCTTGTCATCGACAACAAAAACATCACTTTCTTTCATAGCCACAGATGTCGCTAGATTGATAGCATTGCCCCACGCTGGTGTTGAGCCTATCACTTCCAAATACTAATTAACTAATGAAGACAAACTCTACTTGGAGACCAACTTCAATGTGCAGTTGGAATATTTTCAAGGTGTAACTATTTTTTTATTTAATTGAATTTAAATTCTAGTCATTGGTGTATTACTAATTTTGTTTTTTTTTAACAATTACGTCCACCAAGTCTAGAAGGGGTTTGACCGTATTGGTGATTGAAAATAAATTTCTTTGGGCATGTTGCGAATTCTTCCTTTTCAGACTCGTTCTACAAGGAAGGCCGACAAAAATTCTAATGTGGGCCTTAGCGTATTTGATCCGTTGTTTTTCACACCAGAAATTTGACTGGTCCACCTATGTCTCACATCGGATCAAATTGGAAATAGAGAACGTGATAACCCATGCTTCACCCTCACCGACAGTTAGCACATATTATATTATTTCTTTTTTTTTAATGAATATTTTTACAATTTGCAGAACACTCCAGTACCAACATCATGGCACTCAATCCTGGACAATGTAGCCATGAGAGAACAATAGGTTTAGGTAATTTTTTAATCAATACTTAAATAATTTTTTTTTATTTTTCCATTATTTGTCTTTTTGTAATTTTGACATTTTATATATACACAGAAAAATGTATCCTCTTTCTCTTCAAAGCGGGGTGTTGCTATCGAAGGTTATAATCAAGAGGAATCAGGAGAATCCGAAACACCTGCAAAGGAAACAACACAACCTGTATGGAGAAGATCAACAAGGAAACCTAGAACATCTAGTTCTCCTGATCTCTGACAACCCCCACCTAGGGCTGCATTATGTCCACTGCCAACGGGAAAAGATTCTGGAGCAAGAAATTAAATTTTAAAATTTGATATTTTGAAAGACAATTTTATGACATTTCATATGTTTTCGTATGAAAACAAGATACTTACTTTTATTATTTTACTTTTAAGAAATACACTTTTATAATTGTGTGTTATTTTCATCTTTTAAGTATTATGGTGTTTCAAATATGCTATGTTGTTTTTATATTTCAATTTTTAAAAGAGTTTACAAATGATATATCTATGCATGTGTTTAAATTTGAGTTTATTTATATTCATTCTTGTTCTTTTATAGAAAAGTGGTTTTCCTTTTTTAATATGCTATATTGTTTTCATATTCAATGTTAGTTTACAAATGGAGATATGTATGTAACAGTTAAATTTCAATTTCCCTATATTATGATATGTTGTTTTTATATTTCAATGTTCAAATGAGTTTACGAATGATATATCTATGCATGTGTTTAAATTTCAATTTATTCATATTCATTCTTGTTGTAGTATAAAAGTGAGTATTTTCATTTCTATTAAGCTATTTTATTTTTATTTTTCAAGTGAGTTTACGAAGGATATATCTATGAATGGGTTTAAATTTTCATTTTCCATATCTAGAGTAATATACTACATGCATTTTTCATACATATGTACATAATTTTTTTATATGCATACATGGTTTACTCAATGACAAAGCATAAATCATAAAAAATCACTATATTTTGTCATATCATACAACTAATGATACTAATCATACATACATACATTTAAATTCAAAGGAAAAATAACTATTTTTTGTCAACATATACATTTAGTTCAATAACATACCATCATTACGTATACATGGTTTTCAAATTTTCAACTTACTCAAAGCTATAGCATACATCATAAATTTTGAAAACATAGACAATCCATAACATTAAAAAGCAAACACGCATAATCATTGAAAATTGAATTATTATATGATTTTACAACAAATCAAATACAAACAATATTTGATAATATGAAATATTTCAAACCCGAAAAATCACTGTTAATATGAATTTATTCAAATCACTAAAATTTTATAAAATGATTTCAAATCCGAAAAAAATCTTAGATTATATGCATTTTTCATATAATCATTGCAATTTTTACATTTATGGAAGGTAATACAAAGCTTTATCGACTTCTCCACAAGAACTGAGAATCTGTGAATTCTGTGTTTCCATAATCTCGTCATCACTCCTTGTTGAATCATTTTCGTCATTATCAACCATATTAGAGAGACCACTTCTAATATTCTCAAACAATTTTCCAAATTTCTGTCCAACCTATTACGAACTTTTGATTTAACAAAATTTAATGCACTAAAAACCCTTTCGTCTTCAACAAATCCCAAGATCATTGTCTAACATAATTCATATAAAACAAAGTATTCACTCATAGTATCTTGCAAGACACTACTTTGATATAATTTTTTCCAGAAACACATGATTGAACTAGTCTCATGTGGATTTTTGAATTGTGCAATTTGATTATCCATTGTTATTCCAAAATTGGTTGACTGATGTCTCAAAAGATCTTTGTTTAGAATACCATTGATTTCAATGCCATTTATTTCCACACTTTTAGAGAAATATTTCATAATATAACCCATATTTTACAAACAACTCACTTCTACTACTTTGGTCACCACAAGGATTCCAGAAATTAGGATTAACATTAACCATGGCCTCAAGTGTCTCATCTCTCTTAAAACGATCTCTTAATTCACTTGTTATGCATTTGCAGTTCTTTTCAATTTATTCTTAGTGTTATCCAAAACCTCATCGACTATGGAATGGGTAACGGGCACTTGTTCAACATCATCTATTAGAGTATTTAATCGCTTTTCAAAATTATATACATGAATCAACTTTCCATGGATAGCAATACAAATATTATCATCGTTGTTGAACTTTAAAAAGTTGTCCGGTTCATTGACATTAATTAACGTATTCCAACTATAAAAATTGGGATCCTCAAAATTTTTTTTGGATAAATAAATCCTGTCAATAACCATAAATATGTGTTTTCTCATCCTCATGAAATTGACAATATAAATTGCCCTCTTCTATGCAAGTTTAATCATAGTATTCATTTCTTGTAACATTGGTAGAATACCACATAATGTAAGAAGAGTTTCCAAGTCAATCATACAAAAAAGCAAATCTTTTGCCTTGTCAAAATCTCTATGATGTGCATACATAAACCCAACCAAGGATTGATATTCTGAAAATACCCTTTTTGTAGGAAGAAACAGTGAAATCCACCTGGTTTCCACATCTTTTAACATTTTTCTACCTTTAGTTACACCTAGAGAAAACTATTGAAACTCTACAAACCTTTTTGGACTGCATGAAAAGTATGAGTGTATATCGCAGACGAGTTCTTCCACTTTGGCTACATTATCAAAATTGCTCAAAATTTTGTATGCAAGATTCATTCGATGAGCCATGCAATGAATATAAATCACATATGGGGCAATGGAAGTTTGAAGCCTAACACAAAGACCATTCCTTTGTCCTTGCATTGTAGCCACACCATGAGCTCCAACACAAATTAACTTTGTGGCAATTTCCTTTTCATCCATTTTGGCAATATCCTTTAAACTAGTTACAACAACATTATAAATATTTTTCGCATTACAAATTTCAATCATCTTATGTAGTGCTAGTAAATGATGTTGTCTCAAATTATTTTTGAATGTGTAAACATGTATGCAAATCAAATATGTGTTGTCAACAACTGTTACCCATCAATGGAAAGTGAAATAAATTTGGCTTGTTTCACATTCTCTCTCAGGTTTTCCTTCTCAAACAGTGATAGAAATTTTACCATTTCCCAACCACTTCGATTTGACCAATGTGAACTAGTAAGGTTTTGTACATTGGCTAGTTGAAGTATTTCCTTAAAATCAGAAAAATCAGGCATGGGTCGACATTTTTTTAGAATATTGTATACAATAGCAAACTTCAATTTATTTGAGGCTAATAAAGTATTATTAACTTTTTGAAATTGTACCTTGATTGTTCCACCCTTCTCAATGAGAGTTTGTTTTTGTTTCATTGCTTTATCATATTCAAGAGCATATCTCACATTCACAAATTTTGTTGCATCCTTCCACCTATGAAATATGTTAATTGTTCCATCACTTTGTATTTATTTGATGTAAAATTTCCCACATTGTTTTTCTATTATATCTTTCTTATTTTGTAATAAATGATCCTTTCTCAGCTTCCATGTACAAATAATACATTTACACACATTCATTTTCTCATCTCACTCAATAAAGAGGTATAATCATGCCCATTCATTTTTAAAATCCCTTTCAATAGTCCATTCGTTTATCTTTTGACATTTAAATTTTTGACTAGAAGATTCCCTAGAGGTCTGAATTTTAATTGTATTGTTTTTTTCTTTTTTGGTTGATGTGTATGAATTTAAACTCTCCTAAAGTGGTTGTTGAATGTCATTATTAGGAAAATTATCATGTGGTCCCATCTCATCTTCTGGAATATCTTTGAGTGAACGCACATCAGGGTCGACAATGTTAACTACATTCAATGTTTGGTGTTCTCTATCATTTTTTGTTGTAAAAAAGGCACTATTTTAAATAATTAACAGAATACAATTTTACAAAGCATTTAAAAAGAGGTAGATCAGAAGAAAACCATTTATCTATTAATAGAGAAAGGTTTTACATTTAAGAAGAATAATTTTTTTAGAAAATTGATGGTAAAAGGTGTATGTATCTACAAGTTGTGTAGAATATATAGAGATTGATGTCTCATTGCATTTTGGTGTAAAATATTTCAGAATTATCTTTTTACAAGAAGATTGACCTCCCTTCTTTCCATATTCTGTAGGTGAAATTGTGTCTATAAAGAAAAACCTTCAGATGTTAGGCAATGTATATGAATTTGAAGGAAAATAGGAGGCATCCCTCAAAATGAACATATGATCCTAACACACAACATGACAAGGAATACTTATCGACCATAGTTGTAGATAGTGCTTCTATACTATGTATGAAACATACTCTAAGAGACAAGAAGTAGTCTCTAACAAAATAAATGCTCCTAACACACAACCATATGACATTGATAGTTGTCTACCACTATTGCGTATAGTTCACCTACAGTGCCTATGAAACTATATAAAAAGATATTTGGACAAAAGAATAATAGAATAAGAATACAAATTTTTAGTCATGAATCCTCTACAACTGATACACTTTTTTTTTATAAACACTATCCTCTAACCGATCGGCTTATATCGATCGACAGTCACTACAAGCAATAGAATGTCGACCACACATCCCTAAAATCGATAGATTTATACCGAAAACACTACAACCAACAACCTAACATCGATCGACATGACCCTATAATTGATAGACTAATGTCAATTGACACATCTGCAATCGACCTACCAAGGCCGATAGACACCTTTGCAACTAAGAGATGAATGTCGATTGAAACCTCTAAAATTGATCGATTAAAGATGATCGACACGATTCTACAACTACTAGACCAATTTTGATCAACACCTCTACAACCGATAGGAAAATGCCAATCGACAAAACCCTGCAACCAATCGGCTTATGTCGATAGACACGAACTCTACAATCGATCAACTTATGCCGATAGACATGAATCTATAATCGATCATCTTATACTGATAGACACGACTCTACAACTGATCATCTTTTGTCAATAGAAATAGCTCTACAACCGATCGACTTCTATCGATATACATTGCTCTACAATCGATCAGCTTCTATCAACAAACATGGCTCTACAACCGATCGACTTATACCGATAGATATGGCTCTACAACCGATCAACTTTTGTCGATAGACACGACTCTACAACCGATCGACTTTAACCGATAGATACAGATCTACAATCGATTGGCTTATGTTGATAGACTTGGCTCTATAATCAATCGACTTATACAGATAGAAATGACTCTACAATCGATCGTCTTACATCGATTGACACTTGTCTGTAACTGATCGATTTTCTTGTGTCGATCGACACTCCTCTACAACCTTCTCAAGTTTTTCATTATTTTAGAGCTATTTTTGAGTTAGAGTATTTTCGATGTATATTTATAGATACCTAGTATAGTATATATACGTGTAGTATATGAGGCGATTTGGGCAGGAAAAATAAAATCATTTATAATTTGAAGGTGATTTGGGTAGAAAATATAAAATCATTTATAATTTGAAGGCGAATTGGGCAGGAAAATCAAAATCATATGTAATTTGAGGTTGTCTAATTAAAATAAAGTTAGGTTCATGATTATCAACAACAGGCAAATTTACCCCAAAAAAATTGCACCCCGTAAATTTCGGGTGAATGGGCCCCAGTGAAATGATCCAAAATTAGCCTTTTCAAAATTTTAAAAATCCTAAATAGAGCCAATTTACGATATTTCACGCTTGTGCATAACCCTGCCTCCACTCCCATTGAGTTTCCCACTTGTAGTTGTTGTATTGCAATTGGAGGGATCTCATGTCATAATGTTGAGCTTTCTCCTATTGAATGACATTTGACTAGGCTTACTTCTCATAGACTTCTTTTTTGCAATCTAAATCCAAGCATCTCTTCAAAGTTGAGTCTTATTCTAACTCTATGTCCATGAAAATTCACTAGCTTTGGGTCAAAACTTGCTTTCCATCCTCCTCTTCCTCATCAGAGACATCTTATTCATCCTCTTCTTCTTCTTCTAATATCAAGCTAGGACTTTCTTCTCCCTTATGTTTACATTGCCACTTTGTTAAAATTATTTTCAAATAGATTATCTACATTTTTAGGAAATACCTTTTTCTATGTGCCTCTCTCACCTCTAGAAATCCACCTATTGTTGCAATTGCACAACTCACCCCAATTGAGGACCCACTTGGAATTTTAATTTTCGATCTAATTTTGCTTGCGTTAAGGTTTTAAATTTGCTTGTATTGAACATTTTAAATACTTGAATTTTAATTAATTGGATTTTAATTCAATATTTTAGAAATAATTTGATTTTAAGTTTTTTCAAGGTTTGGAAAATTCCATGTTTTTAAACTGCTTTTAAGGTTTTTTGAGTTCCACCATAATTGGTAGCTGTAAATCTAAAATGACCATAAATTTTGCTATAGAACTATGTTTGAGGTGATTCAAATCTTGATATAAATATCTTGAAATAATATTTACAATGATATTAAAATTATATACATAACATTATTATTTCAAGAGATTTGGCAAAAATACCATGCAGTAACCCTAATTCCCCACAATGGTCCATGAATTTCAAGAGGTTATATATTTTTATCCATAGAAAAATTTCCACTTATTTCAACTTTTTATGGATACCCATTTGGCCTATTTAGAAGTGTGTAACATTTCATAAAATTATGGGCACTTTTAAATTTTGCCCTTTTTTTATACTATGGGACAATTATGAGCTCCTGATCATGCATGGCTTCAACAAAATAAGGTTCATTCTCCATTAAATAAGGTTTAAAATGAGATTTTAGATAATTATAAAAATTCCCATGTTTGTGGTCTACAATTACCTTCTGTATTGCTAACTAGACTATCCATTTTAAATGGATTATGGCGCCAAGATTTCATTTAAATTCATAGTCTTCCACACTGCCAAGAGATGACATCATTCATCAATGGTAAATTACCACCAAAATTATCCCAATGGATACTCCTATGAATACATACCTCCCTTTACCTTTGACATTAAGATTTAGAAACTAAGGCTTAATCAAATAGTGCCCCTTACAATCCTTTGCTTTCGCTAAAATTAAAAAGGTTGAGTTAAAAGGATTCCATATTGCCCCTAAAAACTTAAAAAACATGCAACTATTAAACATAATGGACCACAATAGATCACTCAACATAGACTTAATCAATGGCTAGCGGTACAATGCTCAAAGTCGCCCGTATCTCCCTTTAATTGTAGGTCAAAAGAGATTGATCGCCTAGATGAATGACCTAAATTCCACCGGCCCAATGCATTCAATATTGACCATATTTTTTTTATACCAATGGGAATCCAATTCTCATATTCACCTTCTAAAATGGGAAGCCATCTCTCATATTCACCCACTCCAATGGAAAGCCATCACTCATATTCTCCCGCTCCAATCAGATGCTAGCACTCATATTCACCTGCTTCATTTCGCTTCGTCCGATTTCCTCGACACAATCTAAGCTACACATTTTATATAAAGAAAACTTAGTTAAATATTTTAATTACATCTAATATTTTTGGTGTGAATTTTTAGACCTAAGTATTAAATTTGTTTGAAACAGGAGGAAATATTTGTACCACGAGAGCTTAACCCTTAGGTGGACATTTAAGTGGATTCGATTAATTGAAGTAAACCTAATATTGGGCATTTCAATTGAAACTTAGGCAATTATCTAATTAATTCGAATAAATTTTGACATTAGACCTTAGAAACTTTTATTAATTTAAATAATAACATGAGAGTGTTAATGTCAAATTTAATGAATAAAATCATAATGAGAGTGGGTAAAGTTTTGTGCTACATTAATTTTGTTGTCCAATCAAATTTGAGCGCTATGTGTATCATGAATCAGTCCTATTTACCCATTATTAGCCAATAAAATTCAATAACTTGAGTTCATCTACTCCAACCCGCTCCATCCGATCTCTTTTCTCCGACTCAATCTCGATCGCCCATTTTTGGCCTATGAAATTCCAATGCTCAAGCATATCCTCATCACTCTGCATTGTTGATTTTTTTACCAAAATCTTAGCCATTCATTTTCAGCTAATAGCAAGAAGGCACTCAAAATTTCTGTCATAGTTCCTACCATCCATCTCGCCCCTCATAACCACCACAATTTGAGCCCTTCATTTTTTTTGGAAGAGACATTAGGTTTAATATTGTAATGCATTGATTAATTAAAATAATTAGACCTAAACTTTAGCATCGATTTAAATTTTTGGACTTGAAATATATGACTATGAGCACTTCAATTAAACGAATTAAAATGACAAATATCTTAAAGCATTAGACTTAATACTTTGGATATGAAATTAAAACAAAAGTAAGAGAAAATAAAATTGCTTATTCAAAGGTTATAATTCCCAATTGGAATTAGGGCACATTCCTTTCTCGATGAATTTAATGAAAATTTAATTACTCATTAATTTTTTTTTCCCAATCGAAACTTGTTGCTTGAATTCATCCTACCAAATCTAGGCCATTCATTTTCGACCAATAGAATATCATCACTCGAATTCGTCTGCTTGAATCCGGGCCATTCATTTTCAACCAATAGAATAGTGTTGATCAAACTCATCTACCTCATTTCGAGCCATTGATTTCTCCACATGAATTTGGGGCATTCATTTTCGACCAATAGAATGCCATCGCTTGAACTCATCCACCTCATTTCACATTGTCGATTTTCTTAACCAATCCGAGCCCTCCAAGTCACATATTATTTTTTGAAAGGAAACCTTAGCAATATGAATTAATTAAAATAATTTTTGACTAGGGCATGTTAATAAATTCTTGGGTTTGAAAATTAAGGCCTTAGACACTTTAAAATAATATGACAAGAACCTTAGGCATCCTTAATAATTCAGATATTGTATGAAGTGAAAAATATGAGCCTTATTCGTGGAACCTCACATTAGATTTAAATTTTTTAAAAATTTGATTTTGTGCCATGAAAACCTAACCCTCACCTCGGGGGCCTTAATAAACTAATTTTAATACTTTGGCATTAAAAATTAAAATAGAATTTTAATGTTAAATTTAATAATTTGGCTCTAAAATAAAAGCCAAAAAAAAAGATAAATGGCATGCCACGAGAGCCTAACCTTGATAAAGATATTAAACCTTAATGATAAGCTTAATATTAAATTGAAGGGTGCTATGAAGTATAATCTATAAACATTAGACCTTATTGGTTGATTTAACGTTAGGTTTAACACTTTGGACTAAAGCGAGAACATTTAATATTAAGGAATTAAATATTATGAATGTCCATTAATGAATTAAAAATGACTAATGGGAATATATATTTTTTATTTTTGGAAATGAATCATTTGAGAGCCCCTAAAGTTTTCATGAAGGAAAATCAATGTCTAAAGCCAAAAGCGATAAAATGAATAAATATTAATTATGAACATAAAAAAATGCATAGTCGCCAACTATTTTTGGATAATTTTTATCACCAAATACAATTTAAAGTTAATTTTGATTGTCTTATGTGATTTATAGGCAACAACGATAAAATAATGGTAAAAGCAAAGAAGAAATGGAGAAAATAGCTGAAGCTTAGATAGATTTAGAGGCACACTAAGTATCGTTAGACACTGAATTGTCATCAAGTTTTACTTGACACTGTAACTGTCTATCTTCCAATTCTCTATCTAGGCTTGCACTCGATAGTCACAACTCAGTACTCAACATTGGATAGACCAAAGACAACTTCAATCCAACCTCCAGAGTAGGTTGGTTTCTTGTCAACTTAGTAAGATTTTGACTCAATCAAGCTCAATAAGGGTTTGAGGAATAGGGTTAGAAAAATATTTAGGGTTAGAGAAATATGCATTAACATTGGTCGGATAGGCTAACAACATAGGCATCTACAATAGAAACCTCCAATAAACTATTTTTGGTGTCCCACACTCAATATTAGCAACACCCAAAACCATGAAATCTTCACACATTAAAGCATAAAACAGAGATATGTTCCAAGAAGCAATTCCAATATCCAATATATTGACAATCCAATTTATTAGAATAGATCAATAATCATATTTTGCAGAAATAAAATTCCTACCAACACAGATCTAACTATGAATAAATTTCAACTACCTTCACAACTAGTAATCCAATGAAAATGGAATGAACTAACTGTTACAGTATTGATAGAAATGCAATTCACAACTTCAAACCTCTTGAACGAAAGATATCAAATATTACAAGTCTTGAGTCAAAAATTTGAGTAATGCTCCTTCCATTAGTTTGAAAAAATATTTACATAGTAGGGCAAGCAAACGCACTAGAGCCAACCCTAAAAACTGAGGGTTCGACCTCTATTTATATTTTACAAAATGAAAGAATTTAAGGAGACATTACAAAGATTAAAATTTTGACAACTCAGTAGAGAACTTTACTGATATTATCTCATTCGTTCATGGAGTCCAAGAAATCCACTAGAAGAAATCGCCATGACAGCTCGACTCTACAACCTACTGGTCCAGTATTGGTAGTTGGGACTCGAGCCATTGGAAACTAAATCTAGACTACTCATCATTCTTGGAAACTCCATTCTGCCACAAATATTCAATAGCTCTAGTTCTTAGTTCTTGAAAATCCTAGGATGCTTTGCCTTCCTGCTTTGAACTGACTCTTATTATATTCAAAAATATTTCACTTTTTTATGCTTCATAAAATGTTAGAAAAATCTATGCCATTGATATTCTTAATGAATGGCTGTGATTAGATCTTAGAGATACTCTATAAAATAGTGGGGGAGAAACAAAATGCCATTCTGCTTAGAATTAACGTTGACATCAACTTTGATGGCTTTAGCCAATGAAATCAAATTTCGATGAGAAATGTACTGAGATATGAGCGAAATAAAGTCCATTGTCAATTTGCTTACTTAGCCTTCAAAAAGTTTTAACTTCTTTCTCACATCCACGGCATAAAGCAAAAGTCGTAATCTACTCAAAAATCTTGTTGATGTCATCTCTGACTCTGATTGACTATGGAATCACCAATCCGCTTTGTAAGTAATGAAAATGGATCTTGTGCTATTCCACTGCCTTTTCATCCTTTTCAAGCACTTGTCACCATTCTACTCAAATTTAGTCTTGGAACTCAACGAAATTCAATTTCTCAACACTTAGTCATTGGATGCGTGAAACAAAGAGAAATCACCATTTTGTATTTTAAAATGTGCTAACATTACCAAAGCTCAAAATATTTATGGATTGGGAACCTCACTGGAATCCATTGCCAGATACACTAGATATCGAGTGAAATAAAGCACTTAGCTTGTTTTTGCAAAATAGCACTAAGTATTGAGAGGAATCAAACCTCTTGCATGGATCCACTCCAAAATACTCTCTATCCTTAGCGGATTGGAGATTTTCCATGCCTTAGAATAAATTTCAAAAAATTTCTAAGGATGTGGCCATTTTGGGCCTACATTCTAGCACCTCTTAGGTGGATTTTCTTGCAAATCCATTGAACTCAGAGTCTTATCCATTGGGCATCAGGAGTCAAAAAATTGCAATCTTCAAACTATGCTTCAAAGAATAATTTCCATATGATTACTACCCTCTAAAAACTTTATGAAACATCCTAAAGGATAATTGTTCACATGGAGATCATGCTAGAAACACAAAAATTTCCAAAACTTTTTCAAAAAATTCTCCAATGCTTAAGCAAAAAATAGAATTGTGTTCTCCCTTTTATATTTCTTTTCAAAATGACATGAATGCCTTCACAAAAAACTATTGTTATCTGCATCTCTCTAGCCTCATGCTTTTATTATTTTATTTTGAAAATGTCAGAGTAAAAACAAATCAAACAAGATACAAAACTTTTGCATGAATACAAAAATGTACAAAACAAAATATTCTAAGATTGTGTCCCTTGAGGGTCTACAAAAACTCTATTGGATTCTTCACCCTCTTACTGAGCTTCTTCTTTAGCATTATCTTATTTCTCTTGCTCAGCTTATTCCTCAGGTGAACTTTGCTCTTTATTTTACTCTTCAACATTTTTTCCAAACAATTGGACCATCAACTTGAGGGTTTGTAAAGCCTATTTCCAAACTGCTTTAGGGGGATTGAAAGTTTCCTTGATCTACTTGTGAAGGTACTCTAACTCACCAGTTTCCTCATAATTTGTATCAATTCCTTTATTTACCAATTCTTCCATTAGATATTTGAGCATGGTAAAATCAATAAACATTTGTGAGCCTTGCTCCTGGTCAATTGAATATTCGAGAGCATCAATCTCAGAATCATTGTGAAGGCTCTCAAAAACACTCTTTTTAATCTCTTTTACTGATAGTAAGGTTTTATCTTCCATCCATAACCCTCTGAAGCAATTCTGAATTATTTCTTTATTTATTTCTACTACATCCCTGATCATATTTTCCACCTTATCGAACAACAACCAAGCCTTTTGGAGAATTCTATGCTTATTCACTACAACTCTAGCTGCCAACCTGGTAGTATTCTATTCTTTGTTAGGAATAGGTTTTAGTAGTATCACTAAACCTGCTATTTGCCAAATTATAAATTTGCTCAACTAAAATCACCATGGGTTGCAGCTCTCTAGTGAAGCTATCCAAATCTTCTTGAACATTCTGAAGTAGGTGGCTAGCATCATCCATGTAGTCAATAATGGGCTGCAGCTCTGAACATTTCTCCAAAACCTCAAAGAGCAATTCTTTCCTTACTTTCTTTAGCCCTGCCTTAGAGAAACCTTGAGACTTTACCTTTTAAATCTAAATTTGCTACTTCAAAGCTTGAAATTCTTTGGCTTGTTCTTTGTTTTTCTTCTTTTGTTCCTCTATTTGCTCCTTGAGATTATTAGCCTCGTGAAATTTATCCTGCCAGTTCTCTGCTTCCTTTTTGAGAGTTTTCTCTATATTTTTTTGGTTGGTAATTATTTTTTTTCAAGATTTTCAATTGTTCACTTCATCTTGTCTACTTTCTCTTTGTATATATCACCCTTGACATAGAAAGTGTCCAAGTGAGCCTTAGCTAGCACCAACTCATCTTCAGTAGGTAACTACTTAATGTCTTTTGTGTATTCTTCTAGGTGATAGTCTTGAGCCATAATTTTAGTCCCAGGCTTGCTTACTAGAGGAATGATGGATCTAGATGTCCTCTACCTAGAAATTGGATCAAAAAACATGGTTCTTCTCTTCATAGCCATCCTCTTGGATGGTTTGAACAGTTTCTCTGCCCATAAATTTTAAATTTTTTGTGTAGCTTCCTTCTCCTTTTGCAAAATTGCTAGTGTAGGATAACTCACAAGAGGAAGAGGAGAGTCTATAAGATAAGAGAGAGTAGAATCAAAAGTTAGCAATGGCTTGGTAGAAGTTACCACAGTAGAATTTGTGACCACTGCTACTATTGCAATTGGCAAACTCATAGAAACTACAGTAAAACTCACATAAGGGTGAGTGGGTGTGGATGAAATAGCTTTCTTTTTAGATGATGGGGGAGGTTGCAATGGCAAAGATGGAATTATGGGATATTATGAAGAAGGGATTTTATATTATGAAGAAGGAATCTCATATGACTTTGGAGGAGATGGGTTGGTTTGGCCTTCAGTATTTACTGGTGAAATAGGTGGTGAACTATGAGGGGGAGAAGGCACTTTTGTTACAACTTCCTGATTAGAAGGGGAGGGAGATTTCTTTGGGGAATATGAAGGAGGATAAGGAGAAGAGGGGATAGAGACCATATATTTGCCTAAAAATGTAGGGTGTTTTGGAGCTATCTCTTCACTTTGTTGTTGTATTTGTTGTATCAATTCTACAGCTAAAATAGGGGTTTTCTTAATAATTTTTCCTTATCTCTCTTTAGCTTCTTACAGACTTCCTTCTAAGCTCTTTTCAATGCTTTTTTAGCTTTTATTTTAAAAAAAATTAAGGCTTATGAATTATTACTTCTATTTCTTCCCCTTAATTTCCTTCCTATAATGGTTTCTCTTGCAATGTTTCTTTAGCAATATGATTCAACTCCACTGTAGCTACAACGGTGAAACTTACTGGTGTGAACACAAAATTCTCATCCTTCTCATTCTATTCTATCTCTGTATCAGGGGGTTCTCCACCCAGGGTTAGGTACTTTGGCCTACTTATTATCTTGATGACTGGTGTGCTAATGGCCCTCTCATCAGAATAATGCATCTTACTCATTAACTATGCCCATTTTGGGAAATTTTCTAATTGTTCAGTTGAGGGTTCAAATGTCTTCAGAACTTTAGTAGCAATTAATGGAGTACTAGATCCATATTCTTGAGCTTCTTCTTGTGAAGGTGGGGATGGGGAATCCGACCCTATCTATGGCTTCTTATGTATTAGCACTATATTATTTGGATCTTTTGCTTTCCAAGTTGTGATATTCTTGTCATATCTATCGAAAAACTCATTGTCAATTACTAGTCCAAACTTGGATTTCTCTTTACCAATTTCAACTCTCATCCTCCACCAGTCTACTATCTTGGATTCATTCCATTTATTTTTACCCTTGACATCTCCGATGGTAGACTCTTGCAACTGATGTTCTTATTTATTATTTGTTTTGTTCTCAACCTCTCTAATGGTAGACTCCTACAACTGATGTTTTTCATTATTTTCTAGATCAAAATCAACAACCTATTCATAGAAATCTAACCATGGAGGGATTTGTTCCATCTTAGCCACATTCCAATCTAAAGGAGCATTTTTCTTATTATTTCTACCCTATTCAAAATGAGGCCTAGATTTCTTCTCAAATTTATAGGCTTTCTCTCCATTCAGGGCTATATTCCTTTTGTATAATATATTATTCGGGTCGTATCTCCATCTATAAGGAATGTAGAATAGGCCCAAACTATCCAGATATTGGTTGATTTATTCAACTTGGCCCTTTTTGGTGATGGTTATGTCATAAACACTACAATAGGTCAACACATATTTTATCTTTCTTCCAAAGCTATAGTTCATATTGATAAATTCTGCTTACCTCAAATATTCTAGGGTGAATAATTTATCTATAACAAAATGAGGTAGCAGAAAAGGCTTACCAGTGAAGTCGTATAATCTAATGAATGTGCCCTCTATAAAGATATACCAATCTCCTTCTCCAGCACCCTCTATTCTTAATAATTTCTTGGCCAGTGGTGATAACCTAGGGTATTTCCCATATATTATCTTCAGTGTTGGCCCTATAAATTCCAAGTTAAATCTATAAAAGGACTTGGTGCTCCTTAGATGAGCAGTCCAATAGTAACAATAAATGGGGTCTCCCTGATTGTTATTTTTCTTGATTAGAATCTAGGGCATAATTTTCCTTACATCGGTAAATAACATCCACACTAGGATTGAGCAATGCCAAAAAGAAGGTATGTCAGAATTCCTTTTCATTCTCACTAATTATTCATGTATTATATGAGAAAAGAAAGCTGGCCAGTCAAATTAAATGGCCTTCATACCCTTTTTCTTTGGTTTCAGCTCATACATTCTCTCATTAAAAAATATAGTATGCAGTGGCTATTTGCCAATCAATCATGGGTCAGTCAGAATCCAAACCCTCCATAAAAGCTAGCATGGAATAGAGCTCTGGGTGGACAAACCACTCAATGGAAATTGGGGTTTTGGGCAATCCTTTCTTGGGTTTAATATCTTTAAATTGATTATAAACCCATTTTTTGAAAGGCTCACCATCATGAGCTCACTTATGCAAAGAGTAATACCCAGCTTGCTCGAATGTTTTATTTTTTTTTTGGGAATTACAGGTGGCTCTACTCCTAGGGAAAAAAGATTGTGGTAAGCCTTGGCAGTGACACTAAACAAGGTTTTACCTTCTGTCATCTTTACTGCTTTTGCTCTTGGGTCATAGTATTTAACAATGGCCACTATCAACTCTGGACATGGATGAACTAAATCACAGATATAAAAAGACAAGGAGTGAATGACACATTTACCTTGGGGTGACAAAGCTACTCCTTTATTGAATCTATCATTGATGTTCTTTCTAAGCTTTTTTATCTTTGTAAGGACCAGCTCGATGTCTGCCATAGCTTCTGCTTTGTCAATGCAAGTGCCCACCTCTTTGTTCGCCAAGGTTTTAGCTTCTTGAATGTCTTCAGAGGTCATTTTTGCAAGAAATTTTCAAAAATTTCTCTCTAGAGTTTGTAGATAATGCTCGATTATCATTTTGTTCTTTCTGCTTGGTAAATGCTACTCTTGTTGAATGAACATATTCTACATTTTTTAGCACTTTTAATTGCCCATCCATGTGCACCTTCTACCATTAATGCGACCACTATGAGAACTATTTATTTTGCACGCTATTCAATTTGAAATTATTCATCTCAGTGACTTGGAGGTGTTATGGTGCTTTCTCATTGGATAGAACAAAAACACTTTTCATGCACTTGCATCATCGCTCGTATTTTATTCTCTTTGGAGTGGTGTGGGAAATTTGCACATTAATTTGCAAGTATTTTTTCTTTTGAAAATGGCATGGCATGAGAATCAATTTTCTGCTCACAAATATTCATACACCCTAGCAGATTGGAACATTTTTTATTCTGTTGTCACTTTAGTATCTTTAAGAGTGGAATAGAATGCAAGTGGCATTCCACTAACATTTTAAATTATTTGAGTGTGGATTGGAACTCATTCATCATTTTGCTTCTTTCTTAGTGACTTTGAGGGTAGAATGGAAATTTTCTACTTTTTTTTTGACACTTAGCTTATTTTGCAACCTTTTCACTTTATATATATATTTTTAGCATTTTATCAAAAATGAAAACTTGAAATAAAATGGAAAGAATATGGTACAAAATATGTACATATATTACAATGAGCTCAACTTAATCAAAATAGAGTTTAAGGTGAAAACCATTGACCAAAATCAGTTGTATGTTTCCCTCAAGATCTTCAAGCTGAAAAACATTGGTCTCTTTAACTTCTACTATCTTGAAAGGTCCATCCTAGAAGGATTCAAACTTCTAATGATGTCCTGGCTTAGCTCTTTCAACATTCCACCTGAGTACAAAATCTCCAACTTGGAATTTCTTGAACCTTACCTTCTTGTCAAACCATACCTTGATGTCAACTAAATGCTTTTGAAAATCTTCATATGCCTGAGTTATTTTCTCTTCTAACTACAACAAGTGTGTCTTTCTTGTTTCCACTAGACTTTTATCAGATTCCTCTTCTGTGTTTAGCAGCTTGAGTGCTGGAATCTCCAAATGAACAGGTAACACTGCCTCTTTACCATAAACTAAGACATAGGGGAAGGTCTTTATGGAATTTTTAATAGTGATTTTTTTTGCCCATAGAGCTTGCTCCAAAAATAGGTACCAACTTCTCTTATTACCCTCTAATGACCTCAAAATCCTCAAAAAATTCTTGTTAGTTGATTTTGCAAGTCCATTTCCTTGAGGGTAGTAGTTTAAAGTATTCTTAATGGTAATGCCATACTTACTAGCAAACTCTATATATTTAGCTCCTATGAATGCTGGTCCATTATCACTCACCAAAGCTTCTGGAACACCAAACCTTGAAATCAAGATTTCCATGAACTTTATCACTATTTATTGGTCTGATTTATTTGTAGGAATAACTTTTACCCATCTGGTGAGGTAGTTTTTAGCAGTCAGAATGTACTTGTAATCAGCTGAGAAATGAGGATTGATAACTCCTATGAAGTCCAACCCCCATTACTAAAAGGGTTATTCAATTTGAATTGGCTTAAGAGAAAATGATGCATTCCTTGTTCTTCACACATGTCGCTGGAATTTATCACAGGCTCTAGTGACTTTGAAGGTGTCAACAAATATGGTAGGCCACTAATAGCCTACTCTGATAATATTCAAAGATGTTACTCTTCTTGATAAGTGTCCTCCAGATAGTACTCCATGGAACTCCTCTATGACCTTTTGTTGTTGATCATATTTTATGCACTTAAGGAGAACTCCATCAAGGTTCCTTTTGTACAGACCTTTTGACAATAAGATATACTTCAAAATCTAAAGTCTATATCTCCTCCTCTATGATGGGTTAATATTAGGAGGACATACCCCAATTTGAAAGTACCTAGTCATCTAATCTACCCAGTCTGATTCACCTACCTATAATTCTTTAATCTGATCATTTGTTGTTGATTGATAAGATGTCACTTATGCTAAAACTGCTACTTCTATCAGACCTTGGCATAGGGCTCTACCTCTTACCAACTTGGTAGGATGGATTTCTGCATCATATTCATGGATATTAGTGATCCAACTAGCTCTCTTATCTCCTAGTTATCCTTGTAGAATAAATCTTCTTACATCCAGGTGAACAACATAAACCAAGGTCTTGCTTTGAACCAAATATTACCTAAATTTTTTCAATGATTTCATTATAGCAAATACTTTTTTCTCAATGAAATTATACTTAACCTGATATTCATGAAGATTCTAACTCCAAAATAATATAGGATGCTCCTCTCCTTCATCATTCTTTTGAGTGAGCATCGAGGCATATCTTTCCTCAGCTCCATAAGCATAAAGAATGAAGCCTTTAATGAAGTCTATATTGACTAGAACTGGAGTTGTAGCAATGGATTACTTGATGATTTCAAAGCATTGTTTTTTTACCTCAGTCCATTTGAAATCTGCATCCTTCTTCAGTAGTTTAGATATATGGCTCACCTTTTGAGCAAAGTCAGAGATGAATTTTTTGACAAAGTTTATCTAGCCAAAGAAAGACTGCAAGGCTTTCTTATTTACAGGTAGTGGAAGAGCAAGAATAGATTTGATTATATCTGGGCCAATGGCCATACCTTCTTTGGAGACCACATGTCCTAGAAAATTTTCCTCATGAACTGTAAAACATGACTTCTTAGGATTAAGGGAGATGCCAAATTCTCTGCACTTCTAAAAAACTTGTTCTAGGTGTGCCAGATGGTCCTTCTTATTGTGGGAAAACATAGTCATGTCATCTAAATAGATTAGAATGACCTTGTTAATCAGATCCCAAAAATTATAGTCCATTGCTCTCTGGAATGTGTCTCATGTATTAGATAGCCCAAAAGGTATTCTTTGATATGCAAAGGTCCCCCATTTTGTGGTGAATGTTGTTTTAAACCAATCTTCATTCTTCACCCAAATTTAGTTATATCCAGAGAAACCATCTAGAAGTGAGAACCTTTCTACCCCTACCACAATCTACAATATTTGATCAATATGTGGGAGGGGGTAGTGGTCCTTAAGTGACGTTTGGTTGAGATTTCTAAAATCTACACACAGACGGATGTCACCATTCTTCTTCCTTATAGGTACTAGGTTGGCTACCCAGATTGAATGTTTGATTGGATAAATGATATTAGCCTTTAGCAACTTTAATAATTCTTCTCTCATTATGGCTCAATAGGATCCCCGGTGTGTGGGTCATTCGACCTTATTCGTTATTTAAAAATTAAAATATTAATCAAAAAATTTAAAATATTAATAAAAAATAAAATATTAAAATAAATATATTTTCTAAATTATTTTTAAAGTTTATTTTATAAACATATTTATACGAAATGGAATTTCCAGGCAAAAGTGTTGGGTTGCCGGAATAATAGTGAGTGGGTACTTGGGCTGGACCAATCAACAAAGTGCTAGTCAATTGAAAAGAGAAAAAAAGAATCTTCATAATTATGAAGACCCTTCAACTTTGCCGTACTCTCACTTATCATAAATGGGTGGTGGAAATAATATAGAGGGAAAATTTGCAGCCTGTACAAGTCCTTTTGCTCGAATTTCCAATCAAATATGTGTTCTTGCTTTAACATTACAAATTTCCATCGAGCAATTTCCAAATTGTTTGAGAAAGATTCCTTACTTGTGTCACAAATAGTTTAGTTCCTGCTGGATAGGATCCCCGGTGTGTGGGTCATTCGACCCTATTCATTATTCATACTTTAAAAATTAAAATACTAAATATTAAAGTAAATATATTAATATATTCTAGATTATTTTTTAGAATTATTTTATAACTTATTTAGGAAAAAAATCTGATTAGTAGTCTAATTTTAAGCTTTCAGTTAAATAACTTTTATTTGCATAGTTTGATTAAAAACTTAACATTGGCTGGATTGTTTATATTTATAAGTATAGTTGGTTAAATTTATTTTTTATTTTTTAAGTTTATTTATTTGTCTTTCAAAATATTTGTAATAGTATTAATTTTTATAAGGTTCCACAATTATAATAGTTATATTTTTAGATAAATAAAATATAAAATAATTAATATATATATATATATATATATATATATATATATATATATATATAGAGAGAGAGAGAGAGAGAGAGAGAGGAATCGACAACTACCTTTCTATTTTGAACAACTGGTCGGGGTCAAGTCGCATTGCCTCTGATCGTAGCATTAAATCATGGTGCTACTACTATAACCTCTATCTCGTCTCGATAAACATGACCCGGAGTGAGGGAGATCTCCGGTGGCTCAAGGTTTGCACCGTTATCATCAAGATGGCGCACAATCAGCGGACTCAAGTCAGACTACTACCTTTACCCTAAACTAGGCATGCCCGCAAGGTTTGAACCTAGGTGTCCTCCGAGTAAGTGCCCAACTTCTTACTAGCCCTCGCGGACAGTTGTGCCATCCTTTTATTTTAATATAATTTTTAAATAATAACTTTCAAGAATATTAAGAGGGACATTTCTAAAGCTTAAATTTTAATTAATATTTTAAAAATAAAAAGTGAAATATATATATATATATATATATATATATATATATATATATATTAGATTTTGTTAGTGTGAGAAACCGAGGGTTAGGGTTGGGCATCCCCATCCCACCAAACCTCTCATAAGGGTGAGAGTTGAGCTTATAAATAGGGGCCATACACACATCCACCCCCTCACACACTCACCTACACCGTAGTTTGAACCTTGGACCTTTTGAAAAAGAGCCAAAGCCCGAACCGTTGCACCATCCCCTTGAAAAAAATATTAGAACAACAAAATTAGTTGTTTGTGTTTAAAATAGTTTTTTGAAATTTTTTATTTGATGTTTTGATTTCTTAAATTGACATCTTATACTATTAACAATAGTGTTTAATATGGATCATGATATTTATACCATATTTCTTATAGATGATACTTTTACACTTGATTATTATGCACTTACAATAAGTTCATCTCTCAGTGTTAATGTATTAAATCATGAGAAACATCAAACTAGAGCATAATCTATCATCAACAGATTGAGGTTAATCTAAAAAATTAAGTATTAATCATATGTTATGGAGAGGAAAAAACCTTTGTTTTCTATGGAATGGAAACTAATAAAAGATACAAGCTACTCGTTCACTCAAAATCGATACAACATGATGACTTTACTTAGAAAACTATATCATCTATTTTTGTATCATACATAATTTCCAAAAACTATATCGTCTATTTATGTATCGTACACAATTTTCAATTGATGTATATTTAAATAAAGGAGATGATAATATGTGGAGCCCTAAGGCATTAAAAAATGCGAGACTCCCATAATCATGGAGTCTAATCACATCTCCCATAAAAGTAAACTTAAAAGGAATATTTTTTCATCTTCTACATCAAGTGGATCATATGCTATGAACCTCCACTTGTCATTAACATAAATCAATTACTATTATGTAATAATAATAAATAAAGCATTCACATTCATTAATTTGCACAAGATAAAATAAGAAAAATAGCCTTCAAGTAGGGCCACACCAAAAACACTCTTTCAAGAAAGAATCACTCCATAATATTTTCAAGCTCCACGAGCCAAAACTATTTTACAAGAATATATGATATTTTTTCTATTCCCTTCTTTACCTCTATGTAGGCTCTTCATCTACCCAAACACTAATGCTCAAAAGTCAACCATATGCAAGTGGGGGCTAGCTATTAACTCTTAATAAAATAAATATTTACATCATGGTAGGTCCATATTAGCCACTAATTCATTTATGGATCGTACCAATATACAATATAATATTAATACCTATCTTAGTACCTAACATTTCATTCCTCTTACAAAATGTTTCATCATTGAAACCTATGAAGAGACAAAATAATATAATCTTATAAACCATGTTGAGAACTGGTATCAATTTTAATTTTCCATCCATCCCAATGAAACTCTAATTGGTGGTCTTCGTTGATGTTGGTATGCCATTCTAGCACTTGAGTATCTAGAAGTAATCCTTTTGTTCCATGTGTTGGAGGTATCTTTCTATTGGACACAAATATCACTATTTCTCATCTATGCATATTTTTCCACTAATATCATATCCAAGGTTTTGGCCCCGCTAGCTCAATGAATGTCCCTCATAGTTTCTATTTCTTTAAGCCTTGTATCCATGATTTTTTGCCTCTCAAGGTGATGTGGATGATGATTGCTCAAACCTTAGCTTGATGTTCTACCCTTTTTTTACTCTTTAGCGTGTTGTTCCTCTATTTTGTGTTTTTTTTCAAGCTCCCATTTTTTGGTTTGTTCTTCAATTCTAACTTTGTTTCTTTCTTGATATCTGCTTCTACCTCCTCCTTAGGCTCTATTTCATGTTCTTTTGCTTCTTCAATATGCTTCCCTATAATAGCTTCATGGTTTTCCCCTAGTCTTTGCTCCTTCAATTGAGAAATATATTGCAGTGTTATCTTTTTCTTATCGTACCATAACTTCATAAATTTCTTTTGTACATTAATATTAACAATATCCAAATATTCCAACCAAGGATATCCAAGAACAATATTCACTTCATCCATCTCAATGACATGAAAATTAGCATGCAAAATATACTTATCCATAGAAAGATTCAAGTCTTAAAAAATTTGACATATTTTCCTTGAAACTGCTTATCCTTGATATTATTTGTTGGAACCTGTAAATTGCTAGCCAAATCCTTGTTGATGAAGTTATTTTTACTGCTAAGGTTTATGGAGATAATAACCTTTTTTTATTAAAGTAATTATAAAACTGCAAAATAAAAAAAATTAAGATTTACACAAGCCTTTTTAAACATTATTTGACTCATTTGATTTCTACGTTGTGCTTCCTTCAATATGTACACTATCATCTTTCTCTTTTTATTTTGTCAATTTCTTGCAAAATTAACTCTATTAATTATTTGACTCATTTGATTTCTAAGTTGTGTTTCATCATCTTTCTCTTTTTCTTTTGTCAATTTATTGCAAATTAACTCATTTAATTTTTTTTTGTTCTTTCTAATTCTCCTACATCGTTTTTAAGTGTATTATTCAAGCTAGCTATCTTTTCATCTTTTTCTCAAATTCCCATTTTTTTAGAAATGCTACCTCAAATTCTTTCCGTGTGTATGAAAAATCATAGTCGCACTTAAAGTTTATAAGCCACATTGAAGCTTCCCCTCACAAAAATCACCAATATTATATTTTCATTCTATCTCAAAAATTTAAATAATTTTTTTTGAATTTATCAACCATTCCCTAACATCATTTTCATCCCTTCCAATGAATATTGTCTAACTTCATGACCTCAAACCCCCAAAAATTTCAAAACTTAGATTTCTTAAAAAATAAAATTCCTCAAGTCACCTCTATTCCTTTCAAAAAATAATTAAATTTAAATTTTTTCTTCAAAACAGAATAGACTACAACGGATTTGCTTACCCTAGATTATAGATATTTACACTCAAACTAGTAACTATTAATGGCATGTGGACTATTTTTTGGATGATAATAGCCTTCGAATTACGTTTTTCCTGCCTTCAACCTAGTAACTATTAACAACCTGCAAACTATGTACTTTCTACAACTGATAATGATTGCTCTATGGACTATTTTTTTAGACTGCTACCAAACTATGAACTAGGTATTTATGCACTTAGAATAGCAATTAATAATGACTTACTCTGTGGACTATTTTTGGTAGACCAACTATGAACTAGGTATTTCTACATTTAGATTACCAACTGATAACAATTTTCTCTATGGACTATTTTTTTGGTAGACTACTACTAACTACAAACTGGGTATTTTTTGCACTCAAACTAGCACTAATTACCAACTAACTATTGTAATGACCAGATTGGAAGTTTCTTTGCAGTTTTAGATTGTTGCCTAACTACCACTAATTGTTGATATTCCTGATTGTTACAGACTATATAAGTGTTTTGGTGGTTAACAGGGTATTCTCTACACTATCAATATTTTGAAAGCCAAACAAGGTATTTTTGTTAGATGGTATTACATTATTTGATAAACATGTGTCAAGAAAGAAGGCTAAGAGTCTTCTATGCAAGTGGTAAGTTAAGAATTCAAAGGTCATATGGAAATAATATGAAAAATCATTTTGTAAATCTATATCATGGAGATAAATCTCCATAATTTGTATCAATATTTATTATTCAAAAGAAAGGAGAAAGTGATATTGTTTATTTTGATTATTTGTCTCGTTTTCTGTTATTTAAGATTCATATTATTATTTTGACCTTTATTACTATGTGGCTATTTTATATTGGGTCTTGTGTGAAATAACCTGTGATATATTGTGGTAGTATAAGGCTTATAAAACCATCAATGGTACCAGAGCTACCATCAGACTCTGTCCAGATTGATAGAGTTCATTTTATTAGCCACTATTATAAATTTATTTTATCCACATTTGATAAAGTCGATTAAAGAGTCTATCTACTTTAAATGCAATCAGAATAAAGACTCTATATTTAAAGGTCTTATTGAGTAGAAAGGCTAGGATCAATACACTGTTGAAGAATAACTAGTGAAGACTAGGACTTAGCTATATTGATTGATAGGTGTACCAAATCAAGATTATTTGGTCATTCGAGGATAAAGTCAACCCTAACATTGATTTGAAGTTTTTTTTTGTAGATTAAAAGGTGAATCAACTTTGAGAAAGTTGATCATTTAGGAATATCACCAACCCTTGATATTGAAAAATTAGGCAAAACCAACTAAGAGAAAGTTGGTCATTCAAGGTTAAATTCACCCTGATATTGAAAGTTGTTGAATAGAAGGAAACACATAGTTACAATAGAAATAGTATAGATATATCATTGATATATCCGTCTTGAAGAAGGATAAAAAAGTATACTAAGATTATATTATATAGCTTCAAGCATTCAAGTTGAAAGTTATTAGCAAAAGTTTTTCAAAATATTTAGATCTTGACATAGGCTCAAGAAGCCAATATCATAGAGAAATATTCAAGAAGGATATGATATTGGAAAATTGGCCAACATAAGGATAAAAATATTGGTCATTAGCTATCATAAGGGAAGCATGGAAGATTGGTCATTCATTTGGCCAACATAAGCAGAGAAAAGTGTTCATTGGTCATTCATTTGGCCAACATAAGCAGAGAAAAGTGTCCATTAGAGCCAAAAAAAAAAGAAGAGTGCCCATCAGGGCCAACATTAGAAGTGAACGGTCATCAAGGCCAACATTAGAAGAGAGGAGCTATGAGAGATAACATCATCCAGGTTAACAAGAGAGAAAATTAATCATTCAGGCCAAAGTAAGAAAAGAGTGGTTATCCAAGCCAATGTAAGAAGAATAATGACCATCTGAGTCAATGTGAACGTTAGAGTGGTCATTCAACCAGGATAAGATAAGGTGGCTATTGAGTCAGGGAAGAAATATTTTCTAGAGCAGAAGTATATTCAGCATACCAGGAAGAAAAGATACAGGCATTCAATCAACCAAAAAAATGATAGGGTTATTTGATCAACCAAAGAATATAGAGGGTCATTCAACCTACCTGAGAAAGGATAGAATTCATTCAGCTTATCTAAATAGATTTTATACTATCTGACTGTAGTAGTTCACAGAAGGAAGCTTTGACAAGACTATGAAAAGAAAAGTGAAAAGAGAGTAAAAGCAATTATGATATAGCAATATTGTCTTCGGGCTTGCATTCATAGTCCAACAAGCATCCAATGATTCACTTGCATGATTTAGAAGTGAGCACATTTGCAAGTTAATGCGTCAAAGAAATATAAAGGTGTATTATTTTTGCTAGAAGCATCAACGTTCTATCTAAGAGTGTTTTAGCCAAGATCATCTATGTTCTATAAGAGAATAAGATGACAAGCAGAGGCATCAATATATTAGAAGACAATGAACCAAAAAGAAGTTTCATTTCTCAAGAAACAAACCAGCACAAATAAAACATTTATAGTGTTTCACAGAGGAAGGAAAACATTCACTAAGGATTTACAACACTTCACAAAGGAAGTGGAAGAATCCTAGTGTACATTAGAGATCAAGTGGAAGTGTTTGGTGTAAGTGAAGGCATTGATTGAGAGCAACAATATATTGGAAACATGGATTCACGTCAAATCATGCAAAGGTAACGTCCATACGTTACTTGGTTAAAACGTTTTTCAATAGCCAGTGTTTCTAGGTAATAAGAACTCAATATATCTTTGGAAAGTATTTGAATTAGGCACTTTAATTATTCTTTAAGAGGATTAAGGTTATGGTTAAAGTGTTTATTTATTTCTAAGTTCATTTTTCAAGATAGGGAGACATAAGAAATTAATATTTGAACTTAGTAAAGATTTTTTAAATTAGAGATTCTTGGAGATATAAGGTGTTAAGTAGGGTAATTAGAATTTTTGAGAATTTTAATTTTTTTGAAGTTTATTGAAGTTTTTAAATTTTGCAAATTAATCTAGGGAGTTAAAAGGTTTTCAACATCAAAGGTTAGAAAATAAAAATTTGCAAAATTTATATTTGATATTATTTTCTAAACTAGGGAGTCATAAGGTTTACTACTTCATTGGAATCAAATTTCTAGACTTCATATGGATTATTGGTATATTGACTCTGGAGCAAGTAGGCATATGACAAGAAATAAACATTGGTTTAATACTCTTCAAGAAAAATATGAAAAACCAGTTGTTATAGCAGATAGTATGACGTATGAGGTTAAAGGAGTCAAAAATGCCTTGATTGATCTATCAAATGGAACAAGAATAATTAGAGATGTACTATATGTAATTGGGTTGACTACTAATCTCCTTTCAGTATCTCAGCTTATGGATCAGAATGTCATAGTTGAATTCAATATCATTAAAGACAAAAAGATGTCTTATTATCAAACAAGTAAAATTTATAACATCAAGTTCATATAAAAATAGTTTGTTTACTCTAGATACATTGTCCAACAAAGATCTACTATTGAAGATTTTAAAAACCAAATAACTTTGACACAAAATACTAAGACATATAAGTACATCTTCATTAAATAAAATGACCAAACATCAAATGGTTAAAGGATTACCTAAAATTTCTTGGAAAACTACTATATATCCAGAATGTCTAGCTAGAAAGCAACATATAATTTCTTTTGAACTCGGTCAGTATAGAACTCAAGAACTATGGAATTAGTAAATATTGATCTGTGTAATCCAATGAATGTCACTAGTATTGGAGGACAAATATTTTCAATTATTTGCTGATGATTACTCCAAAAAAATGTGGGTGTATTTTATGAAATTTAATTCTAAAGCATTCAGTTGTTTCAAACAGTTCAAATTGCTCGTAGAAAAGAAATAGGTAAAACAATAAAAAAATTCAATTAGATAGAGGAGGAGAATTTTTATCAAAATAATTTAATATTTTTAGTGAAACCAATGGTAGAAAAAGACAACTTACTGCAACATATACACTACAAAATAATGGTATTGCAGAGAGAAGGAATAAATCAATTATGGAAATGGTTTGTAGTATGTTAAAAGAAACACATCTTGATCATCATTATTGGGAAAAAGCAGTTAAAACAATAGTCTATTTATAAAATAGATCACCTAGGAGAATATTAAAAAATGATACTCTTGAAGAAGTATGTACAGGACGAAAACCTACATTAGAATAACTAAGAATCTTTGGTTGTAAAGCATATATGCATATTTCAAAGCAAAAAGAACAAAACTAGATGAGAAAATGATGTGCGGAAATTATTTTTGTTATAATGATGATTCAACAGGATACAAAATAATTGATCCAATAACAAAGAAAATCTACATAAGTAGAGATGTAGTATTTGATGAAATAATAAAAAATGTTATTAAAGAATAGAAAACTGACTTAGAAGCTATTCTAAGTTTTTCAAATAAAGACTCGTTAAGTGGAGATTCAGAATCAAATATAAAATATGAATAGAATGAAAGTATAAAGAATACTACAATATTACAAATAAAAGAACCAATTAGGCTCAGAGATATACTTAAGGATTCAAAACTAGAGCAAATGTCAGACCTTACTACAACAAGACCCTAAACTCATAGCCTGACTAGAATGAATAGGGGATTGATAAGTTTTGTAGTAGAACCTACAACAACACTACATGCATTAAATCATCCAAAGTGGAAGGCAACTATGGAATTAAAATATGAAACACATGAAAAATAAAACATGGAATCTAGTTTATTTACCTCCAGGAAAGAAGATGGTTGTAAATGGATCTATAAAATCAAATATAAAGCAAATGGTTCACTTACAAAGCTCGTCTAGTTGCAAAAGGATACACTCAAACAGAAGGAATTGATTATGAAGAAACTTTTGCACCAACAACAAGAATGACTACTATTCGAACAATTTGTGCTTTGGTAGCACATCATGGATGGAAACTATATTAGATGGATGTAAAAAGTGCATTTATTAATGGTGATATTGAAGAAGAAGTATATATGTCACAACCAAAAGGATTTGTGATTAAAGGACAAGAACACAAAGTTTGCAAGTTAAAAAAATATTTGTATGGTTTAAAGCAAGCACCAAGAGCATGGTATATAAAGATTAATAATCATTTATTACAACATAATTTTAAAATAAGTCTATCAGATCCAAATATCTATACAAAAATGTCTAGATATGATAAGACACCATTGCTCTTAGCTACTATTTATTGTCAATTAATAGGAAGTCATATATCTGACAAATACCAGACCAAATATAGTTTTTGTTGTGAAATTATCTTTCAATATTTATGCAAGAACCCAAGGAAAGTCATTGGAAAGCTACAAAAAGAATATTACAATATGTTAGCAAAACTACAAAATATGGACTAACATATAAAAAGGACAATGGCAAAATTTGTTTACAAGAATATTCATATTTTGATTATGCAAGATTTATATATGACAAAAAATCTACATCTTGATATGTGTTCTATCTTGGCTCTAGAGCTATTACATGGTACAATAAAAAACATGTAGTGGAATTCTCATCTAGAGAAGTAGAATATCATACAAAAAAAGATGCAGTATGTGAAGCACTATGGTTACAATATATATTATCAAATATGGGCATCAAAAAAACTCCTATACAAATAAATTGTGATAATCAAGGAGTACTTAATTTGATCAAAAATTTAATTATTCATGAAATAAAAAAACATATTGAAGTTAAATGTCATTTCATCATGGATCATGTTCAAAATTATCATATCCAGCTCAAGTATTGTTCTACTGAAAATCAAATTGCAGATATTTTTACAAAGGCACTCGATCGAAACAAATTTCAAATATTTTGGAATCTACTATGTCTATCACAAAATATCAAATAATTTAACAGGGGGATGTTAGATGATATTACATTATTTGATAAATATGTGTCAAGAAAGAAGGCTAAGAGTCTTCTATGCAAGTGGCAAGTTAAGAATTCAAAGGTCATATGGAAAGAATATGAAAAGTCATTTTGTAAATCTATATCATGGAGATAAATCTCCATAATTTGTATCAATATTTATCATTCAAAAGAAAGGAGAAAGTAATATTGTTTATTGTGAGTATTTATCTCATTTTTTGTTATTTAAGATTCATATTATTATTTTGACCTTTATTACTTTGTGGTTATTTTATATTGGGTCATGTGATATATTGTGGTAATACAAGGCTTATAAATCCTGAACTAACCGATGGCTTTTTAGCCATATTATCACAAGTCCCAATGTTTAAGATCAAATATATTATTCAATATTTAAGAATTTAATATATTTGGCCAATATTAAAAAACATAACATTCATATAAAATAACAATAATATGAAGTAAAATGACAAATATCATTCACGAAATAAGATGAAGAAAACTTACAATAGAATTGCTCAAATAGTATACAAGCTTGAACTTATTCTCATTAATATTGAATCTTTCTTCTTGATACATTTTATGGAGCTTTATATCCATAATATAACTTTAAAGATATGACCCTTGCACTCTTTGACTATTGCTCACCTCACATATTTAGGAGATACAACCTTTCTTATTCCACACATAATACAAACCTCTTGGTTTCACATCTTACCACTTGTATGCATGACTCTTGAGTTTACATAACACTTGCACATGACACTTGTACTCATTCTATACATAGACACATAAAAATTAACTCACTCTAATATTTATATATTTACAATTGTTCCATGGGAGTACATTCATGTTTATCAAATAATGTAATATTTTTCAACACCCCCTCATATTACATTATTTGGTATAAAAGTCTCTTGATGTGCATAGATAACTGTAAAATATCCGATAATTGTTTTGATCAAAAGCTTTTGTAAAAATATCTACAATCTATTCTTCAATAGAAATGTCTTATTTGTATATAATGATCCTAAACATGATCTCTAATAAAATGACATTGTGCTTCAATATGTATTTTTCTTTCATGAATCATAGATTTTTTTATTACTTTAAGAACCCCTTAATTATAACAATTTAGTATTGTTGGAGCTCTTTTGATTCTCATATATGACAATATATATTGTAACCAAAATGTTTCACATACTACATCTCTTATTGTACGATATTTGATTTTTGTTGACGAAATAGCCACTGCATATTGTCTTTTTACTATACCAAGAAATTGGTCTTGATCCAAGATAGAATACATATTGTGATATTGATTTCCTATCATCTATAGATCCAACATAGTCAAAATTTGAATATATTTGTAAGCAAAAATTTCCATTTTTCCCATATTTTAGTCCGTATTTTGTAGTCTTGTTGATATATTACAGTATTGTTTTCGTGGCTTTCCAATGAATTTTTTATGGCTTCTTGCATAAATCTAGAGAGAACTTACAATAAAAACAATATCAGGTCTGGTATTTGTTAAATACAAAATACTTCCAATTAATTGTCGATACATAGTAGAAAAAAGCATAGGTGTCTTATCATGTCTTAAAAGTTGCAATCCTTGCTTCATAGGTGTATTATTAGGTTTGCAAGTTTTTATTCAATATTTTTCAAATAATGATTATGCATTATTTGTCTATGTTATTATGATGATTTTTTCATTTTGACTAGTTTCTAAACCAAGCTAATAATGTAGCGGTCCTAAGTCTATCATTTCAAAATCCTTTTCGAAATCCTTTTTCACTTCATCTATCAGAATCTTTGATCTTCCTGTGATTACTATATTATCAACATATACTACAAGAATCTTCCTCCATGACTAGTAGTGTTTATTAGTCCAAATATATATATATATATATATATATATATATATATATATATATATATATATATATATATATATATATATATTAACTCTAGTGGTTCCTAAGCTCTATAGTTATTGAGTTCAAAAGATATTCTATGTTGTTTTCTTTCAAGAAATTCTGGACAAACTATAGATTCCCATGAAAGTTTAGGTAATCCTTCAACCATTTGATGTCTACCCATTTAATTTAAATAATATGCACTTATATGTCCTAGCCTTCTATGTCAAAGTTATTTGATTTATGATGTTCTTGCTAATAGAGTCATATTTGATAATGTATCTAGAGCAAATAGACCATTTTTGTATGAACTAGAAGCTATGAGTTTTCCTTGTTTAGATATTTATTTTTGTTGTTGATAATTCTAAAATCAAATGCTATATTTTGATCCATCATTTAAGATACTAAAATTAAGTAGCAGTTAACCCTGGCACATATAATGCATTATTAATAATATATTTTTTCATTTATTAATATATCTTCTATTCCTTTGACCTTATATGTCTTATTATCAACTATAGCAGCTAGTTTCTCACACTTTTCTTGGAAAATATTGAACCATTGTTTATTTCCTATCATATGTTTGCTTGCCCTTGAATCAATATACCAATGATATATGCCAAACATGATTTTATCAAATTAATTTCCTTTTGGGTAGAATTCTTTATAAATCCAAAGTTACAAATTACAAACTTAATTTACAAACATCAAATTTCAAATCAATTTTGAATCTAATTTTGTTCAATTTAAAATTTTTAAATGAATTTTTAAATTTATCAAATTCAAAAAGCTTTTAAGAGTAGAATTCCTTATGACTTCCTAATTCAAAAAATTCAATTATTTCACTTTAACCTTATAACTCACTTTTGCACTTTTCAAATTTTCCTAAGTCTTACAACGTACAATAATTCCAAGTCTTTAAAAAAAATCAAATATTTGACTTAGTATTTTATAAGGTCTTAATTTATGCGCTAAATATAGAATATAATATTTAAAGGATTTTAGAAATTGATTCCTTACCTTTTTCTTATCCAAGCCTTGGATTCCACCTCACGTCTATTCTATTGCAAACTTTGACTTATTCTACCCTAGTCGTTACAATATTCAATCAGTGTTGGTGTATGAATCTTCCACATTATATGATTATTGCTCTCTCAAAAGCGTTATGAGAAAAATTAGCTTAATACAATCAGTCATTCGTTTCCTTAGCCTTATACCTTCTACATCTCAGGTGTCCTCACATGCTATGACTTCTTCAATGTGACAATGGTTTTCTTCAAGTTTCCTCAATCTTATCTTTGGACTACTCTTGGCCTTCAATCTCAGCTTTGTATGGCTCTCGGTCTTCAATACTTTTCTAAATGGTTCTTATCCTTCTATGATTGGCACTCTCTATCTTCTTTGAATGGCACTCTATATCAAATGGTTATATAAGACTCTATCAAAGCTCTTCACATAATTGATTTAAAAAGTCTTCACTGCTCTTTGTTGGTAGTATTTACAATAATTCATCTTGGTCTTAGTGCTTCAATATCGATAGCTTTTTGCCTTTCTCCTTAAGTACTTGCCTACTTTCACATCAACATTGGATATCTCCCTTTAATGTTGGATATCTTTTCCTTCAATTCTCAAACTTTCTATTCTTATTCTCAACATTACAGGCAATAAATATTAAAATATTGAGCAGCAAAATATGACTCCAATGGTCACTTCTTTAAAGTGCAATTTATCAACCCTATTTTCTTTAATATATCTCAGGCAAAAAATATTAAACTCTGCCAATCAAATTTGCACAGGAATTTAATTCTAATGTAAGCTTTTAACTAGTACATATAGCACAATTCTCCAGGATTTTTGGCTTGAATGTAGCTCTGATGGTTTTTTAACCAAAATACCATAGGTCCCAATGTTTAGGATCAAATATATTTGAGCATTCAATATATGTGGCCAATATTAAAGAACATAACATTCATATAAATTAATAATAATATGAAGTAAAATGGTCAAATATCATTCATGAAATAACATTAATAAAACTTACAGTAGAATTGATCAAATAGTATGCAAGCTTGAACTTGTTCTCATTGATATTGAATCTTTCTTCTTGACACATTTCATGGAGCTTTATCTCCATAATATAAATTTAGAGAGATGAATCTTGGAATCTTTTATTATTGTTCTCCTCACATATCCAAGATATGCAACCTTCCCTATTTCACACATAAGATAAACCTCTTGGCTTCACATATTGCCACTTGTATGCATGACTCTTGACTTTACATAACACTTGCACATGAAACTTGTACTCATTCTACACATAGACACATAAAAATTAACTCACATTCTAATATTTACATGTTTACAATGAGAGAATATTCATGTTTATCAAATAATGTAATATTCTTCAACACTAACTTGCAACTATTTGCTCTATTGACTAGCATTGACTATTCTGATTTTCAATAGGGATAATCTAGGACATGGTGTGTTTTCATGGGATTTTTGATATGCTCTCTCAATTGTGATTAGTGGCTGATTCAATATCTTAGATATCTAACTACAAAAGGTTCCACCATACCCATAGTCACACTATTAATTTTTGAGTGTACTGTGAGAGTAACTTCTCAATATGTTGTTTATTGATGCACCACAAAATACAAATGGCTGATATCTTTCTAGGGCTGATAGTTTCTCCTAATATTAGGGGGTCTCCTGATATATGCAAGGTACATGGATCTTAATTCAATGTTGTAGGGTCTTGTCTAATAGCTTGGTTTTAGGGCTTTCAAAGCCCGCACCTTCACACACCATCATAAAAGGCTAAAGGCTAATGTGTTTTGCCCTAATGACAAATTCTCCTAATTAATTTAAATCAATCGAAACATAATTTCTAGCCTATTATATTAGAACATAAAAGATATGTTATTTTCTTGCATGTTTATTTTTAAATGAAAATTAGAAGAGCAAAAGAAACAAGGAATGGATGGCCACAAAATATGTTATTTTCTTGCATTTTTTAAACCAAAATTGAGTTCAACAAAATAAAAAATATACCGAACAAGGAATGGATGGTTGTAAAATAACTATAGCTTCTTAAACGAAACATGGACCTAGAAAGTGTTCTTTTACCACTTGTTATGAATATTTGTTTCTCATTAATAGAAATCAACTACCAATATGCTACAAAAATAAATAAATCATCTACATTCATTAATTCACATAAGAAAATACCCTTTAGGTAGGGCCACATCAAGAACACTCCTTCAAGAAGGAATCACTCCATAATATTTCCAAGCTCCATGAGCCAAAACTATTTTACAAGAATACACCATATCCATTATATTTCCTCCCTTGCCTTTATATAGGCTCTTCATCTACCCAAACCCTAATGCTCAAGGGTCAAACCACATGCAAGTGGAGGACTTGAGCTATTAACTCCTAATAAAATAAACATTTGCATCATGGCAAGTACCTATCTTGGGTACTTAACATCATACTTATAAAAAAATGGTTTCAAAGTTCAATTCTTTCACCATGGTCCATTTACCACATACAATGTTGTACCATCCATTGATTTTTTTTTCAAATTTTCATCTAGAAATTGGAAATCCACTTGAAGACACATCAATAAATGAATTAGTAAAGACTTCATAGCCAATAATGTATCAACCCTAAGGTGAATTTTAAGTTATTACCTTAAGATTTTTATTTTCCCACCTCCATGTCAATGTCCTCAAAGGTGGTATTCTTGTCTACAACATAAACTACTCAAATGGAGGACAAAGTGGTGGAATTAGTGGTAACAATAATACATTTGATGCCTGTAAACTTTTCGTCACTCAAAAATATTTTCCTACCTCTACCAAACCACACAAACTTGTATATGTTTTTCTAAGTTAATAATTTGATACCATAAATTTTTTTCTATCAATGATGCCCTTATCCTTAGGGGATTTTGATAGAATATAAATTAATCTTCATGGTAAATTAATTCACCAACCAATGCACTAAACCATGGAGTATCTAAGAGACTTATACAAACGTCAATACAAGCTATATGTAATTCTATGTATACATGTTTGTGCATGGACATGAGACATACTAGTTCTATTTTTCAACATGGTATTAGAGCTATGAATGATGGTAGGCATGAGTGCATTAGTTTCATTTAAAAATGTTGAGAGTCTGAGAGCAATCCCAATGTGACTAGGCATGGAATACTTTGTTTGTGCTATATGCAAAGAGGTATTATGCATCATGGTGTAGATGAGATAGTTGTCAAATCCTATGATGTAGTTTTAACCAACCATTGTTGAGTTTTCAATCATTAAAGGGTTATTTGAAGGGAGCAGTTGTCTAAGATAAAAATGATATATTGTTGTTAGTCAAGTGTTTGGTGTTGTTTACACTGTAGTGACTTTAGGAACTTAGAGATAATCCTGTCAAGGCTTGAAGCTCTAAATTTAGTTAATCTTAGCACAGGTTGTGGAGATTTTTTCAAATTTCATTGAGGATTTGGTGCTTTGTGCAAATAGACCATGTTTAAGGCAGTTATTGTTGCTTTATGAGAAGAAATGTAGGGTTTTTGTCCTATGTTTTTGAGAGTTGGTTTTTTTAGAAGATAAGGGAAAAGAGCTCAACTCTCTTAGTGCTTGAAAACCTTCAAAACATCACATAAAGCACCTATGTAGGGATAAAACCTCTCCAAGTTGTTGGTACCCAATGACACAAGAGTAAAATTGACCTCAAGATAAGGTTAATATGACAATATTTCTATCATGGGAGCCACTTATTTAGCAACTACATTAAACTTAGATAATTTTGGAAGCTCTATACATGTGCCTACCTAGTTGGGTGTCAAGGTTACCCACTCTACCTCCTCTACCAATAAGTTTGCTACTTTTGAATAGTTAATAGAATTTATTTAGTTTATAGAGTGCCACATATCAATAAAATTACATTAATCTTCAATGGCACAGTTTCAAGAGGTCACATATATCAGTCTATTTGAAAAACATTTCTTCAAGTGGTTGTATATGTTTGCTTTACAAGCGATAAAAGTGGTTGTAAGGCAACCTTGGAGGATTTGGTCCTGACTGTTATCCAATTTGATGTTATTGGATCTATAGTGCAACTAGAATAATTTGAGCTATGAGAGTGTGTAAAATACAAGTTAATCAGCTTTGTTGTTTATGTTTTTAGCAATTGAATAGTTTTGGCAACTCTTTTTAAGACATGTCACTACTATTCTTCTACCATGCAAATTAAAAGGCTTATTTTAGTTGGTAAACACTTTTGGTTGTCTTCTTACATGAGATAGTTTGCCCAAGGAGACATGGTCAATTATTTAAAAATGTCAAGTCATAAAAATATGTCATGAATGTGCGAGTTAAATGAAAATAAAACATGTCACAATCATGAAATAAGGTGACATAAGTCAATTTATAAAATGAAAAATAAAAGAGCAAGGGAATGTTATGTTGTGAGGATTGAAACCATATTGCATTAAAGAGAAGAAAAGAGTTAGGACATTAAATAAATATTGTAATAAAACTAAACAAACTATTCTTTCTAGTTTTTTTTTGCAAACTAGTCATTAGTGTGGATTATAGTATATTAAATAGTTGAAGAATCAAGTGTCTTGAAGATTTGTTTGATTCATTCTACTTGTAGTTTAAAAATTATTGTTCTCAAGGTGTATGATTGGTGATAACCAACACTCCTCATTGTTGTGTTGAGAAATATATGCCTCAAAAATCACAAAAAAGAGACATTCATATCACTAAATGAAATGGGAAAGGAAAAGAGGAGACAAGCTCAAAAGTAGGCCCAAATTTAAAAGAGAGTCATACCAAATAAAGTTCTTTATTTTTAAGTGAAGGTGAAGAACTATTGACACTTAAGTACAACTTAAAATGATTTTCAAAAAAGTTTATGTTTAAGAAAATTATTTTTGAAATAATATTATGTTTCCTATTGATATCATGAAGAAGCTTAAGTTTAAAAAAAATTATTTTTAAAATAATATTATGTTCCCAAAGTGATACACAATACATTAAACCTATAATAACATGCTTAACGAGGAAAGTAAAAGGTTAAAAAGATACAAATAAAAGTTGAAGATGAAGGCTATGGTAGAAGAATGAGCTTGGGGACTTGGTTTGTTGCAAAGCAAAGCTTGTGGAAGCAAAGGGTATATAGACAATGTTGAGACAAGGGGAGTTGAATATGAAGGCTATGGTAGAAGAATGAACTTGGGGACTTGGTTTATCTTAAAGCAAAGCTTGTGGAAGGCAAAGTGTATATAGACAATGCTGAGACAAGGGGAGTTAAATTGGCATGTGAAAATAGAGAATATGGATTAATGTCAACACAAAAATATTGCGTAAAATCTACAAAAAGGATTTTTCATGTAAAAGTGTAGGGTTATCGGTGTTAGAAAAAATATCAAATTACATGCAAGCAGAATACACAATAACGCAAAAAAATAGTAACACAAACTTTACGTGGAAAACTGGCAATGTGCAAGAAAAACCATGGGGCAATAACAACTTGAAATTCTATTGATTTCGAAAAAATTACATTCAATCAAAATTTATATGCAAAGGGTCATTCCCCTTTTATAGAAAAATAAATTGTTTGTTTTCTCTCCCAAAGGAAGACTCCAAAAAAATTTCATTTCCTCTTCCAAATTAAGAGTACAAAAAAATATTAGTTTCCTCTTCTAAAGGAAGACTCCAAAAAACTGTTTGTTTCCTATCCCAAATGAAGACTCCAAAAACTGTTCATTTCCTCTTCCTCAGGTTGAGTCCAAAAAAATATTTGTTTCCTCTCCAAAGGAAGACTCTAAAAATTGTACCACCATGCACCTCTCTGCTAAAGAACATTCGATATCTGGATATTGAATTCACCTCCTAACATTCTCCCACTTGAAGTCGATATACAAGAAGTTTTTGCATATGTTTTTCCATCTAAGTGCTAATTTCCCAATGCTACCCTTATCATATTTTTAGCAAACCCAGAGAAGTGTTGCACCACTCAAACTTCTCTTTCTTAACTGACTTAGTAGGCATATTTGTAGGATTCACTTCAGTGTCAATTTTTTGCAACAGGATCCTACCTTATTCCATCACATTTCTTATAAAGTGGTACTTGACATCAATGTATTTCATGCAATCATGGAATATTGGGTTCTTCACTAGATGAATAGCACTTTGAGTATCACAATGCAATGTAATTTTCCCCTGCATTACCTTGAAGTCACCCAATAGTTTCTCTAACCAAATTACCTCTTTGCTTGCATGAGTCACTACAATATATTTTTCTTCAATGGTTGATAAAGCAACCACAGACTGCAACTTAGAAGCCCAAATCACAGCTCCACCAGCAAGAGTGAAAGTATATCCTGTAATGGACTTTCTTCCATCTCTATCTCCACCATAATCAGAATCCACAAAATCTATAACTTGTAAACTATCTGATCCGATATAAAGTGTCTCTTAATTGAATATCCACTTCACCGCATTCCAATGTTCCTTATCAAGATTTACCATGTATCGGGTGACTACTCCCACTACTTGGGTAATATCTGGTCTAGTGCTCACCATGGCATACATGAGGCTTCCTAGTGCTGATGAATATGGTACATGAGATATGCTTTTCTTATCTACTTTTGTTCTAGGATATTGGTTGGAAGACAACTTTAAGTGTGAAAGAAGTGGGGTACTAACTGGTTTTGCATTCTGCATATTTAAGTGTTGCAGAATATTTTCTATATATGACTTTTGACTTAACCAGTTCTTTCTTATTTTTCTATCCCTGTGTATCTTTATCCCTAAAATTTGGTTTGTTGCTCCTAAATCCTTCATTTCAAATTTCCTAGCCAACTAAGCCTTAAGATCAATGGTTTTGTTCATGCTAGGGCCTACAACCAACATATCATCAACATACAACAACAAAATAATAAACTACCATCAACAAACCTCTAATAGTATCCACAATGGTCAGCTTCACTCCTACTGAAACCTTGGCTCTTCGTCAAGGTGTCAAATTTTTTGTACCACATCTTTGGTGCTTGTTTCAACCCATACAAATATTTCTTCATTCTAAAAATCAAATGCTCTTTACCTCTTTCTTCATAGCCCTCAGGATGATCCATATAAATATCCTCCTCAAGATCACCATGCAGAAAAGCAATCTTTACATCAAGTTGCTCTAGTTTTAAATCTTGTGCTGCTACAAGTGCAAGTAAAACTCTAATAGTAGTCATCTTCACAATTGGATAAAAAAATCATTAAAGTCTATACCTAAATTTTGCACATCTTCTTTTGCCACCAAGTAAGCTTCATAGCATTCCAATAACCCATCGTTGTTTTTCTTTACTTTGTAAACCCACTTGTTTCCAACAAAATTTCTTCCAGGTGGGAGATCCACAAGTTCCCATGTTTTATTCTTGCAAAGTTTCTTAATTTCCTCCTCCATGGATATCCTCCTCTTTTTTGCATTCTTAGACTCTCTAGCTTCCTAAAATGAATTAGGCTCACCATCATCAATTTACACAGCAAAAGAGGACTGATAAACATGAGAATACCTTTCCAAACATTTTTGTGGATGTGTAGATATTCTAACCCAATGATAAGTTTATTGTGGCTCTTGCTCTTGTGACTATTGTGGTTGCTCTACTTATTTTTCTGCATGTTATCTGCATGTTGGTCAAAAAATTCAGCATGCTGGTCAAAAACTCAACATGATGATTTTCATTTTCATCTTCGTTCATGTCTACTTCAACTAGTACAAAATTAGGTGTTTGTTGTACCTCTTTTCTTTGCATGGATTTTCATCAAAAATAACATCTTGGCTAATAATTACCTTGTGGGAAGTAGGATCCCATAGTATATACCCCTGTACTGCATCTCCATAGCCGAGAAAAACACATTTGCTTGAATTTGCATCAAGTTTGGACATTTTTTCTTTATGCGCATGGGCAAATGCATCACAACCAAAGGTACGCAAATGAGAGTAATCAAATGGTTTACCACACCAAACCTCCTCTAGAATTTTTCCATCCAACGCAGCTATATGTGACCTGTTAATGAGGTAAATAATTGTAATAACAACCTCTACCCAAAACCTCTTATCCAACATGGATGCACTGAGCATGCTTCTTGCACGTTTCATGATTATGCGATTCATCCCCTCAACCAAACCATTTTATTGTGGAGTATATGGTACAATATTTTGGTGTTTAATTCCTTCCTACGTATAAAATTTATCAAATTCCTTGGAGCAATATTCACCCCATTATCTGACCCAAGACATAAAAAAAGCTTACCCAAAATTTTATCTACTCGAGCTTTGAACTCTTTAAATTTATGCAAAGTTTCCAATTTCTTCTTCAAAAAATAAACCCACACTCTCCTAGAATAATCATCTATAAAAGTCAGAAAATAGATGACACTATTTAAGGACTAAGTGGGGACTTATCCAAATATAACTAAATGTATAAGTTTCAAAAAATCAGAACTCTTACCAGGGTTTGTAGTAAACCAAACCCTATTTTTTTTACCAAAAATATAGTGCTCACACAAGTCTTAATTGCAAGACTTAATCCCAGAAAGCATACCTCTATCATGTAGAATTTTTAAACTATTTTCACTCATATGGCTTAGGCATTGATGCCATAGCATTACTACATCTTGAATAAAAGTTATTGTTGCTACTGCATGGTTTATCACTGTATCATTGCATAAATAATATAGGGTCCCAGAAGATTCTCCCTTTGCTACTACAATAGCTCCTCTGGTAATTTTGTAATAGTTGGTACCGAAAGAGACAAAATACCCTAGCTTATCCATAATATTGATTGAGATTAAATTCTTTCATAAATATAGCACATATCGTACATCACATAACATCCTTTCTATACCATCGTTTAGCCTGATCCTTATGTCCCCTCTTCCCATAACTTCTAAAGGGTAATCATGATGCAGGAGCATCTAATTGTGTAAGAGTGATCTTGCATCACCAAAATTTGTATTTATTTCATTTTATTTTAAAATTTGTTTAATTTTTAGAGGATGGAGAAATAGACCCAACACCAAAATAATCGTCCCAATATCTTGAGCATTTTGGGAGATATGTAAATTTTAAGGTCTTCTACCTTGTCAAAACTAGTAAACTAGTAAAGCTAGTAAAACTTGGAGGTCAATTTTGAAGGCCTTAGAGGTCTTTTTTAAGGGCTGAAATATGGCGGTATTATATATAAAAACAATACCTTGCAGTAAACCCCTTCGAGATCTTTCTAAAAACATGTGCCAATAGTTGTTTCGAGCAACGAGCGATGAGTTATGACCTTAGGAAGTTTACCCTGGAAAATCAAATTTGAAATAGATGGTTTTAGGTGGGAAAAGGGAAAATGGGATCAAAAGGTGAGAATTTTGAATTTGTAATGGGTATTTTTTAGAACAGTAATACAACAAAAGCCTTGACTCTTTTTGCATTTTATTTTGCTTTATGTGGATTGTATGTGCTTTTTTAATGCAACTCTGCTTCAAGTGGTATCAAAGCAGGAATTCTTGAGTGTGTAAATATATCATCGTATGGGAGGTAGTTTACACCAAGATTTGTGGTTAGGGTTTGTGAGAGATATGAGCAAAATACCTCCATGAAGAAGTCGTGGTGGTGGGAGATATGTTATGATTCCAGAAGAGGATTTTAGAGCTTTGTAGAGGTAAGTTCAAGCTCTATAAGAGGAACTGCATAGAGGGTTTGAGCCAAGGAGGGAAGATGGGAGTGAAGATGAAGCTAAAGAATAAGAGGTCTAGTTCAAGGAAGAAGAATAAGTAGTAGATCCTACACAAGCCAAGTTATATAGAACCATATCGTATATTGGAAAGATACTAAAGATGGATATTTTTATGTATAATGGAAATCTTAATACAGAAGAGTTGATCGACTAGATCAATGACATGGAAGAATACTTTGAGTACGAGGAGGTTGGAGATCATAAGAGGGTCAAGTTTACTAAGACCAAGCTGAAGGGTCATGCTAGTATTTGGTGGAAGGGAGTGCATTTGGACAAAAATAGAAGAGGGGAGGAAAGGATAACAAGGTGGGAGTAGATGATGGAGAAGTTGAAGAGGTAGTTCATTCCATATGACTACGAGTTGGATCTTCTAAAGAAAATATAGGGTTTGAGGCAGTCGAGAAAGTATGTCAAAGAATACACAGAGGAGTTATATAAGATCCTAATCAAAATAGGTCATTCTAAGGCCAACAAGGAGAAGGTAGCTCGTTACATAAATTAGTTGAGAGCAAGCATTCAAGAGGAGTTGAATCTGGTTAGGATGACCACCATAGAATATGCTTACCAGTTTGCCTTTAAGGTAGAAGAGAAGCTAAATAGGAGATTTGAAATCAAACAAAGAGGAAGAGGTTATGGTGGAAGCACTAGTTGGAGAACAAATAGAGGATGGAATGAGGACCAAAAGAAGACTGGGAAAACAATCAACAATCAAGACTAGAAGGGGGATAATGCTTACCACCCCCGTGAGCATATTAATGGCTATCAAAGAGTAAGAGGAAGGTTTGGACGAGGTCTTGGAAGAAGAGAATTTCATAGAACCTATTTCCAATGTGGGGAATAAGGACATCAGGTATATGAGTACCCATAGCACCAAGGGGGAATGCATAAGAGGCTTGAAGGTAAATCCTGAGCTACTGTTGTAGATGAAGGTACTGAATCTGAGCACTCTAAGGAAGTAGAAAGAGAAGTTTTGGTCACAAGGACAGCCTTGTTGAATGACAAGAAATATCAAGATCAGAAGAAGAGTCTATTCCTCACAAGGTGTAAATGTGCAGGTAAGGTGTGTAATGTTATCATTGATAATGGTAGCACTTATAACCTAGTTTCAGAAGATATGGTTACCAAGTTACAATTAGAGAGAAGGAGGCACCCACATCCATATCAAATTGTGTGGTTACAAAAGGACCATAGGGCTTTGGTCAGTGAGTAGTGTTTTATAAAATTTAATATTGGAAGTTACCATGATAAGGTCCTCTGTGACATCTTGCCTATGGATGCTTTCCATTTACTCATACAAATTTTTTAGATATTTTTCACTCATATGGCCTAGGCATTGATGCCATAACATTACTGCATCTTGAACAGAATTTGTTGTTGCTACTACATGGTTTGTCACTGTATCACAGTATAAATGATATAGGGTCCCATAAGATTCTCCTTTTGCCACTACAATAGCTCCTCTAGTAATTTTGCAATAGTTGGTATCAAAAGTGACAGAATACCCTAGCTTATCCATCATCTTGATTGAGAGCAAATTCTTCCACAAATCTAAAACATGTTGTACATCACATAACATCCATTCTCTACCATCATTCAACCTGCTCTTTCTATCCCCTCTTCCCATAGTTGTTTAGAGGATGGAGAAATAGACCCAATGCCGCAATAATTGTCTTAATATCCTGAGCATTTTGGAAGATATGTAAATTTTAAGGTCTTCTACCCTGTCAAAACTAGTAAACTAGTAAAGCTAGTCAAACTTGGAGGTCAATTTTGAAGGCCTTAGAGGCCTTTTTAAGGGCTAAAATATGGCGGTATTATATCCAAACACAATACCTTGCAGTAAACCCCTTCGAGAGCTTTCCAAAAACATACGCTAGTAGTCATTTCGAGCAACAAGCAATGAATTATGATCTCAACAAGTTTGCCCCCAAAATTTAAATTTGAAATAGATGGGTTTAGGCTGGAAAAGGGAAAACATGGTCAAAAGGGGAAAAATTTGAATTTGTAATGGGTTGGTCTCTATAAGCACTATTTTTCCAGAACAGTAATACAAGAAAAGGTTTGGCTCTTTCTACATTTTTTTTCTACTTTTTGTGGATTGTATGTGCTTGTTTAATGCAACTATCCTTCAAGTGGTATCAGAGCAAGAGTTCCTGAGTGTGTAAATAGATCGCTGGATGTGAAGCAAATTACACTAGGATTTGTGGTTAAATATTTTGAGAGACATGAGCAAAATACCTCCACGAAGAAATAATGGTGGTGGAAGAAATGATATGGTGCCAGAAGAGGATTTTAGAGCTTTGTAGAGGTAAGTTCAAGCTGTGTAAGAGGAACTGCGTAGAGGGTTTGAGCCAAGGAGAGAAGACGAGAGTGAAGATGAAGGTAAAGAAAAAGAGACCCAATTTGAGGAAGAAGAAGAAGTAGTAGAGACATATGGAGTATATGAAGAGGACCACATGTCAAGATAGAAATCTGTAGGAGAATATAATCATCTATCATACATGTAGGAGAATCATGTCAAATTTATCTTAGAATCGATTATCATAGATGTTGTTATTTAATATTGTCAATAAATATTTAGGGAATTTATCATAGAGTAGTCAAGGGATATGCTTGTAAACCTTATAAAAAGACAATGATGTAACCTTCACGAGAAATATAGAGAGAATATTGCATTATATTGTAAACAAGATTGTCCCCTTGAATAGGCAAGCACTATTAATAAAATTGCTCTTGTCAGATTCATTCTAAGTTTCTATGTTAGATTTATTTGATGATTCTATTATTGGATATGCAATACTAATACTGCTTTTGTTGCTAGTCCTTGTATTTGTAATAAGAATTATCCTTAGTACAAAATTTCTTGTCTCACTACAACTCCAAACCAAGAACTTTAAGGTAAAATATTCACATTAGTGGAAGAGGTTCATTGCACCACCATAATATTTAATAAAATATATTATATATCATTTGACTAATTAAAATATGAACAAAATTTTTTATTTAAAAAATCTACATTTTTAACCATATAAATTGAGGGAACACATAATGAATCTAATATATACCCTTGAATTGTAAGATGAATGCTTAAACTTATACCATTTGATAATATTTTTGAAAAGTATTTAATTTATAAATTTTTAAGATTAAAATATTTTATTATAAATAACTATTTCATAAAATATTATAAAAATAATTATATTAAAATTTTATTTTTATTAAAATACAACTCACATTGTAATGTTCTAACTAATGGTTCTTTATGATGTATCAAAAACTAAAACTCTAACAATAAAATAACTAAAGTTTATTTATTTGAGACTTGTAAAAACTTGTTACTTGAAAAATTATAGCCTTATATATCATAAATGCTTTTCCTTTTAAAATTTTAGTATGAAAATTCTTGCAGCTCAATTTGAGCATTAGCTACATTTGATTTATTGGGAGTCCATCAGAAAAAAAAAAAGAGAAGGATTATTTGCTTCCACTATATTCAGTGTTGGCTGTCATCTTTTAATTCATTCATTTGTCCTCGCCCGTGCCCGCCAATAAATGGGGAGAGCGGAGACAAGATGATTAAGAGCTATTACCAGAGACAGAGAGGGGTAATGATCGGTGACAGCCATAGCCACAGCCATGGTAGTTGGCTGAAAGGAACACCCTCCTTTAATAAAAATGAATTAGGTAGGTAAGATGGGGGTACTATGACTAAAAGGAACGTTGAGCTACTCTTATTTAAGAGAGAAGGCAAAGTCTTAGTTATGAATTAATCAACATTGAATGGATTGTCGTAGCAAACTCAAAGTGGTTGATTAGTCAACATTACCGTGAAAATAGAGTGCTTTCGCATCACTTACGAAAGGAAAGTTGGAATGGTTTTCAATTCTGAAACAAAAATTCAATGTCCTCCATTGAACAATGTCTTGAATAACTGAGGGTCAGTAACATCAACATTGAATGGTTCTTCTGAAACAAAAATTCAATGTCCTCCATTGAAAAATGAGACCATGTCTTGAATAAGTGAGGGTCAGTACAATCAACATTAAATAACTCTATGAGAGAGAAATTCTATCTACCTCCACCTCCATGTGATCAAGCTCAAAGTCGTTAATCAGTCAACGTTACCGTGAAAATAGAGTGCTTTCACATCACTTACGGAAGGAAACTTCAGAAGCAAGAGCAAAGTCTTTCATTCGCCACAGGTACAAACAATTCAACGTCTTCCAACGACGTTATCGGTATGAAAAATGAATTTTCTCTACCCCGCGTTCTACAGAAAACTATATATATATATATATATATATATATATATATATATATTCTTTGTTAAAAGAAATAAATTATTTGGAAATATTTTTTATCTAAAAATTGTGGAAGGATACAATGGAAAAATTGATTGGATAGTAATAATTAATCCCTAAAATAAAGAAAAGGAATTAAAAATAAAAAAGTTAAATTTAGAAGTTTTTTCCAAACAACAAATAATACAATTTGGGTGCATGGTTTCCTTCATCTAATTTTTTAAAATAAATAATATTGACTAGACAAACCTTATTAGTGATCAACTTACCCATAATCTAACTTAGAACAATGGTCACTAGTTTAGAGTGGTGATACAGAGCACACATATAGTGTCACTTTAGTATTAAATATGTAACATTCTTTTACTATCTAAAAAGCATTACATGCACTTTTTGATGCTATCACGGTCCTATGAAAATGCTAATTTTTACATTCATTAAAAATAAGGAAAAAAATTATCAATTCTAACTTCGTGCAAATTGTGACATTATAAACAAAGAATGTGGTAATGAAATAGGTTGTAACAACAAAAAAAATTGCAAATCCATTTATGAGACCATAATACTACTTGGGATTAATGTAATTTTTGGCCAACATGAGGAAATATTGCACTTATCAATGATGTTAAATCATCAAAGTAGACCAACTAGACGTTGTCCTTTGGGATTGATGCTTCTCCAAAGGTCATTTGGGATTGGGTCCTCAATATGGTCCAGAGGAAACTTTCTACTTGGACCACTAGATCTTTGATGTTCTCACAATGACACTGAGAGGGGGGGGTGAATCAATGTAGCTTTTTAAATTCTAATCTACCACTCTTAAAGCTGAAGCAAAGAGAACTAAAAAATAGATAAAGCAATTATCTAAATAGAGCACACCACAACACATAATGTAACGAGGTTCACCAATTTGGCTACTCCTCAAGAATGATTGTTTGGACTATGGTCCAAATCTAGCCTTTTCAAAACACCAATTTTACAATCTGTTTACCAGCACCCACTAGAAGGAGCACCAACCCCTAGTTTATCTGCACCAATAGAAAGGAGCACCAACCCCTAATTCAAACAACAACTTGAACTGCACTTTTTAAAACTATCAGATTGACATAAGAATACCTTCACTTTTTCAAGACCCTGGCTGGTCTGCAATTTATCAATACACAGTAAGCACTCACAGCTCTTTTTGTCGCTCTCTTACAGCACTCTTCTAACCCTCTCTCGGCAGCACTTTCACACAATTAGCAGCCATAATTCTCTGCACGACTGCCCTTTTATAACAGACCTTTCGCTTTGAAACTTTAGTTAAAATGCCTTCTTTCATTCCTCATATCCCACTTGTCAATTTTAACTGTTTCTTTAATATTCTCTTCTGCCACTTGCCAACTGTAACTCCTTTACGTAACTCCTTTTGTATATATAGAGTGGGAATTTCGTTAAACACGTTACATGCAACATATTTCCCTACCATGACTGTTCGTCTTCTTGGTCATGACTGTTTGTATTCTTTTCTGTGCATGCATGCATTTTTTGATTCTATTTATGCGATTGTTCGATTTCTCCTTCTTCGACTGTTCTTAAAATAGTTGCATGATTTCTATCTGTAACTATCGCACTAACTTCAATTAACTCGACTTATTTTGGTTGCATGTTCTTCCTCTGCAACTGCCCCTGTAACTGTCGTTCTACTTTCAGTTAACTGTCAGTAAGCATGCTATTACGACCTGTCGTGAAATCGTGACACTTCTGTCTCTTTGCACTCTTCTCGCCTTCTACCCGTGAAAACATGACATGTCACGATATCGTGACACTTTCGCCTCCTTGTTACTCTTCTTGGCTTCAACCAGCGAAAACAGAACACGTTACAAAATCACGACACTTTCGCCTCCTCGCACTCTTCTCTACTTGCACTGGCAAAAAAAAGACATGTCGTGAAATCATGACATCTTTCGCTTCCTTGCACTTTGCTCTGCTTGCACTAGCAAAAACAAGACATGTCGTGAAATCGTGACATCTTTCGCTTCCTTGCACTCTTCTCTGCTTGCACTAGCGAAAACAAGACATGTCACAAAATTGTGACATCTTTCGCTTCCTTGCACTCTGCTCTGCTTGCACTAGCGAAAACAAGACATGTCACGAAATCGTGACATCTTTCTCTTTCGTACACTCTTCTCCGCAAGCACCAGCGAAAACATGACATGTCACAAAATCGTGACACATTCGCTGCCTTGTGTCTTTTTCTGTCTTTCGCCCGCGAAAACACATGTCATGAAATCGCAACACATGCGCTGCCTTGTCTCTTTTCTTGCCTTGATCCTGCGAAAATAGAACATGTCACAAAATCATGACACATGCGCTGCCTTGTCTCTTTTCTTGCCTTGACCCTGTGAAAAAAGAACATGTCACGAAATCACGACACATGCGCTACCTTGTCTCTTTTCTTGCCTTGACCCTGTGAAAACAGAACATGTCGTGAAATCGTGACACTTTCGCTTTCGTACTCTATCTCTCCTCTTTGGGTCACGAAAACTTGACATGTAAAATCGTGACACTTTTTCTCCTTAGCGCTTCCTTTTGCAAATTGTCATGAAATCGCGACACTTTTCTTTCTCTGCCTTCCTCTTCGCTTCGGACCGAAACATGTCACAAAATCGTGACATCTTTTTCTTTCTCCTCGTTCTCTTCCAACATGTCACAAAATCGTGATAGTTTTCTTTGCTTGCGCCTTCTCTCCGAACATGTCACAAAATTGTGACAGTTTTCCTTGTGCTTTCTCTCTCTTCGAACATGTCGTGAAATCATGATAGTTTTCCTTGCGCTTTCTCTTTCGTCCAACATGTCACGAAATCGCGACATATTTTTCTCTCTCCTATTTCTCTTCGCTTTGGACCGTGAAAATGAAACATGTCACGAAATCGTGACAGTTTTGCTAGCATTTTCTCTCTCCTTCGATATGTCGCGAAATCGTGACAGTTTTGCCAGTAGTTTCTCTCTCCTTCGATATGTCATGAAATCATGACAGAAAACATGTCGCGATATCGTAACAGTTTTCTTACTTACTTTTTCTTTGATCCTTTGAATCTGTCTTCTTGGAAATTCATTGTACATGCTCTGACTGACCTCTAAACTCCTGTCCATTGCATCATCTGATCTGTCTGTCTGTGTTGACAATAATGACAATATTACTTCTGCACCTTGCTCAACAATCTCCCCCTTTGGAATTGTTGGCAACACATGTGCAATTTCCTGTAATTCTTCTCCCCCTTTGACAATAATACCAAAGGGCTGCTGTAGACTCCCCCTGAGTCTATGCACAACATTCTCAGACACACATTGTTATAGATAGCAAAAATCATGAATATGAGCAAAACTATAAACATAGGCATAATTGCTCCACCTGAGAATGTGTTCCCGATAGCTAGTCAGTTCTTGGGTAGGGTGACCACTCCCAACTTACTCTGTAGGTACTCAAAAACTTCTTTGGGCAAGGGTTTTGTGAATATATCTACTACTTGCTTTGTAGTTTGAACAAAATCTAATTTAACCTCACCTTCTGCAACTTTATCCTTCAAAAAGTGATACCGGATTGCAATGTGTTTGGTTCGAGAATGCATAACCAAAATCTTTGATATGTTAATAGCATTAGTGTTATCACATTTAACTGAAATTGGCTCTTTGAAGTTAATACCAAGATATTTCAGGGTTTGTCTCATCCATAAAATCTGCATACATGTTTTTGCTGCAATGTATTCTGCCTTTCTCTGTGGATAGAGAGACTGATTCTTGTTTCTTGCTGTGCCATGCTACCAACCTATCTCCAAGATAGAATGCACCACCACTGGTACTCTTTCTGTCATCTATGCATCATGCCCAATCTGCATCAGAATATGTAATAAAAGTGAAGTCCTTACCTTTTGGGTACCATAACCCATACTCCATAGTACCCTTGAGGTACCTAAAGATCCTCTTCACAATTGTCACATGAGTCTCTTTGGGACTAGCCTGAAATATTGCTACCATGCATACTGCCTGTAAGATATCTGGTCTTGTAGCTGTTAAATACAAAATGCTCCTAATCATAGATATGTACATGGTTTGATCAACATCTAGAGATTTGTCATCCTTGCTCAATTTGCAACCTGTTGTCATGGGAGTGCTAACAGGTTTACAATCCTCCATTGTAAATTTTTTCAGCATTTCTTTCACATATTTAACTTGAGAGATAAAAATGCCCTTTTCACTTTGATTAACTTGCAGTCCGAGGAAATACGACAGTTCACCAATCATAGACATCTCAAATTATTTCCTCGTTTTATTTGCTATGTCTCTACAACACTCATCCATGCTACTGCCAAATATGATGTCATCTACATAAACAACAAGCACAATAAGATGGCCATTCATTGTTTTGACATACAAGTTGTTGTCCACCATACCTTTCTTGAAACCCTGTTGAATAAGATAGTTATCCAGCCTTGCATACCATGCTCTGGGTGCTTGTTTTAGACCATACAAAGCTTTCTTTAGCTTGCAAACAAAATTGGGATTGTCACCGAGTTGGAAACCATCTGGCTGCTCAATATAAACTTCTTCTTTGAGTTTGCCATTCAGAAATGTTGATTTCACATCCATATGATAAACTTTGAAATTCTTGTGTACAGCTAAAGCCAGGAACATTTTGATTGCCTCGAGTCTAGCCACTGGTGCAAAGGTTTCCTCAAAATCAATGCCTTCAACTTGAGCATAGCCTTTCTGAGACCAATCTTGCCTTATTTCTAACAACCTATCCGTCTTCGTTTAATTTATTTTGAAAAATCCATTTAGTACCGATTATATTTTTATTTGCTGGCCATGGTACTAACTCCCAGGTTTTGTTTTTCTCAATTTGATCTAGTTCTTCATTTATTGCCTTCATCCAACTTTCATCTGTGCTTTCTTTAGCAACATTTTTGGGTTCAATGCTGGATAATAGAGAGTTGTTCCTTACTACTGTTCTCCTTGTCTGAATACCAACTGTGGGGTCCCCAATAATTTGCTCTCTACGATGATTTTTTTGCCAGCTGTCTGTTTTAAATTTCTTGTCTTCTTCTACTTTTGAGTCAATCTCGTTATTCTCTTATGTTCCCTTTTCTTCATCTGCTTCTATAACTTCTTCATAAATAGGGTATTTTTCTTCATTGCTAATTTTTAGTTCCCTACCTTCATCAACCTTCACATCGGCACTCTCCACAATTTTCTTTAGCCTTTTGTTATAACATGTGTAGGCTTTGCTTTTTGTCGAATAGCCAAGAAAAATTCATTCATCAGCTCTATCTTCAAACTTACTAAGATTATCTTCAGTTCTTTTGATGTAACACTTGCTGCCAAAGACTTTGAAGTATCTTGTTGTTGCCTTTTTTCCGAACCATAGCTCATAGGGAGTTTTGCTTTCATGTGTCCTCAACATGAACCTGTTTTGGATGTAAACTACAGTATGAACTGCCTCTTTCCAGAATTTGTCTGCTATTTTGTTCTCTATCAACATTGTCCGTGCCATTTCCTACACCGTCTTGTTCTTTCTTTCAACAACACCATTCTGTTGAGGTGTCCTTGCTGCTGAAAACTGTCTTCCGATCCCATATTTTTGACAAGTACTCTACAAACTCTTCCCGAGATAAACTCTCCTCCTCTATCTGATCGTAAGCATTTAATTATTTTTCTTGTTTGATTCTCAACCAGTTTTTTGAAAGTCTTGAACATTTCAAAGGCATCTGATTTAAGATTTAAAAATAGTACCCATGTCATTCTGGAATAATCATCTATGCACAGCATAAAGTATTTGTCACCATTTATGCTTTGTGTTCTAATGGGTCTACATAAATCAGTATGTATTAGCTCTAAAGGTTTCTTTGGTGAAGTATTCCTTTGATTTAAATGTGGATCTAGTTTACTTTCCTTTTTGGCATGAAGCACAGATGTTATTTGATGGTTTGCCAATGGTGGGTATATCTCTTACTGCCCTTTTAGAACTTATTTTTTCTAGATTGTCAAAGCTAATATGATAGAGCCTTTTGTGCCACAGCCAATTTTCATCTACCTGTCCAATCAAACATGCTCCTTCTAAAGTCTCTGAGAGAGTATACAGGTTTCCAGAAGTCCTCGATCCAGTAGCTATCAGCTTCCCACTGTGTGCTTTTCTGACTTCACAGCCCTGCTTCTTAAAAATGACTTCATGACCTCTATCACAGATTTGGCTTATGCTCAGTAGGTCGTGCTTCAAACCAATCACAAGCATGACTTATTTGGCTCGCTCCTTTTCTTTCCTTGGCTCGCTCCTTTTCTTCCTTGGCTCGCTCCTTTTCTTTCCATTCTGGTTTGACTACAATTTTGGTCACTTGTTTAGACTTTTCTTTGTTAGTAGCCTGTGCATGTTTTTCTGAGAATTTTCTGTTTTGCCTTAAACTATTTGGTTGAGATCTTCTTCCCTGATATTTATTTTCTGCATATGTGCTTCTACAATTTCTTGCAATGTGTCCAAGTTATGACAATTATAGCATTCTACTGCATAATCCATCAAGGGTGAAAAGACATTTACTCGTTGGTGAAATTTCTTTGTCCTATATTATAAATGCATTCTGAAATCTTATGATCGTAAGCATTGCATTTAAAACAATAACCAAAAAAGGAATGATTGAACCTAGGAGTTGGTCTTTGCCATTTTGTAGTAGGAGCCACAAATTTTCTTCTCCTTTAATGTGTGACTTTTGTGAATCCCTCATTGTCAGTACTCTTCTCGTGCCTGGCATTGTTGCTTTATTTTGCATGATTCGTTTTTCTTTGGTCAACCTTGATCTTATCTTCTTTCTTTACTGGTTCTATAGTTATGGCCTTTGATCCACTTGAAGATTCTCCTTCGACAAAACCCAAGCCAAACTTGATGTCTGTAGTCCTCTGACTATTTATAATATTTTCAAGCTGTGCAGAACTTCCTTCAAGTTTGTGATAGCAACTCAATTTTTGATTCTTTTCTTCTAGCCGCATTCTTAAAACAACAATCTCTTCTTCTAGTTTGCTGCACTCATCTATTCTCATGGTTAATTGTACTTCAAGTTCTTTAGACATTTTCTTAAATTCTTCTATCTGTACTTTCAAATTGTTTATTATGTCATTCACATCCTCAAGCTTTCTTGAGACCTTTTTATTCTTCTTCCTTTCTATACTCAACTCTTTCAGTGCAGCAACCAACTCTCCTTCTAGATATACTTCAGCCTCATCCTTAAGGTCTTTATCACCTTCCTGTTTTTCTTCTTCAAATACCATGAACAGAGCTTCACCTCTTTCTTCTTCAGAAACCTCACCTGAGCTTTCTTTAGAAGAGCTGAAATTCTTGGATATGAAACTTTTTTTCTTGAAGTTGTTCTTTCTAAAATTTGGTTTCTTCTTCCAGTCACCTTTTTCTTGGTGTGACCCTTCATCATTTTTGGTTTTCTTATGCATTGGAAATTTAGCTGCAAAGTGACCGACGCCTCCACAATTGAAGCACTTAAACAGTAACTTTCCTCTGTATATTCCTTTTCCTTTTGTAAGTTTTCAAACAAAGTTGGCTTCTATTTCATCCGATGTCTCTTCATCCTCATATTCTTGTTCAGATTTTATATTTTTGTGTGCTTTAAAAGCATCTTCTTTGTCTATGGGCTTAGTTTGTCCTATTATCATTTCGTATGCAGTCAAAGAACCATGCATCTCGTCCATGCTAAAATTATTTAGATCTTTAGCTTCTTCTATAGCAGAAACTTTAGAATTAAATCTTTTGTGAAGAGTTCTAAGTACCTTTTTCACGACGACCACATCTTCGATTTCTTCGTCGAGTCCTCTGATCACATTAATGATTCCATTGACTCTTAGCATATAGGCCTCTATGTTCTCATCGTCATTCATTTTTAATGCTTCGAACTGAGCTTAATGCATTTGTAGCTTGGCTTCCTTGATCTTGCTGTCTCCTTCATGAATGCTCTTCACTTTGTCCCACATGTCTTTTGCCATTTTACAGCTCATGATCCTTATCAGTTCACTGTATACTAGCCCACACATTATGACATTATTTGCTTTGGAGTTATTCTCAAACTTTTTCTTCTCAACAGTATCTATTGGAGGAGTAGCTGGTATTGTGTATCCACTTTCTACTGACTCCCAAATGTCGTATCCCAACGCACACAGATATGTCTGCATCCTGAGTCTCTAGAATGAGTAATTAGTTTCATCAAACAAAGGAGCTTTGTTTGATGAGAATCCTTCACCACATGCCATTGTGTTTCTTCCAAGATCACCTTAGCTTATTAAGCTTGATCAGGAACTTGGCTCTGATACCAATTGATGTTCTCACAATGACACTGAGATGGGGGGTGAATCAGTGTAGCTTTTTAAATTCTAATCTACCACTCTTAAAGCTGAAGCAAAAAGAACTGAAAAGCAGATAAAGCAATTATCTAAAGAGAGCACACCACAACACACAATGTAACAAGGTTCACCAATTTGGCTACTCCTTAAGAATGACTGCTTGGACTACGGTCCAAATCTAGCCTTTGCAAAACACCAATTTTATAAACTTTTTACCAGCACCCACTGGAAGGAGCACCATCCCCTAGTTTATCTACACCAACAGAAAGGAGCACCAACCCCTAATTCAAGCAACAACTTAAACTGCACTTTTTAAAACTATCAGATTGACATAAGAATGCCTTCACTTTTTCAAGACCCTGGCTGGTCTGCAATTTATTAATACATAGTAAGCACTCACAGCTCTTCTTGTCGCTCTCTTACAACCCTCTTCTAACCCTCTCTCGGCAGCACTTTCACATAATTAGCAGCACCATAATTCTCTGCATGACTGCCATTTTATAATAGACCTTTCACTTTGAAACTTCAGTTAAAACGCCTTCTTTCATTCCTCATACCCCACTTGTCAATTTTAACTATTTCTTTAATATTCTCTTCTGCCACTTGCCAATTGTAACTCCTTCTTTACATAACTCATTTTGTATATATAGAGTGGGCATTTCGTTAAACACGTTACATGCAACATATATCCCTACCATGACTGTTCGTCTTCTTGGTCATGACTGTTCGTATTATTTTCTATGCATGCATGCATTTTTCAATTATATTTATGCGACTGTTTGATTTCTCCTTCTTCGACTGTTCTTAAAATAGCTGCATGATTTTTATCTGTAACTATAGCACTAACTTTAGTTAACTCGACTTATTTTGGCTGCATGTGCTTCCTCTGCAACTGTCCCTGTAACTTTCATTCTAATTTCAGTTAATTGTCAGTAAGCGTGCTATTGCGACCTATCTCAAAATCATGACAGTTCTATCTCTTTGCACTCTTTTCGCCTTCTACCAATGAAAACATGACATGTCACGATATCGTGACACTTTCTCCTCCTTTTTACTCTTCTCGGCTTCAACCAGCGAAAATAGAACACGTCGCAAAATCATGACACTTTCGCCTCCTCGCACTCTTCTTTGCTTGCATTGGTGAAAACAAGACATGTCGCAAAATCATGACATCTTTCGCTTCCTTGCACTCTTCTCTGCTTGCACTAGCAAAAACAAGACATGTCATGAAATCGTGACATCTTTTGCTTCCTTGCACTCTTCTCTACTTGCACTAGCGAAAATAAGACATGTCACGAAATCGTGACATCTTTCGCTTCCTTGCAATCTACTCTGCTTGCACTAGCAAAAACAAGACATGTCATGAAATCACGACATATTTCTCTTTCGTACACTCTTCTCTGCAAGCACCAGTGAAAACCTGACATGTCGCGAAATCGTGACACATTCGCTACCTTGTGCCTTTCTCTGTCTTTCGCCCATGAAAACACAACATGTCACGAAATCGCGACACATGCACTGCCTTGTCTCTTTTCTTGCCTTGACCCTACGAAAATAGAACATGTCGTGAAATCATGACACATGCGTTGCCTTGTATCTTTTCTTGCCTTGACCCTACGAAAACAGAACATGTCGCGAAATCGCGACACATGCGCTACCTTGTCTCTTTTCTTGCCTTGACCCTGCAAAAACAAAACATGTCATGAAATTGTGACACTTTCGCTTCCTTACTCTATCTCTCCTCTTTGGGTCACGAAAACCAGACATGTCACGAAATCACGACACTTTTTCTCCTTAGCGCTTCCTCTTGCAAATTATCATGAAATCGTGACACTTTTCTTTCTCTGCCTTCCTCTTTGCTTCGGACCGTGAAAATGAAACATGTCACGAAATCGTGACATCTTTTTATTTCTCCTCGTTCTCTTCCAACATGTCACGAAATCATGACAGTTTTCCTTGCTTGCGCCTTCTCTTCGAACATGTCACAAAATTACAACAGTTTTCCTTGCGCTTTCTCTCTCTTCGAACATGTCGCGAAATCATGACAGTTTTCCTTGCGCTTTCTCTTTCATCCAACATGTCACGAAATCGTGACATATTTTTCTCTCTCCTCTTTCTCTTTGCTTTGGACTGTGAAAATGAAACATGTCTCGAAATCGTGATAGTTTTGCTAACATTTTCTCTCTCCTCCGATATGTCGTGAAATCATGACAGTTTTGCCAGCAGTTTCTCTCTCCTTCGATATGTCGTGAAATTGCAACAGAAAACATGTCGCGATATCGCGACAGTTTTCTTACTTGTATTTTTCTTTGATTCTTTGAATTTGTCTTCTTAGAAATTCACTGTACATGCTCTGACTGACCTTTGAACTCCTGTCCACTGCATCATCTGATATGTCTATCTGTGTTGACAATAATGACAATACTGTTTCTGCACCTTGCTCAACAATCTTTATCATTGGTAGGTAAATTATAGGTTCTCAACAAGATATTTATAGCCTTGCATGTTTAGTATTCCTCTTGATGGATTTTGGCCAAAATTGGTTTCCATAAGTTCAACTCTATGTTGAGACAGTTCCTATGAAGCAAATAGAATGAGGCTTATTCCTTAACAACTATCCCTTGGAATATTTGCATCACCCCTAAGGCCTAAGGCAAGCTTGGTATTATTGATCCTATCACTCAAGGTAAATGTCTTGTGGCAAAGTGGGTAACTAGAGCCTTAATAGGATGATTCCATCATATCCAAAATCTCTACAACTATTTATAAAAACAAAGTATCAATGTCATGAGGTAACTAGATCCTTAAAGTATTCTAATCCAAGGATCCCTATAGTTTATATTTGTATAGGAGGAAATTTAATAAAAACATACTTAATTGACCTTGGGGTAATAATCAATGTCATGATTGAAGAGACCATGGATCATCTTCATATTAAATTCTAAGAGAAGCACCCATAATACATAAAATGGTTGATCAGTCAATAGTAAAACTAGAGGGCATATTGAATGATGCCATATCTATTTACTCATGGGAGTACCTAACTAACTTTATGGTCCTATACCCTAAGGTCAACTTGGGAGGATACCCACTAATTTTTGGGAGACCTTGGCTAGATATAATTGATACATACATACACTATATATTTGGATACATAACCATATTTAGTGGGAACAATACAAAAAGGGTAACTCATAACCATATTTATGAATATAGAATGAAGATCCTATAAAACCTCTTATGATCATAGGTAAATGACATAAAGTAGAAGAAGACAATATTATCATAAAATACATGCAACAACCTTCTACTCAAACACCACCCTTGGATAGATTCTTTCAACCCATAAGTAGTAGGACAAAAATTATCCCCTTAGATCCTTGAATGGCTATGCCATTCCCAGCCAATATTTCATTTTCTTTCATTAAATACTCCTCCATCATTATCGCTTTCAATAATTCCTCCCCACCTACAATATAAACAAAAATAATCTCAAAATCAAAACAATCAAACTAGCACCTAGGAAAATATTAAATATCAATGTGCAACTGAATAAAAATCAAGAATAACAAATATATAAAGTGATATAGAAGCATATTACTACATTTTCTTGGGAGTGTCATGACAAGAAAGACATACACCTTGACACTTGCATGCATCATATCTACATTAAATAATACTATAAACCTATCAAACAATCCCAACAATGAATGAAACCAACCTTGCATAAGATTATTAAAAAACTACAAAAATTATTGAATGTCAGTTTTATTTATCCCATCTCTCATAGTCACTGGTTTTCTCCTCTTGTGATAATACCAAAAAATAGAAAATTGATATTATGTGTCAATTATAGAGAAGTCAAAAAGCCACTAAAAAAATACTTCCCTTTATCCTTCATCAGCCAAGTTCTCAACACACTTGCAAGGAAGAAATACTTTTCTTTCCTATATGGGTGTAGTGGCTACAACTAGATCTACATTGCACAAAAATATTAATATAAGACTATGTTAACCTAGTATTGGGGTACGCTTACATATTGATACTTCCATTTGAACTATACAATGCACCAATGTCATTTCAACAAGATGTTCTACGCATCTTTGTGGGCCTCATCCATAACTATGTAGAAATCTATATGGATGACTTCATAGTATATGGATATTATTATTACCATGCTTTAAAAAATCTTGTAAAGGTCCTAAAATGATTCCAAGAATACAACCTATTTCTCATACATAAATAGTGTTATATGCTATTAATAAAAAGTATTCTCTTAGGCCACCACATATCCCCAAAAGGCATAGAAATGGACCTTGCACAAGTAAAAATTATCAAGAAACTCCTTGTACCTAAAAAGGAGAAGGATATTCAAATTTTCCTTGGCCATGTAGAATAATACCATAGGTTTATATAATATTTTAGCAAAATAGTAGCACCTCTATTCAGTCTACTAGCTAAAACACTAAATTTAAATGGATGCCTAGCTATCAATAAGCATTAAAAATATAAGCTCATAGATACTTTGATTCTTAGAGATCCAAACTAGAGTTTATCTTTCCACATTCATAGTAATACCTAAAACATAAGGAGCTATACTCGGTAAAAATATAAAACTTTATTTGGTGCTAAACTCAACTATGTTATTACTGAGTAAGAATTCCTAGCAATAGTCTATGCTATCAACAAATTCGATCACTACATCATCAGCTATCCCATATTCATCCATACAAACTATTTTGCTATTAAATATCTAATGAAGAATTCAATTATGAATGGGTGAATCATACAATGGATGTTTCTTCTATGAGTTTTAAATTTACAATCATTGATAAATAGGACACAAAATTTCATTGACTATTTTCCTATCTTTGCTTACATCTAATAGTGAAGATGAAATTATTGAAGGTAGCTTCCCAAATGAACATTTATTTGTTGTATCTACTAAGACCCTATGGTGTGTAGAATTTTCTAACTTTCTAGTTATAGGAAAGTTTCTACAAGATCACCATAGAAAAGATACAAAGTCATGGTTAGGAGTGCACCATTCTCATGGATTAGTGGATACCTTTTCCACACTTGAAAAAATCATAATACTAGACAATGTTTTATAAAGGATGAGATGTATGATATGTTTAGATCTTGCCATGATGAACCGTGTAGTGACCATTTTTCTACAAGGAGGATTGCTAACAAAATTTTACATGAAAGTTACTATTGGCCTTCTATTCGTAAGGATGCTAAGAACAACATCCATAAGTGTCATAGCTATCAATGAATGAGAAAACCTACCAAAGCTAATGAGATGTCACTTCAACCATAATTGGTAATTGAGCCATTCAAAAATTGAGGTTGGACTTTATAGGGCCAATTGATCCCCCATTCAGACCAAAAGGAGTACATCCTAGTATGTATAGACTATGCCACCAAGTGGGTGGAATTCAAACCAATCAAACATGCCAAAGATGAATAGGTCATACCATTTCTATAAAAATAAATTTTCATTAGATTTGGTGTATCATGAGAGATAGTTATGGATCAAGGAATACAATTTACCTCCAATTTTATGCAATCTCTAGTGGAACGATATAAAATTTGGCATAGAAAGTCTACATCATACCATCAAGCTAACTACCGAGTCAAAGTTACCAAAAAAGAGCTAGAGAATATTTTCACAAAAATAGTTGCACTACACTCTACTAATTGGACTACTAGAATAGTAGAATTTGTATGGGCATATAAGAAAACTTGGAATACAACCATAGGTTTTACATCCTATGAGTTGGTATACAACAAGAGAGTTATCTTTCATTTGAAATAAAAAAATTAAGGACAATATTTGAGCTTGGCATGGAATTTTTAGTAGTATATAAGTAAATATTAGACCAACTCAACGAACTAGATGAGGCCCACATACAAGCTTTATTCCACATTGAACTAGTGTAACAATAGAGATCCCAATGGCATGACCAAATAATCAAGACTAAGTTATTTAAACCAGGTGATTGGGCATTATTATATGACTCAATATATAAGGACCACAAAGGTAGGTTGATAACACAGTGGTTAGGACCCTACAAAATTAATAGGATATTCGATAACAATGCTATAAAACATAACATAGTAGATTTATACAGAATGCCCCTTATGGTCAATGGTCATCTATTAAATCTTAATCACAATCTAATCCAAGAATGAATTCATCAAGACACTACGTACCCATAAAGTGGACACCACAAAGGTCCTCTTTGTTGTTGGCATAACCAATTAAACAAGAAAAAAGAAATGAATTTTGATAGTTGAAGCCCTAGGACACAATCATAACATAGATACCCTAAAACTAGACTTTTGGTAGGACTTTTGTGTGCATTTAAAAAAAAGTTAGAGATTCTAAGAACCAAGGTACTGGTGGATTCCCCAAATATTCAACATGGTTCTAGCATACCTCCAAAACCTTCTATAGCAACTTTCACTAGTGTAGAACAAACTTGGACCATTATATTTATGTCATTGGTAGGTAAATTCTAGGTTATCAACAAGATATTTATAGCCTCACATGTTTATTACTCCTCTTGTTCACTTTTAACTAAAGTTGGTAGCCATAATTTCACCTCTATGCTAAGTCAATTCTTATGGAACAAATAGAATGGGACTAGTTTCTTACCAGTTATCAATTGGAAGCATTGCATCATCCCCAAGACCTAAGGAAGGCTTGGCATTATTGATCATATCACTCAAGGTTAATGTCTTACAACAAAGTGGGTAACTAGAGCCTTAATAAAAGGTGAACCTTTGAAGATTCTCATTATATCTAGGATATTTATAGCTACCTATAAACACAAATGAATCTATATTCCTTGGCAAGACAAAGTTCTTATATCATTCTTTTTCCATTAGTGGTTTGTTGCCTCTCCATAGGGATTCGATAGCTTTGCAAGCCTATAGCTCCTTGATTCAGTGGAAGGCTTACTCCTTGTGAGATTGTCTTTCCATAGCCACTCATAGCATATGGTGGAACCCTATTATCCATAAGCATGATAGGCCATTATCCCTTTCCATAGAAGACAAGCCCTTGTAAATAGTAGCCAACGGTTTATTACTACTCTCAAATTATTAGAATGAATCTTTAGGGAAGTGGTTGTCTTGGTAGTAAGCATGTTGTGAACCTCTCTTCTCATTACCATAAATCATTCGACAATGTGTATAAATATCAACATACATCCACAAATAAATTACATACAATAAAATAGATTTTGATAATACCCTTGAGGTAGGGCAACACCGTACAATTCTCCTTTTGGAAGGAATCCACTCCACAAGATCTCCAGCTCCATAATCTAAGACTTCTACAAGAATAATTCATACATATGAAATTTTACAATGGGAGTATATCTCTTTTTATACAAGAGTGTGATGGTTCACCTTCCATGAGTTACAAGATCACCTATGTGGTGGTTCACATTCCATGAGTTACAAAGTGCATAATAATATGATAATATTCCTTGTGGTTACATATGACAATATTCCTTTCGGTTACATATGAAAATATTGCTTATGGTATTATTCTCATACCTATTTTTAATTTGGCATATGGTATTCCTTACTCAATACTTAATTTAAGACTTATACCATTAGACAATACTATATTAAATTATTAAGTACCTCTCTTGGATATCTAACATTCCATCCCTCTTAAAAAATGTTTCATCCTCGAAACATTAGAAGATACTAAATAATAGGATCCTTTGAGCCATGCAGAGTATTGGTACCAATCTCAATTCTCCATGCATCCTAGTGAAACTTTGATTGGTGGTGTTTCTTTTTTATGTTGATATTCCCGTATGCCACTTGAAAATCCCTAACCCTTGGATTCCATGTACGTCCATCATAGCTCATTTGTTGATTTGTTCTCAATATCCATGATTGTTGCCTCTCATGGTGATGTGGATGGTGATATGCTCCAACCTTAGCCCTATGTGCTACTTTCCTTGACTCTTCAATATTTTGTTCCTTTATTTTGTGCTCTTTTTTCAGACTCCCATCCATTAATTCTTCTCTTACTTTTACTTCCTTGATTTTTGTTATTGCATCATTTTGAGATTCTATTTTAGGTTCTTTTGTTTGTTTTTCACTTTGTTCCCCTAGAATAGCTACCTATTTTTCCTTACATTGAGAAATGTCTTGTAATGTTATATGTTTCTTTTGATACCATAACATCATGAATTTCTTTTGCACATTAATGTTAATAGTACCCAAAGAATGCAACCAAGAATAACCAAAAACAATGTCTACATCATTTAGCCCAATAACATGAAAATTTGAATGTAAAACATATTTATCCATGGTGAGCTTCAAATATTCAAAAATTTAAACATTTTTACCCTCAAGTTGTATGTCTTTGATTTTCTTTGCTTGAACTTGCAACCTCTTAGTCAAAGACATATTAATAAAATTATATTTGTTGCTAAGGTTAATGGCAACAATAATTTTTTGATTTTGAGTGCAACAATGAACTTGCAAAATATATTTTTTACATTCAAACAAATATTTTTGACCATTGTTTGACCCTAACACAAAATATGTAGTTTCCTTAGTCTACACATTATTATCCTTTTCTTTTGATCTCCATTTGATTAAAAATGTATCTTCAAATTATTCCCTTGTATATGTACGATTATAGGCACTAGAAAATTTATTAAACCAAGATAAAGATTCCCCTTTAAAATAATCATAAAACCCACCTCTCTAGAAAAAATTAGAAGAATTTGAAGACTTATAGAGTTTACACCATTCTCAATAGAGTTTACACCATTCCCAATCATCCTTATCATCTCCTCCATTGAATTTGGCAACTCCATGATTTTTTTTCAAAGTAGTTAGGGTTTAAAATGACCAAAATTTATCAAAAAATAATTTTTTTAAAATTTCATGTATGCCCTTCTTCAACCAATAAATCTACAAATTTCATTCAAAATAAAACAAACAACAACTGATTTGCTTACCCGAATTGAAAGTTATGATTTTTTTTTCTTTTACATAATTTTTCATGCAACCCCAAAAATAGCACCAATAGCCAACTTGCAACAGCTGTAACTCCCTAAATACTTAGAAAAATTTAATAAGTGAGGAGTCATTTTTGTAGTACTCAAAATAACCTACATGCTAATGCAATTTTTTTCTAAAAATGACTACTAAACAATTTAATACAATGTTTTTCTTCTTAAGAAAAAAATTGTGCAGCCCAAAAACAACCTCAACAACCCAACTTCAAACAACTATAACTCCCTCAATACTTATCATAATTTAACAAGTGAATAGTCATTTTTGTAATACTCAAAATAACATGCTTGATGATACAAAAAGATTTTGAAAATGGTTGCTAATAAATTTAATACAATTTTTTTTAAAAATTTGTGCAACCCAAAAATAGCCTCAACAACCCAACTTCAAATAGCTATAACTCTCTCAATACTTAACAAAATTTCACAAATGAGCAATCATTTTTGTAGTACTAAAAATAATCTACATACTGGTTCAAAACGATAATGAAATTAACTATTAAAAAATTTAATATGTATTTTTTTATTTAAAAAAAATCGCGTAGCCAAAAAACAACACAAATAACCCAACTTCAAACAACCATAACTTTATCAATACTGATCAGAATTTAACAAATGAGCAGTCATTTTTGTAATACTTAAAAATATCTACACAATGTTGCAAAAATATTTTAAAAATACGTACTAAAATATAAAAATATGACCTCCACAAAATGTGACATTTTCTAAAAATTGTGTCATAGCTCTGCAAAAACAAACCCACTTTGCCCAAATCGCTACTCTGATACCAAATATTGTGAACCTCTCTTCTCATTACCATAAATCATTCAACAATTTGCATAAATATCAACATGCATCCATAAATAAATTGCACACAATAAAATAGAGATTGATAATACCCTTGAGATTCACATAAATATCAACATGCATCCACAAATAAATTGCACACAATAAAATAGATATTGATAATACCCTTGAGGTAGGGCAACATCGTACAATGCTTCTTTTGGAAGGAAGCCACTCTGCAAGATCTCCAGTTCCACGAGCCAAGACTTTTAGAAGAATACTTCATACATATGACCTTTTACAATGGGAGTACATTTATTTTTATACAAGAGTGTGATGGTTCACCTTCCATGAGTCATAAGATCACCCATGTGGTGGTTCACCTTCCATGAGTTACAAAGTGCATAATAATTTGACAATATTCCTTGTAGTTACATATGACAATATTCCTTATGGCATTATTCTCCTACCTATTTTTAATTTGACATGTGGCCTTCCTTACTCAATAGTTAAATTATGGCTCATACCATTATACAATATAATATTAAATTATTAAGTACCTCTCTTGGGTACCTAACAAAGCAAGATTTATCTATATCCTTCATCCCCATTGTAGAGGGTCATTTGAGGGGGTTATCAAGTCTATTCTCGTCCTCGTTACTATAAAAATGAATTACCTTGTTCTATCCCCTTGGTTGGATTGGAGATGGTGGAACAATTACCCCTTACAAGCCATCCATTCTAAATAGCTATATTGTCACCTTATTCCTTCCTTTGACTTCTCTTCTTAGTTAGAAGTGGGACATTCATCTTTACAAACAATAATCATTTTTTCCCATCAACATATTGTGGAGGTGCCACTTGCTATCCAGGATCTATTGTTTGTTTGGAGAGTCCTTCAATGCAAAATCCCTTATTTTCAACACCTAGCAAAGCTCAACCAACCCAACCCTTTTGTGTCCCTTGGGGACAAGTGGAGTATATCAAACACTTATCTTGTGTTTTTTTTTTCTATCAAAGGAGACTAGGAAGTGTTTGTTGATCTCCTCTAGCCCTTTTTCACTTGTGTTAACCAGAAAACTTGAATTAGTCTCTTGGTTGATTGTGATTCTTATAATATGAGCTATGACTTTTTGAGTCATTGTCATATGATTTATTTAGAAAGTAAGGTGCATATATATTTTTTATTGTGTGGGTTCCACCCCCTTGGACTAGGCGTAGCTCCCTCATGCGTGACATCCTAGTGTAGGTGAATAGGGTTCACAATAAAAACCAAGTTCTTAGACATCTCATTAGGAAGATCCATGATAGACTTGAAATTGTAGAACCAAACTAGCAACATATAATGAAGGTGGTTACCACAAACCTCCATTCCTAGTCACAATATGCCTATTACGGAGGAGTGGCCTTACGATGTTCCACCCAATGTGGTGGTAACTACCGAACTTAAAATCCACCATGATTCTTATCAAACTATTGTATGAAGAGTTGTTGGTAATATTATTTGGTTATCGTTTTTCTTAGAAACACGTTTTTATGTGTTTATGTATTAAAAGTAATATTATACGATGAACAATTACATTGAGGGATCTAGCTAGGCTACATCCTATAGTAATCCATTTTGTGTATAAATTTAGATATTTTTATGTTTTTGTTGTTTTCTTAGTTTATGAAAAATTAAAACAATGTAATTTACAAGGACTATAACTCTAAAATTATATATGTTATATTGTTGTTAATAATTTTTTTTTAAAATAATAATAATAATAATAAATTCATACAAATATTTTTAATTTACTTAATATAAAAATAAAAGTATATATTAATTTGATATAAACTAATACTATAATTTTTTTTTAAGTAATTGATCTCATGTAAAAAAAATTGAACTTTATAAAAGTTAAATAACATTAATTTTATTAAATAAAATAAAATAAACTTAAAAAAAAAAAAAAACATCTTAGTTCATACGAAGTATTTACTCAATAAAATTTTAAAATTTATAAAAGTTTAACATTAATTTTATTCAAACAAAATAAAATGGTCATTGGTTTAAAAGCTAAAAAACCCAAAAAGAACGCATTGCCATTTCCGTGTATGAAAAATCTTAATCTTTAGTTTAGTATTATCATTTAAGTATATGGAAAATCTTAATGTTGAGTTTAGTAATGGTGAAAAAATAAAGTTTTGAAAATTTTTAAATATTTTATATTAAAGAAGGTAAAGAAAAATAAGGTTAATTAAACAAATGCTAAAAAAAGAAATTAAATTAAAACACTTCTAAAATAAAATTAAAGACCAACCCACCACTCAGAGCATAAAAGAAAATGCTAATATAACTAAGATATTTTTTTTATTATTAATGGTGAAAAAAAAGAGTTTTGAAAGGTCTTAAAACCTTTTACATTAGAAAGATAAGATTAATTAAGCAGAGGTCAGCCTCCCAAATTAAAAAAAAAAAACAGGAATAAAATTAAAACAGTTACCCAAAAACAAAGACCAACCTACCACTTAACAAAACATAAAAGCGAATTTTTATTCATCTTTCACCTACTATCCTGCTCTATTTTTGCTAAGGATAATAAGACAACTTTTAACCTACTTCAAAAATATTTTTTATTTTAAGGTGTCCAACACTCGATAAAACACATCTTTCACTTCTCTCTCTTCGCCCCTCGCTATAAGCCCCTTCTCTACCCATTCCCCTTGCATTAATTTGATTTCCAAATTCCTTCCGTGAAATGTACCCTGGGAGAAGGCACGTATACATACCCATTTCTCCCCCCAGCCATTCCCTTCTTCGGTCGAAGCCCACGGCCCCCTTCTGGCTTACCCCCACACAATCTCTTCTTCGATCGACAACGCCCCTTCGGGACGAACATTACCGCATTGAGATATGACAGGCGCCCCTTGGAGACATAGGAGACGAGATATGACAGGCGCCCCTACGGGACGAGATATGACAGAACAGATGATGATCGCCTCATGGGCCAAACAAGTCTTGGGATATCTTAATCTCAAAATATTACCATCCCACGTCTTCCTGCAGCCATCCATATCAGCTTGCTCTTCCCTGTCATCATCGTCGTCCTCGTCATACACATCAGCCCAATCATCCTCGTCACCCTCGTCATTCCTGTGAGCCCCGTCATTACCGTCAGCACATGCTTCAACGACAATAAGATTGGAAGATGTGAAAGCTCTGACAAGTGACTCCACACCAACCCATGTCCTTGCCTTTAGTGTCACTTCGCCTGGCCATTTCTGCGAAATGTTCCAAAACATTAGGCAGATAATAATCATCATGATGACAATAATAATAATAACAGTTTCATATTAAACGAAACATTTGTTACCTGTAATGTCTTTATGCAAGGTTCAAGAGCCCCTATGTTGTCGGCTGAAAGTCGTAATCTCCTCAGTCCCTGCGCGTGCTCCAAACTTGTTATACCCGGCACCTCCCACTGAGTGTGGACTTCCAGTGTCTCCAATGACGTCAGCTGCTCTAATCCTTCCATTTTTCCTGAAATTTGGCATCCTCTGATTTTAATTTCCTTCATGGAAGCGAACTCTGCAAAACTTGGGAGCTCGGCTAACTCCTCACAGCCCTCTATGGTCAGATATTGAAGGTTTCGGAGACTACGAATGCCCGCTATATCCTTCAACCTTTTACAATTCAACAAGATTATAGTCTTGGCTGTTCTCGGTAGGGTTCTGATCTCCACTAAAAAATCATTACCTTGCAGACTCAGACTTTCAAGGCTGGGACAAAAGTCTTCGGGAATTGACATGGTTGACATCCTCGTCCGTGCAAGATCTATACTTTTGAGCCTGGGTAATGAAGAAGACTCCTCGAACTCAAAAATTAATTCTCTGATTGGCGAGTCATGAATGGACAAATTTTGAAGACTAATCAGGTGCCCGAATGCTTTGGGTAAAGACTCCACTCCTGTGAAGGACATACTTATGGACTCTAAAAGAGCAAGACGCCCGAGAGACTCGGGCAAATATCTCACCTTCTCACAAAGATTGATTTCAAGACAAGTCAAGCTAGACAAATTTCCCAGAGAATCTGGCAATGACTCCAACTCCGCCGAGCCTATTCTCAGCACTTCCAATCTCTCGAGCTGACCAATGCTGCTCGGAAGCTCGCTAAAGCTTGTTCCTCTCAAATCCAGTTCTCTCAAGACCGTCTGCTTTGTGATGTGATGAGGCAACACCTGCAACCCCATGCAAAAACAAAAACTCAAGTACTCTAGCTTTGTGATGTTTTCCAAAATATCCGCATTATGCTCCGTAAATGTGAGGTTGCTACAACCTTGTAAGTTAAGATATTGCAAGTGTTTCAGCTGCTTGAAGGAATCAGGCAACATCTTCAACTGATGGCACCCTGCAAGATTTAGATGCCTTAGGTTTGTTAAATCCCCGAAACGGCTGGGTAGTGATGATAGACCCGCCAGATATTGTAATTCCAAGTACTCCAGTGACTGCAGATTACAGAACCCTTTTGGCAGATTTTGAAGGTATCTTCCCCCAATGCAGGATAACTTTTTCAAATGCCGAAGACGTCCTATTGACCTTGGAAATCTTTGGAAACGATCATCCTCTCCAAGATGAATAATCAACTCTCTCAACTGCAAAGGAGGTTGCTGCAACCAATTTTCATTGGAGTTAAAACAAAAGACATGCAGCATTTGTTAGATTGGAAATATACTATTTACAAACCTGGAGAGCAAAACAAATTACTTACTTGCATATTATCCTGCCACAATTCTTCTAAATTGGGAGCATTATAAAGCTCTAAAACTCTCAGATTTTCTAATGAAAGCCATGACGGAAGACATGAATGCTGAAACTTAAACAAGCGAAGCCACCGTAGTTCTTTTGACAGCGTTGCATATTCTTCAGAAAACTCATTGTTCGCAGCAACAAGAAGTTGTACTCTGCAACTGGAAGGTTTAAGTTCTATGTACTCTTTGGAAAACGGCCTATAGTCTGAAGAGGGCTTCGCAATGTCCGACGTCCACCGAGGATGATCAGTTGAAGCTTCCATTATCCCCCGAATTGGTATTCTTTCCTGAATGGAAAAGCAAAATCAATAAAGCTGTTAAAACAAGTTTCCATTCCATGGTTAATGAGAGCTGATAAAAGAAGGTATTAAACTCACCTGCACCAGTCTCCAGATATCCGGATTCGATGATGGAAAGAGACGATAGGGTGGCCGTTCTATTGCAATCTCTCTTCCCATATCACGTAGTTGATCATGCATACGTATGCGGTTCTGCTGGTCGAGTTCAACAAGACACTTACTAAGAAGCGTTTCCCAACCATGTAGCCCGCTCCAACCTGAGCCATCCCATACTTCAATGGCTAAACTTTTTGCTTCTCCAAGGAAGAAACATGCTGTATCCAAGAACATCTCTTTCTCCTCTCTGTCCAAGGCATCAAAGCTTATTTTTAATCTCTTTGTAATATCTTCAGGCAATATTCTAGAGATCTTATTTAACTCAGAAACCCAATAATCCTTTGGCTTTTCATAAAGTTGTCCTCCCAAGACCTTAAGGGATAATGGAAGCCCCTGACAGGCATTCATAACCTCCTCGACCAGGTCTTCAAATTCCTGAACTGGATCGGATTGCATGAAAGCATGCCAACAGAAAAGCTGCTTGGCATGGAAGGGAATCAGGGATTTCATTCTATAAATACAAGAGATGTTGGGGGATTGAAGAACATTTAACTCCCTTGTTGTCACAATAATCAAACTACCCGCTGCAAAGATGCCCTTTTCTGGTAAGAGAGCATCGATCTGATCCACATGATCTACATCGTCCAGAACAATGAGAACGCGCAGAGACCTCAAGCGTGTTCTCAAAATATTTTTCCCTTCTTTTGTATTTCCAATGCTTAACTTCGACCTTTGAGGGAGGAGATCTCGCAGAAGTTGTTTTTGCAATTTATATAGGGCAATATCTCTCATATCAGAAATAAAGCTGTACCTACCAATATTGAGACATTCTCTATTGTACAATGCTGTTGCAACTGTTGTCTTCCCTAACCCTCCCATCCCAACTATCCCCACAACGTTTACATGGTGCTCACGGTCAGAAGATTTGAATGCACTGTTTTCAAAGTCTTCTACAGCTAGCTCTAATGGCACATATGGCATATCTTTAAGGACAGACTTGACAATACTCTTCAACAGCCTACCTTTATCTCTGAAAATTTAAAATTAAAATAAAAAATTCAGATCAATACGTTTACACTTAACTAAAGTAAACTTTAAAAAAACATTTAATAGATCTAAGAAGATAAGAACATTTTATGCTTACTCCTCAGTCTTCAGCTCAGGGCCATAAGAAGACACATTGCAAGGAGCTAAAAGCACAGATTTGACACAATTGACAATACTTTTCAACAGCCCATCTTTACCTCTGACAAACAGAACAAAAAAAATTAAAAAATCAGATCAATACGGTTAAATTTAAATAAAGTAAGCTAAAATAAAATTATAGACCTAAAAGATAAGAGTATTTTATACTTACTCCTTCAGCTCATGGCCATAAAGAAATGAAACATTGTAAAGAGTTGTTTTCCACTCCTCAAGCTTTTCTAACGTGTATCTACGCTTCTTTTCGTGCTCAGAAAATGCCTCGACATAAACTCCTTTTTCTTGAGCCACATATCGGAGATCAGAAGGCTTAACATTATAGAAAATGGGAATGATTTTCTTTTTGTTTTTTACCATAAATGACAACTCTTCTAAACACCAAGAAGACTCAGCATACTTGGGAGAGAAAATGGCAATACACACTGAAGCACTACGCATCGCAACCTCTATCTCTTCTGGTATAGAATCTCCATGTTCAAGTATTTGTTGGTCTAGAAAGACTCGCAGTCTCATGCGGTTAAGTGCATGGTAGATATCTTTGGCAAGTCCCTCTTTCACATCGCACCCGCGATGATTCAGAAATACATCATAGACCATCGATGAGGAGGAGGAGGATGCAGATGGAGGCAGTGGTTGTGGTAGAATATCTTCAAAGGCTTTTCCCTTGCCTTTGGCATCAGTGGAAGAGGAGGAGGTAGATGCCATGGAATTCAATTGAATTATACGCAACTGAAAGGAATTGGGGAAAATAAAGAAACAAAAGGCAGAATGGGCTTGGGGCTTGGTTTCTGGCAGAGCAAAGCTTGTGGAAGGCAAAGGATAAATGGGCAATGCTCAGACAAGGGGAGTTAAATTGGCATGTGGAAACAGAGAATGCGGATTAATGTGAACACAAAAACATTGCGTAGGATTTACGAAATGGAATTTCCAGGTAAAAGAGTTGGGTTGCCGAAATAATATTGAGTGGATACTTGGGCTGGACCAATCAACAAAGTGCTAGTCAAGTTGAAAAGAGACAGAGATTCTTCATAAGTATAAGACCCTTCAACTTTGCCGTACTCGCACTTATCATAAGTGGTGGTGGAAAGAATCGAGCCTCTACAAGTTTCCAATAACTTTGCCGTACACGCAGTTATGTTGCTTTAACTTTACAAATTTCCACCCAGCAATTTCAGAGTTTAGTTCCTGCTCGATAGGATCCCCGCTGTGCGGGTCATTCGACCCTATTCGTTATTTAAAAATTAAAATATTAATCAAAAAATTTAAAATATTAATAAAAAATAAAATATTAAAATAAATATATTTTCTAAATTATATTTAAAGTTTATTTTATAAACATATTTATACGGAATGGAATTTCCAGGTAAAAGAGTTGGGTTGCCGGAATAATAGTGAGTGGGTACTTGGGCTGGACCAATCAACAAAGTGCTAGTCAATTGAAAAGAGAAAAAAAGAATCTTCATAATTATGAAGACCCTTCAACTTTGCCGTACTCTCACTTATCATAAATAGGTGGTGGAAAGAATATAGAGGGAAAATTTGCAGCCTGTACAAGTCCTTTTGCTCGAATTTCCAATCAAATATGTGTTCTTGCTTTAACTTTACAAATTTCCATCCAGCAATTTCCAAATGGTTTGAGAAAGATTCCTTACTTGTGTCACGCATAGTTTAGTTCCTGCTGGATAGGATCCCCGGTGTGTGGGTCATCCGACCCTATTCGTTATTCATACTTTAAAAATTAAAATATTAAATATTAAAGTAAATATATTAATATTACTAGGACCACATGTCAAGATAGAAATCTGTAGGAGAATATAATCATATATCATACATGTAAGAGAATCATGTCAATTTTATCTTAGAATCGATTATCATAGATGTTGTTATGTAATATTGTCAATAAATATTTAGGGAATTTATCATAGAGTAGTCAAGGGATATGCTTGTAAACCTTATAAAAAAACAACGATGTAACTTTCACAAGAAATATAGAGATAAGATTGCATTATATTGTAAACAAGGTTGTCCCCTTGAAGAGGCAAGCGCTATTAATAAAATTGCTCTTGTCAGATCCATTCTAAGTTTCCATGTTATATTTATTTGATGTTTCTATTATTGGATATGCAATACTGCTTTGTAATAAGAATTATCTTTAGTAAAAAATATCTTGTCTCACTACAACTCCAAACCAAGAACTTTAAGGTAAAATATTCACTTTAGTGGAAGAGGTTCATTGCACCACCATAATATTTATTAAAATATATTATATATCATTTGACTAATTAAAATATGAACAAAATTTTTTATTTAAAAAAATCTACATTTTTAACCATATAAATTGAGGGAACACATAATGAATCTAATATATACCCTTGAATTGTAAGATGAGAATTGTAAGATGAATGCTTAAACTTATACCATTTGATAATATTTTTGAAAAGTATTTAATTTATAAATTTTTAAGATTAAAATATTTTATTATAAATAACTATTTATCAAAATATTATAAAAATAATTATATTAAAAATTTATTTTTATTAAAATACAACTCACATTGTCATGTTCTAACTAATGGTTTTTTATGATGTATCAAAAACTAAAACTCTAACCATAAAATAACTAAAGTTTATTTATTTGAGACTTGTAAAAACTTGTTACTTGAAAAATTATAGCCTTATATATCATAAATGCTTTTCCGTTTAAAATTTTAGTATGAAAATTCTTGCACTGCAATTTGAGCATTAGCTACATTTGATTTATTGGGAGTCCATCAGAAAAAAAAGAGAAGGATTATTTGCTTCCACTATATTCAGTGTTGGCTGTCATCTTTTAATTCATTCATTTGCCCGCCAATAAATGGGGAGAGCGGAGACAAGATGATTAAGAGCTATTACCAGAGCCAGAGAGGGGTAATGATCGGTGACAGCCACAGCCACAGTCACAGCCATGGTAGTTGGCTGAAAGGAACACCCTCCTTTAATGAAAATGAATTAGGTCGGTAAGATGGGGTACTATGACTGAAAAGAACGTTGAGCTACTCTTATTTAAAAGACAAGGCAAAGTCTTAGTTATGAATTAATCAACATTGAATGGATTGTCGTAGCAAACTCAAATTGGTTGATTAGTCAACATTACCGTGAAAATAGAGTGCTTTCGCATCACTTACGAAAGGAAAGTTGAGCCACCCTCACTCGAAAGCAAGAGCAAAGTAATATGGAATGGTTTTCAATTCTGAAACAAAAATTCAATGAAACAAAAATTCAATGTCCTCCATTGAACAATGTCTTGAATAACTGAGGGTCAGTACCATCAACATTGAATGGTTCTCAATTCTGAAACAAAAATTCAATGTCCTCCATTGAAAAATGAGACCATGTCTTGAATAAGTGAGGGTCACTACCATCAACATTAAATAACTCTATGAGAGAAATTCTATCTACCTCCACCTCCATGTGATCAAGCTCAAAGTCGTTAATTAGTCAACGTTACCGTGAAAATAGAGTGCTTTCACATCACTTACGGAAGGAAACTTCAGAAGCAAGAGCAAAGTCTTTCATTCGCCACAGGTACAAACAATTCAACGTCTTCCAACGACGTTATCGGTATGAAAAATGAATTTCCTCTACCCCGCGTGTCTACAGAAAACTATATATATATATTAATTTTAGTTTTACGGGTTAGGTAGATTGGTAAGTTTTGGTACTTATCAAGAAGAGACTCAGGTTCAAACTTTAGAAGCAAGTTTGTTTGAGGTAAAAATAGTACAGACTCCGCTAAGCACCGGCCTGATGACCGGGGTTCCAATCCCAAGCCATCGATTGCTAATAACAAGGTGAGACAAGGGTTATAGAGGGTTAGGTAGATTGGTAAGTTTTGGCATTTATCAAGAGGAGACTCAGGTTCAAACTTTAGAGGCAAGTTTGTTTGAGGTAAAAATAGTACAGACTCCGCTAAGCACCTGCTTGATGACCGGGGTTCCAATCCCAAGCCGTCGATTGCTAATAACAAGGTGAGACAAGGGTTATAGAGGCAACTTCAAGGATTTGAACCCAAGTGTAGTAGTAGAAAATGAAAGGAAGTTACTAATTTTTTGAAAATGGATAATTCTTTGTTAAAGAAATAAATTATTTGGAAATATTTTTTATCTTGTAGTGGTTAGAATTTTTAATTAATAAAATTTGTAATAGTTATATTTCTTTTCTAATTGATAGATATTAATGTGAAAGATTGCATAAATATTTTGTTGTTATATATCCTCAATTGAAATGAAATTCCATATTGTCCCCCAAAAATTATTATAAAGAAGTTTGTTTGATTAAATTTTGAAAAATTAGACAAATTTGTTAGTGATATAAAAGTATATTCACAAATATTTTAGTGTTATTCATATTATTTTAGGGTTTATTCATTTGAAGATTATACATATGTAATGTAATGACATATCACATGTATTTTAGATTTATTCATGGCACTTTTGGTCTTGTTTGCTTGGGGATCACAAATATGTAATGCGAGGTTGTATCTTTCAATTTAATATGGAATGGGTTTCCACGTTTGTGCACTATGAATTTGTATGATTTTTTATGGAATGAAGGATGTTGGAAGGATGTTGGATTTTACAATAGTTTCTCATAATGAATAGAAGAAACATATCAACTCAAATCATATAGAAAAATATTAGAAAGCAAAAAGGAAAGAGTGATAATACATAAGAGATGAAGGATGCCTTTAAGCGCCACACAAATAATCAAGATAAAATTACACCAATATAATAGATCAAGTGGATAATGATTATAAATACCTAAACCTTAGTAATTATTTATAAGTAACTTAGTCCTTGTTGACATAATATTAGACTTAAAGGGTTTAGTAATATTAGTCATGAAAAATATAAACCATGCTTCAATAGTCTATTAAACATTATAGAAGGATTGTAGGTAGGGTATATAATATCATCATTGGAAAATAAAGTTACATTCTACACTGTCAACACCCCCATAATTTGAATTGAAGAGTAAAGGATATAATATATTAATGGTAGCAACATTCTCCCTAATGAAATATCTATTGGGTTTGTTCATTGCGATGTGAAATGAACCTATCTTGATCTCCCTCATCATCTAGAATACTACGACCTTCCTTCTTACAATTTGCCTCAATATTTTGTAATCCTACTAAGCATTTTTTAGTAGGATGCCTTATACATAGTATCTATAAGTGGTTTTTAACTTTTTTGAAGACTTCAACTTTACCTTAAACTCTCGATCCTTAGTATTGCTGATTTGAAATTCTTTGCATGAACCTATACGTGAGAAGAAACACTATCATTTTGTATAGCCACCTAGAAGTAAATGAAAAGAGAGATTAAAGTATTAAGGGTTAAAGCTATGCACTCCTTCATATATATAGGAACAACATGAATTATGAGGTCAATAATTTGAAAGGAAGAAGGAATATTATCAAGCATCATCTTGACACATTATGCATCATCCTTCTCATTACCTCTCAAAGATACTATAACTACCATTAAAACCTTGACTCATAAAATATAGTTCCTCAACATTACTAAAATCCACCATTTTAAGAGAAGAGAACTCCAAGTTCAATCAATTGACCTTTATGGAATTATTCTTTTCAAATAAATATTGAAACCTGATCCATGCCTTTGGTGGCATCACTTCATATTTAATATAAAAATAAATTAGGTCAACCAATATCTAAAATAGACCTAAGGGTTTCTTATTTTGCACATGATATTTCATCAAGAATATTCATTATTTTATCTTTAACTATGCATTTGAAATTCTTACTTCTTAAGAAACTTATCATTCAATTTGACCAAGCACTATAATTTTACCCATTCAAGTAACATAAGCCATAGGATCTATCTTGCTTAAATAACCTCCCTATAACATAACAAGTCTTTGGGTTAATGCCACCAATATGAAGAGCATGAAAATTTGTAATCTAAGAAAGGTGAAACTATTTCCTTACACAAAATTTAAGGTCGTTTATGCTGGAATATGTTACATCATTTCATACATGCTAATGTACTACCATGGGTACGTCTTTAGATTAGGAGAGTGGCTTAGATAAAGGTTTGAGTATTTACTTAATGCAATGTAATAAATGCACAAGTGTTAGAATACGCAAAGTACTTGATGTAAATGTGCCTGTTTTCCATGTGCAAATGAGTCCATAGAATAGGAAGGTGAAGAGTCATAGGAATGCGAGAGTCACCACTCATTATATATAGGCCTTTGTATGGACATATTTAGAGAGGCTTGAGACACAATTTTGGTGTGCACAAGGTAGAGTAGTGGTAGTTGATATAGTAGATACAATATAGAGCATGTATGAGATATGGAGAGTTTGGAACCTTTATTTTATAGTAATATACTATTTTTATGAGATTTAATTAATGGCAGTTTTATGAGTTATTGTAAAAGTCTCTTATGAGTTTTACCTGCTTAATATATTGTCATTATCATATATTTAATATTACATGCTCATTTTATATCTTGTGGTTGATTTTACATTAAGTATCTAGCATCAAAAGCTAATAGTGGTATTAGAGCACAAGGTAGATTGATAGGAGATAGGAAGAATCAAAAGAAATATTGAGAGGAGATATGAGATTTCATTTTCAAAAATATTGAAATTATTTTTTTGCTAGAGTCTTTCCATAGGGTTGCAGAAGTACTAGTGAAAACTAGGAATCAACATAGATCTCTTTCCACTAATTGAAGGTGTAGCTCTAAAATTTTTGCACTCATTTCCTTCAGGTTAATGGATCTGCGTATCGAAGGGGAGTTGGAAAATAGTAGGTCTACACCTTGGAGGAGAGGCACTTGAGTTCGTGCTCGCTTTGGTGATTTTTTGACGGATTGTTTAGGGTTCACCAGAAAACAGTTGTTATTATAGTTTCCATGCCTAGGGTTAGGAGTTTGTTTGATGTGTTCTTTTATATTTGCTTGTAATAATCTAGTTTTGCCAATGTAACTAATATATACCAAGTGTAATTTAGATTTCAATGAATACGAAAAATAATGAATTACAAAAAATAAACTAATGCAATGCTAAGTTTTAAATAAATTTGACAGTCTTACTCAACCCGAATGTCTTATGTAGATTCTATTTGATTTTTGCAGGTCAGATCGGATGTTACAGGGTGATATCAAACATTTGATTTGCGATCGACTGGTACGATCAATGATCGGTTGATCTGATCTGATCAAAAACCTGCAATTTCATAGATAGAGAGAAAAATAGAAACTTGCAATGTGCTTATAGACTTTGTTAAGTATGGATTAGGACATATAAAATCTTATTGAATGTTGTATTGAAAGAAAATTATATAAATATGAGCTATGATATGCAAATAACATTGTTGAATGCAAGGATGGTGAACTCCAATTATGATAAACAACAATTCCTATATTAAATGCAATGATGGATGACAAATATGATGCTTGAAATGTAAATTTGAGATGAAATAATGCAAACCAAACTCTGAAGGTGCCCCTAGGCAACCTAAAAACAATATCAAATGTTGCAAAGTCTGATTGGATGCTTTCTAAGCGAGATCGGATGTCCATTCTGAGATTGTACCCACCGATGCACAACTACCAGACTTCCAAACCTACAAATGATTATGAAAATGATAGGGAACAAAAATGCTAAGAATACAAAAGTGACTTCTAATTAGCAAGGAAGTCAAGAGGAATCTATGGGAGGATTCCTGATTAAATAGGCTAGGTAGGTTGGAGGGTTTGGGACAAAAAGAGTAGAGGTTGCAACTTCTTCCAATCTAGGAATGATCGTTGAATCTAATCCCGTAACATTCGTATAGTTAGGTAGATAGAGAAAAAATGCATTGCAACCAATTTTTCGTTTTACTATTTTGGGCAGTTTTTAATTTTGGGCGAGATCGAACATCTGATATCGTACATTTAGGTTCGATCTCGGATCGAACATCCGATATCGATCAAATAGAGCTAATATCGTCAAAAGGTTTAAAAACTAACTTAATGCAGGTGCAAAAAATGAGGCAGGAGGTTAGCAGGTGGTTTTGATTAATTTTTGAATGTTTTTAACTTAGGATGAATTAATATGAGTCAATTTTAAGGTGTTATATTTTCCCCCCTATTTACCGCATTTTTGAAAAAAATACGTTAAAGAAAAGAATGGCATGCTTTTCGAAGCAAAAATGTATTGCAAAATTATTGATGTTTAAAGTTTTTACTGCAAAATGCATTAGGTATGACATCCCCTTTGAGTTTTTATGCCAAATTCTATGTTTGGTGGAAAACTCGAAATTTGTAAGTTAAGGGTAAAATAGAAATAAAAGAACAATTTAGGGTAAAACCCTAATTCATTTGCATTTGTTACTATTGCTGAAATTGTGCTCTGAGGAGAAAAATGGTAGAGGTCCCACATCAAGTAGATGAGGTGCAAGCGAGGGAGGGGAGAATACGGGTAAGGATATTGAACCTCTTTAGCTTAGAAATTTCATGTTTATGCTTTTAATTTTTAATTTTTAATTTTTATTTTTAGGGCACGACTGCCATCGCATAGCCATGTGTAAGATCGAACAAATTTTTGCAAGATAGATCCTATTTTGGTGATATCAGACTTTCGATATAATTAAAATAGGTCTGATCTTGTCAATATCGAATAAAATTTGGCAATATTGGGAGTTTCGATATCATTAAAATAGGTCTGATATTGAAAAATTAGGTCTGATTTACAATTTTAAATCTGATTATGCAAATTTATGTTCGATATAACTTTAGTTTTATTTTTTTGTAGAAATTAGTTTTAAATAATAGGGAATGGAGATACAGTGATCTCCAGGCAGACTTGGGTGCACTATTGAATTAGTTGAGGTAGGACCATACTTGAGGTAGTTGGTTGAGGCATGTGGCAGAGATGCCACAAATACCAGTTGACTTGAGGCTTATTACAACTTTGGTAGAGAGATGGTATCGAGGTTCTTCTTACTTTCGATTATCGACAGGGGAGATGACCCCTACATTAGAGGACATTTGGAGGATTCTTTGGGTGCCTGTTAGGGGTACCTTCATAGCTCCATATGGAAATTAGAGCTAGGTGATGTGACACTTTTTTTGGGATCCTAGATTTGTCCTTAAGAAGGGTGGAGTAAGAATAGACAAGCTGATTCAGATAGAGGGGGTTTCTAGATTGACAGTTGTGTTGAGTGGTTCGGTGGTAGGATTATTATTGTGTCATTTCAACGATTGTCACTTACCTTGGGTCTTAGTAGAGTTTATTTGTGTCATACAGGATCAAAGTATCCACTTTTCTTGGTGCCCCTATATTTTGTGTCGATTGTACAAGACACTCTACAAGGTGGTCTACAAGAGGGGTAAGGCTTTGGTACTTCTTTCTTGTAGATATGGTGCTAGGAGCACATGGCTATCAGGAGACCTACAAGATTACATTTGACACAATAATAGGATGGGATGCCTGGGGTAGATGAGGATAGGCCATTGGTATTCTATTGGCACCTGTGTAGGGGGCACCATGGGTGCATCAACCTCGACACATGGAGGAGGTTGCTTGATGAGCTAATGGTAGATGCTATCCGGTGGAGACCTTGGAGAGAGCTTCCAGAGTGGGGAGAGGATGGATATGATTTGGCTTACGTGAGGTGTCATTTGGTTACATATGAACCAAGGAGAGATAGAGCTACACCATGTTGACCGAGTTATGTGACAATTTGGGTTACAATAGGACATTCCTAGGACTAGATATGTCCTTTTTTCTAGGGTGACTCAAGATGCTACCACAGTGAGTGGTGCTCCCAACATGGCACAGTTTATGGATCCATATCCAGATAATGAGGTGTTCACTATGGCTGATGGATATGATGTTGACGCGATAGAAAGGTATAGGGAGTGGAATGCTAGGAGCAAACCTACATGGCTTACCAGGCCAAGGAATGCAGTGGAGTAGGTAGTTGAGTAGGTCTTATAGAAGTGATAGCCACCTAGCCAATAACAGCTACAGAGGACACAAGTACCCCCTAGGAGGGAGAGGCATCACACTAGGGTAGGGCATCTAATTCAAGGGATATCCAGTTTAGTAGGACTATTGGGATAGGGGAGAGGTCCAAGGGTACTAGGGAGGAGAGGAGAGAATCCTCTCAGCAGGAGAGGAGACCTGATTTTACCAATAAGGGCATCATGATAGAGGAGGGAGAGAGCAAAAATATGACTACTCTACGGGAAAATCTCACTAGTCTGAGGGAGTATACTACAACTCAAAATACCAAGATTGAGACTTTTGAGATAGGAAATGCGAGTTTGAGGGTTAGGATTCAAAATCTAGAGGTGAAGCTTGCACAGGTGGGGGCCCATGTGGGATAGAGATCTAGGGTTCTAACTCCTATATCTTTTCAATTAACTCACTCGGGGAGGAGCAACTCAGGAAGAGCGCTAACTTGGGCTCTTCAACTGATGGATTTTTATTAGGCTTTATATTTTGTGGTAGTGCCTATGGAGCAGAGATAGTTGAAGCCTACGATGCCTAAGATGCCTAAAAATTTTAGTTGCTAGAGATCTCATTTGACTACTAGTACAACTACTACTACAAGAGTAGGAGGGTTTAGACCACTGTGACACCCTGGTGGGGATGACGATGCTCTGATCTCTAGGGCTTCTAGAGAGTAAGGGTTGACTTATGCGATGGTTTTTGTGACTGAGTATGCCGATTTTGGAGATTGTGGCACATCAATCAATTCTATTTTGTATATAAAATTTTGAGATATATATATATATATATATATATATATCTTCTTATATTATGTGACTTTCTATGATTTATTGCATTTTCTTAAAATATTTGAATTTATTGTAATCATGCTTTGAATATTTTGATTCATGCTTAATATAAAAGTGTAGACACCAAAACAACACCAATATGATTATGTGACTGCAAACACTGATCGCATTGACACACACAGCCCTAAGGGTAGCCCCTAGAGGTTAAACAGTGGTCCTAACTACTCACACAATGGGTTTGGAAGGTCAGAGGTCAATTTGGCACCTTCAGGCACTCTGCTCCATACTCTTTCCACCCAGGGATGATTACAAACTGGTACTCGCCCCACATAGGGACGATTAGTAATATTCACCCCAGGGTGGGGCAAATAGCAGGTTTGACAGGCAAAAAGTCAAATCTTGACAAATGGTAGCTCAGATCCACAACTTAACTCTTCCTTCATTGCATGGGAGTGTGAGTGAGTGTTTTCAAGCGTTAGAGGCAGTTACAAGGGCAGTCATGAAACCCCTAATTAGGGAGGAATCTTCCCCCCTGGGAAGGCATGATTACCAAGTGGCGCCTCTGCATGCTCATCCAAAGAGACCATCGGGTCTATAAAATGGTGAGTCTTCTCACCCCAAAGAGAGAGAGCAGGAGCATTTTGGAGCAATGAAGTGCTATCATTTTACTTTCACACCCACACCCTTTTGAGTTGTGCCTTTCACATCCTTGATCTCTTTTGAAAAGGAGGTCATAGGGTGGTTATTGGAAGTGCAAATCCGAAACCAAAACCCAAAATTTGGCCACAATATCCCACAAAATTTGTTGACAATACCCCACAAGAGATTTTGGACCCATCCCAAGTGGATTTGTGTTGAAATCAGGCCCCAAACGACGGGCGGCCTGCCCCTGGGCGCCCCCCACACTACTACAGTCCTAATCGCCCCGCCTCGGAGCGATTGGAAATTTGTGGCATATTTCCTTTCTATTATTTTTGCATTTGATTCTATGCTACTTAGATAGGTTGTCATTCAAATTTCACATTGTTCTGAGCATTTTTGATCATGTTTCTATTATTTCTCGCTTTTGCTAACATGCAGGTAGCATCATCAAATTCCCATAGATAGAGGCCAAATTGGGAAAATATGACTATATGGGTCTTCCAAAAATACCCCCAATTAGCTAATACCCAACTTTATAGGTGATTTGGAGCTTCCTGAATGTGACATTTTGGACAGTGCCTTTTGACGTTTTGTTGTAGGTCTATTCGTCCCGCCCCAGAGCAAATAAAAATCTATGGTGAATTTTTCGACTGTTCCATTTGCAGTGTTTTCCTTGTGATGTTTTGATGCCCCTGTCAAATTTTTAGTTCATTTGGATCTATTTTAGTTATCATTTTATTTGTATCTTGCATGCACTAATCGAAGGCATGGGGATTGCATGTCTTATTTCATCTATAGGTGATACTGACTGTTTCTTGTTTCCTTGAATGCAAGATCTGGACATTAGAGGAGCATCAAGGAGTCAAGACTCATCAACGCAAGTGGTGGCCATGTTTGGTCCACCTATTTTACATGTGGGCACGCAGAAGAAGGAATAGAATCCATGGGTGTAACAAGAACACATATTTAACGCTCCTAGCCCTTAGAAGGGGAGGAGGAAAATTGTAACCAAGTTCTAAAACATATCAATAAAAAGGGTTTTCTTCCTTATTGGCTTTTTGTTTCATTTTGATTCGTTCATGCTTTCCCTCCTTTCATGCACTTTCAATTCATAGGATTTAGCGTTAAGTTTAGTTTCATTTGCATCGCACTTGGAGTTTCCTTTTTGCTTCCGTATCCTCATGATTTTAGTGGCGATCATGGTGGGACGCTTGTCCTATATTTTTAATATCATAAATCTTATCAAAACTTGATTGTTTTTTCTTGCAGGTACAGAGTTTTCAACTGCTGGACTGCTGTTTGTTCTAGCCTGTGGCGAATACAGAGCTGGAATTTGTCTTACCCAGGGGCGAATGGGCATTTGCCCCACATTGTGATGAATATAGTCCTGTTATTCATCCCACCTAGGGACGAATAGTTGTCTGTGTATTTTCAGGATAGAAACTCAGGACCAGCAGATTTTGGCAGAGAAGAGGTAAGGGTCCTGAACTCTTTCTGTCATTTTTTGTTTTCTATTTTCTATTTTTTGGGTCATTTGCTTGTTTAGGAAAAGTTGTACTGCATGTTTATTTTCTTTTGTGCAAAATAAAAAGAACCCCACACATCACGTGGCAACATAAACACCGAGGAGCTGGTAGTAAAACCCCAGCCCTTGATCAAGACCAATGGTGGATTTCATCACCACATTGGCTTGAATATTGCATTCATAAACCCCGATCGCTATTGTTGCTAGACGTAAATCCTAACAAAAGCTGACCGAGTGTAGCTGGGGTGATTCCTAGTGCATGAGGATAAGTCTTCTATGGTAGGTTTCAAAAATAGGGTGATTCCCCTTTCGTACCGCCTACGTTCCACGTACCATCTGCTCTCACGTACCAATAGTTTCCCTCACGTAAGGGTGGGTATATAGAGAGGTTGGTATATCGGCCTGGCAATGGTATATCAAAGGGGCAACCATTTTTGGGAGTCATAAGAGCCATCATATTGCATTTAAACGTCCTTTACAAAAGCTTTCAAAACAAAATCAAAACACACTAAACCAAGTTTAGGGCACACCTTTAATCTTTAAACAAGATAATCATTGCTTTGCTTGTGTGATCTTTTATGTTTAGTGTAGCATAAAAAACATAAAAAGAAATAAAAATCTATGCATCTTGTAGGAAAACACCACCATGGTGTACACCTATAGCCAAGCCCAATCAAGGGCGAAAGCTATGAAGAGTGTACAAGGGGGCACAAGTCACCTCCGCTATAGCCCCAAGGACTTGGTCATACCGCCTTGGCGGTCTGACCCACAAGAGAGTCCACATCGTGCCATTTCATAATGGGACTATAGAGGCACCCCTCTAAGGGGCACTCCCGTCCAACATAGACCCTTTCAGGAGGAGTCCTTACACGTGGCCCTCAATATAAATGGGAATGCTCCCTTAGAAGCTCGGTATGAGTGGCCATCGCGTGATGAAGTGCTAGAACAGCATAGGGTCCATGAGGAGAGGCCGCATAATTATGTCATCCCTCCTTTACCCCCCATAATTATTAGGAATCATAAGCCAAATCCAGAGCACAAGGCTCTTCAAGCAGGGTGAGCCAACTCTGCCCGCACCTTTCACATATATGAAAGGGAGCACAAGGAAGACCATTACATTCCTAAAGAGCAATACACAACACGGGAGCAATGCACCTCCACACCTGCTATCTACTAGAATCACCTACTGAGGCCAGAGCCTCGAGTGAATTTTGCCAACCTCGACAGAGAGAAGTAACCTATAGAGATCTTAGATCATCGTGACCGAGATAAATGTGTAGGAGAGGCATCTAGGCCTCATAGACTCAATATGGTGGAACAAATTGACTTGGCAATCGCCAGACACACCACCCACCAAGCATAGATCATGCAGCTTGAGCAAGACCAAAAACAACTAGAGCATCTATATCGCCTTAGCAAAGAGTGCATTCGATGCCAAATAGATGAGCTGCTCCATAACACGGTTCCTGGGAGGGTTCCGACCCCTTGCACCCAAAGAGCAAAACCGTATGAGAGGTGCAACCCCTTGGTGCGAGATAGGTCCCCGCGACCTTACCAAGTTTTGCCTCCGAGACCTCCTAGACCTAAGTGGGAGACCACTTCCAGGAACAACGATGGGCACCCCCTACGGGGACCCACCCATGGTTATAGTTCTCATCCTGAAACTCATCAAGAGGTCTATGAGGAGTATGAGCAAGAAGAAGATCGGGATGAAATGCCCTACCAAGGAGGAGGGGCTGCTATCCGGCCACCCCTCCATAGGCCTCAAGTTTCCCACAACCCACAACATGAGCAAACTAAATAGGAAGAGATTAAATCTTTCGATGCATATAAAGCCCTGCTAGAGCGTTTGGATTCTATGAAAACCAAGACTTTTGGGCCCCAAAAGCCCATGTTACGCCAACTCCGCAGTCATCCTAGGCATCCGTTAGTGCCTGCACCCCCTTACCCTGAACACTTTAAGCTGCCTCAATTGGCAATCTTTAGAGGTGAGGAGGATGCCCAAGAGCATGTGACTAGATTCTTGAGCCAATGCTTTGGAATTCAGGATAATGATGCTTTGTTGTTAAGAACATTCATCACCACATTCATAGGACCTGCCTTGGATTGGTTTACTCAATTGCCAAAGCACAACATTAGCAACTTAGATCAGCTAGTGGATGCGTTCCTTGAATGCTTTGCCTTCAAAACCAAGAATAAGGCGTCACTAAGCGACCTAGCCAGCCTCAGGTATTATGAGGAAGAAACCATGGTGGCCTATGGGAATCGGTGGAGGACTCTGCTTTCTAAGCTACCCTACCTCCCTCCTATGTCCGACCTCACACAAATGTTCTCAAAGAGTTGTTTGAGATTGATATCTATGCTATTGCAGCTGTAGAAATATGCCACCTTAGAGGAAGCTCTGGCACAAGCTAGAATCATTGAAGAGATCAAGATTCAGGATGGTGAGATAGCCAAGCCGAAGAAGAAAGAATGGTCTAAGAACGCCAAAAAATGGACCATGCAACAGAAACCCACTACGTTTAATCAGGTTGCTATCAACGTCCCTAAGCCTACACAAGCAACACAACACCAAAAGGCTAACTATTAGGTGGTGCCTCTTAATAGTTATGACCAAGAAAATCAGAGATAAGAACAAAATCAGCCACGTCACCCTAGGCAACAATTCACACCTTACACAGAGTCCAGAGACTCCCTGTTTGATCGCTTGTCAATAGTAAACTTGATCAACCTGCCCGAGATTCAACCCATAGATCCCAACATGCCAAAACCTAAGGGCTACAGGGAAGATTTGTACTATAGGTTCCATAGGCGGAAAGGACATGACCTTAATGCATGTTGGAAGTTTAAGGGCTTGGTGCAAGACCTAATAGATAACAAGACATTAGCGGTGGATAATCCCGTGGCACCAAGCAACCAACAAATGGAGGTCTTTAAAGACCCCTTGCCTGCCTATGATGCACAAGTAAAGACCCTACAAGTCAACGAGGTAACACAGAACTGCCCCATGCAGGGGTATGTAGGGATGATCAGTATAGTGACTCGAAACAGGAGGTATCCAAGCACAGCTACCCCCATGGCAACTACAGGTGAGGTGCCAACAACGTCACAACCGCAACAACACCTTACACAACCTCCTTTGCCTAGACCCATGGCCATAATTCAGACCAAACTCACTCAAAGCTTGAGGACCATGTCGGCTAGGCTCTCCATATACGAGCTCATACAACAATCAATGCCCCATCGGGAGGCTCTAATGGAGATATTGAAAGCCATCGAGTTGCAGCCCCACGAAGAAAATTCCTTCAACAACTTTGTGGAACATGTCAAATGATGCACTGAGCCAGTCATCACCTTTCGAGAAGATGAAGTGAAATCAGTGGCTAATGACATGGCAGATCCACCCCTACACGTTATCGCGCGGGTCAACAAGATTCCTTATAAGAGGGTATTTGTAGACACTGGCTCGTCCAGTAATATCATTACAACAGCGACATTGAAACATTTAAAGTTGTCAGCATCTCACATCACGGCTTCCACATATACACTATGAGCATTCAATGATGCATTATGCTCGATAGTTGGCACAATTATCCTATCCATCCAAGTGGGACAAAATACTATACCTACATTGTGCCACATATTGGAGGAAGAGATGGCCTATAACATCTTGTTGGGTCGGCCATGGATCAGGGACATGAAGTGTGTCCCTTCGATAGCTCATCATTGCTTAAAGTATGCATTTTAAGGGGAGGTGCATGTAGTCTTGGTGGACTTAGAACCCTTCAAGTATTGCAATGTGATGCATCTAATGCCGCAATCGACCCTTCCATCAACGCATTTGGATTTTTAGTTGAATCCATCTAGACAGGGTTTGATTCTATAGGCATCCCCGTTGACAAGTCCATCAAATCCATAGCCAAGTCTATCTTCATCGTCTGATCCTTCATCGACGATGCCACCTACAATGGCCACACAGAAGGACAAAGGGAAGAAACCCCTAGAAGAGCAACCGCCATCAGTATCAACTATATCTACTAAGGAGATGCCTAGCAGAATGGAATTCGAGGCTCCTAGTTCACTCGACATGGAGTGGACTCCGGAAGAACTTTCGTTCCCTCCCCCTCAATCGCCAAAAATCACCATTGAAATGACCAATATGGGCCTAGGGGAGTATCTGGTGCAAAATATTGTAGCAACACCCACACTGGAGTCCATGCAGGACATGGGGAGACCTCGCCTCCCCATCGGTACTATTGTTCCTCTAGGCTACCCACCAAACCAGAAAAACTTTGTGTATGGAGGCCTTGATCATGGTGCTGAGCTATGCATGCAAGAGGATGAAGATGAAGAGCCCTTTATAGAAGTCATTTATTTGTCCAACCTAGATTTTGCTTTGAGATATCTTGGCCAATGCAATTGGCATGCATATGGGTTAGGCAGATATGAGCAAGGAGTGCGGGTCCTTTGCCAACCAAGATATCAGATGCCATATAAAAAATCGGGGGTAGGGTTCAACCACCCTCTACCCTTGGACATATTGGTAGAGAACATGCAAGGCCTAGGGGTAGGCAACAAGGGGTGATTGGCATTAGATCCGTATGCCAACCCTAACACAACATATACACTGGGGGATTACCTCCCATTATTGACAACCAACCTTGTTGACCTCAACAACCCTTTCCCTTCGCTCGAGAGAGGAGAAAGCTCGAGAGCTCACTTTCAAGGAGGGTGTAGACAAGGTCAGGAAGGATCTTCAAAATACGAGTCAGAGTATGAACCAGCATCTTATGACCCCTTCGAGTCGGATAGCAATCACCCACAAGTGATCCCCATGGATGATTATCAAGAAATCCTCTTGACAATGTTCCCTTTGGATGCTCCAATTGAGCAAGTGCCACTTCAAGAAAATCAGGTCCCCCCACGGAGAGCGAAACAACCACAATGGGGCCAGATCAATTTGCTCGGATAGGACGAGCCATTAATGCCTCAAACAATTGTCGAAGCCAACGAAGGCCTTTGGATCTTTGACAATGATTATGAATATGAAACAGAGATGGCATATCTTAATCACATGCGACAGATGTAGCAACAATACCCCTTGGATATTGATGACGTATTTGAACAACTAAACATAGTACCAGGGCATGAGTGGCACGTAAACCCAGCACAGTGGGAACAAGTGTTGAATCCGCCACTTTGGGCATACAAAGAATACCTTCTTCCCAGAGACCCTATAACGACATCAGTGTCGAGGGCAGACCCTGTCTTCTTATCCACACATAGGGCCGATCCATTCGTGCCAATACCTCCAAAGCCAGATCCGGAGCGCAAAAAACATTTAGAATGTATGAGTCACCACACATGCAGTAATGGAGACCAAAATCATTTCATCAACACGATCTCCATTGACTTAACCACCCCCATCCATAACCCGTCCGATCTATCATAGTCGTTGTATCTAGACATATATGCCATAGACTGGGATCGCTTCAATTCACCTCCATCCCCATCAGAGTACTGGCCTTTCGGTAAAATGCTTCATTTTACCCCAGGGCCAACTCAGGATATCTTCCATGTTGAAGAGGAACCTAAGGTTCCCAACGTAGATTTAAACTCAGCAAATTATATCCATTTGATCCCAACTCCACACCAGTTGGAGGATGGATCCCACATGTCGATCGAGGAGACGACTGACGTAGACATCGACTCTGATCCAATGAATCCACAGATTATCAAGCTGGGGGTAAGATTATCCCCCGAAGAGCAAGCCGAATACATTACCCTTCTCAAAGAGAAGAAGGAGGTTTTTGCATGGTCCTACAGAGACATGCCGGGGCTAGATCCACAGCTAGTTACGCATAATCTAACACTTGATTCGAAAGTCAAGCCAGTTAAGAAAAAACTACGTAAGATGCACCCAAAAGTTGCCTTAATGGTCAAAGATGAATTAAAAAAGTTGTTGGATGCACAGTTTGTCATCTGCATGGATTACCCAACATGGATGTCCAACATGGTGCCCATCAAAAAGCTCGATGGGAGGATTCACATATGCACTTATTTTCAAGATCTAAACAAAGTGAGTCCTAAGGATTATTTTCCCTTGTCGAGCATCGATGCATTGGTAGACGCTACAACGGGCCACAAAATGTTTTTCCTCATGGATGGTTTCTCAGGATACAATCAAATTCGTATCAATCCCGAGGACCAACTAAAAATGGCGTTCACAACACCTTGGGGGACATTTTGTTATAAGGTCATGCCCTTTGGCCTTAAAAATTCTGGTGCCACCTACCAACGTGCCATGACATACATCTTCCACAATTACATGCATAAAACTTTGGAATATTACATGGATAATTTGTTGGCCAAATCTCTTTTGCGCCCAAATCATCTCGATGACTTAAGCAAGATCCTCGACCGCCTCATGGAACATAAAGTCAGTCTGAATCCCAAGAAGTGCGTATTTGGCATCACATCTAGAAAACTCTTGGGTTTCATAGTCTCAAAGCGAGGCATCGAAGTGGACCAAAACAAATTCAAGGCAATCCTTGAAATGCTTCCCCCAACTACCATCAAGCAGCTCAGAAGCCTGTAGGGAAAGGTCGCATCAATCAATCGCTTCATAGCGCAGCTATCTAACAAGTGCTGACCCATGAACAAATTGTTGCACAAGGGAGTAGCATTTCATTGGGATGACGAGTGCCAGTCAACCTTTGACGACATTAAACAATACTTTTCTTTGCCACCGGTATTGGCACCACCTAGACTGGGAGTGCCATTCTACTTATACATCTCAGCTACTGAGGTGGCACTGGGCACCATGCTAGCCCAAAAAAATAAACTTCAGAAAGAAAAGGCTACTTACTATCTTAGCCGCACCCTGGTCAGTTATGACTTAACTATGCATACGTTGAGAAACTCTGCTTGGAAATGGTGTTTGCTACCAAAAAGCTACACCACTACATGCTGAGAAACAATACATATGTTGTGTTTAAGGATAATCCATTGCGGTACATGATGAGTCATACTTATCATAGTAGCCGCACGGTGAAATGGATCATGTTGTTGATAGAATTTGACATAGAGTTTATTGGATAGAAATCCATCAAAGGTCCAGTCATAGCCGATCAACTAGTAGAGGCTCCTCTCGAAGATGATCAGCCTCTGACCATAGAACTACCCGATGATGGGGTCTTCCATATCTCAGAATCACCAGATTCTGATAAGCCTGAGTCACAGGCTGACATAACCCTATTTTTTGATGGTTCTAAATGTGAGCAAGGTGGTGTTGCAGGAATCATATTCTTTACATCGCAAGGGGCTCCAATGCCTCTGTCATTTAAATTAAACTTCTCGTGCACCAACAACAATGCCGAATATGAAGCCTTGCTCATAGGTCTTCAGACATCAATCACCATGAAAATCAAACAATTTAACATCTTTGGTGATTCGCTGTTAATTGTCAACCAATTCAAAGGGGTAATCCAATGTAAATGCCCAGTTCTGTAGGCCTACAAAGCCCTTGTGGACAAATTCCTAGCAAAGCTTTAATGGTACGACATCGACGCACTCCCTCGGTCATCGAATCGTTTTGCGGACACTATGGCCTCCTTGGGGTCCTTAATCCCGCAAGACATTTCTAGTGATATGACAACCATTCAAGTACAAACACTATCGCAATTTGTGATGGAGCACGCAAGCTCTGACTTGACGGCAAGAATCCACTTGATCCAGATTGAACCATCCCCGGATAATTTATCTTGAATCCACGATTGTCTGAACCACGCCAACTTGGGGTCCTTGTTCTCCCCTACTCCCATTAATAGCAACACAACGCTATTCTTACAAGTTCTTTCCCGTTTAGCTTTTGCTAGGGGTGAACTTCAAGAGGGAGTGGCTATTCATACCATCGAGGTTTCTGATTAGCAGGATTGGTATTCATCCATAAGGAACTACCTCAATTTAGGTAATCTCCCACTTAGATTGACGCATGCCGCAAAATGATCATTCAAACAAAAAGCGCCTAAACATGTCTTGTTAGGAGACATTTTGTACCATCACAGCTATGAAGGAATCCTCCTTTGTTGCTTAGACCAACATGAGTCCACTTGGGTGATTTCCCAAGCACACGATGGTACATGCGGTGGCCACTTCAGTGGTATGGCCATCACAAAGCACATTCTTCGCATAGGCTATTATTGGCCATCTTTAGAGCAAGATTGTTGCACATATGTAAGGAAGTGCATGAAATGTCAACACCATGCTAATTTAACACACGTACCTTCCTAGGCCTTGCAGTTGATCCAATCGGCTTGGCCATTTTTTTAGTGGTCTTAGATCTAATCGGAAAGATATCCCCTGTGTCGTCAGGTTGTCACACATTTATCATAACGGCCACAGAGTACTTCACCAAGTTGGTGGAAGCAATTCCGCTTACCTCTATGACTGGACCTCGCAGTGTAGAGTTCATTTTACATAACATCATGTCATTTTGGTATTCCATCCAATATAATCTCGGATAATGGGATGTCATTCAAGAACAAAGATGTGCGTGCTTTGACCACAAAGTATAAAATTCAGCACAATTTTTTGACACCTTATTATCTACAGGCAAATGGGCAAGTAGAGGTGTAAAAAAAAAGCTAGTTGCCATCCTCAAAAATACCGTCACAGATAGTCATAAGGATTGGCACATTCAAATCCCACTTGCCCTGTGGGCTTATCACACTAGCATTCGGATGCCCACTGGGGCAACTCCATTTTTGCTGGTGTATGGCTCCGAGGCAGTCAAGCCTCTCGAGTTGGAAATTCTTTCCCTGCGCATATCAATGCAAGAGTTCATCGATGATGACACTGCATGGTACTACCGGTTAGACCAACTTACGTTGCTCTATGAATGACACGTTAATTATCTTGAGAATTTACGTATCTATCAAGAGCGACTGAAAAAATAATACAACATGAAAGTTCACCTGAGGGACTTTTAGGTTGGTGACTTGGTCTTAAAAGAGAACCAAAAAAACTCTAACTTGCCGCCCCATCTAAGGTACAAGTTCACGACAAATTGGTTAGGTCCCTATGTAATTGATAACTAAATAGGACCTAGAACATACCGGCTAGCCTCTCTTGATGAAATCAAGGAACTAGAACCCTTGAACATCAGTCATTTACGGCCATTCCATATCTAAAAGAGCCATAGCCCAAACCAAAAAGCTCCAAGGATTCCCGCAATCGCTTGGTCCATCCCAAAAAGCTCCAAGGATTCCCGCAATCGCTTGGTCAGTCCCAAACGCCCCAAAGGTGCCCATCATCCCTTTGGTCAAACCAAAAATCTCCAAGGATTCCCGCAATCGCTTGGTCAATCCCAAAAAGCTCCAAGGATTCCCGCAATCGCTTGGTCAATCCCAAAAATCTCCAAGGATTCCCAAAATCACTTAGTCAATCCCCAAATGCCCCAAAGGTACCCATCATCCCTTTGGTCAAACCAAAAGCTCCAAGGATTCCCACAATCGCTTGGTCAATCCCCAAATGCCCCAAAGGTACCTGTCATCTCTTTGGTCAAACCAAAAGTTCCAAGGGTTCCCACAATTGCTTGGTCAAAAATAAGAAAATTCAAAAACAATAAAATCATCAAAAATAACAAAAATTTGCATCTCATTTCTATGCATGCTCAAAATCATCACAACAATAAAGAGATCTTCTTGCATCTCACCTCCATACCCACAAAAAAAATCAATCCCTCGAAAACACAATAATATATAGTTGCATTAAGCATCACATCCATACATTGCATATTTGTTGTCATAGACTGTAATTACTCTGCCAATCCATCTTGTTCCACATTTCTCCATTTTTGTAAAAAATCCATCAAAAATAAACACCATTCACATCATTTCACCGTATCATAGTCAGTTGTCTTCTAATGTATCTAGAATTTTTGTCATTCAACTATCATTAGCTTTCTAGCCAAATACTGTACAAAGTCAGACATATCTTACAAAGGTAGAGTTCTACTTGGATCACACCTTGAAGAACATGAACTTATACTGAGAGGGGGGGTTGAACAGTATAATACTTAACCATTTAATAATTTTAAATTCAGATAGCAGTGGCATCAACATGATATTAAACAAGACATAAAGCATCACACATAGAAGACTCATTTTAACGTGGTTCACCTAGAAAGGTTGGGCTACGTCCACAAAACTTTTCTCTAAAAGTTTATTTCAAAAACTTTGGGAAACCTTTCCAATTACAATGTTTATGAGCCTCTGCTCAAAGGAGATACCTTCCCCTAACTCTGCTCTGGCTAGTGATCCTCTAGAAAACCTCTGCCTCTTCTGCCCTTAGCAAGTGGAACTCTATCCACAGAAGACACTACTCTGGCTGGAGACCTCTGTCCTCAACTTTGTCACCTCAAAGCTGGTCCTCGAATTTGCACCAAAACATAGTCCTTCGATCTGGTACAAATTGTCCTCTTTCTCTGTTCTGTAATACACATCCCTTCACTCTTATTGCGCAATTACAATTGCACTCAATCGAACATCGACCTTTACACCTCTGCGCAAACGCAGCAACATACAACACTGTGATCGAACTTCTCACAGTGTGCATCAACTCGCCACTTTTGTGCTAATTGTGCTGTTATGGCTGCATCTTGCACACTTCGCACAAATCAACTCAACTCGACTCACTCTCTTGCGCACAGAAGAATTCACTTGCGCAAATTCGATACTTACATTCGATGCTCTGAAACTCAAAAACAGTCCTCCTTTTATAGCATAAATTCTAAGATCAAAACACTCAATCTTAGTCGACTGTAACCCTAGAATTCGTCGGTTGCAAAACCCTATGCTACGTCGGCCTAGATTTAACTCTGTTGGCTCAAAGTTAACTCTGTCCTTCAACCGCCTCTGGAACTCACCTGTAGCTTTTGCCATGAAACTACAACATGTCACGATATCGCGACATTTTTGCAGCCTTACACCTTTTACCTGCTGTCGCGATATCGCAACACTTTTGCTTTTTTTTGCCTTGACAACGTCCTTGTCGTGAAATCGTGACACTTTTTCCTTGCTGACGTCATCTTCATTCCTATCGCGAAATCACGACACTTTAGTCTTTATTGCCTTCTTCTCTGCCTTTGTCACGAAATCGTGACATATCTACTTCTACTGATGTCATTTCCAACTCTGTCACGAAATCACGACACATCTGCTTCTGTTGATGTCATCTCCAACTCTGTCATGAAATCGCGACCCTTATGACTTCATGGCCTTCTTCTCTACTTGCACTAGCGAAAACGAAACATGTCACAAAATTGTGACGCTTTCGCCTTCAAGCTCTTCCTTCTTCAATTCATCGTGAAATCGCGACGCTACTTCTGTTGAAGACTTGCTAACTATTTCTGTCATGAAATCGTGACACTTTCTCCAACTGCAAGCTGCCATCTCAACCTGTCATGAAATCACCACACTTCCTACATCCGTACAACTTCTTTTTATCCTGTTGCAAAATTGTGACGCTTCTCATTTCAGACTCTTCCTCTTTGTTGCATGTCACGAAATCGTGACAGTTCTCTCTTCGAGCTTTTCAGCATGTCGCGAAATCGCGACAGTCCTTACTTCAATTTTTGCAGCATGTCACGAAATCGCAACAGTCCTCACTTTGTCTTTTGCAGCATGTCGCGAAATCATGACAGTTCCTGAAAAACTCTCTCTCTTCAATCTTGTCGCGAAATCGCGACAGCTCACACTACGGACTCTCTCTTCTGCAACATGTCGTGAAATCGTGACACTTTTTCGTCCATACAGCCTCGTTTGCAGAATGTCATGAAATCGTGACACTTTTCTTTCTCTGCTTTCCTGCACTGTACGAGTCACGAAAATGCAACATGTCGCGAAATCGTGACACTTTCCATTTTGCTCTGCTTCTCTGCCAACATGTCGCGAAATCACGACAGTTTTGCCCGCTTCGTCTCTGTCTTCCAGCATGTCACGAAATCGTGACACTTTTGCCCGAAATTTCTCTCTCCTCAAACATGTCACGAAATCGTGACAGTTTTGCCAGCATTTTCTCTCTCCTCAAACATGTCGTGAAATCACGACAGTTTTTCCAGCCGCCTGCATACTTTTTCTTACTTGTCTTTTTCTTGATCTTTTGCAACTGGGCTACCTTGATCTTCTTGGAAACTCACTGTCCATGTTGAAACCTTCATCAAGACACATTCTTTGACATCAAACCAAATTGCTTCAAGACCTTCTTGACATCAATGACAACATCTACACATAGAGCAAAGGCAATGTACCCAAGGTACCCAAAATTGCCAACAATCTCCCCCTTTGTCATTGATGGCAAACCTTAACTGAAAACACTAGTCAAGAGCCAAAACTGAAAACAACTGATCCAACAACTGAGAATCTACCTTTGAATTTTTTGCTCCCCCTGACTTGAAGCTCTCTTCTTCACTATGAAGCTCTCCCCCTTACTCATATCTCTCCCCCTTTGTCATCAATGGCAAAGGGCCTCCTTTGGGACTCGGGACTAAGAAAGAGCCTCTTGGCTTGGTCCCTCCCCCACCTCCTGATGAGGTGATTAATTTTGAGGTGAGAGTACAACTCCCAATTTCTCCCTTAGATACTCAAACGTATCTCTTGGAAGAGGTTTGGTGAAGATATCTCGCAATATGCTCTTTAGTAGGCACATACTCTAGCTTGACTCCGTTTCTCTTGCACTTTCTCCCTTAGAAAATGATATTTGATGGAAATGTGTTTCGTCCTTGAGTGCATTACTAGATTTTTAGAAATACTTATGGCACTTGTATTATCACGAGAGAATGGAGATGGGTTGTTCATGCTTGACTTTGAAATCCTCCAAGGTGGTTTTCATCCATAAAACCTGTGTGCACCCAGCCACTGTTGCTATGTTTTCAACTTCTGCTGTAGATAAGGAAACTGAAGGTTGTTTCTTACTTAACCAAGAAACCAGACTCTTTCCTGGAAAGAATGCTCCACCACTAGTGCTTTTCCTATCATCAATACTGCCTGCCCAATCTGCATCTATATAGGTTGTGAGGGTGAAATCATCACCTTTGGGATACCAAAGCCCAAAGCCCAAAGTCCATAGTGCCCTTCAAATATTTGAATATCCTCTTGACTGCTATAACATGAGATTCTTTTGGAGCCGCCTAAAATCTTGCAAGTAATCCAACGGCCTGCATGATATCCAATCTGGTAGCTGTACTGTATAGTAAACTGCCAATCATAGATCTGTACAACTTTTGATCTGCCGCTAGAGATTCATCATCTTTACTCAGATTGCACCCTGTAATCATAGGAGTACACACGGGTTTGTTGTCCATCATCACGAATTTCTTCAACATTTCTTTGATATACTTTTCCTGAGAGAGAAATATGCCATCTTTTGATTACGCAATCTGAAGCCCTAAAAAGAATGACAACTCTCCAATCATAGACATATCGAATTCCTTCTGTATGGTGTTGGCAAAAACTTTGCACATCTGAGTATTATTTCCCCCAAAAATAATATCATCAACATAGACAAATATGATCAACATATCATCACCTTCATTCTTAATAGACAAGTTGCTATCTGCCATGCATTTCCTGAAACCTTGTTCATGAAGATACCCGTCAAGTCTTGAGTACCAAGCCCTGGGTGCTTGCTTTAACCCGTACAAGGCCTTTTTCAGTTTACATACATAGTCTGGCTATTCTGAGAGAGACACTCCTTCTGGCTGTTCTATGTAGACTTCTTCATTCAACACCCCATTTAGAAAGGCTGACTTTACATCCATTTGAAATACTTTGAAAGATTTGAAACTAGAAAGGGCCAAAAACATTCTGATAGCTTCAAGACGAGCAACAGGCGCAAATGTCTCCTCGAAATCAACACTTTCTACTTGAGAATAACCTTTACAAACTAACCTAGCTTTGTTTCTGACAATATTTCCGTCCTCATTGAGTTTATTTCTGAATATCCATTTTGTGCCAATCACATTCTTGTCCTTAGGTCTAGGAACCATATCCCAAGTTTCACTTTTATCTATTTAATTTAGCTCTTCATCCATTTCTTTTATCCAAAATTTATCTGCACATGCTTCACTAAAATCTTTTGGCTCAATCTGAGACAATAAAGCAACATTCGTAGAATCATGTGAAGGAATGACTCTTCTTCTTGTTTGCCTATTGTTTGGATCACCAATGATCAAGTCTTTGGGATGATGTTTCTGAACATACCATGAAGGAGTTTTGGGAAGCAGTTGTTGTCTTTCCTCTTCTTCATCTGAAGCCTCTCTGAATTCTTCTTGACAGATTTCATCACCCAGTTCCTTGACTGGTTCTTTTATCCCTGTCTTTTCATCTACTATTACATTTATGCTTTCTACAACAGTATGAGTTCTTTTGTTGAAACATCTGTAGGCCTTGCTTCTGCTGGAATATCCAAGAAAAATTCCCTCATCACACCTAGGATCAAATTTTCCCAAATTCTGATCTTCCCTTCTAATGAAGCACTTACTCCCGAACACTTTGAAGTGTTTTACTATAGCTGGTATTCCTTTCCACAACTCATAGGGAGTTTTATGATGATTGACTCTAAGTTGAGCCCTGGTGATGATGTAAACTACTGTACTGATTGCTTCTCTCCAAAAGCCATCTAAAAGTTTTGACTCATTTAACATAGCTCTAGCCATATTTTCAATAGTTCTATTTTTCCTTTCAACTACTCCATTTTGTTGAGGAGTTCTTACTGCTGAATATTCTCTTTTGATTTCGTGTTGCTCACAGTATTCCACAAATTCATTTGAATTGAACTCTCCTCCTCTATCTGATCTTAAGCATTTGATTCTCTTGTCAGTCTCATTTTCAATCATTTCTTTAAAAGCTTTAAATTTTTCAAAAGCTTCGAATTTTTCTTTGAGAAAAGTAACCCAAGTCATTCTAGAATAATCATCTATAAACAACATGAAGTAGCTATCTCCCTGAATGCTCTGAGTTCTGGTGGGGCCACACAAATCAGTATGAATAATATCCAATGGTTTGGAAGAAATATACCATTTTGATTTGAAACTGGTTCTGGTCTGTTTACCATGTTGACAAGGACCGCAAATGATGTTATGGGGCCTTTTTATTTTAGGCAAGTCTCTGACTGCTTCCTTGTTACTAATACTAACAAGATTATCAAAACTCAAATCTCCCAATCTTTTATGCCATAACCAAATCTCATCTTCTTGAGTTATAAAACACTTTTCCCTTTTTATCTCACTTAGCATGTAAAGATTGTTTGGAGTCCTTGTAGCACTAGCAATGAGTTTTCCATTTTTTTCTTTACTTATCTCACATCTATCTAAAAAGAAAGATACCATGTGCCCTTGATAACAAAGTTGACTCACACTAAGAAGATTATGTCTTAGGCCTTCTACATAGAGTTCATTCTCTGTTTTGGATTTCCCATCCAAACTAAGAGTCCCTTTACCATAGATTTTTGCGGACCTGTTATATCCAAAACTGACTGTTCCTCTGTTTGTTTCTTTGAAAACCACAAAATTTTCTTTTTCACCAGTCATATGTTTTGAACAACCACTATCAAGATACCATTTTTCTACTTTGTCTTGAGAATGAAAATTAGTTTGAACTATCATTGACTTAGATTTGATCTCATTCCTCTTTTTAGTGAACTCAAAGCTAAAACTATTCAAACTGCACATCCTTGCTATATGCCCAAAATTCTTGCACTTGTAACACATGATATTTTTGTTCATAAGAGATGCAAATGAGTTAACATTTTCCTTACTATGGCTATTCAAAAAATTATTGTAATGCATAGCTATGTGACCAAATTTCTTACAAGAAAAACAATAGCCATGGAAGGTATTATGTAACCTGTTTTGATGCCTTGGATGATTGTTCTTCTTGTGATCAACTGGAATCCACTGTTCTTCAGGATGAAGATTGATCTTGCTTGAAGACCCTATTTCATGAATGGTGATACCATCCTTCTTTTCACATGGAGTATTCTATCTGAGATTCAAATGTTCCAACTTCACTCTAAGAGACATAATTTCTTCTTCTAGTTTCTCACAATCAGCTTCCTTTCCTTTTAGAGCCTCTGTTAGAACCTGTTCAACCTTATTTCCTTCTTCAGCTAGAATTTTGAAATCTATAACACTTTGAGACAATTCTGATCTTGCTATCTCTTCTTCCTGACATTTATGCTTGAGAAGCTGTTGAGAAGCAACACACCCCCACTGAAAAATGAGATTCCATCCTCTTGAAAACTCTGAACTTCCATTTTTGCAGCAGGGACCCTCTAGATGTTTTTCGAGTTTTAAATCCAAATTTGCTTGCCTCCTTTTTAAAGTTGTGCTTTTTCTTGCATTCCATCTGTGTTATCCAAGAATTCACTTTTTACATGCTAGAATCATTCATGCACAAAGAAAATCTTGCACCGGTACCGAGAAAATCCGGAAAACAGCTTGCATAAATTCATGAAAAATCAAACTTTCCATTTTTGGTAGTGTCGCGATATCGCGACACTTCCATTTTCAGAAATGTCGCGATATCGCGACGGGTAAGTCAAAATGCAGCTAAGTCGAAAAGTGTAGCGAAATCGTGACACTTTCCATTTTTGGAAGTGTCGCGATATCGCGACGTTTCCATTTTTGGAAACTGTCGCAAAATCGCTGCCGATCGGAGGAGAGAGAAAGAAAGCGTACGGAGGGCGCGATTTTGCGACATGTCGCGAAATCGTGACATGTCGCATTTTCACGGCAGGAGAGAGAAAATGCATGAAAATCGGCTAAGTGCCAGAAAGGTCACGATTTCGCGACATGTCGCGAAATCGTGACGATTTTTGGAGAGAGAAGCAAGCTGTACGGAAGGGCGCGATTTTGCGACATGTCGCGAAATCGTGACATGTCGCATTTTCGTGATAGGAGAGAGAAAGTGGGCTGCAGAATGAAAAATCGGCTAAGTCGCAAACATGTTCCAAAATCGCGGTCAACGCGGTCAACGCATGCAGGTAAGGGAACTGTCGCGATATCGCGACGTGTTCTAGAATCGCGGCTGAAAATCAAGAAGTTGTACGGAGGCCAGGAAGGTCGCGATTTCACGGCCGACGAGGGAAGAAGTTGCCGATGCGCTGGCAGGGTCGCGATTTCGCGACATGTCGCGAAATCGCGACATGTCGCAGAATCGCGGTAGGAGAGAGAAAGTCATAAGTTGACCTGAAAGTGCATTCCGGCGGGAAACAGAAGGCATCCTGGGGTAGCGACACGTGTCAAAGCGTGAGGCAGACATGCAGAGGCCGACATGCAAGCTTATTTTGCGGATTTTAATCTGTTTTTAATGTTTTAAGCTTGGATTTAATGTTTATTAAAGTGCTAATATAATCTTTTTGTCTTTCATGCAGGATTCCACCTGGCACTTACGGGACAACCGGGAAAGACCATAAAGGCAAAGATAAAGTGCGGATTTAGTCAAGGACCGCCATGCTAGGAGAGAAGATGCCGGTGAGAGCATTCAATGACAAATTTATTGCAGACTTGATAGCATGAAGACAATTTCAACTCAGGGATGGCTTTACGGAGATCAGATCTGAGAGAGGTGGTGACTCATCCGGCTCACCAACAGAAATTAATGGAGGCATTTATTTGCAGCTGCGGATGAATGCAAGTGGCTTTAGATTTTATCTTCTCCATTTATGGCAATTGACTGCACAGATTTGCCGAAGGGTTAAGTTCTATCCGGACTTTGATTTTAAATGGATTTTTATTGTAAAACCCGGGTCCTAGGGTTTAAGTGCGATAAGATTTAGGGTTTGAGCAAGATATTTTGAAAAGATCAGGGTCTGTCCTGAGTCTATAAATACAGATTCTAAATGTAATCGCGGGAGGCGGAGACTTAGAAATAAAAGGCTTATAAGCAATTTCTTGCAAATTTTGTGAAATCCTTTGTTTTCGGACTTGGAGTTGATGTGCTTTAGCTTTTCTGTGATAGCATGGCCAGGAGCCTAATATTTTGCAGAGTGTGATAAGTGTATCTTCTTTTGTTATCCGTTCCATTTAAAGTTTGTTAGATATATGCTGTAAATCTGCCATTATCAAGTTTAAATATGCTGTTAGGCTTCAGTTGTTCTCTTGTCTGCTAGGGGAAATTACAGATTTGAGGTTAAGTTTGTTCTAATTGCTCTGTCTTCACTGTGTGAGCTAGGCTGTCGGTGAAAGATACCAGTTTTAACCAGCTGCCCTTGGATTTATAATTTTTTGCTAGATCTGTTTCACTCTGCCTTGTGCTCTTAGTTGAAAGTGATCTTAGACTGACTGGACACTTTCTTCTTTGATTTGTTCTGTTGTGAAGCTAGTAGCATAGATAAGATTGATAGTTTAGGGTTTTACAGTTGATGTTTGATAAACTTCTCTTTCTGCCCTACCCTACCCTCTCTTTGTTTTCGGTGAATGATCCATTTTTATTTTCTTTGTTTGTCTTTTATTTAAATCTGCTGACCCATGAGAGCTAGATCAAGAATTCAAGTTAAATCTGATTGTCCAACTTTTGCAACTACTAAACAAGTTCAAGAACCCCCTGTAAGGTAACGAGACAGTCCATATTGAAATCTATTCCAGAAGTGGAAAAGAGTGAATAGCCATTCGACCCAACTCTGTAACTCGCACCTTGGATAACCAGCTAGATCCTAAAGATGAGTGGGATCCGTCCCGTGGGTGTCTCCGGAGCTTCCTTGCCTCATCCTTTCCTGGGGTGTGCATGAAAGCCGGACCAACAACCTAATTGGCGCTAGAAGGAGGGCAAGAACATCTGTTCTTAGTGCACTTGAGTTGAGAAATCCGACTGTATGTGGAACTGTAAAGCTGTATTTTATCCAAAGTCTGGTAGCCAATTTTCCCCTCCTCCTCAACCAACAACCTAATTGGCGCTAGAAGGAGGGCTATGAACTCAGTTCAAGTATTGTAAGGGCATAACAACAACATTTGAAGGACCCACAGTGAACTCCGGACAATTTTGTAAATTGTCGTACAGTTTTTTAAATTGTCGTACATTTTATAAATTGTCAGTACAGTTTTTAAAATTGCCAGAGAAGACCTCAAGTTCATAACAGTTTTATCTCCACTGGCAGTTATCCAATCACAACTCAGAACATCACTGTCAGCCAAGTAATAATGGCAAATTGGTTAGGCCCCACTGCTTTGAATATTCCGGGTATAGCCCATGACTTGCCCAGAAATCCAGAAAGATATCTCCCTAGGTATAAACATGATGGGACAAGAACTGCAGAAGAACATCTGCTAGCTTTCAAAAATGCTTTAAGATTGTTGAATATACAGCATGAAGATGTTGCCTGCAGATTGTTCCCGTTCACTCTCCAGGAGGGAGCTTATGACTGGTTTTTAAACCTCACCAGCAATTCCATTACTAGTCGGGATGATCTAGAGAAAGCTTTTATATCACAATTTGGGGAAGTGATAGACCCCAGTGTGTTATACCAACAATTTTCCAGCATCAAGAGAGAGTCGGGAGAAACTGTCGGGTCTTTCAATATGAGGTTCCAAAGAGCTTACGGTAGAATGATCGGCCATTACATCCCAAATGCAAATCCGGCCTTAGAAATCTACAAGAATGCATTGGATTCGGTGACCTCTATTTTCCTCAAGAGAGACATCAATATCACAACCCTGGCGAGGGCTTATAAAGAAGCCTTAATTCTTGAAAGACAGTTAGGGCCTCAAATTCTGAGCAGTCCTTTGATAGCCTATGTTACACAGAACATGCCTATTCCAGACCCCATTCCACATCATGAGTTAGTGCCAACATGTCATGCTCTACCCAAGGAGACTCCGTTAACTGTGACATCCACTCAGCATGTGCAAAATACAGAGAAAAGTTTTGACAAATTCAAAGTGCAGGTGCTTGAACTGAACAGTTGTGATCTGGCACCACCCAAATCTGAAGTTTTTCCTGGTGAGTTAAATTTTCCTAGAGATCAAAGAAATATTGATATTTCTAGTTCACCCAAAAATAGTACAACCAGGGTTTCAGATTCTTTCACTTTTCCTGAAGAGACAGAAAGTCTTGTAGAGACTCCTACGGATGAAATGCAAGATTTTCAACAGTTAAAAGGAGACAGTTATGACTTGAGATGTGAGAGTCCAGAACTTAACAATGATCCTTCCTCATCAGAGGATGATGAAAGTGAGATTCAATATCACTATGCAGAAGTAACTGAGGAGGATAACATCATTGAGGATATGAGGGAACTTAAAGCTGACATCACCCTCTATGAACTGCCTCGAATTGTTGAACAGAAGGTTAACTTGATTGAGGCTTACTCTGGACCACCTGTTGGATTTCAAGAAAAGGAGGAAAAGATAGTAAATATGAATGTGGTCAGCCAACTTGGAATTGATGAACTGTCTCAACATAAGCCTGCAACTTCTGAACATAATATCAAAGAAAGGCAAAAGGCTATAAACCGTGTTGATGCGAGATATTGGAGTTTATAATTTGGCAACCGAGAAGGTGAGAACGATTCATAACTCTAAACCATCACAACCATGATGTTTGGACATTGCACATTGATGAGGTTAAATCTAAGCAAGGCTCAGGTGAAAAGGAAAATTGTAAGCATTCTTCTAGAGGGATAAAAATTGAAGTCCTGGATATTGAAGCAGTGCAGCAACCACAAAATGTTCAAGTTGTTAAGAACCAGGGCATACAGATAAAACATGATTTCTTTCAGCTGTCACATAATTTTGAAGATGTGGTGGTCCGGGTCCGTCAAGATTTTAAGGTATTTGATCCTCGGGGGTTTTTTACATTCGAGTCCTTTTGAAAGAACTCTGCAAACCCTTCAATTAGAAGCATAAACATGTTATCATATGATTTGTTATTATATGATTTGTTTAATTTGAAGGAGTTGCAGATTTGTTTTTCAAATGGGACAGGGAAGACAGTAAACCCAAGTCTTTCCCAGATAGCAAATTTTTGAAGCACAATCTGGAGTGCATTTCGTCAACAGGACCTGAAAGGTAATTTTTCTAAATTACTTGCACATGGTCCAATTTTTTTAAGGCACCATTTCTCTGCTTTCCCAACTGCTGCATTTTTTGAGTATGAAGGGAAGTTGTAACATATGTATGCATTGTAAGTAAGTCTTTTGTTTTTAGTTTTATTTCTTTGTCAGTGCAGTTTTATTTTTTTAATGTCTGTACAGTTGCAGTTTTTCAGTTTTCTTTAATTGTTTTTTAGTTTTAGCTTGTGCAGTTTATTTCTTTTGTCAGTGCTTTTTATTTCCTTTCTTTGTATTTTTATTTTAGCTTGCTTTTATTTTAGTCTGTACAGTCTTTTCTTCCTTGCAGTTCTTTTTCTTTGTTGTCTGTATAGTTGCAGTTTAATTTGTTTCAGTTGCTTTAGTTTATTTCAGTGCTGTTGCAGTTTAGCTTTGCTGCAGTTCAGCAGTTTTAATTGCTTTGCTTTTGTTTTAGCTTAATTTTGCTCTGTACAGCTGTGCTTTGCATCCTTTGTAAATAGCCTTGCAGTTTTTTTCCTTTGTTTGTACTCTTCTGTTTAGTTTATTTTATTTCTCTTGTTTTATTCTGTTTTGCTTTAAAGCTCGTGCTTGTCCTTGGAAGCTCGTACAAAGTCCTTTGGCTTTTAAAATTCGTCTTTTAACCTTTGCTTGAGCAATCAATGAAAAGTCACCTGCTGAAAATTTTTTATTCTAAGCTGATCAATCCATCATCCAATGCCCCCATGCTGTTCACCATTCTAATTGAGATAGTCTGCTTGCACTTTGAACTGTAGAACTATTTTGTTATCCAGGATGAAGGTAGAGAGATGATTGGATTTTGTGTCTTGCTTGCCACAGTTGTTTTAATGATAGAAAAACTGCTATGTTGTTTAGTTGGAGGAACTCCCGGGGAATCCAAGAAAATCTGGTTATGAGAGGGGACTATGGTTCATGCAATTATTTGGGTATCCACAGAGGCTATCAATGCCTAGACTGAAACAGTTCCAGATTGATCAAATGATAAAAGAAAATTGTGATTTCCCTAAAAGCATTTCAGATATTGATATATTTCAGAGGGAAAGAAGAAAAAAAAAGAAAAAAAGAGAAAAAAAAAGAGTTATATATTAAAAGAGGCAGCCAATATTAGATTCTGCCCTACAATTGTAAATTTGGGTCGTGTAAATCTAAAGGGTAACTCTGTCTAGGCTGTAAAAGGCTAAACTAGTAAACAGAGCTCTACTCGGTTTCCCCTTTTACAATCTAGAAAAGTTGATTAATCCAAGTTTATCATTCAATTCAGTCATCCTTGAAGAAAGTTTTATACCCTTTGAAATTGCACATCAGAAATCTTCCTTGAAGTAATCCAACCTAGTATGTCCTTGGGAAATTTTAACAGCTAGCAGTTAGTAGTCAATTTATTGTGAAGAATGTCTGTGGCAAGGCATGATGCATGGTCTTTTTGTTTTGAAACCAGAGTCTTGGGTTCTAAAATAGTGCTACTATTTTACCCGCAGATATCGCCATTTGTTGAGAAGCAACACACCCCCACTGAAAAATGAGATTCCATCCTCTTGAAAACTCTGAACTTCCATTTTTGCAGCAGGGACCCTCTAGATCATTTTCGGTTTTAAATCCAAATTTGCTTGCCTCCTTTTTAAAGTTGTGCTTTTTCTTGCATTCCAGCTGTGTTATCCAAGAATTCACTTTTTACATGCTAGAATCATTCATGCACAAAGAAAATCTTGCACCGGTACCGAGAAAATCCAGAAAATAGTTGCATAAATTCATGAAAAATCAAACTTTCCATTTTTGGTAGTGTCGCGATATCGCGACACTTCCATTTTCGGAAATGTCGCGATATCGCGACAGGTAAGTCAAAATGCAGCTAAGTCGGAAAAGTGTAGCGAAATCGCGACACTTTCCATTTTTGGAAGTGTCGCGATATCGCGACGTTTCCATTTTTGGAAGTGTCGCGATATCGCGACGTTTCCATTTTTGGAAACTGTCGCAAAATCGCTGCCGATCGGAGGAGAGAGAAAGAAAGCGTACGGAGGGCGCGATTTTGCGACATGTCGCGAAATCGTGACATGTCGCATTTTCACGGTAGGAGAGAGAAAATGCATGAAAATCGGCTAAGTGCCAGAAAGGTCGCGATTTCGCGACATGTCGCGAAATCGCGACAGTTTTTTGGAGAGAGAAGCAAGCTGTACGGAAGGGCGCGATTTTGCGACATGTCGCGAAATCGTGACATGTCGCATTTTCACGGTAGGAGAGAGAAAGTGGGCTGCAGAATGAAAAATCGGCTAAGTCGCAAACATGTTCCAAAATCGCGGTCAACGCGGTCAACGCATGCAGGTAAGGAAACTGTCGCGATATCGCGACGTGTTCTAGAATCGCGGCTGAAAATCAAGAAGTTGTACGGAGGCCAGGAGGGTCGCGATTTCGTGACATGTCGCGAAATCGCGACATGTCGCGTTTTCGCGGCCGACGAGGGAAGAAGTTGCCGATGCGCTGGTAGGGTCGCGATTTCGCGACATGTCGCGAAATCGCGACATGTCGCAGAATCGCGGTAGGAGAGAGAAAGTCATAAGTTGACCTGAAAGTGCATTCCGGCGGGAAACAGAAGGCATCCTGGGGTAGCGACACGTGTCAAAGCGTGAGGCAGACATGCAGGCCGACATGCAAGCTTATTTTGCGGATTTTAATCTATTTTTAATGTTTTAAGCTTGGATTTAATGTTTATTAAAGTGCTAATATAATCTTTTTGTCTTTCATGCAGGATTCCACCTGGCACTTACGGGACAACCGGGAAAGACCATAAAGGCAAAGATAAAGTGCGGATTTAGTCAAGGACCGCCATGCTAGGAGAGAAGCTACCGGTGAGAGCATTCAATGACAAATTTATTGCAGACTTGATAGCATGAAGACAATTTCAACACAGGGATGGCTTTACGGAGATCAGATCTGAGAGAAGTGGTGACTCATCCGGCTCACCAGCAGAATTAATGGAGGCATTTATTTGCAGCTGCGGATGAATGCAAGTGGCATTAGATTTTATCTTCTCCATTTATGGCAATTGACTGCACTGATTTGCCGAAGGGTTAAGTTCTATCCGGACTTTGATTTTAAATGGATTTTTATTGTAAAACCCGGGTCCTAGGGTTTAAGTGCGATAAGATTTAGGGTTTGAGCAAGATATTTTGAAAAGATCAGGGTCTGTCCTGAGTCTATAAATACAGATTCTAAATGTAATCGCGGGAGGCGGAGACTTAGAAATAAAAGGCTTATAAGCAATTTCTTGCAAATTTTGTGAAATCCTTTGTTTCTGGACTTGGAGTTGATGTGCTTTAGCTTTTCTGTGATAGCATGGCCAGGAGCCTAATATTTTGCAGAGTGTGATAAGTGTATCTTCTTTTGTTATCCGTTCCATTTAAAGTTTGTTAGATATATGTCGTAAATCTGCCATTATCAAGTTTAAATATGCTGTTAGGCTTCAGTTGTTCTCTTGTCTGCTAGGGGAAATTACAGATTTGAGGTTAAGTTTGTTCTAATTGCTCTGTCTTCACTGTGTGAGCTAGGCTGTCGGTGAAAGATACCAGTTTTAACCAGCTGCCCTTGGATTTATAATTTTCTGCTAGATCTGTTTCACTCTGCCTTGTGCTCTTAGTTGAAAGTGATCTTAGACTGACTGGACACTTTCTTCTTTGATTTGTTCTGTTGTGAAGCTAGTAGCATAGATAAGATTGATAGTTTAGGGTTTTATAGTTGATGTTTGATAAACTTCTCTTTTTGCCCTACCCTACCCTCTCTTTGTTTTCGGTGAATGATCCATTTTTATTTTCTTTGTTTGTCTTTTATTTAAATCTGCTGACCCATGAGAGCTAGATCAAGAATTCAAGTTAAATCTGATAAACAACTTTTGCAACTACTGAACAAGTTCAAGAACCCCCTGTAAGGTAACAGAGCGGTCCATATTGAAATCTATTCCAGAAGTGGAAAAGAGTGAATTGCCATTCGACCCAACTCTGTAACTCGCACCTTGGATAACCAGCTAGATCCTAAAGATGAGTGGGATCCGTCCCGTGGGTGTCTCCGGAGCTTCCTTGCCTCATCCTTTCCCGGGGTGTGCATGAAAGCCGGACCAACAAGAACAAAATTATCTTCCCTGAGTTTCTCAAGCTTTCTCAAGACCAAGAAGAATTCACTTTTGAGATAGAACTCAACCTCTTCATTTCTTTCTGAATTTATATGTTCCTCTGAGAGATCCTTCTCCAAGATGTTAGGCTCTTTCTGGAGTGACTGGCTCTGATACCAATTGAAGAACATGAACTTATACTGAGAGGGGGGTGAACAAGTATAAGACTTAACCATTTAATAATTTTAAATTCGGATAGCAGTGGCATCAACATGATATTAAACAATACAGAAAGCATCACACATAGAAGACTCATTTTAACATGGTTCACCCAAAAAGGCTGGGCTACGTCCACAAAAATTTTCTCTAAAATTTTATTTCAAAAACTTTGGGAAACCTTCCCAATTACAATGTTTATGAGCCTCTGCTCAAAGGAGATACCTTCCCCTAACTCTGCTCTGGCTAGTGATCCTCTAGAAGACCTATGCCTCTTCTGCCCTTAGCAAGTGGAACTCTATCCACAGAAGACACTTGTCTTCCCTGCTATGGCTGGAGACCTCTGTCCTCAAATCTGTCACCTCAAAGCTAGTCCTAGAATTTGCACCAAAACACAGTCCTTCGATCTGGTTCAAATTGTCCTCTTCCTCTATTTTGCAAGACACAGTCCTTTGCTCTTATTGCGTAATTACAGCTGCACTCGATCGAACATCGACCTTTGCACCTCTGCACAAACGCAATAGCATACAACACTCTGTGATCGAACTTCTCACAGTGCACATCAACTCGCCACTTTTGTGCTAATTGCACTGTTATGGCTGCATCTTACACACTTCACACAAATCGACTCGACTTGACTCACTCTCTTGCGCACAGTAGAATTCACTTGTGCAAATTCGATACTTACATTCGATGCTCTAAAACTTGAAAATAGTCCTCCTTTTATAGCATAAATTCTAAGATCAAAACACTCAATCTTAGTCGGCTGTAACCCTAGAATCCGTCGACTGCAAAACCCTATGCTGCATCGGCCTAGATTTAACTCTGTCGGCTCAAAGTTAACTTTGTCCTTCAACCGCCTCTGGAACTCACCTATAGCTTATGTTGTGAAACTACATGTTGCGATATCATGACATTTTTGCAGCCTTACACCTTCTTTTGCCTACTGTCGTGATATCGTGACACTTTTGCTTTTGTCTGCCTTGACAATGTCCTTGTCACAAAATCGTGACACTTTTTGCTTTTGCTGACGTCATCTTCATTCCTATCATGAAATCATGACACTTTAGTCTTTATTGCCTTCTTCTCTGCCTTTGTCTCGAAATCATGACATATCTGCTTCTGCTGACGTCATCTCCAACTCTGTCGTGAAATCACGACACATCTGCTTCTGCTGACGTCATCTCCAACTCTATCATGAAATCATGACCCTTATGACTTCATGGCCTTCTTCTCTGCTTGCACTAGCAAAAATAGAACATGTCCTGAAATCATGACGCTTTCACCTTTAAGATCTTCCTTCTTCAATTCGTCGTGAAATCACGACGCTACTTCTGTTGAAGACTTGCTAACTGTTTCTATCATGAAATTGTGACACTTTCTCCAACCGCAAGCTGCCATCTCAACCTGTCATGAAATCGTGACACTTCCTGCATCCGTATAACTTCTTTGTAGCCTGTCGTGAAATCACAACGCTTCTCATTTCAGACTCTTCCTCTTTGTTGCATGTCGTGAAATCGTGACAGTTCTCTCTTTGAGCTTTTCAACATGTCACAAAATTACGAAAGCCCTTATTTTGATTTTGTCGTGAAATCGCGACAACTCACACTCTAGACTCTCTTCTGCAACATGTCGCAAAATCGTGACACTTTTTCGTCCGTACAGCCTCCTTTGCAGAATGTCATGAAATCGCGACACTTTTCTTTCTCTGCCTTCCTGCACTGTCCGAGTCACGAAAATGCGACATGTCGCGAAATCATGACACTTTCCATTTTGCTCTGCTTCTCTGCCAACATGTCACGAAATCATGACAGTTTTTCCCGCTTCGTCTCTGTCTTCCAGCATGTCACGAAATCGTGACACTTTTGCCCAAAATTTCTCTCTCCTCAAACATGTCATGAAATCATGATAGTTTTTCCAGCATTTTCTCTCTCCTCAAACATGTTGCGAAATCGCGATAGTTTTTTCAGCCGCCTGCATACTTTTTCTTACTTATCTTTTTCTTGATCTTTTGCAACTGGTCTACCCTGATATTCTTGGAAACTCACTGTCCATGCTGAAACCTTCATCAAGACACATTCTTTGACATCAAACCAAATTGCTTCAAGACCTTCTTGACAGACAACATCTACACATAGAGAAAAGGCAATGTACCCAATGTACCCAAAATTGCCAACACACCTTGTTATGTAGCATCCCAACACAAATTAAAACACATAAAAATTTCCCAGTTGTGTGAATGAAAGATGAAACCTACAAAGCAATCTAGGTCACCATAAGAGAAATGGTTATCTTGCTCATCCCCCTGTGCGAATGACCCCAAGAATTCTGAGAGTTGGCAAAATGACAAGCATATTCCCTACCCAATTCCCCAAGAATCCCAAGTTCTCAAAAAGTTGCAAAAATCATAAAATTTTGCAAAAGTCAAAACTCCAAAAATTTGACATCACCACCAAAGTGCATACATCAAAAGGCACATACAATAGTGATTCCCATCACTCAAAATTCAAATCCCTTGCTCAAAAGAAAAAAAAATAACAAAACAAAAATAAACAGTGATTTTTATCACTATATAAGAGCAAGTATCCCAATATAATTGAAGAAAAGAAGGGAGTCGAACTTGAATCCCTAGAACTCTCAGCATTTAGAGCGTCATGAGGTACACCTCAGTATCGGTTTGGTTGATAGCCTATCGGTCACTGGTGGCAAACCTCTCGCATGACGATATATCTGTCACATTAACTTGTGTACAGATCAATGTTTGCATGTGGATAAGCTAGCTTATGGTATCCTAGATCACACCGCAAATTAATTTGACTAAATACAACAAAGGAGTTAGTGGAGCTAATTAGGTGATCCTCAGTACAGGTTTGGTTGACAGCCTATCTGGCACTGGCGGTATCTTGACAAATACCACATAAACGAACTCAATTGCACACATAGGGATGTGAAATAACTTGGTCAAAGACAAGTCCGATTCATACCTTGTTCAAAAGTCTTGTAAGATAAAGTATAGTCATGGCTAGTTAGTTAAAACATCTGAGTCTCAAAAAACCTTAAAATACATTTTAAACCAACTAATATCTTTCATCCTTGCATCGCCATCAAAAAATACAAAAAACAATATGTATACATGAAAAGTCATTTACCACAACAATCGCCTAGGAAAAAAAGCTAGAAGTTCTAAATAGTCTATGGTGCCACCGCCAAAAATCACAAATTCAATTCATCCATTCCATTTGCATATCATATAAATTAGAAACATTAGCATTCATCACACCATATCCATACATAATGTAAATTAACATGCATCCACATTCATCAATCATTGTGCATAACATCAAATTTTGACATGTGTATAAACAAAATAAAGTCCTCTATATATATATCAAAAATTCCCGTAGGCTACAATAACCGGTCATCTGACCCCACAAAAATCCAAAAGCTCAAAAACCCCCAAGCCTAAGGCGTCGGTCACCATGATCACATAGGATCGGTGTGATGGGAACTACCCCCCATGGTGTGGGTCCTATGGGACCCCTCAGGGTGGCTGTTGCTAGCCCCCGCATCATGCCTACTCACACCCCCCTCATCCAGTCGCTTGCATCGAGAGGAATGTTGACTGCTCAGTATCGCTCCCTCTCGAACAACACGATGATCCACCTTCACTAAACGTAGGGATCTACCCACCAAGGTGGCTAATCTTTGCCTCCAGCTCCAATCGATGCCGCACCAAGTCCATCTCTCATTGATAATACATAACCAAATTCTTATCGCGTTGCGCCAATGCCCTCTCCCTCTCCACCAGCTACGTTCATAGGAGATCTCTCTCTTGTGTAGCATCGGTATCCCCATCCTATCGACGATATGCAACCCATGCATTCTCCCAATCTGCTAGCTGCATTCGTAGGAGATCCCTCTCTCGCAGTGCATCCCCCATATCCTCATCGTGCATCTACAACAGCCCATCCAATCGTGCATTCTCAATGCGTAACCCTGCCTCCATGTCCTTTGAGACTGCCTGAGGCGTTGGCATATCTAGAACATTAGCATGCTCTGGCTCCCACTGCTCCGAGATGTCTTGCATCTCCGGCTGATCCGAAACCCCAAAATCCACATCCACATCATCCACCTCCACCATGTTTGCATCCTCCAACGGAGCTCCCCAATCATCTCTTGGTGCCTCTGCACCCTCCCCACCTACTACTGCTGCCTTCGTGCCTCCTAGTGGCCCCTCTCCCCGCCATCATCGTAGTGTCCACCATTGGTCATACTCCACGGTAGTCCCGACGTCGTCCATGTCCGAGACATCAATCACTGCATCTAAATCCTCACCAAGTGGCATAATGACTGGCCGGTCCAGAGTCCTCTCGTCCCCCCAACATCGATAGACCACGGGCTCACCAGGAAACCCCTAGCGCACCCCAAACTGTCATGTCACCCGACTGTAAGGGAAGAACTCCTACTTGGTCCCATGCCGCCCAATCAGCCACCGCCCCCTACGAACCCGTCGGAGCCACTCTCCAGCCTCAGGCCAAGCTAGACAGTCTCGGTAAGGGCACCAGAACACCTCCCCTAGAGTAAGCCGAGCTAAGGCATTAGCATAGTGCCCTACGACACCTGCCCATCATCGATTCTATCCCTGCTCCTCAGACCACCGCCACAGAGTCATAACCTATATCCCTCTCCACCATCTCTACCTGAGTAGTCCACGATAACCCCACCGAACTCTCCATCGCTATGTGCTGCCAAGCCCAGCTCTGCAACAGATAGCTACAGCCAATCCCCTTCCACCTCTAGCAGCGGACCTTGTACATCTCACCATAGAGCTATGCCAGTAGCATCTGTCCCCACCTCATAATCAAGGGCTCATGCGTCGAACACTCCACCAGCCGATAGACCACATCCAACAGGTTCCATGGGAACCTCACACTTGACGAGCCAGGTAGTAGCATGTTGGAAATGAGGCCCATAAGTACTGCATGCCTCACTCCCAACACCCCCTTCTCCAGCCACCATCATACAAAAATATTGCCAATCTGGTAGTCGCCCTTTGCCCTCTCCATGGGGCTATCCACACCCACCTCCTCCCCATGCCCAAAGCAGCGTGTCAGCACTGCTGTCCGCTGATCACGCGACGTCGTCCTGATCGGCAATCCATCTATCGAAATCCATAGAATTTGATAGACATCCTCCAAGGTCACTGTCATCTCCCCTATTGGGATATGGAAGGTGTTGGTCTAGGGATCCCACAAGTTGATCAGGGCCATCAGATAGGCCCGATCCCCGACCACAGGCTCCAGCCGAGTCACCTGCTTGAGCCCAAGGGCATCAAGCCACTCCCAGTCATCCAAAGTCAGTGCCTCCCATGCTTCAGTAAAAATAGTAGGCACATGGTATCGGCTCTTCACAACCTGCAAAAGAAAACAACACAAAAACATTAAAATCATGAAAAACTGTACAACAATAACATGAATATACAACAATGCATAAAATAATGTACAGCTAAAAACAACAAAATTCACAAAAATTCAAAACATTCACAGTTTGTCAGTCTTAGGGTTTCTGTACTCTAAGTTTAAAACTGACAGACAAAATAAAAAACAAAAAAACAATTTTCAAATACAGTTTGTCAGTCTTAGGGTTTTTGTACTCTAAGTTTAAAACTGACAGACAAAATAAAAAACAAAAAAACAATTTTCAAATACAGTTTGTCAGTCTTAGGGTTTCTGTACTCTAAGTTTAAAACTGACAGACAAAATAAAAAACAAAAAACAATTTTCAAATACAGTTTGTCAGTCTTAGGGTCTTTGTACTCTAAGTTTAAAACTGACAGACAAAGAAAAAACAAACAAAACAAAATTAACATGACAGTTTTTTTTACCTAGGGTTTTCAATCAAGTTTTAAAAACTGACAAATTCAACCTAAAAAACTAGGGTTTCACGGTCAGTTTATCCTAAGGTTTTCGTGTAACAAAAACATCACAAAATACAAAATTTTTCTTTTACCTAAGGTTTACCTTACTGTAAAAAGGAAACAAATTTTAGACTTTTATCACGTCTTTTCAAAATACATGTAAACTAGGGTTTCATTTTTTATGAAGCCAACTAAAAAGAAAAACAAATTTTTAAACTAAGTTTTGAACTAAGTTTTTACGTTCAGTTTTGATCTTTGGTAAACTAGGGTTAAGTGAAGTTTTTCAGTTACGTTTTAAACTAAGTTTTCAACTAAGTTATAAACTAACTTTTGATCTTTGTTTACCTAGGGTTTTTACCTAAGTTTTCATGAAGCCATAAAACAACAACTCACGCATAACGACATACATTTAATTAGGGCTTTCATTTTTAATTTGAACAACAAACTACAAAAGGAACAATAAATAAATTGCGGTATTAAAAATTGTAACAACACAACACAAGCAATAACGAGGAGGATCACTTACTGGTCTTGCTTCGGCTCTGCCGCTCGATCCGGTTCGTGAACTCATGATGTCGGGAGAAATTCGGTAGTGCTTCGCTTCGCAGAATTGACCTCCTCCTCCTCAGAGCTCCAAATCGCCAGGAAAAACAAATGCAAATGAGCCCAAAACTCAGTTTTGGCCTTTAAATAGGCTTTTTGAGCCTGTAATCGTTCCTCCCAGGGATGAGCGCTCTGGATAGCACTCGTCCCACCCTGGGACGAATACTCAACTAGTATTCGTCCCACCCAAGAATGAATACAGAGCAAAAATTTCAAAAAAATAGCAAAAATTGCACAAAAATGCACCAAAACAAGCAATAAACTTGTCCGAGGAGAGTGCTTTCGCACTTGACATTTCGGGCATGCAAAACCGACATTGGAGTCACAAATTGGCACTATCCTACTCCCTAAGAAGGCTACCATAGCCGGACCACTCCACGGGAAGACAGATTTTTGCCAATTTTAGCTCCAAAGCGCGTCACAAAAAGGGTTAGCACCCACCAAAAATAGGTCTAAATGTCAAAAAACTGCACACACATTCAACGATAAACATCTAAAGGCACCCTTACACAAGTCATCTTGGGTCAAGCGACTCATCGCTTTTCTCATGTAAGTCATTCCCTCATCGATTCGTCGCTTGAGGGGGTAGTCACACTTAGTCACCAATCAACAAATACACACCCAATCAAGGAAATGGCATGCATTCAAAGAATCATTGACAAAGACAATCACACTCCTGCTTGGGGCAGCAAACAAGCAATAATCACAAGCTGATCAAACACTTGGCATTCATGAATCATGAACTCAAGGTTCCCATAGACAAAAGGTTGTGCCCTTTGCCTATTCATGACTGATCAATGTCCAAGATCAAGTAACACCTCATCGAAAAAGGTTAACACTTGAATTGAGTTCCTTCGCTCGTCAGAAGCAAGGATTCAAGAATGCATGCCCGTTCCATACTTGGGGCATCAAAAGTTGGTTAGGTTACTAAGAAACCCTAATCATTAGTGCTTTGGTTATCTATTTTTGCTCAGCACTATGCCATGCACAACGCTTCCCAAAAAGGGGCATCTATAGACACCAAAATAGCACCAATCCGATTATGTGACTACAAACACTGATCGCATTGACACACACAGCCCCAAGGGCAGCCCCTAGAGGTTAAACAGTGGTCCTAACCACTCACACAATAGTTTTGGAAGGTCAGAGGTCAATTTGGCACCTTCAGGCACTCTGCTCCATACTCGTTCCACCTAGGGACGATTACAAACTAGTACTCGCCCCACCCAGGGACGATTAGCAGTATTCACCCTAGGGTGGGGCGAATAGTAGGTTTGATGGGAAAAAAGTCAAATCTTGACAAATGGAAGCTCAGATCCGCCACTTAACTCTTCCTTCATTGCATGGGAGTGTGAGTGAGCATTTTCGAGCGTTAGAGGCAGTTACAAGGGCAATCATGAAGCCCCTAATCAGGGAGGAATCTTCCCCCCCTGGGAAGGCATGATTGCCAAGTGGCGCCTCTGCATGCTCATCCAAAGAGACCATCAGGTCTATAAAATGGTGAGTCTTCTCACCCCAAAAGAGAGAGAGAAGGAGCATTTTGGAGCAACGAAGTGTTGTCATTTTACTTTCACACCCACACCCTTTTGAGTTGTGCCTTTCACATCCTTGATCTCTTTTGGAAAGGAGGTCATAGGGTGGTTATTGGAAGCGCAAATCCGAAACCAAAACCTGAAATTTGGCCACAATATCCCACCAAATTTGTCAACAATACCCCACAAGAGGTTTTGGACCCATCCCAAGTGGATTGGTGCCGAAATTGGGCCCCAAACGACGGGCGACCTGCCCCCGGCGCCCCCCCACACTACTAGTCCTAATCGCCCCGCCCCAGAGCGATTGGAAATCTATGGTAGATTTCCTTTCTGTTATTTTTGCATTTAATTCTATGCTTCTTAGATAGGTTGTCATTCAAATTTCACATCGTTCTGAGCATTTTTTATCATGTTTCTATTATTTCTCGCTTTTGCTAACATGTAGGTAGCATCATCAAATTCCCGTTGATAGAGGCCAAATTGGGAAAATATGACCATCTGGGTCTTCCCAAAATACCCCCAATTAGCTAATCCCCAACTTTGTAGGTGATTTGGAGCTTCCCGGATGTGACATTTGGGACAATGCCTTTTGACGTTTTGTTGTAGGTCTATTCGTCCCGCCCCGGAGCGAATACAAATCTGTGGTGAATTTTTTGACTGTTCCATTTGAAGTGTTTTCCTTGTGATGTTTTGATGCCCCTATCAAATTTTTAGTTCATTTGGATCTATTTTAGTTATCATTTTATTTATATCTTGCATGCACTAATCGAAGGCGTGGGGATTGCATGTTTTATTTCATCTATAGGTGCTATTGACTATTTCTTGTTTCCTTGAATGTAGGATCTGGACATTAGAGGAGCAGCAAGGATTCAAGACTCATCAACGCAAGTGGTGATGATGTTTGGTCCGCCCATTTTACATGTGGGCACGCGGAAGAAGGAATAGCATCCATGGGTGTAACAAGAACACATATTTAATGCTCCTAGCCCTTAGAAGGGGAGGAGGCAAATTGTAACCGAGTTCTGAAACATATCAATAAAAATGGTTGTCTTCCTTATTGGATTTTTGTTTCATTTCGATTCGTTCATGCTTTCCCTCCTTTCATGCACTTTCAATTCATAGGATTTAGCGTTAAGTTTAGTTTCGTTTGCATCGCACTTGGAGTTTCCTTTTTGCTTCCGTATCCTCATGCTTTCGGTAGAGTGTGTTTTTGAAAAATATATTTTGTATGATAATATAATTTTATGGATTAGAAATGAACCTCAAAGGATGTTGTGCTATTATATGATCGTTGTTGGAGATCAAATGCTTGCTGGGTCATGAAGCGGATCTTGTTGCAAAAGTTTGTATTGCTAATAATAAGAAGTTTGTAGGGCTCAAGAGTGACCTTAAGGCTTATGATGATGAAATAAGATGTCAATTTGAAAAGAAATTTATTTTGAGAAAATGGGTTGATAAATATTGTATATGTGATGGATGTAATGTGATTTAAGCATGAAAAGTTAGGAAGGATGACTTGCACTATGCATAGAATTCCTAGTGTGAAAATTTTGAGAAAAATAATTACTAGGAATTATACCATCATCATGAAGTCAAAATTCAATACATGGTAATATGAAATTATTTTGTTCTTAAAATGCAAATTGATATGAAATAAATCATTGTATCACATATTTGAAATGATTTAAACCTGAAAATTTTGGAAGGATGACTTGCGCTAGGCATAGAATTCCTAGTGTGAAATTTGAGAAAAATAATTACTAGAAATTATACCATCATCACGAAGTCAAAATGCAATGCATGATAGAATGATTATGTGTAATTTTTGGAATGCAATGATTATTTGAGATAAATCATTAAGTTGCATATTTGAAGATTTTAAAGATAATATGCTAAAATGAAGTGATGGAGATTAATGCAAATGATTATAAACTAATTGTTTCTTAACAAAATTTCAAAGAAGTATTTTAAATTATTTCTAATACAAAGTCAAATTTATCAAGAACTAGTGTGTGAACTGCGGGTTCATTATCCACCTTGATTTATCATCATGATACAAAATCTCTCAAGGATCAAATGTCTGTGCTTGTGAATTTGATTTACCGATTTTGAGTGAGGTAATGATACAAGCCAACTTTTAAGAACCAGTATGTGTGCAAGTGAAAGATTCATTAACCATGATTTTGTGCATGCAATTGTACTAAACTACTATGTAAGTCAAGTTACCAAAAAAGTAGCTAATCCACAAGCAGATATTGGTCTGTACAAAAGAAGGTCGCTAATGTAACATGCTACATGTTATGGGGCTCACCTAATGGCTTTCAAATAACTAAGGAATTTCAGGTATTCAAGCTCATCATCCCCTTATTTCTTTTGATTTTTGGAGTAGGGATTCTTGTCCATTTTTTGAACAAGGGGATTTTATTGCTTTTTATAGTAAAACTATTTTTTTCTTTCTTTCCTTTTTTCTTTTTACTTTTTCTTTTTCTTTTTCTTTTTGCTTTTCTTTTTAGGATACTTGATCAAATTAGAAAAGGAGCAAGGGATTTTATTCGGGTAGGGGGGAGCTTGTCCTTTTGTCAATTCTCAGTATTCTAAACCATGCACATAATAGGATAGCAGGGGAATTTTTTTTCTTAAGGAACTAAGACTACTATGTAGTATCATCTTTCGAAATTTACAACAAATTATTTTTAAGATGTGATATGTGTTCTTGGTTCAAAAAGGTAGCAAGACGAATTCCCAAAACTCAAAATTTTATGTAGCATGGTTCTTTCTGTATAATGTGCCAGATCTAACTAGAAAATTAGCAGACTTCAAACGCAAGGCTCTGCGCTGAGTAGCATTCAAAAGTGATGGACACCTACCATTTAGTAGATAGTACACCACATCTCGCATACCACTCCTCCTTGGTTACATCAGCGACTTCATAATGTTGACAAGGAATTGCGAGATCCTCGTTCTGCGATTGCCTTAGCTAACCCTTGCCCCCGCACTATCTTCATCGATTGAATCTCCAGATCAAATTCCTGCAAAGTTGAAACCCACTTACCACGCTTCTCACCTAATTCATTCTGAACGAACATGGCTTTGACAGCAGGATCTGGGACGATAGCAAAGACCCTATTGTGGACTATGTAGTGCCTGAACTTTTTTACAGTCTTAACCAGCGCATACATTTGCTTGTCTAGGGTAGAATATCTCAGTTTCGCATCTTTGAGAGGACTACTCAGGAAAGCAATGGGATTTTCAATGCTGCCTTCACTCTTCTGAGTTAAAACACTCGCAAAGGAGTGATCTGAAGCAAATGTGTAGATATAGAAAGGCTTCGTATAATCGGGACTCACCAAAACCGGGGCTTTAGAAATCGCATCCTTGATATTATCAAAAGCCTCTATCCTTTCATCTATCCAAATGATCTGGACCTCTTTCTTTAGCATGTCGTTCAAAGGTCTTGCTATCTTCGCAAAATCTGTGATAAATTTTTTGACAAAATTGATCTTTCCGAAAAATGATCTCAACCCCTTCTTGCTATTGGGACGAGGAATTTGTTGTATGGCTTCTATTCTCTCAGGGTCAATGGAAATTCCATCCTTAGATATTATATGCCCCAACAGCTTTCCTTCTATTACCCCGAAGATGCACTTATTTGGGTTGAGATATATACCATGTTCCCCGCATCTTTGAAAGACTTTCTTAAGATCCCCGACATGGTTTTCCCCTGTTCTTAGAAAATACAGGAATGTCATCGACGTAAACAATGATGCACTTACCAATAAGCCCTTTAAAAGCAAAATCCATAGCTCGCTGGAAAGTGGCACCTGCGTTCAATAGTCCGAAGGGCATTCTCCTGTATGCAAAGGTGCCCCATTTTGTCGTAAAAGCAGTCTTCATCCTATCACTAGGATGGATAAGGACCTGATTATATCCCGAATAACCATCCAGGAATGACATCATCTCCGACCCGTTTACCTTTTGGAGTATTTCATCGATGGTGGGTAACGGGTAGTTGTCCTTTTGGGATGCCTTATTGAGATTTTTGAAATCAATGCACAACCTTATTTCTCCACTCTTTTTCCTCACAGGGACTAGGTTAGCAACCCACGTGGAATGCCTAACGGGAAAGATGATCTTAGCTTCTAACAGTCGCTTCACCTCTTTCTCTATCAAGGGTTCTAATAATGGATTAACTCGCCTTTGTCTTTTCCTGAAGGGCTTGGACTCTGGCTTCAGTGGAATCGTGTGCATTATGACATTCTGATCATAGGTTTTCAACTCCTTATAACTCCAAGCAATGCAATCTATGTATTCTTTTAATGCATTTGCTATGGAATCCTTCTCCTGCTTGGTACATGCTTTTGCTATGAATACCTCCCGGGGATTTTCTGCACTTCCAATGTTAACCAAATCACAAGCCTCTCCAGGAGATGGAACCCTTTTACCTTTTCTTGGTTTGCATCCGATATCAAAGATTTTTTCTAATGAAGCTATCTCATCAGGCATCCGGTTGTTTTTTACAGGATTTTTATCTTTCGAAACTACCTCCTCTACGTCCCTTTCTTCTTCATCTATGTACTGCTTTTCAAATATACCAGAATTAGTGACAAAATGAAATATGTGCCTGTCACTATCAAATACTTGGAAGTTCGTAACATTATCTCGGTATCGAGGGACACGGGACCAACTCTATAGAGAACTTCTTGCATTTCTTATGGTCCACTGGCTTCAACATACTCGCTGCTACAGCTAGGGAGTCTGCCATACGATTGCCCTTTCTCGAGATCAGAGAAATGTTAAAGGCGTCAAACTCATCTATTAAATCTCTCGACCCTAGTTCGGTAAAGCCTGAGCCGTCTGTCCTTGCATATGTATTGTCCCCTCACTTGTTTCACCACCAGTTCCGAATCACCAAGGACTTTGATATATTTAATTTTCTTCCGAATGGCCAGCTGTAGTCCAAGAATCAAAGCCTCATATTCTGCCATATTGTTGGTGGCAGGGAACTGTAGTCTGTACGTAGCGAATATAGGCTCCTGGTCCGAACATGACAATTCAACACCGGCTCCTGCTCCTTGTCTGGACCTGGATCCATCAAATCTTAAGGTCCAAATGTCTTGATGTCCTTCAGTAAAGTTGTGCCCAATCCTTTCATCATGGGTATTTTCGAGTGCTTCTATGTCCAAACAGTATGCTCCCAACTCAGCTTCAATGTACTGGATCTCGTTCGGCTTGTTGTAATCTGTGATCATCTCTTTGAGTCGGGGTTCACTGTCAATTCGAATTTGATTGGCCACTCCCCTCCAAGGCAGCCACATGTGTGAAGAGTCTGTCACAATGTAACCATTTAGGTTCTTACTCCAATCTCTTCCCAATACCATGCCATATTTGATAGGAATATCGAGCACCAATATGTCTATGCGTCGTTGAACTCTGGGTTCCGAATTGACTTGAATATGCACATCACCCAGCTCTCCCATCGCCTCCATGGTTGACTCGTCCAACCGCACCACCCTGCTCCTAGAAGGCTTTGGTGTAAGTCCCAATATTTTACAGATTTCTAAGGGCATGATAGTAGCCGAGGCCCCTGAGTCTATTAAACAATTGTGCAAGTTTTTACCTGCAATTCTAATGGTTACCAAAAAGGGAGGTATATCTCATTTTTCTTTTTGTACAACCACTTGGGACTCAACACTTTTAGCTTCATGAACTTGTGCAGATGGATTTAATCCTTTTGGTGAACTCACTTCTTGGCCTAATAATCGGGCCATGTCATACATCGATACATTGGCCCTATTCTTCTTCATATCTTCCACCAAATCGTAAGTGAGCTTTTCTGGATTTGGCAAGTTTTGCATCATCTTAGACTTTTCGACCTTCGATGGAGGAGGAGGATTGACATCTCCTTTAGGGTTTAGGAGGGAGTAATTGATTATTAGGAGGAGCAGAGGAAGTTTTGGGCTCTTTAGAACTCCTAGTGTAATATTTGTGATTTGCTTTCCCAAAACGTTTGTTTGCATGAACTTCCAAAGCTTCTTCATCTTCGCTTCCAAAAAATTCTACATCCTCCTCTTCTTCACTTTCATGGGAATGTATGACCTCCGTTAGCATAGACTCCGGTTTCACGTGGCCACAGTGCGGGCAATCATTATCACAAGATCCTGCATCTCCACAGCATTCTGAAATGTCTATCTGGTTGGCAACGGGATTGGGTACCCGCCTGTTGTTAGGCTGCGTGTTATACATTCCTTTTCCTCTATGATTGTGAGGTCGGTTATGGCCCATGGCCTCGATCAACTTTTTTATTGACATTCCCCACTGTTACCAACACCTTGGCCAACGTTTCTTTCATATTTTCTATGGCTGCTTCGGACCCTTGTGGTTGAGGCACTGCAATTGCGAGTCCAGTTGTGTTGGCTGCATTAGCCACCTCTGGACTCGGGTACAATGGCTTGGGTTTGGGCAGGTGGATTCCATCCTGGATTCCCATTTTGAATGGCTTGAGTTTGGGCAGGTGGATTCCATCCCGGATTCACACTTTGAATGGGAGTGATTGTTGGATAAGTCGTTGAGCTTGGCGTGTTAATTGGAGCAAACCCCGACATGGTCAACAGATTATTGCCCATACCGAACCCATGCAAACCCATCGAGTTATTTTGAATCAAACTCTGTGTTTGAACAATGGCATTCGGATAACCTGACAATGGCGTAACTTGGGTGGGTGTTTGGAAGTTGTTCAACATCGGAGCCTGTGGTGCTACTACCTGGTTCATCATGGCAAATTGGCTGTATGGGCCATATTGTCCCATCCCAGTCAATTGAGACAATCCTACGCCTGGCAGGTTCATCTGCTGTTCGAGAGTCATTGTTTCTGCATAAGCCAAAGGAAGGGTTGTAACCTGAGGGTTCCTTCTAGTCAACAAAGATGTTAAAGGATCTAAGGCTCCGAAGTATAGCTGCAAGGCAATTGCAGGGGTCTACCGCAAAGTGACGAGTCACATTCGTATATAGCTTTTGAAATCTCCGATTGAACGCTCGAATGGGTTCATTGGTTTGTCTTTTGCAAGATACGAAGAAATTGTATGTCATGGAGGGATCTACTAACTGTCTGAATTGACCTATGAACGCAGTTTCTAGCTGGGCCCATGAAGTTATGGACCCTGCTGGCAAATTTCGATACCATTCGTTAGCAATGTGGTCTAGACTAGCAGGGAAAACTCGACAGGCAACATCCTCGTGAGTAACCCCCTGCCTAAACATGTAATATTTATAGATTTGGACATGATCTTCTGCTGTTGTTGGACCATCATGAATGAATTTGGGTAATCCCCTTTCAATGTTTCTAGGCAAGTCGTGGACTGCCCCGGGAATATCTAAAGGGGAACTCTGAGCACCATACCAAAGGGCAGGTGGTTGTTGTTGTTGTTGTTGGGCCATGTTATTCAAAGGTGTCAACCCTGTGGGAACAATTGGAACTCCTGGAACTGTGGAGACAGATACAACTGGTGTTACTATCCCACTTGAACTTAAGGGTTCAGGCCCACTAGAGGTACTTGAGTCCAAAGAAATCCCTAACTCAAGTATACTGGGTGGTATTTCAACTTCTAATGTTTTGTTTTTCGGCCTCCTAGCAGTGGGAGAAAGGCTTTGGAAGATAGTTTCCCCTGTGGTTTTAGACCTAGTAGCAATGTACTCAAAGTTGGGCCAGCTTGGAAACTCTAGGACTCTAAAAGATTTCTCAACTCTGCCGCAGGATAAAATGTCTAAATGTTACACCAGCAAGCACAATAGGTGGAAACAAAACTACCCACGTTAATTGTTAGAACAAATCAAAATTGCAAAGCAATACAGAAGGCCCTCCTTCTAGCGCCAAAATGTTGAGTGTTAATTTGTCATATTACAAATAATAACACGCAACTTAGAGTCTCGAACAAAAGACTCTTTCTTGCAAAGAAATAATTTATTTTATTTTCCTTCCTTTTATTATTTCTCCAAGCTTCTTTGTGAAACAACTTTTACGTATATAAAAATGAATTTCAATTTAATACATACAGCTGATATATCCCATAATAACTCAAAATCCTGCAGATAGCTGTTAACAAGGGGCCTTTGTTGATTCTCAATGAACTTTATAATCTTGACTTGTTTGATTAATCAAAAATAAACAAAAATCCTTTTGATGTTCTAATATTCACAATTTATTCTAAGGTTAACCTGTTCGTTTTATCTCTATTCAATAGTTCTGTTATTTCAATGTTAGTCTCTCACATGAAATTAAGCATATCAAGGAATAAAACAAAACTGTTATTTTTGAGTCACGGAAAATAATGAAGGATATTAAAATGGTTCACGATCTCCTCCCCGCAAAATCCCAAGTTAAGAGATGAAGTCCCCAAAACAACCCAACCGATCAGATCCGTACTAACACACAATCTAATCAGATCAGATGCAAGACTCTAAGGAAAAGAATATAACCGCATCATTCTACCATTCACCTATCGTAACCCATCCCATGGCGTAAACGAAATAGATACAAGACAAAATGATGCAACGGAAAGATTGACAATAAAACAATAGTTTTGGCTTCGATCTCCTTTTGATTTTACACACAAAAGTCGTGTTACCAAAGAAAAATCCTTTATTTCAATAAATAATGCTTTTTGTTACAGTCTCCAGCCCCTGTATCCATCTACATTTCTGCTATTTAACCTTTCTGTCGCGCGTTCTCGGCTGCTCCATGACGCTTCGTTTCGACTCCCGGGACCCTTCGCTTCAATTCCCGCCTTTTGGTATTCTAACCTTTGCGTGCAATCGTAACGCTCGATCTCGCGCGCCAGAATCGTTGTTATGAAACGTTACTCGGGTTCTGTCATTTCTGCCACGTGTCCTGCGTCTCCCGCACCTTTCGTAACGCCTTCCCGCGGAAATCCCGACAGAATTTGCATTTGGCCTCTTCCGTTTCCTAGCCGCGATAACGCGACATGTCACGAAATCGTGACATGTCGCGATATCGCGACATGTTCTTGGTCCGTACGCCCGTAGTAGCTCGTTGTAGCGATATCGCTACCGACTTTGCTTTGCCTTCTTTTCAAAAAGTGGTAGCGATATCGCTACCACTTTGGTTCCGAGCCTTCTTTCGAAGAAGTGGTAGCGATATCGCTACCACTTTGGTTCCGAGCCTTCTTCGATGAAGTGGTAGCGATATCGCTACCACTTTTGTTTCAAGCCTTCTCTTCCCGAAGTGGTAGCGATATCGCTACCACTTTGTCTCGAGCCTTTGCTTCACGAAGTGGTAGCGATTCGCTACCACTTTTCTTTCGAGCCTCCGCTTCACGAAGTGGTAGCGATTCGCTACCACTTTTCCTTCGAGCCTCCGCTTCACAAAGTGGTAGCGATTCGCTACCACTTTCAACCTTGTGCTTCCTCTCAGCAACTCGTAGCGATGGAGAGACAGGTCACGATTTCGCGACATGTCGCGATATCGCGACATGTCGCGATTTCGCGACCCTTTCAACACTTAGGCATTTTTCTTCTTTTCTTCATTTTTAGCATCCGGGTCTTTGAGATCTTCCCTAAAACCTGCAAAAACAAAGGTGGGTCCCCACTTTGGGGTGTGTTGTGGATGAACCACAACAAATGGCGACTCACTGTCAAATGCTCTTGAGCATTTTAGTAAGAACCCAACCTAACACAAATCACAAATTTGAAAACATGGGTTAGCCCATAATCAATATAACTAATGCCCAAAATCAGAAGTACATGAATTATCGGAATCATCAAGTACTAGCTCGGTGTGTGCAATGAATTCCTTTCCTTATCATTTGAATTTGATCCACATTCCATCATCGGTTTTGCATGAATGCATATGCGAAATTGTGAATGATTTGTGTATCCTACTCGAATATGCCATGAGAAAATGCATAGTCACTCTTGTAGTATTATGTGCAAACATTCAAGACTCGCCAAACCCTCTTAGGATCCACTAGTGAACGGTTCATTATATCCCAAAGTTGGTTATGAGTCCCTACTATCTTGAACCCATGTGCAAGTGGATGTGAAATCGGAACTTTGGGGAATCGACTCCCAACCAACCGAGATGAGAGTTTAACCCTATCCTTACTATTCTGATTTAGAATTCTTTACCTCACTTTGAGCAAAATAACTAAACCAATTATGGAAGAAATGGTCATGCTAGTCTAACCCTCTAGACAATCAATGGTCTTATTTTTTAGGCAAGACATGATGCCATGCATGGGCCTATCTAACCCCATAATCCAAAACTTATCTTCATTTCTTTGGACCTTGGGGATGACTACCCATCCCTTGCAGAGGACAAGTAGTACGATCCTTACAATCCAATATAAGGATGAGATGGGAAAAATTTATTTATTTTACTTCTTGGACCTTGGGGATGACTACCCATCCTGGTTAGGGACAAATAGTACGATCCTTACAACCCAAGATTTTAAATGTAAATGGAAAATATTAATCTTGTTACTTAGACCTTGGGGATGACTACCCATCCTTTGCAGAGGACAAATAGTACGATCCTTACAATCTAAGACTTAATACGAAATGAAACATAAGAGCTTTGGGGAATCGATTCTCAACCAACCGAGATGAGAATTTATGCCCTATCCTTACTACTCCATGTGGGTCCAATCAAAGCTTTGGGGAATTAGATTCTCAACCAACCGAGATGAGAATTTAACCCTATCCTTACTATGATTTTAGGCTTTAAGCTCTATGGAAGTGGTCAAAACCACTATTTTTAGGATCATGTTGCATAATAGGATAGACATGAAAACCATTTTCGCCCAACCTTTTCCTCCAAGTTAGGTTTTGATCATTTTGCTCAAGATCCCTTTTAATGTATGAAACGTGCTTGGTCCTAGATACTTCAAGACTCCAGCTTCCAACCTTAGGATTTACTTAGATTTATGTTATAACATAACCCTAAGAGGATTCAACATACTCAAATGAATTGCACCTAAGATGCATATGCCACTACGGTGAAATGTATGAAAAGTGAGATGGAACATGAATGCATTATTTCTTGAATTGCAAATGAGATGATTTGTCATGCAAAACCGACTTTTTCATGCATCACAAGCTTCAAATGATCTAAATTAACTGTTTGTATTACATGTGGAGCTTTTACAACATGATTCCAATGTTTCATATTCTCCCAATCTTAGGCATGTGTTCAACATCAAGCTTTTATTCCCTTTTTTTTTTTTTTTTTTTTAAGGCAATGAAAAGGAAATCAAAGGAACACCACCGCCTAAATGTCCAACCTGCACACAAACGCAAAAACCCAACATTAATACAAGAAAAACCTGAAATAAAAAATGAATACATACTAACATATCAAATCTGCACATCAAGAAACTAAATTACAGCATTGACACAAAACTAGATATCTCCTGAAACACACACTTAAGTATCAAATCTGCACACAAAGAAACAGATCACAACATTAATACAAAGCTTAGACATGTCAAAAAAAAATAATACACACCTAAACATGAAAAATGAAAGCAAGAAATTACAACGTTATTACATATAATACAAAGCCCAACTACCTCATGCTTGAAAGTAATGCTTCAAGTGCAACCCATTGATAGGTAGTGCCAAATCCTTTCCATCCAAGGTTTTTAGTCTAAAACTATTTTCCCCTAGGATCTCTCGAAATCTGGTAGGGACCTAACCAAAGGTAATCAAATTTATCATGTTCCCCCTTCTTCTCATGTCTTTTGTCCCATAACAGTACTAAATCTGAAATTTTAAACGCCTTGGCCTTAGACCTTTTGTCAAACCATATTTTTACAATGTCTTGGTGTTTACTAAAATGAAGCATAGCTTCATCCCTTTTTTCATCCAAGCGCATTAATTGCGTTAGTCTAGACTCAAGTTTATCATTAGTTCCAAAATAATCTTTCATGAAGTGCAGCGTTTGTAATCTGAGATTTGCAGGAAAATTGGGATCTTGTCCATAAACCAGATGGTAAGGAGATGTCCCTATTGCTTCTTTGACTCGATTCTGTCAGCCCAAAGGGCCAACTTAAGCTTATTGTGCCATTCCCGCGGATTCCTTTCCAACAATTTTTTTATGACACAACGTATTCTTATTGGATGACTCGGCCAATCCGTTACCTTGAGGGTAATAATTGGAGGAGAACTTTAAACTCACGCTGTTATCAAATGCCCAATTAGCAAACTCTAGAGAGGAAAAGGCCGAACCATTATCACTTACGATGGAGTTAGGCATCCCGAATCTAGTGACAATGTTATCTTCTAAAAATTTAATGACCACCTCTCGCAGTAGCATTCTTTGTGGGGATAGCTTCGGTCCATCTCGTGCAATAATCCGTAGCCGTCGAATATATTTGTGAGCATCGGATGAATTGGGGCTGATAATCCCAATAAAATCCAGGCCCCATTGCGCGAAAGGTCCTGGACTCGATTACGGATCGTAAAGGCATGGAAGCGTTTCTATCTCTATTGGTCGTAGCTTGACATATGTGACATGACCTCACATGAGAATGGGCATCCTTGAATAGTTGAGGCCAATAATAACCGGCTCGAGGATTTGATGGGCCGTGGCATTAGCAGACCCATGCCCCGTCCCATGTTTACCATGAAACTCTTCGAGTATTCGCACCGCCTCCTCTTGATCAACGCAACGAAGGTAAATACCTTCATGGTTCTTTCGTATAATGTGCCGATCTAACTAGAAAATTAGCAGACTTCAAACGCAAGGCTCACGCTGAGTAGCATTCAAAAATGATGGACACCTACCATTTAGTAGATAGTACACCACATCCGCATACCACTCCTCCTTGGTTACATCAGACTTCATAATGTTGACAAGGAATTGCGAGATCCTGTTCTGCGATTGCCTTAGCTAACCCTTGCCCCCGCACTATCTTCATCGATTGAATCTCCAAATAAAATTCCTGCGAAGTTGAAACCCACTTACCACGCTTCTCACCTAATTCATTCTGAACGAACATGGCTTTGACAACAGGATCTGGGACGATAGCAAAGACCCTACTGTGGACTATGTAGTGCCCGAATTTTTTTACGTCTTAACCAACGCATACATTTGCTTGTCTAGGGTAGAATATCTCGCTTCGCATCTTTGAGAGGACTACTCAGAAAGCAATGGGATTTTCAATGCTGCCTTCACTCTTCTGAGTTAAAACACTCGCAAAGGAGTGATCTAAAGCAAATGTGTAGATATAGAAAGGCTTCGTATAATCGGGACTCACCAAAACCGGGGCTTTAGAAATCGCATCCTTGATATTATCAAAAGCCTCTATCCTTTCATCTGATCCAAATGATCTCGGACCTCTTTCTTTAGCATGTCGTTCAAAGGTCTTGCTATCTCTCGCAAAATCTGCGATAAATTTTCTCGACAAAATTGATCTTTCCGAAAAATGATCTCAACCCCTTCTTGCTATTGGGACGAGGAATTTGCCGTATGGCTTCTATTCTCTCAGTGTCAATGGAAATTCCATCCTTAGATATTATATGCCCCAACAGCTTTTCCTTCTCTTACCCCAAAGATGCACTTCTTTGGGTTGAGAGATATACCATGTTCCCTGCATCTTTGAAAGACTTTCTTAAGATCCCTGACATGGTTTTCCCCATTCTTAGAAAATACAGGAATGTCATCGACGTAAACAATGATGCACTTACCAATAAGCCCTTTAAAAGCAAAATCCATAGCTCGCCGGAAAGTGGCACCTGCGTTCAATAGTCCGAAGGGCATTCTCCTGTATGCAAAGGTGCCCCATTTTGTCGTAAAGGCAGTCTTCATCCTATCACTAGGATGGATAAGGACCTGATTATATCCCGAATAACCATCCAGGAATGACATCATCTCCGACCCGTTTACCTTTTGGAGTATTTCATCGATGGTGGGTAACGGGTAGTTGTCCTTTTGGGATGCCTTATTGAGATTTCTGAAATCAATGCACAACCTTATTTCTCCACTCTTTTTCCTCACAGGGACTAGGTTAGCAACCCACGTGGAATGCCTAACGGGAAAGATGATCTTAGCTTCTAACAGTCGCTTCACCTCTTTCTCTATCAAGGGTTCTAATAATGGATTAACTCGCCTTTGTCTTTGCCTGAAGGGCTTGGACTCGGCTTCAAGTGGAATCGTGTGCATTATGACATTCTCATCATAGGTTTTCAACTCCTTATAACTCCAAGCAATGCAATCTATGTATTCTTTTAATGCATTTGCTATGGAATCCTTCTCCTGCTCGGTACATGCTTTTGCTATGAATACCTCCCAGGGATTTTCCGCACTTCCAATGTTAACCAAATCACAGGCCTCTCCAGGAGATGGAACCCTTTTACCTTTTCTTGGTTTGCATCCGATATCAAAGATTTTTTCTAATGAAGCTATCTCATCGGGCATCCTGTTGTTTTTTACAGGATTTTTATCTTTCGAAACTACCTCCTCTACGTCCCTTTCTTCTTCATCTATGTACTCGTTTTCAAATATACCGTAATTAGTGACAAAATGAAATATGTGCCTGTCACTATCAAATACTTGGAAGTTCGTAACATTATCTCGGTATCGAGGGACAAGGGACCAACTCTATAGAGAACTTCTTGCATTTCTTATGGTCCACTCGGCTTCAACATACTCGCTGCTACAGCTAGGGAGTCTCGCGTACGATTGCCCTTTCTCGAGATCAGAGAAATGTTAAAGGCGTCAAACTCATCTATTAAATCTCTGACCCTAGTTCGGTAAAGCCTGAGCCGCCTGTCCTTGCATATGTATTGTCCCCTCACTTGTTTCACCACCAGTTCCGAATCACCAAGGACTTTGATATATTTAATTTTCTTTCGAATGGCCAGCTATAGTCCAAGAATCAAAGCCTCATATTCTGCCATATTGTTGGTGGCAGGGAACCGTAGTCCGTATGCAGCGAATATAGGCTCCCCGGTCCGAACATGACAATTCAACACCGGCTCCTCGCTCCTTGTCCGGACCTCGGATCCATCAAATCTTAAGGTCCAAATGTCTTGATGTCCTTCAAGAAAGTTGCGCCCAATCCTTTCATCATGGGTATTTTTGAGTGCTTCTATGTCCAAACAATATGCTCCCAACTCAGCTTCAATGTACTGGATCTCGTTCGGCTTGTTGTAATCTCGTGATCATCTCTTTGAGTCGGGGTTCACCGTCAATTCGAATTTGATTGGCCACTCCCTCCAAGGCAGCCACATGTGTGAAGAGTCTGTCACAATGTAACCGTTTAGGTTCTTACTCCAATCTCTTCCCAATACCATGCCATATTTGATAGGAATATCGAGCACCAATATGTCTATGCGCTGTTGAACTCTGGGTTCTGAATTGACTTGAATATGCACATCACCCAGCTCTCCTACTGCCTCCATGGTTGACCTGTCCAACTGCACCACCCTGCTCCTAGAAGGCTTTGGTGTAAGTCCCAATATTTTACAGATTTCTAAGGGCATGATAGTAGCCGAGGCCCCTGAGTCTATTAAACAATTGTGCAAGTTTTTACTTGCAATTCTAATGGTTACCAAAAAGGGAGGTATATCTCATTTTTCTTTTTGTACAACCACTTGGGACTCAAGGACTTTTAGCTTCATGAACTTGTGCAGATGGATTTAATCCTTTTGGTGAACTCACTTCTTGGCCTAATAATCGGGCCATGTCATACATCGATACATTGGCCCTATTCTTCTTCATATCTTCCACCAAATCGTAAGTGAGCTTTTCTCGGATTTGGCAAGTTTTGCATCATCTTAGACTTTTCGACCTTCGATGGAGGAGGGGGATTGACATCTCCTTTAGGGTCAGGAGGGAGTAATTGATTATTAGGAGGAGCAGAGGAAGTTTTGGGCTCTTTAGAACTCCTAGTGTAATATTTGTGATTTGCTTTCCCAAAACGTTTGTTTGCATGAACTTCCAAAGCTTCTTCATCTTCGCTTCCAAAAAATTCTACATCCTCCTCTTCTTCACTTTCATGGGAATGTATGACCTCCGTTAGCATAGACTCCGGTTTCACGTGGCCACAGTGCGGGCAATCATTATCACAAGATCCTGCATCTCCACGCTCTTCCGAAATGTCTACCCGGTTGGCAACGGGATTGGGTACCCGCCCGTTGTTAGGCAGCGTGTTATACATTCCTTTTCCTCTATGATTGTGAGGTCGGTTATGGCCCATGGCCTCGATCAACTTTTTTATTGACATTCCCCACTCGTTACCAACACCTTGGCCAACGTTTCTTTCATATTTTCTATGGCCGCTTCGGACCCTTGTGGTTGAGGCACCGCAATTGCAGGTCCAGCTTGTGTTGGCTGCATTAGCCACCTCCGGACTGGGTACAATGGCTTGGGTTTGGGCAGGTGGATTCCATCCCTGATTCCCATTTTGAATGGCTTGAGTTTGGGCAGTGGATTCCATCCCGGATTCCCATTTTGAATGGCTTGAGTTTGGGCAGTTGGATTCCATCCCGGATTCACACTTTGAATGGGAGTGATTGTTGGATAAGTCGACCGAGCTTGGCGTGTTAATTGGAGCAAACCCCGACATGGTCAACAGATTATTGCCCATACCGAACCCATGCAAACCCATCGAGTTATTTTGAATCAAACTCGTGTTTGAACAACGGCATTCGGATAACCCGACAATGGCGTAACTTGGGTGGGTGTTTGGAAGTTGTTCAACATCGGAGCCTGTGGTGCTACTACCTGGTTCATCATGGCAAATTGGTCGTATGGGCCATATTGTCCCATCCCACCAATTGAGACAATCCTGCGCCTGGCAGGTTCATCTGCTGTTCGAGAGTCATTGTTTCTGCATAAGCCAAAGGAAGGGTTGTAACTTGAGGGTTCCTTCTAGTCAACAAAGATGTTAAAGGATCTAAGGCTCCGAAGTATAGCCGCAAGGCAATTGCAGGGTCTACCGCAAAGTGACGAGTCACATTCGTATATAGCTTTTGAAATCTCTGATTGAACGTTCGAATGGGTTCATTGGTTTGTCTTTTGCAAGATACGAAGAAATTGTATGTCATGGAGGGATCTACTAACCGTCCGAATTGACCTATGAACGCAGCTTCTAGCCGGGCCCATGAAGTTATGGACCCCGCCGGCAAATTTCGATACCATTCGTTAGCAATGTGGTCTAGACTAGCAGGGAAAACTCGACAGGCAACATCCTCGTGAGTAACCCCCGCCTAAACATGTAATCTTTATAGATTTGGACATGATCTTCTCCGTTGTTGGACCATCATGAATGAATTTGGGTAATCCCCTTTCAATGTTTCTAGGCAAGTCGTGGACTCGCCCGGGAATATCTAAAGGGGAACTCCGAGCACCATACCAAAGGGCAGGTGGTCGTTGTTGTTGTTGTTGGGCCATGTTATTCAAAGGTGTCAACCCTATGGGAACAATTGGAACTCCTGGAACTGTGGAGACAGATACAACTGGTGTTACTATCCCACTTGAACTTAAGGGTTCAGGCCCACTAGAGGTACTTGAGTCCAAAGAAATCCCTAACTCAAGTATACTGGGTGGTATTTCAACTTCTAATGTTTTGTTTTTCGGCCTCCTAGCAGTGGGAGAAAGGCTTTGGAAGATAGTTTCCCCTGTGGTTTTAGACCTAGTAGCAATGTACTCAAAGTTGGGCCAGCTTGGAAACTCTAGGACTCTAAAAGATTTCTCAACTCCGCTGCCAGATAAAATGTCTAAATGTTACACCCGCAAGCACAATAGGTGGAAACAAAACTACCCACGTTAATTGTTAGAACAAATCAAAATTGCAAAGCAATACGTAAGGCCCTCCTTCTAGCGCCAAAATGTTGAGTGTTAATTTGTCATATTACAAATAATAACACGCAACTTAGAGTCTCGAACAAAAGACTCTTTCTTGCAAAGAAATAATTTATTTTATTTTCCTTCCTTTTATTATTTCTCCAAGCTTCTTTGTGAAACAACTTTTACGTATATAAAAATGAATTTCAATTTAATACATACAACCGATATATCCCGTAATAACTCAAATCCTGCAGATAGCTGTTAACAAGGGGCCTTTGTTGATTCTCAATGAACTTTATAATCTTGACTTGTTTGATTAATCAAAAATAAACAAAAATCCTTTTGATGTTCTAATATTCACAATTTATTCTAAGGTTAACCTCGTTCGTTTTATCTCTATTCAATAGTTCTCTTATTTCAATGTTAGTCTCTCACATGAAATTAAGCATATCAAGGAATAAAACAGAAACCGTTATTTTTGAGTCGACTGGAAAATAATGAAGGATATTAAAATGGTTCACGATCTCCTCCCCGCAAAATCCCAAGTTAAGAGATGAAGTCCCCAAAACAACCCAACCGATCGGATCTGTACTAACACACAATCTAATCGGATCAGATGCAAGACTCTAAGGAAAAGAATATAACCGCATCATTCTACCATTCACCTATCGTAACCCATCCCATGGCGTAAACGAAATAGATACAAGACAAAATGATGCAACGAAAAGATTGACAATAAAACAATAGTTTTGGCTTCGATTTCCTTTTGATTTTACACACAAAAGTCGTGTTACCAAAGAAAAATCCTTTATTTCAATAAATAATGCTTTTTTGTTACAGTCTCCAGCTCCTGTATCCATCTACATTTCTGCTATTTAACCTTTCTGTCGCGCGTTCTCGGCTGCTCCATGACGCTTCGTTTCGACTCCCGGACCCTTCGCTTCAATTCCCGCCTTTTGGTATTCTAACCTTTGCGTGCAATCGTAACGCTCGATCTCTCGCGGCACAAGAATCGTTGTTATGAAACGTTACTCTGGTTCTCGTCATTTCTCGCCACGTGTCCTCGCGTCTCCCGCACCTTTCGTAACGCTTTCCCACGGAAATCCCGACAGAATTTGCATTTGGCCTCTTCCGTTTCCTAGCCGCGATAACGCGACATGTCGACGAATCGTGACATGTCGCGATATCGCGACATGTTCTTGGTCCGTACGCCCGTAGTAGCTCGTTGTAGCGATATCGCTACCGACTTTGCTTTGCCTTCTTTTCAAAAAGTGGTAGCGATATCGCTACCACTTTGGTTTCGAGCCTTCTTTCGAAGAAGTGGTAGCGATATCGCTACCACTTTGGTTCCGAGCCTTCCTTCGATGAAGTGGTAGCGATATCGCTACCACTTTGGTTCCGAGCCTTCCTTCGATGAAGTGGTAGCGATATCGCTACCACTTTGTTCTCGAGCCTTTGCTTCATGAAGTGGTAGCGATATCGCTACCACTTTTCTTTCGAGCCTCCGCTTCACGAAGTGGTAGCGATTCGCTACCACTTTTCTTTCGAGCCTCCGCTTCACGAAGTGGTAGCGATTCGCTACCACTTTCAACCTTGTGCTTCCTCTCGGCAACTCGTAGCGATGGAGAGACAGTCCGATTTCGACATGTCGCGATATCGCGACATGTCGCGATTTCGCGACCCTTTCAACACTTAGGCATTTTTCTTCTTTTCTTCATTTTTAGCATCCGGGTCTTTGAGATCTTCCCTAAATCCTGCAAAAACAAAGGTGGGTCCCCACTTCTGGGGTGTGTTGTGGATGAACCACAACAATATGTACCTGATCCAAATTTAGCAGTGATGACAAATGGTCCAAACCAATTAGGTTGAAATTTACCTTTTAGATATTTTCTTGCATTAGTATTTTTTGATTTTCTTTCAGTACTAAATCATGAACTTCAAAATATCGATTGTGAACTTTCTTGGCATATGATATTTTGAGTTTGTCTTGGTAAGAGCAAATATGATCTAGAGCATGAATACGCTTCTCATCTAGAAGATCCAACTGACTTAGTCTGCTAGAACGATATTCATCTCCTACTTCAGTATCTTGATGTAGAAGAGATAGAGAGGGAACTTCTAAATCAAATGGAAAAATTGCTTTAGCACCATAAACCAAGACAAAGGTGAAGCACCTTGTAGGGGTACAAACACTAGTTCAATAAGCCCATAAGGTAGGATATAATTGCATATGCCAATCACGACTTGATTTATTAACTAATATTTTAAAAATTTTAATTAAGATTTTATTAGAAGCTCCAGCTTGGCCATTTCCTTGTGGATAGTAAGGAGTAGACCATCAATATTGAATTTTATATTTTTGAAAAAGTTTTTTAATGTCTTCGTTCTTAAAGCATGTTCCATTGTCAGAAATGAGAGTTGACAGAATACCAAATCTGCAGATAATTTGATTAAAGATGAATTTGGACACTTGGAATTCTATGAAAAAACCTAATGGCAAGGCTTCTACCCATTTTTTAAAATACTGTGTTGTTTTTATAATGAATTTATGACCATTAGAAGAGATAGGATTAATTTTACCAATGATGTCTAAACCCCATTTAGAGAAGGCCATGGAGAAGATATAGCTTGAAGTTCTTGAGCAGGAGTGTGAACAAGGTCTGCATGTCTTTGAAACTTGTCACAATGATGCACATAATCATTAGCGTATTTTTCCATGGAAGGCCAAAAGTATCCCATTCGAAGGAATTTTTTAGCAATGCGACTTCCACTAAAGTGTCCTCCACAGGATCCATTATGGGCTTCACTTAATTCTTTCTTAGATTTTTCTAAATTGAGACATCTCAATAGGATGCCTTCCAAAAACCTTTTATATAGGGCATTTCCAATAATTATGAAGTGAACGACTCACTTACATAATATGCTACATTGGTTTCTATTAGATCCTTCTGGGAAGATTCCTTTTTGGAGGAAATTAAATATGCCTATATACCAAGGCTCTAGAGTTATCTCATTAATTAAAAACACATCCAATGGTTCTATATAATACATAGATGAAGTTGGTTCTTGGATTTGGTGAATAATTATTGTAGCATATTCATCATCTAACTCCAAAGGTAAAAAAGAGGCAGCAACAACCATGGCATCAACATCACGGTTGTTGGTGTGAGGGATGGCTTCCAAAGTTACTTTCTCAAATAAGTATATACGCTTAAGAACATATTATTTATAGGGATGAATATTCTCATCTCTTGTATAATATACTTCATTAATTTGATTTATCACAATTTGAGTCTCCAAAGACTAATAAATTTTATTTTTTAAGGTTAAGAAGCTCGTAACCCAAGGATTAGAGCCTCATAATCTGTAGTATTATTAGTACAAGCAAATTGAAGTTGAAAAGACAAAGGAATAAGGTGATTTTATGGAGATATTAATGTAACACCTGCACCTGCACCACTCATGCATCTAGCTCCATAAAAATACAAGGACCAATATTTAGAAAGGTCCTCTTCTACATTAAGATACTCATCAAAAAATTCAATGGTTATAGGATGAGTAGATTCAAGAGGTGCAACAACAAGTTGATTAGCTATAACTTGGCCTTTAATAGATTTTTGTCCAATAAATGTGAGTTCAAACTCACTTAGATCAAGAACCCATTTAGTTGTGCGACCTGATAAATAAGACCTACTCACCAAATACCTTAATGGATCAGACTTCACAATAACAAATGTTTTTTGACTGAGCATATAGTGGCATAATTTTGGTGTAGAAAACACAACCGCTAAACAAAGCTTTTCTAATGGTGTATATTGAGTTTCATAGATTATTAATGTTATAATTATATAATATGTGGAGCGTTCTTTCTTATTATTATCAATTTGAGCCAACATTGCTCCAAGTGCAAGTTCAGAAGTAGAAATATACAAAATAAAAGGAAAATCAGGTCTAGGAAGAATAAGCACTAGAGTATTAAGAAGATATTGTTTAAGGTTTTCAAATGCTTCTTTACTTTCGTCATCCCATTGAAATAGAATATTTTTCTTAAGAAACTTAAGAAAAGGTCAGGTTTTATCTGCCAACTTGTCAATGAAGCAACAGATAGATTGGAGTTTTCCTTGTAAACTCCTCAATTTGATATGTTTTTAGGTGGTGGCACATCAAGGATAGCCTTAATTTTAAGGGTATCTATATCTATGTCATGCATAGAAACAATAGATCCTAAAAGGTTTCCAAATTTTACTCCAAATACATATTTATCTGGATTTAAGTGAATCTTATATTCTATTAGTCTATCAAACACTCTTCTTAGATCATTAATATGATTGTCTTCCTTAGATGAAAGAGCTAAAATATCATCTACATAATTATGTAGAATATCATACATCATATCATGAAATATATATGTCATAGATCTTTTATAGGTTGTTCCTGCATTATTTAAACCAAAGGGTATTACTTTCCAACAAAATGTTCCCCAAGGTGTGATGAAAGCAATTGTTAGTTGATCTTCAGGAGTTATTATAATTTAGTTGTATCATGAAAAACCATCCATAAGGGATATCATCCCACTCCTGATTGTAAAATCTATAATATGATCCATATTTGGGAGCAGAAGGCCATCCTTAGGGCATGCAACATTAATGTCCCTAAAATAAATGCAAACTCTAATTTTAGTGGCCTCTTTCTTGGCTACTGGAACAACATTTGATATCCAATCAACATAATCAATGGCCTGAACAAAGTCAACATCCAAAAGTTTCTGCAACTCATTTCAACTAGTAATGCTACTTTGGGATGCATTTTTTTGATCTTTTGATTTACCAATTTTGCATTAGGGCACACTACTAAATGGTGCATGACCAAAAAATAACATAGGCCTGGCATATCTACATATGTCCAAGAAAAAACATCAGCATACTCTGTGAGAAATGAAATCTATTGGTTTTATCTTTCTTCACTTAATTATGCTCCAATTTTAACCAAGCGAGGTTTAGCTTTTTTCCTAATGTTAGCTTGTAGAACATTTTCTACCAAAATGTTTAAATCTCTTTCAAATTTGAGTGGAGCGAGTGACACACCCATTTGAATGATAGGGGAAATAATCTATTTGAACCCAAACAAGAGAGATTGCACCCAATTTGTCTGAAATAATGTTTTTGGAGATGAGGACAAGTGTGATAGACCTTTTCCAACCCATGCCAACTCGTCTCCACCATTTTGAATGCACCAAAGAGCCAATGAATGGATACTGTAGCAAATCCTATCTTAATTTAGACTAAGTCTATTGTAGTTTGGTAATAAATCACTAGTAAACAACAATGTAATTAAATATGTAAATGAGGTATTTTTTAATAAAATAGTGTAAATAGGTAGCTCCATCATTGGTTGAGCTAGTAGGTAGTAGGAGTTGAAGCAACCAATAGAATAGTGTACGTAAAAGTTGAAGAGTGTTTTCTTTGTAACAGTTTAGTATGACTTAACAGTCAAAATAAAGTGTAAAGTTTTTCATGTTTATTTTCTGATTTGAGTGATAATTTTAAGTAGTTAGGAAGTGTTTTTCTTACCTTATTCTGGATTGTAGAGCAAGGGTCTACTTTTAGACCTGGAGGAAGGATTTTTTATGATAGGTTTTCTAATATTTTTGCTACAACATTTTTACCAGAATTCTTGTTTATGTTGTTGTTGATTAGACTAATACCTGTTTTAATTCATGTGATTTTTTTATGATTTTAAGTTAGATTTTATGTAGAATGTGTTAAGTTTGCTGACAATTGTGATTTTCCCTATTTTGTTTCCTATTTTCTGCAAATTGTCAATTTCAGCAACTTTATTTCTTATTAGTTACTATAGCAAAAATCTGGCAACCTTCTATAGCAATGCACTGATTTTTGTTTGCAACTTTCCTTCAACATGAATTAAACTTGAATGTTTTCAATTCAAGTATATTTTCATTCATTTGTTTCAATTCAACAACATCTTTTAAATTTTGCACTTTTAATTTCTGCAACTATAATTAGTTGTCAATTTCATGTCTTAGAAGTAGTTTTCAATTTTGCAATTAAAGTAGTTTCAATTCATGCAGATTAGGTTTAGTGTGACACCAAAAAGGCTAAACCAACATTTGTTCAACAAAGTAAATTCTTGTGAATTGAATGCCTAAATTGTAATCTACCCAAACCTTCTATCATAGACAACCTTGGACACCACCCCGAATTTGATGAATATTAAAAAAATAAATGATGATAATAACGACACTCATCAATAAAAATACAATGTAGTATGGAGGATATGGTCACTCAATTAATATAAGCTAAAGAACTACATTGTTTTCCATATAAGGGCTTTACCAAAATCTACTCTCTACTACAATGCTCTTGATATCTATATGCTATATCTTATGATCTATCACTATGAGGCCCTTTATATAGGAAAATAGACTACTTGGCCAACACTCTACCTAGCTATACAAGTGGACACCTTGCACAATGACACTTGTGCATTTATTACTTTTATTTAAGTAAATAGCTAACTTCCCCCTAAAGTAATATCTACTCTAACTATGTACCATAGGAGGTATATTTACATGACCCAAATGATGTAATATATTCTATCTCTAATAGTGATGATATAAATTCTTTGAAATTTTGGCCCTCTTCCATCTCAATCTTCTAACTTAAACAAATTTTGAGTTTGCCAATGCTTTTCTAATCATCCAAATGCCTGAATATATTTTAGCCTAATGTCCATGGACTTGTAGCAAAATTTTACTCTAATAACATTGCTTTACATGTGGGGTATTTCATGGACCCACATTGTTGGTATCCCACAAGGTTTTTGCTTGTAGAAATAGAGAACCCATACTGCTTTATCCATTGGGTATGGAGTCACAAAGAGGAAAAGGAACTAGAAGATAAGTTGAGGTATTAGAGTTGGCATGTTCTTTCTCTTTTTCTCAGCTAATTTCCTTTTGCCAACTCAACCTTCCCATTTGGATATCACATGTTTTCCCTTTACAATCTAAGTAAAATGGTGTAATATGGATGATTTTGCACATGATATACCATTTTTACTCAGTACCATACCACCTATCACCTATTAATTTTTAGCTTTGATGGTGCCAACCATTGATGTTTTGACAGTATCACCATATTTTTCCTATGTTTGTGTTATTGATTTCTCTGCTCTCCCCTAATATTCTCCATTGGATTTTTGGTTAGCTAAGGGACCACAATAATCCATAATTCTTGATAGGTTTTATCCTAAGCTTTCTTTTATGGGAGAATGACCTCTTTGAATTTATGCAGGGTATCTTGCAACTAAAAGATCTTTTGAAATGATGGGTTTTTATATCTCTAGGTCAACTCGTATATTCTTGCATGTATTATAGAAAATCCATTAAAAATACAAAGATATGATCTTATTTTATTGGTCCAAGCCATACATCAAATTCCTTTTCATAATTGGCAATGAGCTCTATCTAAGATCTAAGCTACTCTAGAGTATGGAACTTGCATGTGTCATCCAAAAATTTTGAGAAACTAAAACCAATGATTTCTTCAGTTGAGAGCCTTATCTTATTTTATTTCTACTCAATGTAGAAATAAATTCACCTCCTTACTACAACTGATAACTTTCTACTATTTTACTTGCACAATATTCTACTTCATCCAAGTATCTACTTGTGAATACTAACAATTGCAAATTTACTTTTCTCTTTAGAATATTGATAATTGCTTTTGTTTGCTCTACCTTGTCAATTGTTGCTTCCATTATTTTATTAAAGTGAGTTTGAGCCTCTTTGATGACCTATAGGCTGTATATTAAGTAATCTGCAACAGGATAAACCTGCATGGTTGCTTCAAGGATTTTGCTCCAATTTTCTCTCTTGATTTATATTAATACCTCCCAAGAGAAGCTGGGAGATTGTGTCTTCTTTTCTTCTTCTAGCTCTTATTGCAGGTCTCTTAATTGTTCTTCATAAAGTTGAAGAGGTGTATCTTTTTGATATAATTATTTCTCTTATTCTTGGAGTCTCATATCATTATATTATATTTGTTCCTCTAGAGCTTGAATTATTTTATATTTTTATTGTAGTTGCTCTAATGTTGGGGCTTTGATAAATTTTCATTGCAATTATTTGACCTCATTTTGTAAGGATTTCTTTTCAAATTGCTCTTGATCCAATATATTGGATAACCGATCTGCCCTATCTTTTGTTGTTTTGTATTTCACCTCAATTCTAGATCCTTAACAATAAACTATACCAATTTTAGTTAGGAGAGTTCAAGTTATGTCTTCCATCAAGAGCTTGGAAATATCCACTTCTTTCACTATCATGTCATGATTATTTATTGTCATATCTATGGTAGGATTAGCAACTTTTGGGTTAAGAGTTACTCTTATCTATTTATTTTTAGTTGTGTACATAGTGGATAACACTATAGGTGGTGTCTTCTCCTACCTTTTAGGAGCCTTTTATTTCATTAATTTTTGGATGTTGACTACAGCTAGTTGGAACTAATTTAGGATATCTAAGTATGGGTGACTAGAAATAGGGGATGCAACCATAGTCGATTGGATAAAGAAGAATGAGGATAAGGAATACTTTAGGGGTAAGATACTAGTATCTACAATGGTTTGAGGTTGTGAGTCTCTAAGATTCTACCAATTATCAGGTATGGGAGTGGCAAAAGTTATAATTTTGGTTGGTTAAAGGTTCTACAGAGGTGGCAATTATTATGAAAGGGAATGTAGATGTGGAGAAGGGTTGGTGGAGAAATTAGTAGAGATGGATGACATACATGTGACTTGCACTTCCAATGTTGTCTCGATATGCTGGGTTACCAATGGTATCACTTTAGTTTCTAGAGTTTTTTTATTGAGTTATGCATCTCTTTATGATCACCTCATGTTGGATTAATGAAGAACCTCTTCTTTTAGCCCTCTCTCAATTTTTTTGTATAAGATATGTTCAATTATACTAAGTTGAGACTCACATATATCTAAACCAATTCAACCCATACCTCCATTGATATAGTCCATTATTTGCATCCCTCCACTCAAGGTTATGCATAAGGGGTCGGCCCCGAAATCTATTTATAAATTGAAGGTGAATTGTCTTGGAATCTCGACGAAATATGGAGAAGTATACATGGCGAATTCCAATTATTTTTCTCCAAAAAATTTCAAACCGTGGCGAATTGCAATTATTTTTCTCCAAAAATTTTCAAATCGTGGCGATTTTTTCTGTGTTTGGGGCCATGAATATCGGTTTTGCAAAATCTAAAAATGTACGACATACTTAAAAGCTTTAGGTCGATATGAAAGACTTCAGGCCGACATGATGATGAATGGCATGCCGATCGGTTGCAGTCATGATGATCGGTTACAAGCATACCGATCAGTTGCAGCCATGCGATCGGTTGCAGCTATGCCAACTGGTTGCAGCCATGATGATCGATTGTAGCCATGCCAATTAGTTGTAGTGATGTCGATCGGTTGTAGCCATGATGATCAGTTGTAGCCATGATGATCGATTGTAGTCATGATGATCGATTGTAGTCATGACGATCGATTGCAACCATGACGATCGGTTGTAGCCATGTCGATCGATTGTAGGCATGCCGATCCATTGCAGCCATGATGATCAGTTGTAGCCATATCGATCGATTGCAGCCATGATGATCAGTTGTAGCCATGCTGATCGGTTGCAACCATATCGATCGGTTGTAACCATACCGATCGGTTGTAGCCATGTCGATCAATTGTAACTATGATGATCGATTGCAACCATGATGATCAATTGTAGCCATGATGATCGATTGTAGCCATGCCGATCGGTTGTAGTCATGATGATCGATTGTATCCATGATGATCGATTGTAGCCATGATGATCAATTGTAGCCATGTTGATCAGTTGTAGCCATGTCGATCGGTTGCAGCCATGATGATCGGTTGCAACCATGACGATCGATTGTAGCCATGTCGATGTGCTACAACAGTCGAGTTCCCATCGATAGTAGTGGTGCTCTATGCCATGTGTCATCCATCCATTAAACGATTGCATGCAGAGGACACATGTCATCCATCCGTTAAATGATTGCATGCAGAAAAGTCTATATAAAGGGAATTAACAGTCATTTTTTCCCTTTTCTATCATGATTTTAACCTTTTTCCTCTCGTTTTAAAGCTTTCTTACCCCTTTTTCTCTCATTTTAATGCTTTCTTACCCTATTTCCTCTCTCTTCCCCTCACTTTTATCTTGGTTTTTACAATTTACCTTAATTTTTAAGCGATTTTTAACCATTTTTCTCTCGTTTGAAACCTTTTCCATTGTATCTTCTTATCCATACCCGTACACCCTATGGCATCCCCTACAACCCTTGGAATGTTTAAAGTTAATTATAAGAACCTGGTTTACCCCTTGATTTCAAAAATTTTATCAACATCGGGTTACGACATGTCTTGGGTCATGGACTATGGTCTTCGGGGTCTTGTTTCAATGCCCCATTTTGATACGAATGTTAAACTGGTGGAGAGGATCATTGCAGCTTATGATATGGATTCGAGCAAGGTAAATCTTGTTGTCGACAACAAAAATATCATTCTTTCTTTCTCAGCCATTGATGTCGCCAGATTGACAACATTGCCCCACGCTGGTGTTGAGCTTGTCACTTCCAAATACCAGTTAACTGATGATGACAAACTCTACTTGGAGACCACCTTCAAAGTGTAGTCGAAATATTTTCAAGGTATAACTATTTTTTTATTTAATTGATTTTAAATTCTTATCAGTGATTGAACGTACAATTACTAATTTTAGTTTTTTTGTAGTTAATTCCACCAAGTCCAGAAGGGGTTTGACCGTACCGGTGATTGAAAATAAATTTCTTCGGGCATGTTGTGAATTCTTCCTTGCTAGACTCATTCTGCAAGGAAGGCCGATAGAAATTCTGATGTGGGCCTTAGCGTATTTGGTCCGTTGTATAGGACACCAAAAATTCGACTGGTGCACCTATGTCTCAAATCGGATCAGATTGGAAATAGAGAACGTGAAAACCCACGCTTCACCCTCGTCGAAAGTTAGCACATGTAATTATATTATTGATTTTTTTATGAATATTTTCATAATTTGCAGAACACTCCAGTACCAACATCTTGGCACTCAATCCTTGTCAATTTAGCCATGATAGAACAACAGGTTTAGGTAATTTTTTTTAATATTTAAGTAATTTTTTTATTTTTCCATTGTTTGTCTTTTTGTAATTTTGACATTTTATACCAAACATAGAAAAGGGCATCCTCTTCCTCTTCAAAGTGGGATGCTATTGTCAGAGGTTATAATCCAGAGGAATCAGGAGACTCCGAAACACCTACAGAGGAAGCAACACCACTGATAAGGAAAAGATCATCAAGGAAACGTAGAAGATCTATTTCTCCTATTCATCGACAATCTCCACATGCGGCTGCATGTCCGTTGCCAATGGGCGTAGTTACGCATGAGGTTTCATCTTCTAGGAGTAAGTTTTAATTACTATCGAAACAATTTTTTTACAATATTTTTATTGTTTTTAATTAATTTTGTTTTTTTTTTTAGATGTACAACATGACCACATTCCATTTGCAGTAGCATCTATGCAAGATGTTTTTTCTTCTACCGGTAAGTGTTATAACAATGTTTGCAACCAATTTTCATAATGTAATTTTATAACTAGTTTTTATTTTCTACCTTCACAAAAATTTTAACTAATTTTTATTTTTATGTTTTAAGGTCCCTTGCAACAATTTCGTCAACAAAATCAACAAATTCCGCCCCCTCCTCCACAACGCCCAACTCAAATGCGAGGTCAATGCTTCCCAGTTGGAAAACACTTTCTTCCATCTAGGCCATAGAGAGAAGCAACACAACAAATTTCAGAGAGAGAAGCATCAAAGACTTTTTCTGGTTTCGGCCGTATATCTGTTAATAATTTTACTTTTAAGGATATACCAGAAGCTTCTAGTACTGGGTTGGCTGATGTTCCACTTGATAAAGATTACTTTTTGCAAGATAACATACACACTCAATTTCAACTATCAGAATTGGTTCAAGATAAAGTAAATGAAGGTGCAGAATGTTCAAGCAAATCTCCTCCAAGGGAAAGAAGCACCCGTCAGGCTCCTCCTCGACAAGAGGATGATATAATAAATTTTTCAGAAAAATATTTGGTTTTTGATAACGTTGAATCTACAATTAACGATTTGCTACTTCCAGATATAACAAAAATGAAAAAATGGGAGTATCGGGCTAAGGTGTTGATAAAGGAAATTAATGCCCGATACAATAATTTTTCAAAAAGAGAAAAAAATTTTCTATTGTTGAAAATGAACCAAAAAATATGGAGGCTCTACTACAACAAGTAAAATCTGGCATGTTGAAGTTGAATACATCATACACAGATGAAATTTTAAAGTTTATAATGAACAGATTGGAGAATATAAATGGTGAGGCCCAAGCTTATTACAATGAATGGGCAAATGATAAGAAAAAGGTTGTTGTTGTTGTAGCTGCAAAGAATGTTGCTGAGGTTTGACTCAATCACTTTTGTGTTCAAAAATTTGTTGTTCTCTTTTTTAAAATGTAATTATCTTTTCATGTTGATTAACTTTTTTCCCTTTTGCAGGTAAAGTATGAAAATCTCAAGAAGTAGGTTCAAAACCTGCAAGACTATCTCAGGATGGCAAAGGAGTTCTTAAACGCTTCCATGGCAATGAAAAAAAGAGCACAGGAATCAGTTCGACAAAATAACATTTTGTGGAAAATCATTATCCACAATGGATTGGATCCTGATGTTCTGCTTAAGGAGAAGGGTAAAGAAGTTCAAGGACCAACATCTGAAGATGTTGGCAAAGAAGAAAAGACCCTTCTCGATGGAATGCAAAATGTTGAGATGATCCTTGTCAATTCTGGAGCAATTGATAGTACTGTTACCCAACCCGAGAAAAGAGCCATCGAAATGCAGGATGTGGTAATCATGGAAGTAGTGGATGTGGAAAAAGGAGCTGAACAAGGGAAAGATGAGGGAGGGGTCGTTGCTATGGAGACTGCGGAAGCCAATGAGAAGGCAAAATTAGTGGAGGAAGGGGGAAAATATTCTGAGGGGAAAAAAATGAATTTTAAAAACAATTTTAAGACATTTCATATGTTTTCATTGGAAAACAAGATACTTGCTTTTATTATTTTACTATTACACTATTTACATTTATAATTGTGTGTTATTTTCATCTCTTAAGTATTATGGTGTTTCAACTTTCAAATATGCTTGAGTTTACGTAGAATATATGCATAGGTATAGATTTACATGTTATTCAATGTTATTCATGTTGTGATATAAAAATGAGTTTTGTCTTGTGGATTTTGCTATGTTGTTTTTATATTTCAATATTCAAATGAGTTTGAATTTTTAGTTTATTCAAAGTCATTCTTGTTGTTGTATAGAAATGTGTTTTGTCTTTTTTATTATGCTATATTGTTTCATATTCAATGTTAGTTTACGATGGAGATATTAATGAAAGGGTTAAATTTCAATTTCCATATATTATGCTATGTTGTTTTATATTTCAATTTTCAAATGAGTTTACGAATGATATATCTATGCATGTGTTTAAATTTTAGTTTATTCATATTCATTCTTGTTGTAGTATAAAAGTGAGTAATTTCATTTCTATTTTGCGATATTGTTTTTATATTTCAAGTGAATATGGTCATTTGTATTATGCTATATAGTTTTTATATTTCAAAGTGAGTTTACGAAGTATATATCTATGCATGGGTTTCAATATTCAGTGCATTCATAATCATTATAGTTGTATAAAAATCAATATGGTCATTTGTATTATGCTATATTGTTTTTATATTTCAAAGTGAGTTTACAATGGATATATCTATGAATGGGTTTCAATTTTCGGTGCATTCATAGTCATTATAGTTGTATAAAATTGAATATGGTAATTTATATTATGCTATATTGTTTTTATATTTCAGAGTGAGTTTACAATGGATATATCTATGCATGGGTTTAAATTTTCATTTTCCATATCTAGAGTACTATTCTATATGCTTTTTTCATACATTTGTAGAAATTTTTTTAGTAGTTATGTATATATACAAGGTTAACTCTATGACAAAGCATAAACCATAAAAAATCTCTATATTTTGTCAGCCATGCTGATCGGTTGCAGGCATGTCGATCGGTTGTAGCCATGTCGATTGGCTGTAGACATGTCGATCAGTTGTAGACATGTCGATCGACTGTAGACATGCACATCGATGAGACATACCGATCGACTGCAGGCATGTTGATCGGTTGTAGGCATGACGATCGACTGCAGATATGTCGATCGATTGCAAACATGTCGATCGACTGTAGATATGTCGATCGGTTGTAGGTATAGCATTGCATATGTGCCACGTGTCAACCATCTATGAAATGATTGCATTCAGAGGCCATATGTCAACCATATATGAAATGATTGCATGCAGAGGCCACGTGTCACCCATCCAGAAGCTGATTGTATGTAGAGAATTCTATATAAAGGGATTAACAATCATTTTTTTACCTATTCTATCATAGTCTTAATCATTTTATTCCATTTTTAATGCATTCTTACCCCTTTTCCTCTCGTTTTAATGCATTCTTAACCCTTTTCCTCTAGATTTATCTTAGTTTTAACCTTTTACCATAAGTTTTAAGCCAGTTTTAACCCTTTTCCTCCATTTTGAATCCTTTTCTATCAAGTGTCATGTACCATCCTCTATGTCTTCTTATCCATACCCGTACACCCTATGGCATCCCCTACAACCCCTGGAATGTTTAAAGTTAATTATAAGAACCTGGTTTACCCCTTGATTTCAAAAATTTTATCAACACCGGGTTACGACATGTCTTGGGTCATGGACTCTGGTCTTCGGGGTCTTGTTTCAATGCCCCATTTTGATACGGACATTAAACTGGTGGAGAGGATCATTGCAACTTATAATATGGATTCGAGTAAGGTAAATCTTGTCATCGACAACAAAAACATCATTCTTTCTTTCACAGCCACAGATGTCGCCAGATTGACAGCATTGTCCCACGTTGGTGTTGAGCCTATCACTTCCAAATACCAATTAACTAATGAAGATAAACTCTACCTGGAGACCAACTTCAATGTGCAGTTGGAATCTTTTCAAGGTATAACTATTTTTTTATTTAATTGAATTTAAATTCTAGTCATTGGTGTATTACTGATTTTGTTTTTTTTGCAGTTACGTCCACCAAGTCTAGAAGGGGTTTGACCGTACTGGCGATTGAAAATAAATTTCTTCGGGCATGTTGCGAATTCTTCCTTGCCAGACTCGTTCTGCAAGGAAGGCCGACATAAATTCTGATGTGGGCCTTAGCGTATTTGGTCCGTTGTTTTTCACACCAAAAATTTGACTGGTCCACCTATGTCTCACATCGGATCAGATTGGAAATAGAGAACGTGATAACCCATGCTTCACCCTCACCGATAGTTAGCACATGTAATTATATTATTGCTTTTTTATGAATATTTTTACAATTTGTAGAACACTCCAATACCAACATCATGGCACTCAATATTGGATAATGCAACCATGAGAGAACATCAGGTTCAAGTAATTTTTTAATCAATATTTAAATAATTTTTTTTATTTTTCCATTATTTATCTTTTTGTAATTTTGACATTTTATATATACACAGAAAAAGGCATCATCTTTCTCTTCAAAGCGGGGTGCTGCTATCAGAGGTTATAATCAAGAGGAATCAGGAGACTCCGAAACACCTACGAAGGAAACAACACTACCTGTATGGAGAAGATCAACAAGGAAACCTAGAACATCTAGTTCTCCTGATCTTTGACAACCCCCACCTGGGACTGCATTACGTCCACTGCCAACGGGAAAAGATTCTGGAGCAAGAAATTGAATTTTAAAATTTGATATTTTGAAAGACAATTTTATGACATTTCATATGTTTTCGTATGAAAACAAGATACTTGCTTTTATTATTTTACTTTTAAGAAATACACTTTTATAATTGTGTGTTATTTTCATATTTTAAGTATTATGGTGTTTCAAATATGCTATGTTGTTTTTATATTTCAATTTTTAAATGAGTTTACGAATGATATATCTATGCATGTGTTTAAATTTGAGTTTATTTATATTCATTCTTGTTCTTGTATAGAAAAGTGTTTTTTCTTTTTTAATATGCTATATTGTTTTCATATTCAATGTTAGTTTACGATGGAGATATTTATGTAAGAGTTAAATTTCAATTTCCCTATATTATGCTATGTTGTTTTTATATTTCAATTTTCAAATGAGTTTACGAATGATATATCTATGCATGTGTTTAAATTTCAGTTTATTCATATTCATTCTTGTTGTAGTATAAAAGTGAGTATTTTCATTTCTATTAAGCTATATTGTTTTTATTTTTCAAGTGAGTTTACGAAGGATATATCTATGAATGGGTTTAAATTTTCATTTTCCATATCTAGAGTAATATACTACATGCATTTTTCATACATATGTACATAAATTTTTAATATGCATACACGGTTTACTCAATGACAAAGCATAAATCATAAAAAATCACTATATTTTGTCATATCATACAACTAATGATACTAATGATACATACATACATTTAAATTCAAAGGAAAAATAACTATTTTTTGTCAACATATACATTTAGTTCAATAACATAGCATCATTACGTATACATGGTTTTCAAATTTTCAACTTACTCAAAGCTATAGCATACATCATAAATTTTGAAAACATAGACAATCCATAACATTAAAAAGCAAACATGCATAATCATTGAAAATTGAATTATTATATGATTTTACAACAAATCAAATACAAAAAATCTTTGATAATATGAAATATTTCAAATCCGGAAAATCACTGTTAATATGAATTTATTCAAATCACTAAAATTTTACAAAATGATTTCAAATCCGAAAAAATCTTAGATTATATGAATTTGTCATATAATCATTGCAATTTTTACATTTATGGAAGGTAATACAAAGCTTTATCAACTTCTCCACAAGAACTGAGAATCTATGAATTCTGTGTTTCCATAATCTCATCATCACTCCTAGCTGAATCATTTTCATCATTATCAACCATATTAGAGAGACCTCTTCTTTCTGCTAGGGACTTCCAATATGTCAACACTCTATCATAGGGAAAGTTACCCACCTCGTACGATGACACATACATTCTCAAACAATTTTCCAAATTTCTGTCCAACCTGTTATGAACTTTTGATTTAACAAAAGTTAATGCACTAAAAACCCTTTCGTCTTCAACAGATCCCAAAATCATTATCTGACATAATTCATATAAAACAAAGTATTCACTCATAGTATCTTGCAAGACACTACTTCGATACAATTTTTGCCAGAAACGCGTGATTGAACCAGTCTCATGTGGATTTTTGAATTGTGCAATTTGATTATCCATTGTTATTCCAAAATTGGTTGACTGATGTCTCAAAAGATCTTTGTTTAGAATACCATTGATTTCAATGCCATTTATTTCCACACTTTTAGAGAAATGTTTCATAAGATTACCCATATATTTTACAAACAACTCACTTCTACTACTTTGGTCACCACAAGGATTCCAGAAATTAGGATTAACAACAGCCATGGCCTCAAGTGTCTCATCTCTCTTAAAACGATCTCTTATTTCACTTGTTAATGCATTTGCAATTCTTTTCAATTTATTCTTAGTGTTATCCAAAACCTCATCGAATCTGGAATGGGTAACGAGCACTTGTTCAACATCATCTATTAGAGTATTTAATCACTTTTCAAAATGATATACAGGAATCAACTTTCCATGGATAGCAATACAAAGATTATCGTTGATGTTGAACTTTAAAAAGTTGTTCGGTTCATTGACATTAATTAACGTATTCCAACTATCAAACTTGGGATCCTCAAAATGTTTTTTGGATAAATAAATCCTATCAATAACCATACATATTTGTTTTCTCATCCTCATGAAATCGACAATATAAATTGCCCTTTCCTGTGCAAGTTTAATCATAGTATTCATTTCTTGTAACATTGGTAGAATACCACATAATGTGAGAAGAGTTTCCAAGTCAATCATACGAAAAAGCAAATATTTTGCCTTGTCAACATCTCTACGATGTGCATACATAAACCCAACCAAGGATTGATATTCTAAAAATACCCTTTTTGTAGGAAGAAACAATGAAATCCACCTGGTTTCCACATCTTTTAACATTTTTCTGCCTTCAGTTACACCTAGAGAAAACTGTTGAAACTCTGCAAACCTTTTTGGACTGCATGAAAAGTATGAGTGTATATCGTGGATGAGTTCTTCCACTCTGGCTACATTATCAAAATTGCTCACAATTTTGTATGCAAGATTCATTCGATGAGCCATGCAATGAATAGGAATCACATATGGGGCAATGGAAGTCTGAAGCCTAACACAAAGACCATTCCTTTGTCCTTGCATTGTAGCCGCACCATCAACTCCAACACAAATTAACTTTGTGGCAATTTCCTTTTCATCCATTCCGGCAATATCCTTTAAACTGGTTACAACAACATTATAAATGTTTTTCGCATTACAATTTTCAATCATCTTATGTAGTGCTAGTAAATGAGGTTGTCTCAAATGATTTTTGAATGTGTAAACATGTATGCAAATCCAAGATGTGTTGTCAACAATTGTTACCTCATCAATGGAAAGTGAAATAAATTTGGCTTGTTTCACATTCTCTCTCAGGTCTTCCTTCTCAACCAGTGATAGACATTTTGCCATTTCCCAACCACTTCGATCTGACCAATGTGAACTGGTAAGGTTTTGTACATTGGCTAGTTGAAGTATTTCCTTAAAATCAGCAAAATCAGACATGGGTCGACATTTTTTTAGAATATTGTATACAATAGCAAACTGCAATTTCTTTGAGGCTAATAAAGTATTATTAACTTTTTGAAATTGTGCCTCGATTGTTCCACCCTTCTCAATGAGAGTTTGTTTTTGTTTCATTGCTTTATCATATTCAAGAGCATATCTCACATGCACACATTCTGTTGCATCCTTCCACCTATGAATTCTGTTAATTGTTCCATCACTTCGTATTTCTTTGATGTAAACTTTCCCACAATGTTTTTCTATTGTGTCTTTCTTATTTTGTAATAAATGATCCTTTCCCAGCTTCCATGTACAAATAATACATTTACACACATTCAATTTCTCATCTCGCTCAATAAAGGGGTATAATCATGCCCATTCATTTTTAAAATCCCTTCCAATAGTCCATTCACTTATCTTTTGACGTTTAGATTTTTGACTAGAAGATTCCCTAGAGGTCTGAATTTTAATTGTACTATCTTTTTCTTTTTCGGTTGATGTGTCTGAATTTAAAATCTCCTGAAGTGGTTGTTGAATGTCATTATTAGGAAAATTATCATGTGGTCCCATCTCATCTTCTGGAATATCTTTGAGTGAACGCACATCAGGGTCGACAATGTTAACTGCATTCAATGTTTGGTGTTCTCTATCATTTTTTGTTGTAAAAAAGGTACTATTTTAAAGAATTAACAGAATACAATTTTACAAAGCATTTAAAAAGAGGTAGATAAGTAGAAAACCATTTATCTATTAATAGAGAAAGGTTTTACATTTAAGAAGAACAAAAATTTTAGAAAACTGATGGTAAAAGGTGTTTGTACCTGCAAGTTGTGTAGAATCTATAGAGATTGATGTCTCATTGCATTTTGGTGTAAAATATTTTAGAATTATCTTTTTACAAGAAGATTGGCCTCCCTTCTTTCCATATTCAGTAGGTGACATTGTATCTGTAAAGAAAAACCTTCAGATGTTAGGAAATGTATATGAATTTGAAGGAAAATAGGAGACATCCCTCAAGACGAACATATGATCCTAACACACAACATGACAGGGAATACTTATCGACCACAGTTGCAGATAGTGCTTCTACACTACGTATGAAACATACTCTAAGAGACAAGAAGTCTCTAACAAAAGAAATGCTCCTAACACACAACCAGATGACATTGATAGTTGTCTACCACTATTGCGTATAGTTCACCTATAGTGCCTATGAAACTGTAGAAAAAGAGATTTGGACAAAAGAACAATGGAATAAGAATACTCTACCGATTTTTAGTCATGAATCCTCTACAACCGATACGCTTTTATCGATAAACACTTCCCTACAACCGATCGACTTATACCGATCGACAGTCACTACAAGCAATAGAATGTCGACCACACATCCCCCGGTCCCTACAACCAACAGAGTTATGCCGACAACACTGCAACCAACAACCTAACATCGATCGACATGACCCTACAACCGATAGACTAATGTCGATCGACACATCTGCAATCGACCTACCAAGGCCGATCGACACCTCTACAACCGATAGATGAATGTCGATCGACACCTCTACAATCGATTGACTAAAGATGATCGACATGGTTCTGCAATCGATAGACCAATGTCGATCGACACCTCTACAACCGATAGGCAAATGCCAATCGACAAACCCTACAACCGATCGGCTTATGTCGATAGACACGGCTCTACAACCGATCGGCTTATGCCGATAGACATGGCTCTACAATCGATCAGCTTATGCCGATAGACACGGCTCTACAACCGATCGACTTCTATCAATAGACATGGCTCTACAACTGATCAACTTCTATCGATAGACACGACTCTACAATCGATCAGCTTCTATCGACAGACATGGCTCTACAACTGATCAACTTATACCGATAGACATGGCTCTACAATCGATCGACTTCTATCGATAGACATGACTCTACAATCGATCGGCTTATACCGATAGACACGACTCTACAATCGATCGGCTTATGTCGATAGACATGGCTCTACAACCGATCGGCTTATGCCGATAGACACGGCTCTACAACCGATCGTCTTGCATCGATCGACACTCGTCTACAACCGATCAATTTATTTCGATAGTCACGGCTCTGCAATCGATCGTCTTGTGCCGATCGACACTCCTCTGCAACCTTCTCAAGTTTTTCGTTGTTTTAGAGCTATTTTTGAGTTAGAGTATTTTTTATGTATGTTTATCGGTACCTAGTATAGTATATATACGCGTAGTATATGAGGCAATTTGGGCAGGAAAAATAAAATCATTTATAATTTGAAGGCGATTTGGGCAAAAAATATAAAATCATTTATAATTTGAAGGTGAATTGGGCGGGAAAATCAAAATCATATGTAATTTGAGGTCGACGAATTAAAATAAAGTTAGGTTCATGATTATCAACGACGGGCGAATTTACCCCAAAAAAAATTTCACCCCGTAAATTTTGGGCGAATGGGCCCCAGTGAAATGATCCAAAATTAGCCTTTTCAAAATTTTAAAAATCCTAAATAGAGCCAATTTACGATATTTCGCGCTTGTGCATAACCCTCCCTCCACTCCCATTGAGTTTCCCACTTGTAGTTGTTGTATTGCAATTGGAGGAATCTCATGTCACAATGTTGAGCTTTCCCCTATTGAATGGCATTTGACTAGGCTTGCTTCTCATAGACTTCTTTTTTGCAATCTAAATCCAAGAATCTCTTCAAATTTGAGTCTTATTCTAAGTCTATGTCCATGAAAATTCACTAGCTTTGGGTCAAAACTTGATTTCCATCCTCCTCTTCCTCATCAGAGACATCTTATTCATCCTCTTCTTCTTCTTCTAATATCAGGCTAGGACTTTCTTCTCCCTTATGTTTAGGTTGCCACTTTGTTAAAATTATTTTCAAATAGATTATCTACATTGTTAGGAAAGACCTTTTTCTATGTGCCTCTCTTACCTCTAGAAATCCACCTATTGTTGCAATTGCAAAACTCACCCTAATTGAGGACCCACTTGGAATTTTAATTTTTGATCTAATTTTGCTTGCGTTAAGGTTTTAAATTTTCTTGTATTGAACATTTTAAATACTTGAATTTTAATTAATTGGATTTTAATTCAATATTTTAGAAAGAATTTGATTTTAAGTTTTTTCAAGGTTTGGAAAATTCCATGTTTTTAAGCTGCTTTTAAGGTTTTTTGAGTTCCACCATAATTGGTAGCTGTAAATCTAAAATGACCATAACTTTTGCTATAGAACTATGTTTGAGGTGATTCAAAGATTGATGTAAATATATTGAAATAATATTTACAATGGTATCAAAATTATATACAGAACATTATTATTTCAAGATATTTGGCAAAAATACCATGCAGTAACCCTAATTCCCCACAATGGTCCACAAATTTCAAGAGGTTATATATTTTTATCCATAGAAAAATTTCCACTTATTTCAACTTTTTTTGGATACCCATTTGGCCTATTTAGAAGTGTGTAAAATTTCATGAAATTATGGGCACTTTTAAATTTTGCCCTATTTTTATACTATGGGACAATTTTGAGCTCTTGATCATGCATGGATTCAATAAAATAAGGTTCATTCTCCATTAAATCAGGTTTAAAATGAGATTTTAGATAATTATAAACATTCCCATGTTTGTGGTCTGCAATTACCTTCCTTATTGCTAGCTAGACTATCCATTTTAAATGGATTATGGCGCAAAGATTTTATTTAAATTCATAGTCTTCCACACTTCCAAGAGATGACATCATTAATCAATGGTAAATTACCACCCAAATTATCCCAATGGATATTCCTATGAATACGTACCTCCCTTTACCTTTGATATTAAGATTTAGAAACTAAGTCTTAATCAAATAGTGCCCCTTACAATACTTTGCTTTATCTAAACTTAAAAAGGCCGAGTTAAAAAGATTCCATATTGCCCCTAAAAACTTAACAAACATGCAACTATTGAACATATAAATGGACCATAATAGATCACTCAACATAGCCTTAATCAATGGCTAGCGCTACAACGCTCAAAGTCGCTCATACCTCCCTTTAATCGCAGGTCAAAAGAGATTGATCGCCTAGATGAATGACCTAAATTCCACCCGCCCAATGCCTTCAATATTGACCATATTTTTTTATACCAATTGGAATCCAATTCTCATATTCACCTTCTAAAATGGGAAGCCATCTCTCATATTCACCCACTCCAATGGAAAGCCATCACTCATATTCACCCACTCCAATCAGATGCTAGCACTCATATTCACCCGCTTCATTTCGCTTCATCCAATTTCCTCAACACAATATGAGCCACACATTTTATATAAAGAAAACTTAGTTAAATATTTTAATTACATCTAATATTTTTGGTGTGAATTTTTAGACCTAAGTATTAAATTTGTTTGAAACAAGAGGAAATATTTGTACCACGAGAGCTCAACCCTTAGGTGAACATTTAAGTGGATTCGATTAATTGAAGTAAACCTAATATTGGGCATTTTAATTGAAACTTAGGCAATGATCTAATTAATTCGAATAAATTTTGACATTAGACCTTGGAAAATTTTATTAATTTAAATAATAACATGAGAGTGTTAATGTCAAATTTAATAAATAAAATCATAATGAGAGTGGGTAAAGTTTTGTGCTACATTGATTTTGTTGTCCAATCAAATTTGAGTGCTATGTGTATCATGAATCAGTCCTATTTGCCCATTATCAGCCAATAAAATTCAATAATTTGAGTTCATCTACTCCAACCTGCTCCGTCCGATCTCTTTTCTCCGACTCAATCTCGATCACCCAGTTTTGGCCTATGAAATTCCAATGCTCAAGCATATCCTCATCACTCTGCATTGTTGATTTTTTTACCAAAATCTTAGCCATTCATTTTCAGCCAATAGCAAGGAGGCACTCAAAATTTTCTGTCATAGTTCCTACCATCCATATCGCCCCTCATAACCACCACAATTTAAGCCCTTCATTTTTTTGGGAAGAGAACTTAGGTTAAATATTTTTTATGCATTGATTAATTAAAATAATTAGACCTAAACTTTAGCATCAATTTAATTTTTTGGACTTGAAACATATGACTATGAGCACTTCAATTAAATGAATTAAAATGACAAATATCTTAAAGCATTAGACTTAATACTTTGGATATGAAAGTAAAGTAAAAGTAAGAGAAAATAAAATTGCTTATTCAAAGGTTATAATTCCCAATTGGAATTAGGGCACATTCCTTTCTCGATGAATTTAATGAAAATTTAATTACTCGTTAATTTTTTTTGCCCAATCGAAACTTGTTGCTTGAATTCATCCTACCAAATCCAGGCCATTCATTTGCAACCAATAGAATATCATCACTCGAATTTGTCTGCTTGAATCCGGGCCATTCATTTTCAACCAATAGAATAGTGTTGATCAAACTCATCTAACTCATTTTGAGCCATTGATTTCTCCGCCCGAATTTGGGCCATTCATTTTCGACCAATAGAATGCGATCGCTTGAATTCATCCACCTCATTTCACATTGTCGATTTTCTTAACCAATCCGAGCCCTCCAAGTCACATATTATTTTTTGAAAGGAAACCTTAGCAATATGAATTAATTAAAATCATTTTTGACTAGGGAATGTAAATAAATTCTTGGGTTTGAAAATTAAGGCCTTAGACACTTTAAAATAATATGACAAGAACCTTAGGCATCCTTAATAATTCAGATATTGTATGAAGTGAAAAATTTGAGCCTTATGCGTGGAACCTCACATTAGGTTTAAAATTTTAAAAATTTTGATTTTGTGCCATGAAAACCTAACCCTCACCTCGGGGGCCTTAATAAACTAATTTTAATACTTTGGCATTAAAAATTAAAATAGAATTTTAATGTTAAATTTAATAATTTGGCCCTAAAATAAAAGCCAAAAAAAAAGATAAATGCCATGCCACGAGAGCCTAACCTTGATAAAGATCTTAAACCTTAATGATAAGCTTAATATTAAATTGAAGGATGCTACGAAGTATAATCTATAAACATTAGACCTTAGTGGTTGATTTAACGTTAGGTTTAACACTTTGGACTAAAGCAGGAACATTTAATATTAAGGAATTAAATATTATGAATGTCCATTAATGAATTAAAAATGACTAATGGGAATATATATATTTTATTTTTGAAAATGAATCATTTGAGAGCCCCTAAAGTTTTCATGAAGGAAAATCAATGTCTAAAGCCAAAAGCGATAAAATGAATAAATATTAATTATGAAAATAAAAAAATGCATAGTCGCCAACTATGTTTGGATAATGTTTATTACCAAATACAATTTAAAGTTAATTTTTATTGTCTTATGTGATTTATAGGCAACAATGATAAAATAATGGTAAAAGCCAAGAAGAAATGGAGAAAATAGTTGAAGCTTAGATAGATTTAGAGGCACACTAAGTATTGTTAGACACTGAATTGTCATCAAGTTTTACTTGACACTGTAACTGTCTATCTTCCAATTCTCTATCTAGGCTTGCACTCGATAGTCACAGCTCAGCACTCAACATTGGATAGACCAAAGACAATTTCAATCCAACCTCCAAAGTAGGTTGGTATCTTGTCAACTTAGTAATATGTTGACTCAATCAAGCTCAATAAGGGTTTGAGGAATAGGGTTAGAAAAATATTTAGGGTTAGAGAAATATGCATTAACAGTGGCCAGATAGGCTAACAACATAGGCATCTACAATAGAAACCTCCAACAAACTATTTTCAAGTGTCCCACACTCAATATTAGTAGCACCCAAAACCATGAAATATTCACACATTAAAGCATAAAATAGAGATATGTTCCAAGAAGCAATTCCAATATCCAATATATTGACAATCCAATTTAGCAAAATAGATCAATAATCATATTTTGCAGAAATAAACTTCCTACCAACACAGATCTAACTATGAACAAATTTCAACTACCTTCACAACTAGTAATCCAATGAAAATAAAATGAACTAACTCTTACCGTATTGATAGAAATGCAATTCACAACTTAAAACCTCTTGAACAAAATATATCAAAGATTACAAGTCTTGAGTCAAAAATTTGAGTAATGCTCCTTCCATTATTTTGAAAAAATATTTACATAGTAGGGCAAGCAAACGCACTAGAGCCAACCCTAAAAATTGAGGGTTCGACCTCTATTTATATTTTACAAAATGAAAGAATTTAAGGAGACATTACAAAGATTAAAATTTTGACAACTCAGTAGAGAACTTTACTGATATTATCTCATTCATTCGTGGAGTCCAAGAAATCTACTAGAAGAAATCTGCCATGACAGCTCGACTCTACAACCTACTGGTCTAGTATTGGTAGTTGGGAATCAGGACATTGGAAACTAAATCTAGACTACTCAACATTCTTGGAAACTCCATTCTGCCACAGAACTTCAATAGCTCTAGTTCTTGATTCTTGAAAATCCTAGAATGCTTTGCCTTCCTGCTTTGAACTGACTGTTATTGAATTAAAAAAGATTTCACTATTTTATGCTTCATAAAATGTTAGAAAAATCTATGCGATTGATATTTTTTAATGAATGGTTGTGATTATATCTCAGATATACTCTATAAAATAGTGGGGGAGAAACAAAATGTCATTCTACTTCGAATTAATGCTGACATCAGCTTTGATGGCTTCAGCCAATGAAATCAAAAATTGATGAGAAATGTACTGAGATATGAGCGAAATAAAGTCCATTGTCAATTTGCTTACTTAGCCTTCAAAAAATTTTAACTTCTTTCTCACATCCACGGCATAAAGCAAAAGTTGTAATCTACTCAAAAATCTTGTTGATGTCATCTTTGACTCTGATTGACTATGGAATCATCAATCCGCTTCGTAAAGAATGCAAATGGATCTTGTCCTATTTCGCTGTCTTTTCTTCCTTTTCAAGCACTTTTCGCCATTCTACTCAAGTTTAGTCTTGGAACTTAGCAAAATTCAGTTTCTCAACACTTAGTCATTGGATGCGTGAAACAAAGAGAAATCACCATTTTGTATTTTAAAATGTGCTGACATCACCAAAGCTCAAAATATTTATGGATTGGGAACCTCATTGGAATCCATTGCCAGATACACTAGATATCGAGTGGAATAAACCACTTAGCTTGTTTTTGCAAAATAGCACTAAGTATTGAGAGGAATCAAACCTCTTGCATGGATCCACTCCAAAATACTCTCTATCCTTAGCGGATTGGAGATTTTCCATGCCTTAGAATAAATTTCAAAAAATTTCTAAGGATGTGGCCATTTTGGGCCTACATTCTAGCACCTCTTAGGTGGATTTGCTTGCAAAGCCATTGAACACAGAGTCTTATCCATTGGGCATCAGGAGTCAAAAAATTGCAATCTTCAAACTATGCTTCAAAGAATAATTTCCATATGACTACTACCCTCTAAAAACTTTATGAAACATCCTAAAGGATAACTGTTCACATGGAGATCATGCTAGAAACACAAAAATTTCAAAAATGCTCCAATGCTTAAGCAAAAAATAGAACTGTGTTCTCCCTTTTATATTTTTTTCAAAATGACATGAATGCCTTCACAAAAAACTATTGTTATCTGCATCTCTCTATCCTCATGCTTTTATTATTTTCTTTTGACAATGTCAGAGTAAAAACAAATCAAACAAGATACAAAACTTTTGCATGAATACAAAAATGTACAAAATAAAATATTCTAAGATTGTGTCCCTTGAGGGTCTACAAAAACTCTATTGGATTCTTCACCCTCTTACTGAGCTTCTTCTTTAGCATTATCTTCTTGCTCTTGTTCAGCTTATTCCTCAGGTGAACTTTGCTCTTTATTTTACTCTTCAACATTTTTTCCAAACAATTGGACCATAAACTTCAGGGTTTGTAAAGCCTATTTCCAAACTGCTTCAGGGGGATTGAAAGTTTCCTTGATCTACTTGTGAAGGTACTCTAACTCACCAGTATCCTCATAATTTGTATCACTTCCTTTATTTACCAATTCTTCCATTAGATATTTGAGCATGGTAAAATCAATAAACATTTGTGAGCCTTGCTCCTGGTCAATTGAATATTCGAGAGCATAAATCTCATAATCATCTTGAAGGCTCTCGACAACACTCTTTTTAATCTCTTTTACTGATAGTAAGGTTTTATCTTCCATCCATAACCCTCTGAAGCAATTCTAAATTATTTCTTTATTTATTTCTACTACATCCCTGATCATATTTTCCACCTTATCGAACAACAACCAAGCCTTTTGGAGAATTCTATGCTTATTCACTACAACTCTGGCTGCCAACCTGGTAGTATTCTATTCTTTGTTAGGACTAGGTTTTAGCAGTATCACTAAACCTGATATTTGCCAAATTATAAATTTGCTCAAATAAAATCACCATGGGTTGCAGTTCTCTAGTGAAGCTATCCAAATATTCTTGAACATTCTAAAGTAGGTGGCTAGCATCATCCATGTAGTCAATAATGGGCTGCAGCTCTGAACATTTCTCCTAAGGGCAAAACTTATCTGGTCTCCTTACCCTACCCATCCCATCTTCACTCATCATCCCCTACCAACTCCCTTATCTAGCCTCCCCTACCCTAACCATCTCATCTTCACTCATCATCCCCTATCAACCCCATCCTTACTCTCAACTATCCTCATTCATCATCCTAAGTTGTATTCTTATTTATGATTAATTATTGAAATCTTATTTATTATTTTATACTAATAAAGTATGTAGATGTGAAAGTGCTTAGAATTTCAAATGTAAATTATGTAAGAGCTACATACTTACATTATGATATTGTTAAAAGATTTATCTAAAATAAGTTAATTATATAGTATTTGCAAATATGATTTAACAATTCTATAAAGTTTAAATATATGAATCCAATTACAAGAAGTTTAAAAACTTTAGAGCAACTATGAAGAGGTTAAATATATAAGTACAATTGTTTGAATGCTAGCTACATAAAACTTCATGAATGTGTAATTGCATTCATGAGTACATATATTAGTTGCATAAAAGTTCATAAATATGTGTAAAATCTTACAATCTAAACAAATGTTTAAATACCCGAATGCAATTATGAAAAGTCTAAATAAGTGTGTACTTATAAAAGTCTAGAAACTATTAAATAAATTTACATATTTAATATGAACAACATATTTAATATTTTTATATTTTTTCATTTTATAATTCAAAAGCAAATTTATTTTAATTAGCATAGAGTAAGTAAAAACATTAAATAAAATGCAATATTTCACTTTTAAATATAAATTTTAAGCTTCTCTTTGCTTTAAGAATAACTTCTCTTATTTTTAAAAAGAGAATAACTTATTCTCTACTAACAAGGCCAACCACATGAAGGTAGAATATTATCTGGCCTCCCCTACCCTACCCATCCCATCTTCACTCATCGTCCCCTACCAACCCTATCCTCACTCATCAACTACCCTCACTCATCATCCTAGTTGCAATCTTATTATTAATTATTATACTAATAAAATACTTAGATGTGAAAATGCTTAGAATTTTAAAGGTTAATTTTGTAAGAGCTACATAATTACATTATGATATTGTTAACAGATTTGCCTATAATATGTTAATTATATAGTATTTGCAAATATGATTAAATAATTCTATAAAGGTTAAATGCAATTACAAGAAGTTTAAATACTTTAGTGCAACTATGAAGAGTTTAAATATATAAGTACAATTTTTTGAATGTTAGCCACATGAAACTTTATGAATGTGTAATTGCATTCATGAAAACATATATTAGTTGCATAAAAGTTCATAAATATAATTGTGAACTTGAATTGTTTAAAAAACTTACAAAAGTGTTTATTTAAATATGAATGATATGTTAATTGCTTGATATAAACATAAATAATTTGATAATAAGTCTAAAGTGAATTCTTATGACTTATAAAGTGAATGCCATACATTTCATCCCTTCACCAAGAACCTCAAAAGACTACAATTCGATGATTCATTGTTCTAGATCAGCATGTGAACACCGCATAGCCTCAAAATGAAAGGGTCTTAGGAAGAACATTCCCTGATGAGAGGATTCTAACCATAAAGGGCTATGGTCAGAGCCCATATTCGGCAAACCAGAGAGCAAAGCATTACCAAACAAAGGTAAAGCCTGCTTAGACAAAAAAAACCTATATAATCTAGAAAGAATCAATTAATTTCCTATGCGGTGATTTCCCCACGTAATTGGAGCTCCTTTCAATTCTAAATCCATAGCAATTCCTCCACTTTTGTCAGATGGATAAAGAGTGATTTGAAGTCACCTACCAAAATTCATTGGTGATCGGCAAATATGGTCCTCATCTGATTTAATATTTGACAAAATCTAACTTGTGTTTGTGACTTTGATAAAGAAGAGGATGTTGGTGATTCTTTATGATGATGAAATAAGTCTTCCATCAACTTTGGAAGGGTTCCACAGAAAAAGGAGACCATCTGATGAACCCTGAGTTGGGCTAGCAATGAACTCACAATCCTTCCAAATGATTTTTGTTATTTTTCTATGGCAATGTTATGCCTTCAAGGAAGGAAAATCATGAGGGTTGGGAGGAGAAAAATTCTTGGAAGGACTAAGAATGGTAGGGTTAGGATTTGAGGATTGATGGGTGAAGGGGTTGGGTGAAGAGGTTTTGAATATGGAGAATTTAAGGGTTCTCGAGAGGGGGGAAGGGAAGGAATGACCTGATCTGGTTGGTGAGCCAAGGGGGTCAAAAATTTTGGAAGCAATAATAGATTCAGGGAATAGGGCATCCTCTCTATTACCCTGGTCAAAAATATTCAAATGAGAAAGGACTCCAAAATGGTTAGGGTAAGCAAATAATGAAAATAAATTTTTATGAGAGGATTTTTGAAAAGGATCTGTTATTTACTTTTACTTGAGGACTACCTCAGGTTTTGGCCGCTTGTGACAGACCAAGGTTCTTTTAGAGCATTTGGTTGGTGATGCTAAGTACTATTCTGAGCAGTTTTGAAAAGCACTTTTTTGTAAGGAGGGCCATTCTTTTGGATGCCCTCGAGAGGTTTCCCCTGTTGAGTTATTTCCTTCTTATTTGATTATTTAGGTTGTTTTAACCTAGGGCATTATACTCTAAGATGCCCTTGGGTGTATATTCCATGCTAAAAGTCAGATTGTTCTCATATTCAATGAGTTGGCATATTTTGTAATATCTATAGATCAAATTTATGTGGATAGGAAGCTCAAAGTCCAAATTGGTATTAATTCAGAGATGAGCATGGATCATCCAAGTCTTGGCTTTGGTTGTTGGGTCGATGGCCACTAAGTCACCAATACCACAAGCAATGTCTCTTAGAATTTCTTCATGCCAAAATTGATTGGGGAGGTTAGGAAGATGAACCCAAACGGGAGCCAAATTGATGCTCTAGATCTCAGGGTTAAAATATTCAACTCATTTTCTAAGGAATAAGCTTCTTTGTCCAAAAAACCATGGTCCACCTGAAAGAATACGAGCGAAGTTTGGGTTGTTGAGTCTGATGAGAAAGAACCCTCTGAAAAGGGCAACTAGTTCCATGCTTCCAATGCTTTCCACTTATGATAATTCCATTTATGTATTGATTCTATATACGGTATTTTGCTAATGAATTTACCCACAAGGAATAGGGATTCCATGAAAACATAGCTTTCGTAGTTTTCCTACTATTTTTAGATGATTTTCTTGGATCTGGTTTCTTGTTTCATAGTTTTGTTATGCAGGAAACAACTCTCTATTTTGGGGGATGCCCAATTTCAAATCTACTCGAGCCTTTTTAGATGGGATTTTTAAATTTAATTTTGTTGTTCATGAATTTTCTCCCATTCCTTTGATGTATAGTTGGGTTCTTCACATTTTGGATGGGTTGCCCAATTTCAAATCTTCCCGAACCATCTTGGGCGGGATTTTTTATTTTAAATTTTGTTGTTTGTGACTCATCTCCCATTCCTTTGGTGGATGGGTTTGTTCCTTTGAGTTTTTTCCTAGGCTCCCACAAGCTGGGTTGTCTAACTTTATATGGTTTAGAGATTTTCTTGCTAATTTTATCTCTTGTTCCGTGTGGAGACCATCTCCTTGCAAGATCATCTCCTTGCAAGATCCTCTCCCTGATTCGCTTGTAAAAGGTTCAAGGACCCTTTAAAAAATTAAATTAACTATTTAAATATATCCTATTATAATTAAAAGAGAAATACCAAAGGTCAAAATTTAAATCCATACTCTGTCAATCATTTTATATTTATCTACTTTTAAGAAAATTATATCCACACACTAAATAATACAATGGATAATGTCATATCATCAAATTGACATTAATTAAAACATTCAAAGCTTTAAAAGTAAAATTAATTAATAAAACTAGCATTAAAATTCCATGAAATATTCTAATTGATAATATTAAAAAATATTTCCCACTATTAATAAAATATTATAAATTTTCAAAAAACTATTTCTCTTTTAAATTACAAGCTTGAGCTTCTCTTTGCTTCAAGAATAAATTATTTTTTAGAAATGACCTAGTGATGGTGGAAGCTTACCTGGCCTCCCCTAGCCATTCCATCTCATTCATTATCATCACCCTCACTCATTGTCCTCAGATTCAAACTTATTTGTTTTTAATAATTTTATTAATAAAGCCTCTAAATATTAAAGTGTTTAGAATTTTAATTGCAAATTATATAAGAGCTATATACTTCCATTGTGATATTGTAAAATGTTTTTAAATATGATTAAACAATGCTAAAAGGTTCAAATACATGAATGCAGTTATGAAAAATCTAAATAAATGTGTAATTATAAAAAGTCTAAAAAAACTACTAAATAAATTTACATATTTAATATTATTATATATCCTCAATTCATAATTCAAAAGCAAATTCATTTTAATGAACATAAAGTAATAAATTTCATAATTCAAAAGCAAATTCATTTTAATGAACATAAAGTAATAAAGAAAATTAAAATAAAATACACAATGATTAAATTAAAATTCTAAAAAAAAATTAAGAACAATTTTTTTATAAAATAAAAATATCGTACTTTCTTTTTCATAAGTTATCTAATAATATACTTAATTCAAATACTAGATTAGAATAAATCTTTTTATTTTTCTTAACCATTTAGATATATTCCATGTATAATTAAAAAATAAATATCAAGGAACAATAATGTAGCAATAATTTTATATTATATACTTTTAGGAAAATTATATATCCAAAGAATACAAAAAATTAGCATTAATTATAATAATCAATGCTTTAAAGTAAGATTACTTTATAAAACTAACATTGAAATTCTAATAAATATCCTAATTTATAACATTAAAATAAAATTCCACTATAAACATAATATTTTAAAATTTTAAAGCAATATTCCACTTTTAAATACAAATATTAAGCTTCTCTTTACTTCAATAATAACTTCTCTTATTTTTAAGAAGATAATAGCTTATTCACTACTAACAAGGCCAACCATGGTGAAGGTGGAAGCTTATCTGACCTCCCCTACCCTACCCATCCCATTTTTATTCATCGTCCCCTACCAACCCCCTTATCTTGCCTCCCTACCTTAACCATCTCATGTTCACTCATCATCCCCTACCAACTCCATCCTTACTGATCAACTATCCTCAGTCATCATCCTAAGTTGCAATCTTATTTATGATTAATTATCGAAATCTTATTAATTTTTTATTATTTTATACTGATATAGATGTGAAAGTTCTTAGAATTTTAAATGTAAATTATGTAAGATCTACATACTTACATTATGATATTGTTAAAATATTTTTCTATAATATGTTAATTATATAGTATTTGCAAATATGATTAAACAATTCTATAAAGTTTAAATATATAAATGCAATTACAAGAAATTTAAAAACTTTAGAGCAACTATGAAGAGTTTAAATATATAAGTACAATTGTGTTTGAATTTTAGCTACATAAAACCTCATTAATGTGTAATTGCATTCATGAGTGCATATATTAGTTGCATACAAGTTCATAAATATGTGTAAAAACTTACAATCTAACAAATTTTTAAATACACAAATGCAATTATGAAAATTCTAAATAAGTGTGTACTTATAAAAAGTCTAAAAACTATTAAATAAATTTACATATTTAATATGAACAACATATTTAATATTTTTATATATTATCATTTCATAATTCAAAAACAAATTTATTTTAATTAGCATAAAGTGAGTAAAGACATTAAATAAAATGCACAATGATTAATTTAAATTAAGATGCTAAGAAAATTTTAAGAAATGAAGAACAATTCTTTTATAAAATAAAAATATCACACTTTCTCTTTCAAAAGTTTTTCTAATAATAATTAATTGATACAAGTTATTAATCAATAAACATTTTAAATAAATAAATTCAAAGATTAGATTAGAATAAATCTTTTTTTTTTCTTAACTATTTAAATATATTCCATGTATAATTAAAAAATAAATATCAAAGAGCCAAAAATAATTTTATATTTATATACTTTTAAGAAAATTATATATCCACCACTAAAGAAAAAAACAAATTACCATTAATTATAATAATCAATGCTCTAAAGTAATATTACTTCATAAAATTGGCATTGAAATTCCATTGGATATCTTTATTTATAACATTGAAATAAAATTTCATTATAAACTTAAAATTTTAGATAACAAGTTATTAATCAATAAACATTTTAGATAACTTAATTCAAATACTAGATTAGAATAAATCTTTTTGTTTTTCTTAACCATTTAGATATATTCCATGTATAATTAAAAAATAAATATCAAGGAACAATAATGTAGCAATAATTTTATATTATATACTTTTAGGAAAATTATATATCCAAAGAATACAAAAAATTAGCATTAATTATAATAATCAATGCTTTAAAGTAAGATTACTTTATAAAACTAACATTGAAATTCTAATAAATATCCTAATTTATAACATTAAAATAAAATTCCACTATAAACATAATATTTTAAAATTTTAAAGCAATATTCCACTTTTAAATACAAATATTAAGCTTCTCTTTACTTCAATAATAACTTCTCTTATTTTTAAGAAGAGAATAGCTTATTCACTACTAACAAGGCCAACCACGGTGAAGGTGGAAGCTTATCTGACCTCCCCTACCCTACCCATCCCATTTTTATTCATCGTCCCCTACCAACCCCCTTATCTTGCCTCCCTACCTTAACCATCTCATGTTCACTCATCATCCCCTACCAACCCCATCCTTACTGATCAACTATCCTCAGTCATCATCCTAAGTTGCAATCTTATTTATGATTAATTATCGAAATCTTATTAATTTTTTATTATTTTATACTGATAAAGTATGTAGATGTGAAAGTGCTTAGAATTTTAAATGTAAATTATGTAAGATCTACATACTTATTAAAATATTTTTCTATAATATGTTAATTATATAGTATTTGCAAATATGATTAAACGATTCTATAAAGTTTAAATATATAAATGCAATTACAAGAAATTTAAAAACTTTAGAGCAACTATGAAGAGTTTAAATATATAAGTACAATTGTGTTTGAATTTTAGCTACATAAAACCTCATTAATGTGTAATTGCATTCATGAGTGCATAGTTGCATACAAGTTCATAAATATGTGTAAAAACTTACAATCTAAAAAATTTTTAAATACACAAATGCAATTATGAAAAGTCTAAATAAGTGTGTACTTATAAAAATTCTAAAAACTATTAAATAAATTTACATATTTAATATGAACAACATATTTAATATTTTTATATATTATCATTTCATAATTCAAAAACAAATTTATTTTAATTAGCATAAAGTGAGTAAAGACATTAAATAAAATGCACAATGATTAATTTAAATTAAGATGCTAAGAAAATTTTAAGAAATGAAGAACAATTCTTTTATAAAATAAAAATATCACACTTTCTCTTTCAGAAGTTTTTCTAATAATAATTAGTTGATACAAGTTATTAATCAATAAACATTTTAAATAAATAAATTCAAAGATTAGATTAGAATAAATCTTTTTTTTTTCTTAACTATTTAAATATATTCCATGTATAATTAAAAAATAAATATCAAAGAGCCAAAAATAATTTTATATTTATATACTTTTAAGAAAATTATATATCCACCACTAAAGAAAAAAACAAATTACCATTAATTGTAATAATAAATGCTCTAAAGTAAGATTACTTCATAAAATTGGCATTGAAATTCCATTGGATATCTTTATTTATAACATTGAAATAAAATTTCATTATAAACTAAACATTTTAGATAACAAGTTATTAATCAATAAAAATTTTAGATAACTTAATTCAAAGACTAGATTAGAATAAATCTTTTTATTTTTCTTAACCATTTAGATATATTCCATGTATAATTAAAAAATAAATATCAAGGAACAATAATGTAGCAATAATTTTATATTATATACTTTTAGGAAAATTATATATCCAAAGAATACAAAAAATTAGCATTAATTATAATAATCAATGCTTTAAAGTAAGATTACTTTATAAAACTAACATTGAAATTCTAATAAATATCCTAATTTATAACATTAAAATAAAATTCCACTATAAACATAATATTTTAAAATTTTAAAGCAATATTCCACTTTTAAATACAAATATTAAGCTTCTCTTTACTTCAATAATAACTTCTCTTATTTTTAAGAAGAGAATAGCTTATTCACTACTAACAAGGCCAACCACGGTGAAGGTGGAAGCTTATCTGACCTCCCCTACCCTACCCATCCCATTTTTATTCATCGTCCCCTACCAACCCCCTTATCTTGCCTCCCTACCTTAACCATCTCATGTTCACTCATCATCCCCTACCAACCCCATCCTTACTGATCAACTATCCTCAGTCATCATCCTAAGTTGCAATCTTATTTATGATTAATTATCGAAATATTATTAATTTTTTATTATTTTATACTGATAAAGTATGTAGATGTGAAAGTGCTTAGAATTTTAAATGTAAATTATGTAAGATCTACATACTTACATTATGATATTGTTAAAATATTTTTCTATAATATGTTAATTATATAGTATTTGCAAATATGATTAAACAATTCTATAAAGTTTAAATATATAAATGCAATTACAAGAAATTTAAAAACTTTAGAGCAACTATGAAGAGTTTAAATATATAAGTACAATTGTGTTTGAATTTTAGCTACATAAAACCTCATTAATGTGTAATTGCATTCATGAGTGCATAGTTGCATACAAGTTCATAAATATGTGTAAAAACTTACAATCTAACAAATTTTTAAATACACAAATGCAATTATGAAAAGTCTAAATAAGTGTGTACTTATAAAAAGTCTAAAAACTATTAAATAAATTTACATATTTAATATGAACAACATATTTAATATTTTTATATATTATCATTTCATAATTCAAAAACAAATTTATTTTAATTAGCATAAAGTGAGTAAAGACATTAAATAAAATGCACAATGATTAATTTAAATTAAGATGCTAAGAAAATTTTAAGAAATGAAGAACAATTCTTTTATAAAATAAAAATATCACACTTTCTCTTTCAGAAGTTTTTCTAATAATAATTAGTTGATACAAGTTATTAATCAATAAACATTTTAAATAAATAAATTCAAAGATTAGATTAGAATAAATCTTTTTTTTTTCTTAACTATTTAAATATATTCCATGTATAATTAAAAAATAAATATCAAAGAGCCAAAAATAATTTTATATTTATATACTTTTAAGAAAATTATATATCCACCACTAAAGAAAAAAACAAATTACCATTAATTGTAATAATAAATGCTCTAAAGTAAGATTACTTCATAAAATTGGCATTGAAATTCCATTGGATATCTTTATTTATAACATTGAAATAAAATTTCATTATAAACAAAATTTTCAAAGCAATATTTCACTTTTAATTACAAAGTTTAAGCTTCTCTTTGCTTCAAGAATAACTTCTCTTTAAGAAGAGAATATCTTATTCTCTACTAACAAGGCCAACCACGTGAAGGTGGAAGCTTATTTGGCCTCCCCTACCCTACCCATCTCATCTTCTCTCATCCTACCCTACCAACCCCATCCTTACTCCCTCACTCATCATCCTAGTTGCAATCTTATTATTAATTATTATACTAATAAAATACCTAGAAGTGAAAGTGCTTAGAATTTTAAAGGTTAATTTTGTAGTTAAAATATTTGTCTATAATATGATAATTATATAGTATTTGCAAATATGATTAAATAATTCTATAAAGTTTAAATGCAATTACAAGAAGTTTAAATACTTTAGAGCAACTATGAAGAGTTTAAATATATAAGTACAATTGTTTGAATATTACCTACATGAAACTTTATGAATGTGTAATTGCATTCATGAAAACATATATTAGTTGCATAAAAAATCATAAATATAATTGTGAACTTGAATTGTTTAAAAAATTTACAATCTAAAAAAGTGTTTATTTAAATATGAATGACATGTTAATTGCTTGATATTATTGATATAAAAATTTTGTAAATGTGAAATAAATGTGGGTCATATTTGTCTTCATTTACCTAATATATTAATTGTACAAACATTATTGATGTAAAAATTTTGTAAATGTGTAATAAATATGGGTTATATTTGTCTTCATTTACCTAATATGTTAATTGTACAAACATTATTGATGTAAAAAATTTGTAAATGTGTAATAAATGTGGGTTATATTTGTCTTCATTTACCTAATATGTTAATTGTACAAACATTATTGATGTAAAAAATTTGTAAATGTGTAATAAATGTGGGTTATATTTGTCTTCATTTACCTAATATGTTAATTGTGTTCTAAAAAAATGTGTAATTAATAAAAAAATAAATAATTCAACATATAGCTAATACATGTGAATGATAATTAGGCATAAATCATAAATATTAAAATATGTAAATGTTGGTTATACATAAATGCTACAATACAAAAATATTAGTTGCACAAAGCTTTGTAATTGTACTCATGAATGTGAAATACATAATGGATCATATAAATGTTTATTTAATATTTAAAACATGTTAATATCTCATATTTAAAAATAATTTACAAAAATTATTGAATTGCAAAGAGTTTATATTTGAGTTTGTGCATAAATATTTAAATACAAATGTTTATTGCACAAAAGTAAGTGAATATGCATAGAATATGCATAAAATGTTAATTGTAGTGTTGTATATGATAATGTATTAGAATACAAAAATTTCTACTTGTAAAAAGCTTTGTAATTGTACTCATGAATGTGAAATACACATGGGTCATATAAGTATTTATCCCAATGTACAAAACAAGTTTTTAAGTGTTATTATTTAAAAAATAATTTTATGCAATTGCAAAGAGTTTATATATATGAGTTTGTGCATAAATCTATAAATACAAATGTTTATTGCACAAAATTTAGTGAATATGCATAACATGTTAATTGTAGTGTTGTATATGATAGTGTATTAGAATACAAAAATTTTTAGTTTCACAAAGCTTTGTAATTGTACTTATGAATATAAATACATATGGGTCATATAAGTGTTCCTGTGAATGTACAAAACATGTTTTTTAAGTGTTGTATTTAAAAAATATTTTACAAAAATTATGCAATTGCAAATAGTTTATATATGTGAATGCATGTTCACATTTTATGTATTAAGTGTAGACATGTGAGTTTGACAAATGTTTATTGCACAAAAGTTAGTGAATACACATAACATGTTAATCGTAGTGTTGTATATGTTAATCTATTAACAAACATGATTGTAATTAGTTTACACATGAGAATATGAATAGTGCATAAATTCATTAATGAAAATGTTGATTGTAAACAAGTTAATGTATATGATAATAAATTTAATTTGTTAAGAAAACTTTAACTTGCAAAAAAAGGTCACATGATTGTTCATTTGAATAATAAATGTTAAAAGTTTGCTTTGAATGCAAATTATAAATAAGATTTTAATAAATATATTACCAAAAAAATAAATCTAAAAGAAAAATATAAAGAAAAAGAAAAAAGACAAGACAATAGACCTCAAGAAAATAGTCATGGCCAATAACTATTCCTTTAGGCCTTGGAAAGGGGATTTTTTTTTTTTATTTGTGGAAAACATCCCAAAAGGGATGCCACTTTCGGGTAAGACCCAAGGAGGCAGGGGTATCCATTCTGCCAAAAACGCCCAGGACTCGGACCTGGCCTACCACCTTTGACATACTCAAGGAGCAAACAAACACACAAAACCAAATTAAAAAAAGAAAATAACAACAAAAATAATAAAATAAAATAAAAAACAAACTCCTTGAGTGTGTCAAAACCAAAAGCACAACCAAACACGCACAATAAGATAAAAGAAACCACAACACAAACCACATAGAAAAACACAAGAACCACATAACAAAACACAAACAAGACAAAAACAACAGAACACTACAAAGACATAACCCAAAAAAACATGAAAAATAAACACAACCAAAACCTAAAAAATAAAATAAATAAAATAAAAATAAAAACAACCAACAACAGACAATAAACAAAAACAAAAAACATAGAAAACACTCACACATAAAAAAATGAAATAACACAAACAAAGAGAAACCCAAGAACAAGAACGAAAAAAACACAAGAACAATAACAATAAACATAAAAAAAAAACAAAACAACAAAAACACAAGAACAACAAAAAACAACACAAAGAACACAAAAACAAAACAAAACAAAAGAACCCACCCACCTTAAAAAACTAAACAAAAAAACAAAGAAGACAAAAGAAAAAAAAATGAACAAAACAATGACCTATCTAGACCAGAAGACTATTAATGCAAGAATCAACAGAGGAAACAAAATAAAGAATAGAATGAGCTAGGGAACTAAAAAAACTGAATGAACCAAAGAGAAACAAAAAAAAAACAAGAAGAAACTAGGTACCTTTAAGCTGGAGCCATCCAAAGAAATGATAGAAAGAAGAGCTTCCCTAATTTGAGAAGCCCACCATATAGGAGGGTGGCCATAACAAGTAAGATCACCTTTGTCCAAAGCCCAATTAGCTAAAGCATCAGCACTCTTGTTTTGATCTCGAACCACATGATTGTAATCAACTTTCAAAAATCCCATCTGGATTAACTGAATCTTCTCAATAATTCTTTTTATTCTCCAATCCACCTTATGATTCTTAGAAGGAGTCTTCAAGAGATTAATCATAAGTTGAGAGTCGAGACTCAACTAACACCTTTTCCCATCCAACCTTAGTAGCCTCCTGAAGGCCTCTAAGGATACCATACCCCTCGGCAAGGTTATTGGAAAGAATACCCAAATTCTCGAGCAAAAGTAAAAACCAGGGAGCCATACGAAAGTCTACCAATTCCTCCCACACTTGGCTTTTCCGGGGTTCCCTCTAGAGGCTCCATCGGTATTGACTTTTCCAAAATCCTTAGGAGGAGGTTGCCAATTTCTAGTCCTATCCATCTTACTAATACTCACATTCCCTTTAAGTTGGTTGCCCTTAGAAGGTTTAATCTTCAATATTTGCATCACTTGATCCCATCTTTGGTGGGAGTTTTGGGGGTGATTAAGGAGATGATGGACTGATTCAACTAAGTTGGCTATGGTCTTTTGCCAAATATAGTGAATATCCTTCCTATCTTGATTAAAAATTCGGTTGTTCCTTTCATTCCAAATATTCCAAAGAAGAATGGTAGAACCCATCCAAACTAAGCTGCCTAATAAAATGATCAACACCCTCTTGATTAGGCCAATCCCTCCAAAGCTGTTCAAAAGTGAAAAAATTGGACCACTTGTAAGCCAAGTAAAGTTGCCATTCTCCTCCATAGCTCGGAGGCTAAAGTACACTCAATAAAAATATGGTTGATATTTTCTACATTCTCTTCACACATTTCACATCTAAAAGGGCCATGAAAACCACGCTTCATAAGTTGCTCACCGGTAAGCACCCTACGATGCAATAAAAGCCAATTAAAGAACCTCACCTTAGGCCAGAGCTTTTGAGCCCACAATTGAGAAAATATGTCAGAAGAATGGTTGGGATTATTATGGCATAAGGTCAAATAACCTTGAGCAACTGAATACTCACCCTTAGTAGTGTCGTTCCATCCAAAACAATCTTTTTCATGGGACCAAGAGAGGGATCTCATATGAAGGATGCCTTGGATATCTTGTCTTTGCCTTTCTGGGATTTGAATAGGCCGGTCCTCAATAGGGATCCAATATCTACCAACCTTTGAATTACCGGTATGGTACCGACAATAATTAGCCACCTTTATCCAATTAGCTCGGTGAAGCTCCTCCATCCAAGGCCTCCAATCGGGAAGCCGAGTTATCAAAGGCTTGTGACCATCCCAAGAATCTATCCAAAAATTTGCATGTTGACCATTATGAATGATCCAAAATAATTTTTTCTTTATCAAATCCTCACCGGTCTTAAGAACTGCTAAAATGGGAGAACCTTTGGTAGGAAGTTGATAGCGAACAAGGTCTTCGGGACTTTTGTTCTCAGCATATTTAGCACGGAGATTATTGGCCCAAAGAGCATTGGGGTTATGCAACATCCTCCAATATAATTTAGCAGCTAAAGCTTTGTTGTTATTAATTGAAGACCGGAATCCTAACCCCCCTTCACTCTTAGGAAGACATAAAGTATCCCATTTCACCAAGGCCCATTTTCTTTTCTCCTTAGTACCACTCCAAAGGAAACGATGACTGATTTGATCCAATTCTCGAAGAACAACCTTTGGGATATTCAAAACGGAAGAAACATAAATAGGAATAGCTTGAAGGACTGATTTTACCAAGGTGATTCTACCCCAGAAGAAAGCCACTTGTTGGTCCACTTTCCAATTTTCTTCTTGACTTTGTCCAACAACCAATTCCAATCTTTATTTTTCTGCCTTTGAATATTTATGGGAATACCTAAATAAGTGATTGGAAGAGAGGTCTTCTTATATCTTAATTTATCCAAGACCATGGCTTCCTGTCTAGCAGAGCAGTGAAAGAAAATAACTTTAGATTTGTCTTCATTGATCAAGCGCCTAGTAGCCTTAGAAAAATAGCTAATGATTTGCTTAAAATTAGAAGCTTCCTTAACTGTAGCTTTACCTAAAAGGGTAGAGTCATCCACAAATTGAAGATGAGAGATAGGTCTAGCTCCATGAGCAATGGTAACTCCCTCAAGGGTTTTGTTTTCCCTCTTTTTGGTTATAGTCCTACCCAAGCATTCAACAAGAATGATGAATAAATAAGGGGATAGCGGGTCACCTTGCACGATACCTCTGGAAGGCTAGGAAAGAGCCGAGAAGGCCTGCCATTGATAAGAACTAAGTAGGAAGCTGAAGAGATACATCCCATAATCCAATCCATCCAATCCTTAGAGAAACCAAATTGCCTCAAAACTTTGATAAGGAAGTGCCAATCCACTTTGTCATAAGCTTTGGATAAGTCTAACCGGATGAACATAGAAGGAGAATTTTGCATATCCATGGAATGGATGGCTTCATGAGCAAGAACTATCTCATCTACTATTTGACGTCCTTCCACATATCCCCCTTGCTCGCGGGAAATAATCTTATGTAAAAGAGGCTTCAACCTTTACTGCCATGATTTTAGTAATAATTTTGAGAAGAACATTACATAAAGCAATAGGTCTAAAAGCTGAGATATGATCAACCTCTTGAGCTTTTGGAACAAGAGTAATATAAGTTTTATTGATAACCTTCAAAATTTCTTTGGATTTCCTGGCTTCTTCCACCACCTCTAATAAATCAACATGAAGGATATCCCAGAACTCTTGGTAGAACTCAATAGGAAAACCATCGGGACACGGGGTTTTCCCTTTTTGCATTTTAAAAACTACTTGTTGAAGCTCATTGATAGTAACGGGAGCAGTCAAAATAGAGTTCTCCTCAGAAGTGATAAGAGAAGGGATTGCTTGAAGAACATTTTGTTGAGAAGCTGAGTCAAGAGGAGTAGCAGCAAAAAGATTGGAAAAGTAATCAACAACAATAGAGTTCATGCCATCCCAAGTATAAACAACATCTCCAGAATCTGATTTTAAGGAAGAAATAAAGTTGTGAGATCTTCGAGCTAGAAGAGATTTGTGGAAGAAATTTGTGTTTCGATCTCCTTCTTTGAGCCATTGAATTCTAGATTTTTGCTTCCATAAGATTTCTTCTCTTTTTTCCCATTCCTCTAACTGAGTTGTGAGTTTAATTTCATCTGCACTTCTCTTCTCTGTGAGGCCATATAAACGGATTTTCTTATTCAAATTTTCAAGATGAGCAATAACTTCATGTTTTTTTTTATGAACATCCCCAAACTCTTTCTAGTTCCAAGTCTTGATTTTGGATTTAATGTATTGCAGTCTTTTGGCAAAACAAAACATCTTAGTCCCATGCCTAGGTTTACCTTCTCCTCAAAAAAGTAATTTTTATTATCATTGTATACTTATAAATATATACATAAAAATAATAATTTTGGTCCTTTAAAAAGAACTTTCCATTATAACTAAACTAAAAATATACAACATTTTTCTTCTTGACTTCTTTACGACATGAAGATACCCTGTAATTATAAAACAATAAAAATAACATTTGAATATTTTATATATATATATATTTTTTTATGCTTTAAAGTATGTAAACAAACTATAATATTTAGTTTCTCTCTACATTATTCATTGACTTTTTTTATTTTTGTACAACATATTAACAAATAGATAGATCATTCAAAACATAAAAATATTACCTCATGATATTTACATTTAATTAGGAAATTATTTTTGTACAACATATTAACAAATAGATAGATCATTCAAAATATAAAAATATTACCTCATGATATTTACATTTAATTAGGAAATTTTCCTTTCAAAATAACTAAAACAAATACAATTATAAAATAAAACATTTATTTTGATATTTGATTTTTTAAATAACTATATCAAAATATTAAATGTTTTTTTTTTTTTTTGCTAATTAATATTTTTATCATAAAATTTAGACCTAATAAAATTTAGACCTAATAATAAAACCTATAATATAAAATAATTTGACGTTTTTAATAATAATAATTAGTATATATTATGACTCATAAAATGATACCTTCAAAAACAATAATAATAATAATATATTTCTATTTCAGGCTAAAACAGCGTAAGAATGTTATAATTAAAAAACGAAAAAAAAAAAAAAACCTGTGATTTTGGAGGCAACGCAATCAATCACCGCAACGAATCCCAGCGACTTGCTGTAACATCGATGCATTTTGTAAAAATCTTAAAAGCCAAGTCCATTTTGAACTTTTGTTAACACATCCAATCAATGCAGTTTAGGAGTACACTTCTGAAATTATTCGTGACAAACTACGAATAGAAATAATGGTAAACAATCATTTTCAGCTATTTTCATGGTATCATGCTAAAAAGAAGAAAAGAACCTGAAAACATCTAAAAGTCTGAATTTGTTCGTGAAAATATTGGGAAACAATCATTTTCAGCTATTTTCATAGTATCATGCTACTAATTGCTAAAGGAAAAGAAAGAAACCTGAAAACATCTAAGAAATATTGAAACACACTGTATCAATGTCATCTCCGCATAAACATGCTTTATATGGCTAATGTTGACGGCAATTTGAAAGGCGAAAACCAATATGAAAGAAGGAAGATCATGCAGCAAAAGGCAAAACACAAAATTGAACTCTTCTGGAAAATTGAAACTGATGCATCGATATTCAGAAAACAACCACATAATAATTATAAACTCTGGGATACACAACACAGAATAATTTTGAAGAAAAACACCCATAAAAAATTGGAATGTAGCATGCAAATGGCAATCACTTATGAGGGTTAGGAAAATAGAAATACCAAAAATCCCCAAGCATTTCCCAGTCAAATTTGAAGCCTTCCTTATCCAAGAGTTACCTGAATAGCTAGTAGATAAGTGTTCTCAATGTTTGAATCAGGAGGGGTCTGAAAATGAAGGTGTTTATGCGAGGGCTTCACATACTCCTACAACTCCTGTAACGACCCCTACCACTCCTATGACTCCAACAACACCGACTACTCCACAACTCTACAATTCAAGCACTCCAGGTGGTATTACAAAACAACTCCAATAGGCGGTGGCATCACAACCCCGACAGGCGGCATCCCCATTAGTTTTGGACCGACTAGTTCCTTCAATAGCACATACAGTGGCTACCCATCAGCCTTTCAATATCTATGCTCATCGCTTAAATTCCTCTATATGTCGCCTATTAACATGAAATGTTATACCTTCTCATTGTTTACTGGTGTCATTTGCTGCAAGTATACTCTGGGTAAGAGGCTTATATAGAAAATGCACATCTCATTCAGGTATTTTGGAATTATAAATCTTAAAAAACCAGTAAATAAAATTTTACAACTAAAAGATATAAACCAATCAAATAAAACAAATCTGAAAATCTTATATAATTAAGATTTAATTTTCATAATATATATAAAAACTATTAATTGTTTTTATTTTAAAATAAAATAAACAAAAAATTTATTATATCACTTATTAATAATATATGAAAAAATATCTAAAATATAAAAAATAATAAATAAAATTTTACAAAGAATGAATATATATAAACAAAATTTCAAAAAAAAAAATATAATCAAATAAGATATCAAAAAAGTTTACCTATTTTTGTTTGGCTTTGACTTTGCATTTTTCTGTTCTAATACTAACTCAACCCTCTTTTAAAAAACCTATAAAATTTAAAATAAATATAATAATTGAAATAAAAAACAAACCCTCCATAAATCTTTGTGAAATTTAAAACAAACCAAATAATCGAAAGAAGAAAACATTTTAAAAGACATAAAAACCCTATTAAAAACTGAAAAACGTTGAAAAAATAAAAATAAATTGAAAAAAAAAGCATGGCGCCATGCCAAGAAAAAAAATAAAAACAAAATTCCAAAAAAAAATGCTAAAAGCCGCTCTCTGCCCTCCCTGCCTTTGCTCTTCTCGCTGCCCTTCCCAATATCTACCCTTCCGACTCTCTGCCCTGTGGTTGCGCTTCCCTTCCTCCCTCCTTGCGCTGAATTAACTTTATTATGAAGCAAACTTCGAAATTGGAGCCTCTTCCAACGTTACCGTACTTTTAATTATGAAATACGATTTTTAAAATTTGACATCCCACGGTACGGCTAGGTAAATACATGCCAACTCTGCTCCATGACTCTAACTCAAGTTAGCTTTAAATGTTAATTCGGCGAGCCCAACGGGCGTTTAATTCAATGGGCAAAGAGTTTCCAATTGAAGAAAAAAAAACCAAATTCCAGAATTTAATTAGGAGGCCAAAGAGTTTAACCCACATGGGAGGAATCTCTTCTTTGACTTTAAATTTAGTATGTTAGGACTTCATAAAAAGCCCTACCCTTCCAAAGAACTAGGGACACCCTTGAAATGTTTTCTCTCTATCTTCATTATTAGCAAATAAAACAATAAAATAACCATTTGGATAAATAGATATTTGTAACTCACCTTTAGTTTTACAACTTTTTGCAGCCCATACTTTGAAAGCAGATAGGCTCAGACGAAAAACCCAAGAAATGACAAGTTAGTTATCTTTTTTCCAGATCTTCAATGCTAGTCCAAATGTTGTTAGAATAAATATTAAGTCCTACTAAGATAGTCTAACTTGAGTTACCACTCTTGCATGTGGTAGGTAAAATCCCAGTTAAAACTAGCTTAGATTTATTGAGTTGTTGTAATCCGACATCTCACATTGATCAACTTTGTTATTTATACAAATTTGATCCCATGGAATAAATCAATTAGTTCTTGATCTTTTAGTAATGTTTTGCAAGTCTACTCGGTTGTTTTTCAATACTGTCTTACAATATTCTTCTACATGGTACTAGAGCGAGGCTAGATTTTGCATGCATTCAAGTTTTCATAGATCTGGTTCATTTTTTTTGGATAGTAATTTGACTAACTCAGACCTCTCAAAATTGGCCTATTTTCCAAATGGATGTGAAAAGTTCTTTCTTGCATGGTGACTTAAAGGAAGAAATATATGGATCAACCAGTCAGATTTATTCAAGATTCCTCCCTTGTTTGTAGACTAAGAAAATCCCTATATGGACTCAAACAAGATCCATAAGCTTGGTATGAAAATGTGGATTCATTCCTTCTCACCACCAGATTTTATCATTATGAATCTGATGTTACAGTCTATATTTTGTGTGAAGAAGATAACATCATTGTTGGTCATCAAATTTGCCTAGGAAAGGATTTGGGTAAGTGTATGCGCCCTAGACTTGGACCAACATTGAAAGGCCGAAGGGAAGAGATGCCCCTCATGCCAATCTCTAGAGAAAGGTCGGCTCCTATGCTAAACTACTTTGGTGTTTTGAGATAAGGGTGCAGGAAAGAGATAAACAAAGCAAGGGTGTAGGAAAGAGATAAAAGGAGTTAGGGTTAGAGAAAGAAATAAAAAGGGGGTAAGGGAAGAGAGATAGATAATTTAAAGTGGGAGAAAATAGGAAGCACGATCACTAACTAACAACTTGAATAGCAACAAAGAACACCAAGAATAAACGAAAGAAACGCAACATTAACCTTCCTATGTATCCTTTGGGCGAGTTCCAGGATTCTCCTTCTCCCTTTCGTCGAAATTCAAGGTTCATAGTAACGACGATTAGGACAAGCGAATATAATAGAAACCACTACCCACCAGGCAACATAAAAGAAAGCCAATATAGCATTTTTCCTCCCCTATGTATCCTTCGGGCGAATTTCAGGGTACAATCCTCAATCGTACACCAAAATTTAAGATTCAGAGTAACAATATGCAAATGAAGACAGACAAAAGAAATAAACATAGAAGGCAGCATACAAGAGAGAAATAGAGTCCAAAGCTCTTTAGTATTAATCGTAGGACATCAAGTTATAGTAGCTTTCTAGCAAAAATTTCCCCCCCTTTCTTACATTAAAATGCTTGGGTTTTTATAGAGGACCCGACCCTATGAGTCATTATTACACAAAATGGCGAAGTATACTCTTGAGATCTGAGAAGTCGGCTCCTCGTGGCCCTCGTGACTGAGCTCTCAAATCCATTACCAGAACTAGCAACTGTGACCGAGTCAACCGTGGAAATATGCATTGATGATCCGTTTGAGTGTCCTTGGTTTCTGGGTGCAATGCTCGAGTGGCTACCATGCTTGTCGGGCTCTCCTTCAGGGATTGATACTTCATTTTCAATTGCCAAAAATGAGCAACGAGCTTATCGGGCAAGTAAAAATGCATTTATGAGGCACTTGATCATCTCGAGAAAATACCCGACTTGGAGCACGTGCCCCTTTTGAGTCACAAAAAAGCAACATGTCGCGATATCACGACATTTCTATGTCTTCAGCTTGGTTCTTCTTCTTGCATCACGAAAATATGACATGTCACGAAATTGTGACATTTCTATGTCTTTGTCCTCTTTTGTTGCTTTGAGCCATAAAAATGCAACATGTCGCGATATCGTGACACTTTTCTTCTTTTGCTCTTCCTCCTTGCTTTGAGCCACGAAAATGCAACATGTCGCGATATCGTGACACTTTTTTCTTTTGCTCTTTCTCCTTGCTTTCGGCCGCGAAAATGCAACATGTCGCGATATCGTGACACTTTTTCTTTCTTGCTCCCTCTTGTCACTCTCGACCGCAAAAATGCAACATGTCGCGATATCGCGACACTTTTCTTCTTTTGGTCTTTCTCCTTGCTTTGAGCCATGAAAATGCAACATGTCGTGATATCGCGACACTTTTCTTCTTTGGGTCGCGAGAATGCAACATGTCGTGATATCACGACACTTTTTCTCTTTTGGCCGAGAGAATGCAACATGTCACGATATCGCGATACTTTTCCTCTTTTGGTCGCGAGAATGCAACATGTCGTGATATCGCGACACTTTTCCTCTTTTGCTCTTTCTCCTTGCTTTGAGCCGCGAAAATGCAACATGTCGCGATATCGCGACACTTTTCCTCTTTTGCTCTTCCTCCTTGCTTTGAGCCACGAAAATGCAACATGTCGCGATATCGTGACACTTTCTCTTCTTTTGGTCGTGAGAATGCAACATGTCGCAATATCACGACACTTTTTATTTCTTGCGCTTTCTCCTTGCTTTGAGCCATGAAAATGCAACATGTCGCGAAATCGTGACACTTTTTCCTTCTTGCGACGAAGATATCTTCTTTGGCTTGTTCGTAAGTGAAGCTCTTATTCTTAATTTTATGTACAAGGGGGTGGCAGGGAAAGCCAAAATTCCTGCAACACTTACAAATATTTTCAAAACAACAAAAAGAAACACTTTACAAAAAGAAAATTTTGATTTTTTTCTACCCCTCTATGCAATGTGACAAAATTGTCAACATTCTTGGCGGCTCGCGGGGCATTTAGCTCGTCTGAATGCAGAGATCCCAGGCCTTTATCCATTGGGCAACAAAGTCATTCCCATTGTCCTCTTCTCTAACTATCCACTAACGACATTTTTTTTTTTTTGTGCCTAAGCTCCTAAGCAACACTTAGCGCCTTTGACACTTATTTACTAGTCGGGCTATTTACAGTATTTACACAAAATTTTGTGACATGATTGGCATGCCGCCACCATAAACCCAGCTTCGGGTGCCTATCCGATGAACCTACAATGTCCGGACCAAATCTGATTGAACTTAAGTCGATCCTTGAAGTTCGGATAACCTCTTCCCGAAGTTGTCCATGTTGCAAACGGAGTGCAACGTGGCAGGTTGTCACTCCTGCCAGTACCCATACTGGTGATGAATGATGTGTCGAAGAAGTTCGCCGCATGGGGGTATTTTGTGGGTATCGGTTGTGGTGATGGTTGGAACCAATACCACCATTTTAGAGAGTCCACCGGTTGCAGACTCTTGAATACGAGCTCCTCCAACTTCTTGCTACGACAACAGGGCTTTTCCCATGATAAGTCTGCTTCCAGGATCTCCTTGGGCTCAGCCTCTTGATGAGGCATGCTTAATGGGCTCTGGCTGAATACTTGTGTGCCATCCACTGGGATACAAAAAGGGTGCAAAAATGTGCCCTCTTTGTTCTCAGGTTCCGCCACTTGAGTCTGTTTCTCTCCTTGGCCCATCTCCTGATGGAGACTGCAAGCAACCATATTGTTCATTGTTGGGGCAAAGCTTGCATATTCCCATCGTTGGCCTTGGACAAAATTTGCCTCTTGAGCTCCAAACGACTACATCTCAGGTCTCTACTCAGTATGAGGAATCTTCCATGGTGAATACTATGTAGGATAGATAGGAGCAGCAAATATTGGAGAAAGTGATGGAGTTTCCCCCCACTGCCACTTTCCAGATAGGAGCAGGAGCTGCTCTGCTCATACTGCTTCCTCAAATATTTGAGGAAATATTTATTCACCTGATTGCAGTAAGAGGAGGCTCATGTCCAGGTGAAAGGCCCGAACATAGAAGAGGTGGGCTTGGGTGGGCATCGGTTGGATCTCTCCTGGAATTCTCTTCCAACTTCTACAAAATCGGACATTGAAGTCCATGATGCTCTCTAGAGGTGTTCTTGTGATGGTGGAGAGGTACATCAAAAGCTGGAAGGGGTCCTAAGAGCCATCAAATGTTCTGATTAGCACTCCTGCTAAGTCATCCCATGAGCAGATGCTTTTACGCCCGAGTAGTCTGTACCACTGCAGTGCCCTTCCTTCCAAAGATTGAACCAGAAGTCTGATCATGACATCTTCGTGGGTTATGTCATGGAGGGTCGCTAAAGCAGCAACATCTTCAAGGTGCTCTTGGGCCATTCCCTTAGTGCCATTGTATTTCGTCAATGTCTTCAAGGCACTTTTGGGAATTTCATGGTAACTTGGGAGATTCAGAGGGCCACAATCATCCCATATGGGATAGCATACCCTCTCCATTATAGCAGTGGCCTACAGAGATAACGGTTCACGCCACTAAGTCAGAGTCGCCAGGTGAACATTATTTTCTCTGCTTGTGAGGTCAAGGCTGCTCACCAAACCTTGATTCCTCTGGGGTGTCTTATTTCAGCTTTAAAAGGCACCTATGATCAATAAATCTGGATCTTTAGCACAATAGGAGTGGCTAGGTGATTTTTCTAGATGGAGGTAAGCCAGAGATTCACCAAACTCGGGCTTCCTTAAAACATGGGACCAGTGTCCCATCGGGCATGCCAAAAACTGTTGGTCATCAAATCTGCCCAGGAAAGGATTTGGGTAAGTGTATGCACCCTAGACCTGGACCAACATTGAAAGGCCAAAGGGAAGAGATGCCCCTCATGCCAATCTCCAGAGAAATGTCGACTCCTATGCTAAACTACTTTGGTGTTTTGAGATAAGGGTGCAGGAAAGAGATAAACAAAGTAAGGGTGTAGGAAAGAGATAAAATGAGTTAGGGTTAGAGAAAGAAATAAAAAGGGGGTAAGGGAAGAGAGATCAATAATTTAAAGTGGGAGAGAACAGGAAGAATGATCACTAACTAACAACTTGAATAGCAGCAAAGAACACCAAGAATAAACGAAAGAAACGCAACATTAACCTTCCTATGTATCCTCTGGGCGAGTTCCAGGATTCTCCTTCTCCCTTTCATCGAAATTCAGGGTTCAGAGTAATGACGATTAGGACAAGCGAATATAACAGAAACCACTACCCACCAGGCAGCATAAAAGAAAGCCAATATAGCATTTTTCCTCCCCTATGTATCCTTAGAGCAAATTTCAGGGTACAGTCCCCAATCACACACCAAAATTTAGGATTCAGAGTAACAGTATGCAAATGAAGACAGACAAAAGAAATAAACATATAAGGCAGCATACAAGAGAGAAATAGAGTCCAAAGCTCTTTAGTATTAATCGTAGGACATCAAGTTACAATAGCTTTCTAGCAGAAAGTTCCCCCCCTTTCTTACATTACAATGCTTGGGTTTTTATAGAGGACCCGACCCTCTGAGTCATTATTACATAGAATGGCAAAGTATACTCTTGAGATCTAAGAAGTCGGCTCCTCACGGCCCTCATGACTGAGCTCTCAAATCCATTACCATAATTGGCAACTGTGACCGAGTCAACCGTGGAAATATGCATTGATGAGCCGTCTGAGTGTCCTTGGTTTCTTGGTGCAATGCTCGAGTGGTCACCATGCTTGTCGAGCTCTCCTTTAGGGACTGATACTTCATTTCCAATTGCCAAAAATGAGCAGTGAGCTTATCGAGCAAGTAAAAATGCATTTATGAGGCACTTGATCATCTCGAGAAAATACCCGGCTTGGAGCGCGTGCCCCTTTTGAGTCACGAAAAAGCAACATGTTGCGATATCACGACATTTCTATGTCTTCAACTTGGTTCTTCTTCTTGCATCACGAAAATATGACATGTCGCGAAATCATGACATTTCTATGTCTTTGTCCTCTTTTGTTGCTTTGGGCCATGAAAATGCAACATGTCGCGATATCACAACACTTTTCTTCTTTTGCTCTTTCTCCTTGCTTTGAACCACGAAAATGCAACATGTCGCGATATCGCGACACTTTTTCCTTCTTGCTCTTTCTCCTTGCTTTCGACCGTGAAAATGCAACATGTCACGATATCGCGACACTTTTTCTTTTTGCTCCCTCTTGTCGCTCTCGGCCATGAAAATGCAACATGTCACGATATCGCGACGCTTTTCTTCTTTTGGTCTTTCTCCTTGCTTTGAGCCACAAAAATGCAACATGTCACGATATCATGACACTTTTCTTCTTTTGGTCACGAGAATGCAACATGTCGCGATATCGCGACACTTTTTCTTCTCTTTTGGTCGCAAGAATGCAACATGTCGCGATATCGCGACACTTTTCCTCTTTTGCTCTTTCTCCTTGCTTTGAGCCACAAAAATGCAACATGTCGCGATATCGCGACACTTTTCCTCTTTTGCTCTTCCTCCTTGCTTTGAGCTATGAAAATGCAACATGTCGTGATATCGCGACACTTTTCTTCTTTTGGTCACGAGAATGCAACATGTCATAATATCGCGACACTTTTTATTTCTTGCACTTTCTCCTTGCTTTGAGCCACGAAAATGCAACATGTGATATCGTGACACTTTTTCCTTCTTGCGGCGAAGCTATCTTCTTTGGCTTGTTCGGTAGCGAAGCTCTTCTTCTTCATTTTATGTACAAGGGGGTGGCAGGGAAAGCCAAAATTGCTGCAACACTTACAAATATTTTCAAAACAACAAAAATAAACACTTTACAAAAATAAAATTTTGATTTTTCTCTACCCGTCTATGCAATGTGAAAAAATTCTCAACAGTCACCATTCTTATTCTCTATGTTGATGATCTACTTCTCACTGGTAGTGTCACTTCCCACATCTAGACTATAAAAAACTCCCTTTTTGAGAGATTCAAGATGGTTGATCTAGGTTTAGCTCATTACTTCCTTGGGTTTTAGATAACTCAAACAAATATAGGGATTTCATTATGTTAGCAGAAGTATGCTCTAAATATTCTTCAACGGTTTAATATGGCTGATTACAAGCCATCTTCCACGCCTTTTTAGTCTAGGGTAACTCTAACTTCTTCTTGCGCTTAACCTCTATGTGATGCTACTCTATACAAGCAGCTCATAGGAAGTCTATTGTATCTGACTCATACTCACCCGAACATTTCCTATTTTGTTGGCTTAGTTTATACATTTTCTCAAGCACCTCATCTCATCCATTGGCAAGCAACAAAGTGAATTCTTCGCTATTTGAAGGGGACCACTCATTTTGGATTGTTCTATAGTAGCAAAACTATAGAGATTGTAGGATACACATATTTTGATTGGTTAGGTTCAGTTGAAGACAGATGTTCCACATATGGCTATGTTTTTGGTATTGGTTCTTCACCTATTACTTGGTCATGAAAAAACATGTTGCATTATCATATACAAAGGTAGAGTACAGGGCATCAGTTTTGGCCAATCAAGAGGCACTTTGGCTTCATCAGATATTAAGAGAGTTTGGTTTTTTCCATGACCAACTTATTATACTTTGGTGTGATAACCAAAGCACAATTCATATTTCTCGAAATCTAGTTGAGCATTAGTGCACCAAGTACATTGAGATTCACATGCAGTTCATTCAACAACATATTCAGGATGGGGATATTTTCTTGAAGTTTATTCCAATAGAGTAAGATTATAGACATCTTCACCAAACCCTTTGCTTCCCCATGCTACCATAAATTACATGAGAAACTTGGGGTAAGGTAGTTGTCTTAGAGGAGTGTTGTAGAGGTTTTAACCTCTCCACTCTTCTTCTTTTGGAAGATGTTTTTTTTTCCATGTGGTTTTTTCATCATCTCTCCAAAATATTTTGCTATATATATTGTACATGAGTATCTCATAAGGTCTTGTTTTCGGGACTCATTTTTTATTGGATGTGCCACTCACATTATGTACATGAGTATCTAATCAGGACTTGTTACGAGGACTCATTTCTTGCTATTACACTTACCCCTAGTATCACTTAAGGGGGATGTTAGAATAAATCTTAAGTCCTACTAGGATAGTCTAACTTGAGTTACCTCTCTTGCATGAGGTAGATACACTCCCATTTAAGACTATCTCATATCTATTGAGTTGTTTTAATCCAATGACTCACATTGATCAACTTTGTTATTTATACAAAGTTTATCCCATGGAATAAATCAATTAGTTCTTGATATTTCAGTAATGCTTTGCAAGTATACTCGATTGTTTTTCAATATTGTCTTATAATATTCTTCTACAAATGTCGTCCATATCAAGCTTAACCCTAGGAGTTCCATCAACTACTCTAAGACATCCTAACTCGGTTTTCCTCAAATCAATCTTAGGTATTCTTAGAGGTTTACATAAATCCCTAATATTAATATTAGCATTAGGTTGAGGTTGTCCACCATAGAGGACATACCTAAAATTCATTTTTGGGGCCAAGTCTTGGGAATCCTTACCCTTGAAATGGGTTTCCATTGTGGATTATTTTTGGGGGTGCACCTTAGCACTAGATTCGCTTGAGATATGAACCATTTTTTGATTAGTTTCTTGAAACTTGTTTCATGATCTCTTTCAATGCCCTAGATGCTGAGGAAATGTATGCTTTTCACTTTTATTTTGTGCAGCAAATTGGAAGTCATTATCAATCAATTTCACTGCATGATCTATTGAAAGACAAAATTCTAACCCATCTTGGTTCCCCTGCAACATATCTTGCTAAAATTTTGAGCAAAAACCACAAATATGTTGGCCACTAGGGCTCGAAGGCCCCCCAAAAAAACCTCTGGAGATGCTTGCATTCAATCCAGATGAAACCCTCGCACATTAGCTTGCCAAAAATCTTCTTCACATATATGGATGCACTAGAATTTGTGTTACCCCAAATGATATAAACATTTGTGGAGATGTTCTAGGGTTTTTCAGGCATCTACCCTCAAAATTTTAGCTTAATCCTAGTTTGGATGAGTGAAATATGGTCGAAACAAGTTCGGCAGTTTGGACAGCCTTGCGAAAAACATCTCTTCAATTTTTACCATATATATAGGTATTTTGATGGGAGTGGCCCCCAATAGAAGCCACATATAACTTGTTAAAAAAAACAATAATAAAATAAAATAATTGAGGTTGATGTTTCATACATGTTATATAAAGGTTGAAATTCTTGACTTTTTCACACAAGCACCCTACTCATCAATTCATTAAAACATGGTAGTCCTATGTTTTACACCTTTTTCCATGCATATTATTGTTTCTAAGGTATTTGTTTACGTTCTTATAAATTATACTATGTTTGTTGAGTAAATTATAGTGGATTTTAGTTTGTAGGAATATTAATATAATCTATATCAATTATATTGAAGATATTTAAAAAGATTATAAATTCAACCCAGGTGTTGTAGGTGAGTTGGAGAGGAGAGGGTAATCCTCCAAGGGAGGTCCCAGGTTTGAATATCCACCCTACCAAAAAGTTGAATTGGGTATTCAAAATCCAATTTATAATGTTGGTGCGGGTATGGTCGGGCGCAACTCTCGCGTGACTTTGACGGTGTATAACTCCCTGGTCGTGGTCTCTCAAACCAAGGCGGCTCTGCAAGGGGTTTTTTGCTTTACAAAAAAAATATTATAAATTCCTATAAATTCAAAGTTGGTAATATTTTGTGAAGAATCTAAGTGTTCAATCAAGCCACTTAGTAGAAGCTAGAGCATTGTTCCAAGGGATTATTCTGATGGAAAATCTCAACCATAATAAGCTAATTTTTGAAGGGGACTCACTTAGTATCATTAAAATCATGAATAATTCTCAATCCCCCACTTGAAATATTGTAGATTTACCTCGTAGAAAATAAGCCTCCTAGAAAATTTTTAGTTCAAGCATGTTTACCGTGAAGGAAATAAAGTGGTTGATTCGATGGCCAATTTGGGACTCCATCAAGATTCACTTACTATTTGGATAAATAATTTTCCTTAGGAAATGATTCAATCTTCTAAATTTGATAGGGAAGCTAATTCTGTGCAATGGAGTTTTCTCGGTTTTGTTTGTTTCTCAAGAAAATAGTGGTTTCAATGAATCTTTGTTCGCTTCTTCTCAGAAGGTTATGTTGTCTCTTCCATATGCAATTTTCCCTTATAAGATATTTTTTGTTCTTGTTATCAAGTTCAATAGAAAGAGGTTTGATCTTTGGAGACTCTTTAATTTGTATTTTTTATTTTCTTATGCTAAGTGTTGGACATTTTGAGTCCCTAAGTCAAAGTTGTCATTGATGTCACCAGATGAAGTCATCATTAATATCAAGGAATTCAGCAAGAAACAAAGGGGTCAAAAATGGTTATTTGATATCCAAGAAGAAGGCCAAAGATCAAGAGAATCAGTGCAGAAAATAGAAGTTAAAAAGGAGATATAATATTTATTTTATAAATTATTTAAATTCAGTGAGAATTTAAATTTTATAAATAAATATTATTTACGACATGGAATGCAATGAGAAGGAAGCAATTTATCCAAGGCATCAAAAAGATATAATATTATAATAATGGTTATTATAATATTAAAGTGATATGGTGAAAACCCAAAATAAAATATTTATAATTCTCATTATAATATTTTATAAAGCAAAGTGGGTTTTATAAAGTTTAATTATATTTCATAAACCCTAAGGTTGGGTTTGAGGAAAAGGCATTCGAAGCGCTTTTAAAACCTTCACCGACGTCATGGAAGGAAATCGAGGAAGCATCGACGTCTCCAAAAGTATGGAGGAAGCATATAAATACATTGCCCAAAGTCTAAAAACTTTATCCTTGCTCGAATATTAATTGGCATGCGAAAGAGAATAAGAGCTCGTGAGAATTGTGAATTTTGTGGACAGCGAAGCGTTTAAGATAGGAAGCATTTAATTTTGAAGGCACATAGGACAATGTGGCCTAGTGGTGAGTTGGTAAGCGCAAAGATATTTGCAAGTGTGAGGGCCTACGTTCGAAACGTGATGGATGCATTGGAGGTTGTGTTGGTTAAGGCGCCCAAGGCGCACATTGTTTTTGCCAAGGGCAAAGGGAGCAAGACTTGAAGCATGTGGTGCTTCATTGATTTCAAATGAGCGCGTAGCTCGTGCGGTGGTTGAGGCCATGGCTAAGGTGCACGTTGTGGGCAAGGTTGAGGGTTCGAATCCCTCCAAAGGTAAGGTAAATATTTTGCATTAAAATTTTAATATTTGCCTAAGTTGGGAGGTATAAGGATTGTTTAGTGGAATTTTTTAGAAAGGTTGCTTAGTAGATAAGTGGTGGTAGTTGAGAATTATCATTTGGAGTTATAAGAAGATTTCTGGTTTTAATTTTTAATAAAGTCTTAAATTGCTATATTGGTATATTGGAGGATTAAGACTTTGTGGGTATTGTGTTAATTTGAATAAAGGGTTTTTATGATTATTGTGAGGGTGTTGATTATTAATTAAGTTGGAGTGATAAGGTGTAATTTTGATATTATTTTTGTGTTATGTTTTGTTGAGAAAATTATCTTCTAACCCTTATTGAGATTGGCAAAGAAGTAATTGTGAGTGTGGCAGATTTGTGAGATCAACTCCTTGTCAAGCAAAAAGGTATGGGCAAATTCTTCTTTGGTTGAGTTGGTTGATTGGCTTACTAGAAAATAAAGTTTGGAGTGAAAAGGATTTGATTAGGGTTTCCTTTTCGAAAGTGTTTGAGTTAATGCTTCAAGGTTTTCTGAAATTAAGAGTTGTGATTAAAACCTTGTTTTATAAGCATTGTTGTTGAAGTGAGTTGTTATGCAAAGAACTTGAACTAGGGTTAAAAGATGTAGGGTGTGGAATGGGGGTTTGAGAAAGGGTTGTTTCTTGAGTAATTGGTTGAGTAGAGTTGATTGAGCCTAGTCAAGTGGATGTATGAAGTGATTGTTCAAGTTCCATAAAACAAACTATTCTATATTCTGATTTGAGTTGTGAAAGTGATTGAGTTTGAGTATAGAACATATTGAGTCTCTAACAATTTCTCTTTATGCTTCTATGATAATTATTTGAGTTGAGAAAGTGATTGAGCTTTGAGTATAGAACATATTGAGTCTCTAACAATTCTCTTTATGTTTCTATGAGATTGGACAAGTTCTGTGTGGACTTGTTAAGCAGATTTGAGGTAAGTCTTTGAGAAGACTTGTAGACTGATTTTGTGTGAGATTTTGTGGAAGCTTACAATACATATTTGGTTAAGTCCTAGAGAGGACTTATTGAGAAGATTTGACAGGTTCTGAGTGGACTTATTGAGCAGATTTGAGCAAGTTCTAGAGAGGACTTGTAGAGCATATTTGAGCAAGTTCTAGAGAGAACTTATAGAGAAATTTGAGAAGTTCTAGAGTGGACCTATGAGCAGATTTGAGAGTTTAAGTGGACCTATTGAGCATACTTTGAGTAGGTCTAAGTGGACCTATTGAGCAGATTTGAGCAAGTTTTGAGTGGACCTATTGAGAAGATTTGTGCTAGACCAAATGGACTATGTTTAGTGCAGATTTGAGTGAGGACTTGTGCTAGACTAACTAGATTGTGTTTAGTACAAGAGTTGAGCAGATTTGTGCTAGACCGAATGGACTATGTTTAGTGTAGATTTGAGTGGACTTGTTGAGCAGACTTGTGCTAGACCAATTAGACTATGTTTAGTACAAGAGTTGAGCAGAATTGTGCTAGACTGACTAGACTATGTTTAGTATAGAATTGAGATAGAGCTTTGGAGGTGATAGAGTAGAGAGGATAGTAGTCTCCAGTGGATAGAGATCCATCAGCTAGGGTAGTGAGGATAGGTCTTCTAAGTGGGGACAAGAGTCTTTAGTGGAGAGAGATCCACAAGCCAGTGTAGTGGAGGTAGTAGTCTTCTAGAGGATCACCAACTAGAGCAGAGGAGAAGGAGTTCTCCTATGGATAGAGATCCACAAACTAGATTTAGGGGATCAACATCTCCTTTGGACAGAGGTCCATAAACATTGTAATTGGGAAGGATTCCCAAGATATTGATTGAGAAAATTTTAGTGAAATATTTTCTCCATGGAGGTAGCCATATTTGGGTGAACCACGTTAAATTGGTGTCTCTATTGTGTATGGTGTTTTGTGCATTGCTTTGATTATTGCTATTGATATTGCTATCTATACATTACATAATATTGATTTGGAAAGAAAAGTAAAAAGTGCTCTTATACTGTTCACCCCCCTCTCAGTATAAGCTTGTGTTCTTCAATTGGTATCAGAGAGGGTGCCTTCAGAAGAGTTTAACAACTTGAAGGAAAAGCTAACAAGAACACAATGGATCCTAAGGATGTGTCCTCAAATAATTCAACACCAATATTTGATGGAAGTGACTACATGTATTGGAGTATGATGATGAGGTTCTACTTGATGGCACTTGGCAATGAAGTTTGGGATGTAGTGGAATTTGGATATGATCCAACAGTCAATCCTCCTACAGATAAGGAAGGTAAGCTTCTACAACACTATAATTCAAAAGCAATGAATGCACTTGTGAGAGGTTTGCGTAGATCAGAATCTATGAAAGTTATGCATTGTAGAACTGCAAAAGAAATGTGGGATAAATTGCAAGGTATATATGAGGGAGATAAAAGTGTCAAGAAAGCAAAGATACAAAATCTCAAAGGACAATTTGAAGCATTGAGAATGAATGATGATGAAAATATCAGTGCTTATCTAATTCGAATTGATGAGGTTGTTAATGATATGCAAGGACTTGGAATGAAGATTGATGAATCAGATGTTTGTGATAAAGTCTTAAGATCTCTTCCAAATAGATTCAGTGAATAGGTTTCTGCTATAGAAGTATCATTGGATGGTGATACTTTGACAAGAGATAAGTTGCTTGGTATGCTAACAACTTTTGAGATAAGAACAAAAGATCCTATTTCCCAGAAGGAAGCAGCATTCAAAGCAATCAAGGAAACAAAGGGTAAGAAGTCAGAATCAAGCAATGAGTCATCTAGTGATGAAGAAGCTAATTATGGTAGAAGAGATAAAGGTTCCAGAAGACCCATAGATCTAATATCTATTAAGTGTTTCAATTATGGAAAGTTTGGACATTTTGCAACAGATTGTAAAGAACCAAAGAACAACAATGGTGAAGAAAAATAGGATCACAGGTACAGGGAATCAGAAAGATATAGGCATCAAAAGAAAAGCAAGGATGGACAAAGCAGACAAGGAAATAAGTTCTTCCAAAGACAAAAGAGGAGCTACTATGCGGATAATGCAAGTAAGTACTCAAATGATAGTGATGCTAGTTTTTCAGACAATGATAGAGATGAAGTCCTATTTATGATTGAAGAAAAAGAACCAGTTAAGAAAAAGACTCCAATTATTCTCAAGTGTTTTAGATGTGGTAACTTTGGACATCTTGAAGATGATTGCACAAGGGATGGTTATAGTTTCAGTGATGATGAATATGAAGATGCACTTGAAGGACCAGATGAAAATATTCTAATGGCATTAGAAGAAGAAGTGAGTGATCCTATAGAAGACAAGCCAAAAGAAAGTAATGATGTGGACAAAGGTAAACAAATAGAGGATTATTCAGTAGAGAATGGTTATGATCTCAAGGGAGAACTTATCTATGCCCTTGACATGGTAAAGAAGGTAAGGAAGCAACACTCTAAACTTGAAATTTAGTTTCAAGAATGTGATGAAGAAAGAAGATTGCTCATAGAGGATTTAGAAAAATCAAAGGCTAAGGCAAAGAAGTTCAAAGATAAGTTAGAAGCAAAGATCTTGGAATGTGAGAAGTTAGCACAAGAAGTGGCAATTCTAAAAGAAGATTTAGAGGACTCCAAGAATAAGCTATACAAGTATGTAAATAGTGCAAAGAGTGTGGATAAAATAGTCAAGATACAAAGAAGAGCAACAAACAAAATAGGTCTTGGTTCTAAACAGGTTCAAAAGAAATGGGAAGAGGAGTCAACTTCAAGTTTTGAAGAAGAAGAAACTTCAGATGAAGATACATCAGAAGAAGATAGTGTAAGAGGGAGTGAGACATCAGAGGATGAGTTGGAAAATAAAGGGTTCAACAAAGATAGGAACAATGCACAAAGAAGATACAGATGGAACAACAATCAGAATAGGAGACCAATGAGGTCAAGACAAGGAAGCTTCAATGGAAGATGTTTTTCATGTCACAGGTTTGGGCACATGGCTTCACAGTGCAGGACACATGAAAGACAAGAATATGGGAATAGATAACTTTTCCATGGGTATTGCTACTCATGTAATCAGTTTGGTCACAAGGCAATGAATTGCAGGGTTCATGACAGAAGAGGATATGGCTTCACTAGGAGAAATCCTAAGACATTTGCACCTCCAAGGAATAATAACATTAAGTGTTATAAGTGCAATAATGATGGTCACACAACAAAATGGTGTAGAGAAGACATTCCAAAAATAGGTATGAACAAGAACATGAACAGGAACAAGAACATGAACATGAACAAGAATAGGAACAAGAATAGGAACATGGATGAGAACAGGAACATGAATAGGAACAGTACTTGGATATGAACAGGAACAGGAAGAGGAATGATGACATAGATAGAAACAGTCAGAGGAATCAAAAAATTCAGAAAAGAAGGGAAGAGGATAAAGGTAAAGAACAATGCCTTTTGGGAGTAGAAATACTCCCACCCCAGAATTAACCACCTCAAAAGGAGGTGGGGGAGGGGCTAAGCTAAGAGGCTCATTCTTAGCCCCGAGCCCCAAAGGTGACCCTTTGCCATTGATGTCAAAGGGGGAGAGATTTGTGTAATGGGGAGAGATTTGATATTTGAGAGAGCATTGAGCCAGGGGGAGCAATGTCCTAGGGGAGCAGAATAAAAAGAAAGGTCAAGTTTTGGTAAGAAGAGTATGGGTTGCCATCAATGACAAAGGGGGAGATTGTTGGACATTTTGAGTCCCTAAGTCAAAGTTGTCATTGATGTCACCAGATGAAGTCATCATTAATATCAAGGAATTCAGCAAGAAACAAAGGGGTCAAAAATGGTTATTTGATATCCAGGAAGAAGGCCAAAGATCAAGAGAATCAATGCAGAAAATAGAAGTTAAAAAGGAGATATAATATTTATTTTATAAATTATTTAAATTTAGTGAGAATTTAAATTTTATAAATAAATATTATTTACAACATGGAATGCAGTGAGAAGGAAGCAATTTATCCAAGGCATCAAAAAGATATAATATTATAATAATGGTTATTATAATATTAAAGTGATATGGTGAAAACCCAAAATAAAATATTTATAATTCTCATTATAATATTTTATAAAGCAAAGTGGGTTTTATAAAGTTTAATTATATTTCATAAACCCTAAGGTTGGGTTTGAGGAAAAGGCATTCGAAGCATTTTTAAAACCTTTGCCGACATCATGGAAGGAAATCGAGGAAGCTTCGACGTCTCCCAAAGTATGGAGGCAATATAAATACATTGCCCAAAGTCTAAAACATTATCCTTGCTCGAATATTAATTGGCATGCGAAAGAGATTAAGAGCTCGTGAGATTTATGAATTTTGTGGACAACAAAGTGTTTAAGAAAGGAAGCATTAATTTCGAAGGCACATAGGACAGTGTGGCCTAGTGGTGAGTTGGGAAGTGCAAATATATTTGCAAGTGTGAGGGCCTATGTTCGAAATGTGGTGGGTGCATTGGAGGTCATGTTGGTTAAGGCACCCAAGGCGCACATTGTTTTTGCCAAGGGCAAAGGGAGCAAGACTTGAAGCACATGGTGCTTCATTGATTTCAAATGAGTGCATAGCTCATGCGATGGTTGAGGTCATGGCTAAGGCGCACGTCATGGGCAGAGAAGAGGGTTTGAATCCCTCCAAAGGTAAGGTAAATATTTTGCATTAAAATTTTAATATTTGCCTAAGTTGGGAGGTATAAGGATTGTTTAGTGGAATTGTTTAGAAAGGTTGCTTAGTAGATAAGTGGTGGTAATTGAGAATTATCACTTGGAGTTATAAGAAGATTTTTGGTTTTAATTTTTAATAAAGTCTTAAATTGCTATATTGGTATATTGGAGGATTAAGACTTTTTGGGTATTGTGTTAATTTGAATAAAGGGTTTTTATGATTATTGTGAGGGTGTTGATTATTAATTAAGTTGGAGTGATAAGGTGTAATTTTGATATTATTTTTGTGTTATGTTTTGTTGAGAAAATTATCTTCTAACCCTTATTGAGATTGGCAAAGAAGTAATTGTGAGTGTGGCAGATTTGTGAGATCAACTCCTTGTCAAGCAAAAAGGTATGGGCAAATTCTTCTTTGGTTGAGTTGGTTGATTGGCTTTCTAGAAAATAAAGTTTGGAGTGAAAAGGATTTGATTAGGGTTTCCTTTTCGAAAGTGTTTGAGTTAATGCTTCAAGGTTTTCTGGAATTAAGAGTTGTGATTAAAACCTTGTTTTATAAGCATGGTTGTTGAAGTGAGTTGTTATGCAAAGAACTTGAACTAGGGTTTGGAAAGATCATGAGTATCATTGTTATGTGAGATTTGTTGTTGAGCATTGTTGGAAATATTTTGAGTTGGTGTTTACATGCTTGGACTAGGGTTTGTGAGAAAGGGTTGTTTCTTGAGTAATTGGTTGAGTAGAGTTGATTGAGCCTAGTCAAGTGGATGTATGAAGTGATTGTTCAAGTTCCATAAAACAAACTATTCTATATTCTAATTTGAGTTGTGAAAGAGATTGAGCTTTGAGTATAGAACATATTGAGTCTCTAACAATTCTCTTTATGCTTCTATGAGATTGATTTGAGTTGAGAAAGTGATTGAGTTTGAGTATAGAACATATTGAGTCTCTAACAATTCTCTTTATGCTTCTGATGATTGATTTGAGTTGAGAAAGTTTTTAGTAGTAGAACATATTGAGTCTCTAACAATTCTCTTTATGTTTCTATGAGATTGGACAAGTTCTGTGTGGACTTGTTAAGCAGATTTGAGGTAAGTCTTTGAGAAGACTTGTGGACTGATTTTGTGTGAGCTTTTGTGGAAGCTTACAATACATATTTGTTAAGTCCTAGAGAGGACTTATTGAGCAGATTTGAAGTAGGACTTTGAGTATTTGAGCAAGTTCTAGAGAGGACCTTGTAGAGCAGATTTGAGCAGTTCTAGAGTGGACATATTGAGTGAGATTTTGAGGAAGCTTATAAGGTAGACCTTTGAGACAAGTATTTGAGAAGACTTAGAGTGAATTATTACAACCTTGAGTAAAGTTTGAGAGATCTGAGTTGAGTCAAGTTTGAGTAGGCTTGAGTAGACTATTGAGATAGATTTGTGCTAGACAGGACTATGTTTAGTGCAGATTTGAGTAGACTTGTGCTAGACCGACTAGACTGTGTTTAGTACAGAGTTGAGCAGATTTGTGCTAGACCGAATGGACTATGTTTAGTGTAGATTTGAGTGGACTTGTTGAGCAGACTTGTGCTAGACCGACTAGACTATGTTTAGTACAAGAGTTGAGCAGAATTGTGCTAGACCAACTGGACTATGTTTAGTACAGAATTGAGATAGATCTTTGGAGGTGATAGAGTAGAGAGGATAGTAGTCTCTAGTGGATAGAGATCCATCAGCCAGGGTAGTGAGGATAGGTCTTCTGAGTGGGGACAAGAGTCTTCAGTGGAGAGAGATCCACAAGCCAGTGTAGTGGAGGTAGTAGTCTTCTAGAGGATCACCAACTAGAGCAGAGGAGGAGTTCTCCTATGGATAGAGATCCACAAACCAGATTTAGGGGATCAACATCTCCTTTGGACAGAGGTCCATAAACATTGTAATTGGGAAGGATTCCCAAGATATTGATTGAGAAAATTTTAGTGAAATATTTTCTCTGTGGAGGTAGCCATATTTGGGTGAACCATGTTAAATTGGTGTCTCTATTGTGTATGGTGATTTGTGCATTGCTTTGATTACTACTATTGATATTGCTATCTATACATTACATAATATTGATTTGGAAAGAAAAGTAAAAAGTGCTCTTATACTGTTCACCCCCCTCTCAATATAAGCTTGTGTTCTTCAATTGGTATCAGAGCGGGTGCCTTCAGAAGAGTTTAACAACTTGAAGGAAAAGCTAACAAGAACACAATGGATCCTAAGGATGTGTCCTCAAATAATTCAACACCAATATTTGATGGGAGTGACTACATGTATTGGAGTATGATGATGAGGTTCTACTTGATGGCACTTGGCAATGAAGTTTGGGATGCAGTGGAATTTGGATATGATCCAATAGTCAATCCTCCTACAGATAAGGAAGGTAAGCTTCTACAACACTATAATTCAAAAGCAATGAATGCACTTGTGAGAGGTTTGCGTAGAACAGAATCTATGAAAGTTATGCATTATAGAACTGTAAAAGAAATGTGGGATAAATTGCAAGGTATATATGAGGGAGATAAAAGTGTCAAGAAAGCAAAGATACAAAATCTCAAAGGACAATTTGAAGCATTGAGAATGAATGATGATGAAAATATCAGTGCTTATCTAATTCGAATTGATGAGGTTGTTAATGATATACAAGGACTTGGAATGAAGATTGATGAATCAGATGTTTGTGATAAAGTCTTAAGATCTCTTCCAAATAGATTCAATGAACAGGTTTCTACTATAGAAGTATCATTGGATGGTGATACTTTGACAAGAGATAAGTTGCTTGGTATGCTAACAAATTTTGAGATAAGAACAAAAGATCCTATTTCCAAAAAGGAAGCAACATTCAAAGCAATCAAGGAAACAAAGGGTAAGAAGTCAGAATCAAGCAATGAGTCATCTAGTGATGAAGAAGCTAATTATGGTAGAAGAGATAAAGGTTCTAGAAGACCCATAGATCTAAGATCTGTTAAGTGTTTCAATTGTGGAAAGTTTGGATATTTTGCAACAGATTGTAAAGAACCAAAGAACAACAATGGTGAAGAAAAACAGGATCACAGGTACAGGGAATCAGAAAGATATAGGCATCAAAAGAAAAGCAAGGATGGACAAAGCAGACAAGGAAAGAAGTTCTTCCAAAGACAAAAGAGGAGCTACTATGCGGATAATGCAAGTAAGTACTCAAATGATAGTGATGCTAGTTTTTCAGACAATGATAGAGATGAAGTCCTATTTATGATTGAAGAAAAAGAACCAGTTAAGAAAAAGACTCCAGTTATTCTCAAGTGTTTTAGATGTGGTAACTTTGGACATCTTGAAGATGATTGCACAAGGGATGGTTATAGTTTTAGTGATGATGAATATGAAGATGCACTTGAAGGACCAGATGAAAATCTTCTAATGGCATTAGAAGAAGAAGTGAGTGATCCTATAGAAGACAAGCCAAAAGAAAGTAATGATGTGGACAAAGGCAAACAAATAGAGGATTATTCAATAGAGAATGGTTATGATCTCAAGGGAGAACTTATCTATGCCCTTGACACGGTAAATAAGGTAAGGAAGCAACACTCTAAACTTGAAATTCAGTTTCAAGAATGTGATGAAGAAAGAAGATTGCTCATAGAGGATTTAGAAAAATCAAAGGCTAAGGCAAAGAAGTTCAAAGATAAGTTAGAAGCAAATATCTTGGAATGTGAGAAGTTAGCACAAGAAGTGGCACTACTAAAAGAATATTTAGAAGACTCCAAGAATAAGCTATACAAGTATGTAAATAGTGCAAAGAGTGTGGATAAAATAGTCAAGATACAAAGAAGAGCAACAAACAAAATAGGTCTTGGTTCTAAACAGGTTCAAAAGAAATGGGAAGAGGAGTCAACTTCAAGTTTTGAAGAAGAAGAAACTTCAGATGAAGATACTTCAGAAGAAGACAGTGTAAAAGGAAGTGAGACATCAGAGGATGGGTTGGACAATAAAGGGTTCAACAAAGACAGGAACAATGCACAAAGAAGATACAGATGGAACAACAATCAGAATAGGAGACCAATGAGGTCAAGACAAGGAAGCTTCAATGGAAGATGTTTTTCATGTCACAGGTTTGGGCACATGGCTTCACAGTGCAGGACACATGAAAGACAGGAATATGGGAATAGACAACTTTTCCATGGGTATTGCTACTCATGTAATCAGTTTGGTCACAAGGCAATGAATTGCAGGGTTCATGACAGAAGAGGATATGGCTTCACTAGGAGAAATCCTAAGACATTTGCACCTCCAAGGAATAATAACATTAAGTGTTATAAGTGCAATAATGATGGTCACACAACAAAATGGTGTAGAGCAGACATTCCAAAAATATGTATGAACAGGAACAGGAACAGGAATAGGAACATGAACAGGAATAGGAACATGGATGAGAATAGGAATAGGAATAGGAACAGGAACTTGGATGTGAACAGGAACAAGAATAGAAACAAGGAATGATGACAGGAATAGGAATGATGACACGGATAGAAACAGTCAGAGGAATCAAAAAATTTAGAAAATAAGGGAAGAGGATAAAGGTGTATCGCTCCAAATTTTTCGCATCCCTACCTTCAGGCTATAGGATCCGTGCTCGGAAGGAGGATGGGAAAAGGATGTCATGGTACCTCGGACTGAGAGGACTTTGCGAAGGTCTCGCCTCTCAAGGGAGGTGTATTTTGATGATTTTTTGACGGATGGTGGGTTCACCAGGAAACATTTAGCGGCAGTTTCCATGCCTAGGTTTTGGAATGTGTTTTGATGTGTTCGTTTTTAACCTTAAGCATTCATATCCTAGGTTTGGCCGAATGAATCTAGATTAATCTACATGAAGATGCAAATTCCATGAATACAAAAAACAGATTTAAAAGCAGAAAACAGAGAATTTACAGAAGGCAAATGAAGAATACTTGATCCGGATGTCTGAAGAAGATTTTGATGTTTGAAGCAGTCTGGATTGTCTGTAATCTAACAGAATCGTCTGTAATCTGACAGAATCATCTGGGACTGATAGAATCGTCCGAGATCTGACAAATTCGTCAGAGACCTGCAAGACAGAAAACAGATGCAAAATACAAGAAATAATACTATGCTAACAGAGGCAAATTACACCAAATGATAGTATGAATACTGAGCAATAATTAAGAATAGGAATTCAAGCAAATTACTGTATTTTAATAACAAATCATGATCTTAATATGCAATCTAAGCTAAATGGGTGAACTCCAAGTGCAAAATAACATAAAAACTGAATAGATCATCTAATTTGCAGAATAAAATGACAGAAACAGAGTTGAGAAAAGCAAACTTCAGGCACTGATTGCCTCAATGTAGACTGCAGTCGAGATTGTCTCGCATCAGTACAAAATCATCTCGAATTCGACAGGATCACCTTCGATCTGAACAGGTTCGTCGACAACGATGGGTGCTGGCTTCGATTGAAAAATAATGATGTACCTACAACAAAAATGGTATAGGACTAATGCAAATACAAAATTAGGATGTTCTAGCGCAGAGGGAGTCAATTTGCAGATAATTTCAGCCAGGGGTTGGGGAGGGAAAATCCTAGAGATTAAATAGGCTTAGGGGGAGTAGTTAGGAGGTTGGAGATCATCCCAATTTGGGAGATCTCCAATGGGGGGAGGGTCCCAACGGTGCAGACACGCTTCTGTCCGGATTGGAGACCCGTTGGAACAGATTCCAACTATGCAAATTTAGTTTTGCGACAAGATCGTCTGGACGTCCTAGTCCAGACGAAATCATCAAATCTGGGGCGATATCGTCTGATCGGCGACGATATCATCAAACGGTCAAAACAACCTCTAAAATTGGCACGAAAAAGGGGGAAACGGATTTCTCGACGGTTAACGGGCGGTTTGGGAGGTTAAATTTGATTTTTAAATTATTTACTAAGGTGAATGTAATTATTCCAATTTTACTGCGCCAATTTTAGGGTGCTACATTTTGCCCCCTCTTTAGAAAATTTTCCGAAGAAAATGCGTTAAAGATGAGTTCTTCTCAATCTACGAGAAAGCAAACAAATTATTTCCATTTTTAGGCGACGATTCTTGGTCGAATCATACGACAGCTTACTATGGTGCCCCCTCCGTGTTTTTACCCAAATCGAACGTTTGAGGTAAAAAAGCAAAAAATCCAAATTATTTTTGAATTATTTTGAATAAAATTAAGAAAAATAGGGTAAAACCCTAATTCATTATTACTGTTCATTTTTACTATTTTTAGAGATCTGAAGCAAAAAATTGGTGGAGACAACGCATAGATCAGCAAAGGTCCGATGCGGTCTACGGGTAAGAGTCCAGACTTAACTAGAACTGATTTAATTTGAATTTACATGCTTTGTAGATAGATTTTTAGGTGAATTTGGAGCATCGCGGCCATTTTTGGCCGTCGACGTCGTCGGGACGAAATCGTCTCAATTTCGTCAATTTCGCCAAGGGCGAAATCGGTGAAAGGGGGACGATTTTGTCAATTTAGAGATGATTTTGGCTTGCAAAATCGGAGACGATTATGCTCAAATTTGGGACGATATCGTCCAATAGTGGGCGATATCATCAATTGCATGAAATTAAACTTTAAGTTGCATTATTAATTACTGGAATTGTTATTAATGATTGTTTGTTTATTGTTTATGTTGCAGAGAGGATTGCTAAAAAGCAGAGAATGGAAGTATGGAGGTTTGAGAGATGACTTGGCCACTCTGACACAGGCAGAGCGAGATCTGCTGGCACAGGACGACTTGCAGCATGTGGCAGAGATGCCACAAGTATCCATAGATATGGGGCTTCTAACAGCCCTAGCAGAGAGATGGTATCCGGGTTCTTCCTGTTTTCTATTATCGACAAGGGAGATGGCTCCCACACTAGAGGATGTATGGAGGATTCTGAGAATCCCCATACAAGGGCGGATGATCACTCCTACGGCCAATCAGGGCCATGTTATGGGACGACTGTGTGGTGACCCGAGCTTCACCCTGGAGAAGGGCGAAGTGAATATTGAGGCACTATGCCAGATGCCTGGGGCATCCAGACTCACACGAGTTCTAGCTGGAGTGGTTGGTGGACTTCTGTTGTGCCACCAGAGCGGGTGCAGGGTACCATGGATGCTCGCAGATGTGATCTACGATATGCGGGACCATGGGTATAGGTTTTGCTAGGGTAGTTTTGTGCTATGCTGATTGTACAGGATCCTGTATGGGGTCGTGTACAAGGGCGGTCGATGTCTAGTGATGACATCACTACTACAGGTTTAGTGTTGGGAGCACGTTGCAGTGTGGAGGCCTGTAGGGCTTCCTCTGATAGGGGTAGACAGGGAGACGGGGCTTCCTTTGACACAGCTTAGAGACGAGATTGCACGCCTCAAGGCACGGGGCGGAGGGGCAAGCACTCAGGAGCTGATGCGATCAATTTCTCAGACCGCATTCTACCAGGGGATCTATTTTTAGATGGTGCCCGAGGGCCAGAGGGTACAGCTATCGGCTGCTATTGCAGATCCGATCAGGACAGGGTCATCGAGGAGCTCATCTCGATCGACGACGAGGACTCGTAGTACCACACATACTACGATGGGGCCACCTCGTCCTCCGTAGGGCGGGGGAGGAGATGAGGCTGAGAGCTCTAGGGGCTCTCGAGACACTGCTCGGAGGACATTTGATTGAGTATGCCAAGATATGGATTGTGGCATACCAATCTAGCTGATATGATGTACATATATTTTTTTGAGATATATAAGATGATATATTTTTGATCATATGACTTATGTCTTTGAGTATGTTTATGATGATTTTATGTTTGATTGATTGATTTGATAATTCATGTAATTATGTCATTGAAAATATTATAATTTGAATGTCATGCTATAAAATTTTAAATGAAATAATCTGATGTAACAAAGTGGTTGTATGTGATGCAATAATTTGATAAAAATAAAAGGGGACTTTTAACAATAATTTCAAAGGACATTGTCGCTATTATAGACCATTTCATGGAGTCGCCGCTCACTCGGTCGTCAAGCTAATCCTAGTATAGAAATATTGCGAAAAGTAAAAGAGTGCTTAAGAGACTGTCTTAAGACTTTGTTGTGATGATGCAAATGATGATGATGATGATGATTTGTTTTCAGATTTCCATGAAAATATTATGCATGAAATATTTTAAAATGATTTTTGCTAGGCATAAATTCCTAAGTGTGATAAAATTTGTGAATAATTCCTTAGGAATTATACCATCATTGCAAAGTTGAAGGTTGACATAATGACATAAAATAGTGAAAAAATGGGTTTGCTTTTGAAAAAGCATAATTTGTGTAAAATGAAGTCATATGGTTTTTATGATTTTTGATAAATGGGGAATAAAAATTGTTACAATGGTTTGCGCTAGGCATAGAATATGTAGGTATAGACTTATACCATCATCGCAAAAATCCAAAAAAGATGGTTTTATTGCATGATTGATTTTTGATGAATAGAAAAGATGAACATGAGGACTTGCGCTAGGCATACAATTCCAATTTTGGTTTTTGAAATGATACCATCGTCGTGAAAGTCAATCAGATATATATGTTTTAATTGTATATGTTTGAATTTTTTTTTTTTTGATTTTTTGTTATATAGTTGTCTTTGTGGTAAACAACTGTACTTGATTATTCCAAACAAGTTGCAAAAATAATATTTCAAAGTATTTTGAAGATAAAAGTTAGATTTATAAGGAATCCCATGTGCATATGTGAATTCATTTCCGATCTTGATTTATCATAATGATACACAAAATCTCTCAAATACAAATGTGTGTGCAATTGCATTGTTCATTTACCAGTTGTGAGCAAGATACTATGATACAAGTGATTTGAAGAAACCAAATAAGTGTTCATTAACCATGATGTAGATGCATATAACCATATTAGACTACTATGTAGATCGGATTATCAAGAGCTAGCTAATCCATAAGCAGACATAGGTCTAGTACAAAAGAAGGTCGCTAATGTGACAGGACATATCGCCACGCTAGGAGTTACCCAAGGCCAAGCAGGTTGGGCACAAACCACCTGTTATGGGGCTTACCTCACAGTTTTCGAATAATTGAGAATTCCAGGGATTCAAGCTCATCAACCCTTCTTTTCTTTTCAAAGGGTAGGGAAAGGGATTTTATTGCTTTTGCTTTCTTTTGAACTTTGCTTATTTTTTCTTTTTGTATTTCCTTTTTTTTTTGCTTGATAATGCTTGGAACATTGTTGTAATGATATAAAAGAACCTTTTTCTTTTCTCTTTTTCTTGAACTTTTCTTTTCTTTTTCTTTTTCTTTGCTAGGGATACTTGCTCGGATTAGCTGTAGAGCAAGGGATTTTTATTCCGGGTAGGGGTGAGCTTGTCCTTTTGCCAATTCTCAAAGATTCTAGACCATGTGCATGATAGGATAGCAGGGGAAACTTTTCACTCAAGAAATCACTTCTACTATGTAGCAAAACATGGAAATTACAAATATAATCATTTTATTGTGAAAATATGTGCTTGGTTTAAGTAAATAACAAGATCAATTCTCTATGCTCAAACTTTATTTAATTGAATTTTGTGAACTTTGATATAAGAGAGATTAGTAATCATGCCAGATAAAAATCAAGATATTTAGTGTTGTGAGTGTGCAAGTGAGGGATTCAAAATAAATGCTAATTTATCCAAAAATAATTTGAAACATATAACTGCAATAATTGTAAGAAAATATATATAAACATTTTTGAGAAGTTTTGAGAATGTTGACTCTCTCTTTCTTCTGTATATTGTTTTGGTTTCGAAAGAGTCAAGCATATAGTTGTTTTTAGATTTTTATTTTGATTTTTGTTTTTGAGCAAAAAAGAACTTAACAAGTGCTTTAAATAAATGCAATAGATAGTTTTTGAAGATTTTTGGAGATTTATGAATGTTTTTGGTGTTTTTGAATAAATTGAAAGAAATACAAGATAGTAATTTTGAACAAACATGGATGAAATGACCAAATTTATGCATAGTAACGTTTAAGATGCAAAATATTCATGGGTTCTTTAAGTTCTTTACCATCTAAGGTAGATAATTTATATGCTCCTGATTCAAATTTAGCAGTAATGATGTATGGTCCGAGCCAGTTGGGCTCAAATTTACCTTTAAGTTCCTTAGTTGCATTTGTATTTTTTTGATTTTCTTTTAAAACAAGGTCACCAATCTCAAAGGATCGATGACGAACTTTCTTAGCATATGATCTTTTAAGCTTGTTTTGGTAAGCACGGAGATGCTCCAAAGCATTGATGCATTTTTCATCTAGGAGTTCCAGTTGACTGAGTCTGCTAGCATGATATTCATCTCCTACTTCGATATCTTGAAGTACAGAGCCAAAGAAGGAACTTCCAATTCAAATGGAAAAACTGCTTCAGCACCATATACCAAAACAAATGGTGAAGTGCCCGTGGGGGTTCGAACACTAGTTCGATAAGCCCACAAGGCTGGATATAATTGGATGTGCCAGTCACGGCCAATTTTATTGACCAATCATTTGAGGATTTTGATTAAAGTTTTGTTAGAAGCTTCTGCTTGACCATTACCCTGAGGATAATAGGGGGTGGACCAACGATGTTGAATCTTGTATTTTTGGCATAATTTTTTAACATCTTTATTTTTGAAAGGAGTTCCATTGTCAGAGATGAGATTCGCAGGAATTCCGAACCTGCAAATGATTTGATTAAAAATGAATTTAGAGACCTGTGAGCCAGTGCAAGAAGCTAAAGGCATAGCTTCGACCCACTTCATGAAATACTCAGTGGCAGTTATGATGAACTTGTGTCCATCAGATGACACAGGATTGATTTTGCCAATAATATCCAAGCCCCATTTAGAAAAGGGCCAAGGAGATGAAATAGCCTGTAGCTCTTGTGCAGGTGCATGGACAAGGTCAGCATGTTTTTGACACTTGTCGCAATGACGCACATACTCATGTGCATCTGTTTCCATGGTAGGCCAAAAGTATCCTATCCGAAGGAGCTTTTTAGCAATGACACTACCACTAAAGTGTCCTCCACAAGATCCATCGTGGGCTTCACTCAAGGCTGATTTAGACTCTTCTAAGTTTAAACATCTTAATAGGATACCTTCAAAAGATCTCCTATATAAAGTATTGCCAATTATTACAAATCGACTTGCTCGTCGACGTAATAACCGACACCGGTTTCTATTAGAATTGGTAGGGAAAGTCCCATTTTGGAGAAAATCAAATATGTCTGTATACCAAGGTTCAGGAGTAGTTTCATTGATTAGAAACACATCCAAAGGCTCTAAGCATGACTTATTTGAAGCGGGTTCCTGGAGTCGACGAATAATGATAGTGGCATATTCATCGTCTAACTCCAAGGGCAAGAGAGATGCAGCGGTGGCCATAGCGTCGGCTGCACGGTTGCTAGTTCGAGGAATGGCTTCCAAAGTAACTTGATCAAATAAAGACATTAATTGTAAAACATAGGCCTTATATGGGCGCAGTTTATCATCTCGGGTTTGATAAACTTCATTAATTTGGTTTATAACCAATTGGGAATCACCAAAAACTAAAAGGTGTTTAATTTTTAGTGCTAGGGCAGCTCGTAATCCAAGGATTAGAGCTTCATACTCAGCAGTATTGTTGGTGCAAGCAAAGGTCAGTTTGAAGGACAGAGGAATAAGATGTTTTTGCGGAGATATTAAAATAATACCCGCACTAGCCCCACTCATGCATCGGGCTCCATCAAAGTATAAGGACCATTGTTCGGTATGGTCTGCCTCTAATTGAAGGCATTCATCTGGAAACTCAATGGTGAGGGGATGGGTAGACTCTAAGGGTGCAATAGCTAATTGATCTACTATGATTTGACCCTTAACAGACTTTTGTCCTATGAATGTGAGATCAAACTCACTCAGAGAAAGAACCCACTTGGTTGTGCGACCCGATAAATAAGGTCGACTCATGAGATACCTTAAGGGATCATATTTAGCAATGACATAAGTTTTTTGGCTAAGCATATAATGTCATAATTTTTGCGTAGCAAAAATGACTGCTAGACATAGTTTCTCTAATGTTGTGTAGCGGGTTTCATAACTGATGAAGGTTCGGCTAATGTAATAATTAGCACGTTCTCATTTTTCATCATCGAGTTGAGCTAACATAGCTCCTAAGGCATAATCTGAAGTAGAAATATATAGAAGAAATGGGCGATCAGATTTAGGCGGTGAAAGCACCGGTGGGTTAAGGAGGTATTGTTTGAGAAGTTCAAAAGCTTCTCTACATTATGTGTCCCAATTAAAAGGGACATCCTTCTTAAGGAGTTTAAGAAAGGGACCGGTTTTGTCCGCCAGCTTATCAATGAAGCGACGGATAGCTTGAAGTTTACCTTGTAAACTTCGTAATTCAGATATATTAGTAGGTGCGGGCATATCAGTGATAGCCACAATTTTGAGAGGGTCGATTTCAATACCACGTAAAGAAACTAAAACCCCCAATAGTTTACCGGACTTAACTCCGAATATACATTTTGTTGGATTTAATCGAATGAGATATTCTCGTAATCGATTAAAAACTTTTCTTAAATCATCTAAATGATTATTTTCAATAAGAGAGCGAGCTATAATATCATCTACATAATCATGTAGGATATCATGCATCATATCATGAAAAATGTAGGTCATAGCCCGTTGGTAAGTTGCACCTACGTTCTTTAAGCCAAATGGCATCACTTTCCAGCAGAAGGTACCCCAAGGGGTAATAAAGGCTGTTTTAGCCTGGTCTTCAGGAGCTATCCTAATCTGATTATAACCGGAGAATCCATCCATTAAGGACATCATCCCACTCCCGGAAGTAAAGTCAATAATTTGATCCATGTTTGGAAGAGGAAAGTCATCTTTAGGGCATGCAGCGTTAATATCTCTAAAATCGGTGCAAACCCTAACTTTGGTAGCTTCTTTCTTGGTGACTGGAACTACATTTGAGATCCATTCAGCATAATCAATAGCTTGTATAAAGATAACATTCAGGAGTTTTTCTAACTCCCCTTTGACTAGCAGAGCCACTTTGGGATGCATTTTTCTAAGTTTTTGTTTAACCGGTTTAGCATCCGGATGGACCACTAGATGATGCATGACTACAGAAGGGTCTAGACCTGGCATATCTTCATATGTCCAAGCGAAGACATCTTCATACTCTTTAAGGAATGCAATGTATTGTTCCTATTTGTTTGGGCTTAATTCTGATCCAATATTGATGATGTGAGGATTGTCCTCAGTTCCAATATTAATTTTAATGACATTTTCTACCTCCATGTGTAGATCTCTTTCAAAGTTAGGTGGGGCGGGTGAAACGCCCAACTCTTGTAATTCTTGTAAGGTTAATTTAGATAAGTCATCTTGAGGATTAGTGGTCTCAAGCTGAGCTATAGTTGGTATAGAACCATCAAAATAAAATCCGTTGTGTAGCATTTCTTCTACAGAGACGTCATGGAAGATATCTCCTTCCAACTCTTCATCAGGGTCAACAATCATTTCAGGGTAGGCTATGGATAGCATGTTGCATGAAAACGACTGATTTTTAAGAGGCAAATCAACATGCCTATCCAAATAATCTTGATAGCATATGAGGTGATCATCCTCCTCAAAAGGAAAGGGTTGTCCCTTACTAGGAAATAGGCCCACACCACAACGGGCAGGCCATGGTTCTACCTCGAAAGGTTCTTTCATGCCATTTTGGAAAGGTCCCAAGCCTTTCCCTTTATATCCCATTTTAAGCATCATGGGTTTAGCTTTAATATAATCATTGGTAAAATAACACCGAGCGTATCCCTCATGATGAGTTTTGATATTTCGAGGGATTCTTCCCCAATCATATCCTTTATAAATGAAGGCACAACTCCCGACTTGGTAAGTACTTCCCATAGGTTGTGGGAGGCCCAAAGTACGAGGAGATGGCGGTAATTTATTTAAAAGGTTTGAATCTTGCATGAAAGCATTCATTTTTTCTGATATTAAGGTTGTAGATAAATCTGGTAAAAGTTCATCAGAAAGGGCATAAGATGTAGAAGGCTTATTACCTATGTCTTGAGATGTGGAAGGTATGATAGATGTGTCTATAGGTTTTGAATTTATAGGGGTAATAGTTGAAGGATTAGTTGTAGATTTAAGATCCTTTTGAGATTCTAAAATAATTTTTTTAGAGGGTTGTTGGTCTATATAGGAAGATGAAATGAATGGAGGAGGAATAGGGGAAGTTATGGGTTTATGTTTCACAGTTTTAGATGAAAAAGAAGAACTAGGATGTGTGGATGACAGAGCAGGGCAAAATTGCACTCCAACTGGTTCTGCCAAAGCACACATATCAAAAGGTCTAGGGTCACCATGAATAGTGACCAACTGATTTTTAAACTCAAATTTAACACATTGGTGTAAAGTTGATGGGACCGCTCGCATGGCATTGATCCAAGGGCGACCCAAAAGTATATTGTACGATGTTGGGCAATGTACAATAAACACGGTTGTTTCTAGGGTTCTAGGACCAACTTGCAATGGGAGGGTAATGACTCCACATGTTTCTTGTGTTTCGTCATTAAAAGCTTTGATAATCATATCAGTTTTCTTCATTTCATCACTTCTAAAACCAAATCGTTGGTAGAAGTCAAAGGTGCAAATGTTTAGAGATGAGCCATTATCAATCAAGACTCGTTTGACAGCTACATCCCCGATTAAAGCAGTAATATACAAGGGATTGTCCTTATGTAAACTGTGTTGCGGGATATCTTTATCCCGAAAGTCAATACAATCAATCTCTCGAGTGATGATAGTATTGGCCATAGCTTCAGGTTGAATGTTTTGAGGTACCATCATTTGACTCAATGTAAGCATCAACTCATCCCTATGGGTGGGAGAGGATCTTAATAAATCTAAGAGGGAAATTATGGCCGTGGTATTGGACAATTGTTCGTTAATACTGTAAGGGGGTTTAGGTTGAGCATTAGAAGTATGATTCCCTTTATTGGGATTTTTCAAAATGAATGGAGCTGATCCATCGTTCTGGTTTGGTTCTTGTTGGGAATTTTGATCTTGTTGTCGGGTGACGACTCCGATGGTACCTACAATGTTATAGTGACGACGTTGAAACGGTCTCGGTTGAGAATTTATGGCTTGTTCATAAGGAAGGACTATATTAGAAGAAGGTCGAGTAGTGACTCTTCTAGGAAATGGTTCTTCTGGAACCATAGCATCTGTGACAAGTTGAATAGGATCTGATTCGTTTTCAGAACTATTCGATTGGTTTGAAGTAATGTCTACTTCACTTTCACTATCTGACTCTATATCACTAGAATCAGAAGTTTGAAAATTATGTAAGGTCCTGGTCGTAACCAAGGATAAGGTCGTGTCAAATATTTGAGGATCCTGAACAGGTAATTGTCCGCTAATGGTTCCTACATATCGGGTAGGAGGGGGAACATTATGATGTTCGATTTGATTGGCTACCTCTTTACCATGTCTTGGTAAAGGGTGTTGAAATATGTCTAAAGTTTGATTGGCATTTTGATTTTGATTTTGGGGAACAGTCTTTTGAGTATTATTAGGAGGGTTTTGTTTAGGTTGGAAGGCTTGCACTTCCATTTCATTATTGTCAATAAAATCTTGTATTTTATGTTTCAACCTTTTACAAGCGTTGGTAGAATGTCCAGGTCCTCTATGAAAGTCACAGTGTAAGTCAGCTCTATATCCGGGTATAGTTGGGTCAGGTTCCCGGATAGCTGGTAATTGGATTAAACCTCTTTCAAGTAATTGAGGTAAAATAGTTGATAAGGGTTGGTTTAATCTAGTGAATTCTCGAGGAGGCTTGTCAGGAGGTTTCAATATGAATTTTTCTGTTGTCTTTGTTGCATTGACATTTGCAACATTCTTGCTGTCAGTGACTCCATCACCGACAACCTATTTGTTTTTATATTGATTTCTAGATGTTTTCTCATCATCCTTCTTCCTAAGTTGGCCTCTCCTAATGAGGGCATCTTCTACTCTTCGAGCTAAATCTATAGCTTGATCGAAGGTAGTCAAAGTAGTTGTTGATAGCTCATAAGAAATTTGTTCTTGTAAATTATTGATGAAAATGTCTAACATTTCCCTATAGGGTAGCACAAAGTGCAGTTTTCCTGTCAATTGCCTCCATCTAGCTAAGAAATCAGCAAAACACTCATCCTTATCTTGTTTTAAATTGTATAGGTCTTTAATAGTTACATGCCTCTCGATGTAGGCACTAAATTGATGAACAAATGATTCAACTGTTTCTTCGAAGTTTCTCAAAGAATGAGTGGGCAATTGATAGTACCACTCTAATGCCATTCCACCTAAACTTTTTGGGAACATTTTTAGTAATAGCAAGTCATCATGTGATATGTCATGACATGCTATCCTAAACATGCGAAGATGTTCTATGGGATCTTCGGTTCCTTTATATATAGGCAGGACGGGCATGGGAAAATGTTTAGGGTATGGTTGAGCTACAACTATGGGATCCAAAGGTTGACTACAGATCTCTCGATAATTATACGAGGGACGATAGGGATCTATTTGGTCCATACGTGAAGCTAATTGTTTCACCATGGCTTCCAGATTACTAGTTTGCCCCCCATATTGGTTTGGTAGGGCATTGACATAAGTGTTATGGGCATATGATGGAGGAACATGCAGGTTAGATGCCATGTTATCGTTGTGTAAATTATTGGTAGGAAAAGTATTATGGAGGAATTTTGAAGTTGTATTATGTTGTATTCCAGATTGTTGAAAGTTTGTATTTGGCTTTGTTTTAGGTTTCTGTTTATTTAAAGCATTTTGCTCAATAGTTTGGCGAAACAAAGTAGTGAAGGGAATTTTATTTTGTGTGGGAGTGATTTTAGGTTGAGTAATAGGTTCCTTAGGAGGTTGGGTAACCTGTTGTTTTGACATGCTTTGGGCTATAGTGACCATATCCGTATTGGATGGTCCACCCTTGTCACTTTCTTGATCAATGAAAGACAAGGGATTAGTCTGCATATTGCATATATATTCCATGGCTACTTGAGTTTTACTAATTTGCCCTTTATCAAGGCGAATTGCCACATTAAGGTCATCAATGTTTTCCATGAGAAATCTCTTGAAATGCTCTACATTGTCAAAGGCAATAGTTCCATTTGGAGCTACTCTAGGGGATGAGGATCCATCCTCTTTAACACTTCCTTCTTGTTCCTTATCTTCCCCTAAGTCTTCATCTGATTGACCTAGAGTTTCTCCTTCCGGATTTGAATCTCCAAGAAGGACATTTGGGTCTTTAGTTGTATCTTGTACCCAATCTTCGTCTTCCCCTAAAGTTTCTTTGCCATTCCTAAGTTTAGGCATGGTGCTAAGTTTTGATTTCAAAAAAAAAAAAAAAAAAAAAAATATATATATATTTATATATATATATGCAACAAATTAAGAGGTATATATTTACTATATACCTACTATAATATTTGAAATTGAAATGTTTAAGTTTTTGCTAAGTTTTTTGATTTTTTTAGTTTTTCTTTAATTTTTGGAAATAATATAGTAAAGACAGCAAATGAAACAATAAATGCACAAAATAATAAGACTAAAAGTAAATGAGCTAGTCTTCTATGAATAACTTATGAATATCATTAATAGGTTCGAGTTGTTCAGGAGTCATGAAATGTTCTTCTTCAAATTGAAAGTTTTCTTTTAAGAATTTGATGAAAAGGGCTATGGTGATATTATCTATCTCAGATGCTGGTTGATAGAAGTAAAGCTCATGGCAATACTCTCGATATAACACAGCACGAGGAACTCTATTCCATCTTTCCTTATCTATAAGAACAACCTCTTGGTCTTCTACAAGGCCTAGGAATTGGTGTACAATGGCTGCATTCTCGAGGTATTCCTCGAAGGTGAATAATTTTGAAGATACTAAAGCTCTCCTATAAGCTAACCATCTATGGCAGGCTCTCTGAAGTTCATGATAAAAAACTAGTTGATGAGGATCCAGGATTCTATCCAAGACTAGCCTCTTAATCTGTTTAAGTTGTGTTGACCTAGATGAGATGATACTAAGTCTCCTGTCAAGTTCATCCCACAAGGATTGATTTCTACTCGTTTCAGGGATACTAAGGACAAAATTAACTTCTATAGCTGCCAATTGATTTTCTACGTTTATAGTAACTGCTAACCTATTTTTAGGAGCTACCATCTAAACATGACTTTAAACCTTAAATGTTTTAAAATGCATCTAAGTTTTAGTTGTTCTAATATTTTTTTTTGTTTTTGTTTTTGTTTTCAAAAGGTTATGATGCATTCACGTCGGGTTCACCAAAATGTATCGCTCCAAATTTTTCGCATCCCTACCTTCAGGCTATAGGATCCGCGCCCGAAAGGAGGATGGGAAAAGGATGTCGTGGTACCTCGGACTGAGAGGACTTTGCGAAGGTCCCGCCTCTCAAGGGAGGTGTATTTTGATGATTTTTTGACGGATGGTGGGTTCACCAGGAAACATTTAGCGACAGTTTCCACGCCTAGGTTTTGGAATGTGTTTTGATGTGTTCATTTTAACCTTAAGCATTCATATCCTAGGTTTGGCCGAATGAATCTAAATTAATCTACATGAAAATGCAACTTCCATGAATACAGAAAACAGATTTAAAAGCAGAAAATAGAGAATTTATAGAATGCAAATGAAGAATACCTGATCCGGATGTCTGAAGAAGATTCTAATGTTTGAAGTAGTCTGGATCATCTGTAATCTGATAGAATCGTATGTAATCTGACAAAATCGTCTGAGACTGACAGAATCGTCCGAGATCTGATGAATTCGTCAGACGAATTCGTCAGAGACCTGCAAGACAGAAAATAGATGCAAAATACAAGAAATAATACTATGCTAACAGAGGCAAATTACACCAAATGATAGTATGAATACTGAGCAATAATTAAGAATAGAAATTCAAGCAAATTATTGTATTTTAATAACAAATCATGATCTTAATATGCAATCTAAGCTAAATGGGTGAACTCCAAGTGCAAAATAACATAAAAACTGAATAGATCATCTAATTTACAGAATAAAATGACAAAGAAAAGAGTTGAGAAAAGCAAACTTTAGGCACTGATTGCCTCGATGTGGACTGCAGTCGAGATCGTCTCGCATCAGTACGAAATCATCTCGCATTCGACAGGATCGCCTCCGATCTGAACAAGTTCGTCGGCGACGATGGGTGCTGGCTCCGATTGAAAAATAGTGATGTACCTACAACAAAAATGCTATAGGACTAATGCAAATACAAAATTAGGATGTTCTAGCGCAGAGGGAGTCAATTTGCAGATAATTTCAGCCAGGGGTTGGGGAGGGAAAATCCTAGAGATTAAATAGGCTTAGGGGGAGTAGTTAGGAGGTTGGAGATCATCCCAATTTGGGAGATCTCCAACGGGGGAGGGTCCCAACGGCGCAGACACGCTTTTGCCCGGATTGGAGACCCGTTGGAATAGATTCCAACTTTGCAAATTTAGTTTTGCGACAAGATCGTCTGGACGTCCTAGTCCAGACGAAATCGTCAAATCTGGGGCGATATCGTCTGATCGGTGACGATATCGTCAAACGGTCAAAACAACCTCTAAAATTGGCATGAAAAAGGGGGAAACGGATTTCTCGACGGTTAACGGGCGGTTTGGGAGGTTAAATTTGAATTTTAAATTATTTACTAAGGTGAATGTAATTTTTATAATTTTATTGCGCCAATTTTAGGGTGCTACAAAAGGCAAAGAACAATGCATTTTGATAGTATAAATACTTCCACCCCGACATTAACCACCTCAAAAGGAGGTGGGGGAGGAGCTAAGCTAAGAGGCTCATTCTTAGCCCCAATCCCCAAAAGGTGACCCTCTACCATTGATGTCAAAGGGGGAGAGATTTGTGTAATGGGGATATATTTTATTTTTGAGAGAGCATTGAGCTAGGGGGAGCAATGTCCTAGGGGGAGTAGAATAAAAAGAAAGGTCATGTTTTGGTAAGAAGAGTATGGGTTGCCATCAATGACAAAGGGAGAGATTGTTGAACATTTTGAGTCCCCAAGTCAAAGTTGTCGTTGATGTCACCAGATGAAGTCATCATTAATATCAAGTGATTCAACAAGAAACAAAGGGGTCAAAAATGGCTATTTGATATCCAGGAAGAAGGCCAAAGATCAAGAGAATCAGTGCAAAAAATAGAAGTTAAAAAGTAGTTATAATATTTATTTTATAAATTATTTAAATTCAACGAGAATTTTTTTTATAAATAAATATTATTTACGACATGGAATGCAGTGAGAAGGAAGCAATTTATCCAAGGCATCAAAAATATATAATATTATAATAATGGTTATTATAATATTAAAGTGATATGGTGAAAACCCAAAATAAAATATTTATAATTCTCATTATAATAAAGTGGGTTTTATAAAGTTTAAATATATTTCATAAACCCTAAGGTTGGGTTTGGAGGAGAAGGCATTGGAAGCGCTTTTTAAAACCATCACCGATGTCATGGAAGAAAATAGAGGAAGCGCCGACGTCTCCCAAGGAAATGGAGGTAATATAATTACATTTCCCAAAGTTTAAAAACTTTATCCTTGCTCGAATATTGATTAGCATGCGAAAGAGAATAAGAGCTCATGAGAATTGTGAATTTCATGGACAACAAAGTGTTTAAGATAGGAAGCATTTAATTTCAAAGGCACATAGGACAGTGTGGACTAGTGGTGAGTTTGGAAGCACAAGGATGTTTGCAAGTGTGAGCGTCTGCGTTCGAAACGCGACGGTTGCATTGGAGGTCATGTTGGTTAAGGTTCCCAAGGTGCATGTTGTTTTTGACAAGCACAAAGGGGAGCAAGTCTTGAAGCATGTGGTGCTTCATTGATTTCAAACGAGCGTGTAGCTCATGCAAAAATTGAGGTCACGGCTAAGGCGCACGTTGTGGGTAAGGTTGAGGGTTCGACTCCCTTCGAAGACAAGGTAAATATTTTTGCATTAAAATTTTTTATTTGCCTAAGTTGGGAGGTATAAGGTTGTTTAGTGGATTTTTTTAGCAAGTTTGCTTAGTAGATAAGTGGTTGTAGTTGAGAATTATCATTTTGAGCTATAAGAAGATTTATGGTTTTATTTTTTTAATAGTCTTAAATTGCTATATTGGTTTATTAAAGGATTACGACTTTTTGGGTATTGTGTTAATTTGGATAAAGGGTTTTTATGATTATTGTGAGGGTGTTGATTATTAATTAATTTGGAGTGATAAGGTGTAATTCTGATATTGTTTTTGTGTTATGTTTTTTTGAGAAATTATCTTCTAACCCTTATTGAGATTGGCAAAGAAGTAATTGTGAATGTGGCAGATTCATGAGATTAATTCCTTGTCAAACAAAAAGGTATGGGCAAATTCTTCTTTGGTTGAGTTGGTTGATTGGCATTCTTGAAAATAAAGTTTGGAGTGAAAAGGATTTTATTAGGGTTTTCTTTTTGAAAGTGTTTGAGTTAATTCTTTAAGGTTTTCTAAAATTAAGAGTTGTGGTTAAAACCTTGTTTGATAAGCATGGTTGTTGAAGTGAGTTGCTATGCAAATAACTTGAACTAGGGTTTGGAAAGATCATGAGTATCATTTTTATGTGATATTTGTTGTTGAGCATTGTTGAAAATATTTTGAGTTGGTGCTTACATACTTGGACTAGGGTTTGTGAGAAAGGGTTGGTTCTTGAGTGATTGGTTGACTAGAGTTGATTGAAGCCTAGTCAAGTGGATGTATGAAGTGATTGTTCAAGTTCCATAAAATAAACTATTCTATATTCTGATTTGAGTTGTGAAAGAGATTGAGTTTTGAGTATAGAACATATTGAGTCTCTAACAATTCTCTTTATGCTTATATGAGATTTGAGTTGTGAAATAGATTGAGTTTTGAGTATAGAACATATTTAGTCTCTAACAATTCTCTTTATACTTCTATGAGATTAATTTGAGTTGAGAAATTGATTGAGCTTTGAGTATAGAAAATATTGAGTCTCTAACAAATATCTTTATGTTTCTATGAGATTGTACAAGTTCTGTGTGGTCTGGTTAAGCATATTTAAGGCAAGTCTTTGAGAAGACTTGTGGATTGATTTTGTGTGAGATTTTGTGGAAGCTTACAATATAGATTTGGTTAAATCTTATAGAGGAGTTATTTAGCATATTTGAGCAAGTTTTGAGTGGACCTATTGAGCATATTTGAGCAGGTTCTGAGTGGACCTTTTGAGCATATTTGACCAAGTTTTGAATGGTCCTATTGAGAATATTTGAGCAGGTTCTAAGTGGACCTATTGAGCAGATTTGAGCAGGTTTTGAGTGGACCTATTGAGCAGATTTAAGTAGGTTTTGAGAGGACCTACTGAGCAAATTTGTACTAGATCGAATGGACTATGTTTAGTGTAGATTTAAGTGAGCTTGTTGAGCATACTTGTGCTAGACCTATTGGACTATGTTTAGTACAGATTTAAGCAGACTTGTGCTAGACCGAATGGACTATGTTTAGTGTAGATTTAAGTGGACTTGTTGAGTAGACTTGTGCTAGACCAATTGGACTATGTTTAGTACAAGAGTTGAGCAAAACTGTGCTAGACCAACTGGACTGTGTTTAGTATAGAATTGAGATAGATATTTAGAGGTGACAAAGCAGAGAGGACAATAGTCTCAAGTGGATAGATATCCATCAGCAACGATAGTGAGGACAGGTTTTTGGAGTGGAGACAAGAGTCTTCAATAGAGAGATATCCACAAGCCAGTGTAGTGGAGGCAATAGTCTTCTAGAGGATCACCAACCAAAGTAGAGGAGGAGTTCTCCTATGGATAGAGATCCATAAACCAAATTTAGGGGATCAGCATCTCCTTTGGACAAAGGTCCATAAACATTATAATTGGGAAGGATTCCCAAGAGATTGATTGAGAAAATTTTAGTGAAATATTTTCTCCATGGAGGTAGCCATCTTTGGGTGAACCATGTTCTTCCATTTTTCCAAGTTTTTTTGTTCTTGTATGTTTCTACCTTGCGTTGGTTTTGGATCAACATGATGCAGGGCTACTTGTACGTCTCTAGTCAGAGTTTGTTCCAAAGGAGTCAAAGATAGTTAAGAGTAAGTTTCCATAAGGTCAAGTTTTATCCCTAATCCATTTGTAATTAGCTAATGATAAGGTGGATGAGCATTTATTTTCTAACCCTAGCTATTAGTCATTTTTCTTGTTTATGGAGATTTATAGAAATAGTCATTACCTGCCTAGTGTTCTAATGTTCTCTATGGGAATTTTAATTATATTGAGTTTAAGGTACCCCAAATATTAGTATACTTTAACATTTTATTTTTCCAAGCTAATGTGTACCTTAGACAACCTCCCAAATGAGGCTCTTTTAAATAATTAAATTCCAAGTATGTTCCTACTAAACCCCCAAGCCAATCATGAAAAGAATATGATTCATCCTTGTCACTGGAGTTGGTCATGTCTTTCAAGGTAGACTTTCAAATGGTCTTGAGATCAACTCCTTGTCAAACAAAAAGGTATGGAAAAATTCTTCTTTGGTTGAGTTGGTTGATTGGCATTCTTGAAAATAAAATTTGGAGTGAAAAGGATTTTATTAGGGTTTCCTTTTTGAAAGTGTTTGAGTTAATGCTTCAAGGTTTTATGAAATTAAGAGTTGTGGTTAAAACCTTGGTTGATAAGCATGGTTGTTGAAGTGATTTTTTATGCAAATAACTTGAACTAGGGTTTAGAAATATCATGAATATCATTGTTATGTGAGATTTATTGTTGAGCATTGTTGGAAATATTTTGAGTTGGTGCTTACATACTTGGACTAGGGTTTGTGAGAAAGGGTTGGTTCTTGAGTGATTGGTTGAGTAGAGTTGATTGAATCCTAGCCAAGTGGATGTATGAAGTGATTGTTCAAGTTCCATAAAACAAACTATTCTATATTTTGATTTGAAAGAGATTGATCTTTGAGTATAAAACATATTGAGTCTCTAACAATTCTCTTTATGCTTCTATGAGATTTGAGTTGTGAAAGAGATTAAGTTTTGAGTATAGAACATATTGAGTCTCTAACAATTCTCTTTATGCTTCTATGAGATTGATTTGAGTTGAGAAAGTGATTGAGCTTTGAGTATAGAACATATTGAGTCTCTAAAAATTCTCTTTATGCTTCTATGAGATTGATTTGAGTTGAGAAAGTGATTGAGCTTTGATTATAGAACATATTGAGTCTCTAACAATTCTCTTTATGTTTCTATGAGATTGGATAAAATCTATGTGGAACTGTTAAGTATATTTGAGGTAAGTCTTTGAGAAGACTTGTGGACTGATTTTGTGTGAGATTTTGTAGAATCTTACAATACATATTTTGTTAAGTCCTAGAGAGGACTTATTGAGCAGATTTGAGTAGGTTTTGAGTGGACTTATTGAGCAAGTTTGAGCAGGTTCTGAGTGGACCTGTTGAGCAGATTTGAGCAGGTTTTGAGTGGACCTTTTGAGTAGATTTGAGAATGTTATAAGTGGACCTATTGATAACATTTGAGTAGGTTTTGAGTGGACCTATTGAGCATATTAGAGCAGGTTATGAGTGGACCTGTTGAGAATATTTGAGCAGGTTCTGAGTGGACCTATTGAGTAGATTTGTGCTAGATCGAATAGACTATGTTTAGAGAAAATTTTAGTGACCTTATTGAGCAGACTTATGTTAGACTGACTAGACTATGTTTAGTACATATTTGAGCAAATTTGTGCTAGATCGAATGGATAATTTTTAGTGCATATTTGAGTGGACTTATTGGGTAGACTTGTGCTAGACCGACTAGACTGTGTTTAGTACAAGAGTTGAGCAGAATTGTGCTAGACCAACTGGACTATGTTTAGTAAAGAATTGAGATAGAGCTTTGGAGGTGACAAAGCAAAGAGGACAGTAGTCTCCAATGGATAGAGATCCATCAGCCAGGGCAGTGAGGATAGGTCCTCTGAGTGGAAACAAGAGTCTTCAATGGAGAGAGATCCACAAGCTAGTGTAGTGGAGGTAGTACTCTTCTAGAGGATCACCATCAAGAGAAGAGGAGAAGGAGTTCTCCTATGGATAAATATCCACAAACTAGATTTAGGGGATCAGCATCTCCTTTGGATAGAGGTCCATAAATATTGTAATTAGGAAGGATTCCCAAGTGATTGATTTAGAAAATTTTAGTGAAATATTTTCTCCGTGGAGGTAGCCATATTTGGGTGAACCATGCTAAATTGGTGTCTCTATTGTGTGTGGTGATTTATGCATTGCTTTGATTATTTTTATTGATATTGCTATCTATACATTGCATAATATTGATTTGGAAAGAAAAGTAAAAAGTGCTCTTATATTGTTCACCCCCCTCTCAGTATAAGGTTATGTTCTATAATTGGTATCAGAGTAGGTACCTTCAAAATATTTTAATAGTTTGAAGGAAAATCTAACAAGAACACAATGGATCCTAAGGATGTGTCCTCAAATAATTCAACACCAATATTTGATGGGAGTGACTACATGTATTGGAGTATGATGATGAGGTTCTACTTGATGGCACTTGGCAATGAAGTTTGGGATGCAGTGGAACTTGGATATGATCCAAAATTCAATCCTCCTACAGATAAGGAAGGTAAGCTTCTATAACACTATAATTTAAAAGCAATTAATGCACTTGTGAGAGGCTTGCGTAGAACAAAATCTATGAAAGTTATGCATTGTAGAACTACAAAATAAATGTGGGATAAATTGCAAGGTATATATGAAGGAGATAAAAGTGTTAAGAAAGCAAAGATACGAAATCTCAAAAGACAATTTGAAGCATTGAGAATGAATGATGATGAAAATATCAATGCTTATCTAACTCAAATTGATGAGGTTGTTAATGATATGGAAGGGCTTGGAATGAAGATTGATGAATCAGATGTTTGTGATAAAGTATTAATATCTCTTCCAAATAGATTTAGTGAATAGATTTTTGCTATAGAAGTATCATTGGATGGTGATACTTTGACAATATATAAGTTACTTGGTATGCTAACAACTTTTGAGATAAGAACAAAAGATCATATTTCCTAGAAAGAAGCAGCATTCAAAGTAATCAAGGAAACAAAGGGTAAGAAGTCAAAATCAAGCAATGAGTCATCTAGTGATGAAGAAGCTAATTATGGTAGAATATATAAACGTTCAAGAATACCCGTAGATCTAATATTTTTTAAGTGTTTCAATTGTGGAAAGTATGGACATTTTGCAATAGATTGTAGAGAACCAAAGAACAACAATGGTGACAAAAAACAAGATCACAGGTACAGGGATAAAAAAGATACAAGTACTAGAAGAAAAGCAAGGATGGACAAAACATACAAGGAAAGAAGTTCTTCTAAATACAAAAATGGATCTACTATGTAGATAATGCAAGTAAGTACTCAAATGATAGTGATGCTAACTTTTCAGACAATGATAGAGATGAAGTCCTATTTATGATTGAAGAAAAAGACTCTAGTTATTCTCAAGTGTTTTAGATGTGGTAACTTTGGATATCTTGAAGATGATTACACAAGGGATGGTTATAGTTTTAATAATGATAAATATGAAGATACAAATGAAGGACCAGATGAAAATATTCTAATGACATTATAAGAAGAAGTGAGTGATCCTATAGAAGACAATCCAAAAGAAAGTAATGTTGTGGACAAAGGCAAACAAATAGAGGATTATTCAGTGAAGAATGGTTATGATCTCAAGGGAGAACTTATCTATGCCCTTGACATGGTAAAGAAGGTAAGTAAGCAACACTCTAAACTTGAAATTCAGTTTCAAGAATGTGATGAAGAAAGAAGATTGCTCATAGAGGATTTAGAAAAATCAAAGGCTAAGGCAAGGAAGTTCAAAGATAAGTTAGAAGAAAATATCTTGGAATGTAAGAAGTTAGCACAAGAAGTGGCACTACTAAAGGAATATTTAGAAGACTCCAAGAATAAGCTATACAAGTACGTAAACAGTGCAAAGAGTGTGGATAAAATAGTCAAGGTACAAAGAAAAGCAACAAACAAAATGTTGGAATTTTTGCCACATTGTTTTTGTTGTTACTGTTCATGCAAGAGAATGCACAAGTTGTAGAGATACTAACTCCTCTGTTTGTCCCTCCAAGCACTTTGAAAGGGAAAATACAAAAATCTCTACAAGTTTTTGTGTTAGAGCAAAGTAAATGTAAGATGTCGCGATATCGCGACATGTCGCGATTTCATGACCTGTTGCAGTTTTGCGACGTCAAATGCAGAAATCAGCTAAGTATAGAAAATGTCGCGATATCGCGACATGTCGCATTTTCGTGACCTGTCGCGTTTTCACGGTTAAAAATAGCCAAAGGAAGCAAGGGAGTAAAACTGTCACGATATCGCGACATGTTGGAGTTTCGCGACTTGCAGTGGCCACAGAGCAAAGTGATAGAAAAATGTCATGATATCGCGACAGAAAAGCAAGAAAGGAGCAAATGGTACGGAATGGCATGATATCGCGACATGTCGCATTATCGCGGAAGGGCTGAAAGATAAACACAAGGTGGAGAAAGATGTCGCGATATCGCGACATTTTTGGTGGCAACGATAGAGAAGGCAAGAAATTGTCGCGATTTCATGACATGTCAGGGCAGGAGGGCAAAGCATAGAGAAATGTCACGATTTCGCGACATGTCACGTTTTCGCGAGGAGGAAGTACGGAGGCAGCCAGATAGTACGAAATGTCATGATTTCGTGACATGACAAATTTTCGCGGCCGAACAACAGCAAAGTAGAAGAAGATAGAAACATGTCACGATTTCGTGACTTGTTGAAGATGAAAGGACAAAACGGAGAAAACGTCGCGATATCGCGACATGTCGCATTTTCGTGACCTATCACGTTTTCATGGAATGAAAGCTAAAAAGTACAAGGCAGAGAAATTGTCGTGATTTCATGACATGTCACATTTTCGCGGTGATAAAGCAGACAAGACAGCGAGTGAAAGATGTCGCGATTTCGTGACATGTTTCATTTTCGCGATAAGGAGTAGCGAAGAAGCCAAGAAAGAGGAGAATGTCACGATTTCGTGACATGTCATGGAGACAAAGCTGAACGAAGAGAAGATGTCATGATTTCGTGACATGTCACATTTTTATGATTGGTGGCAAGAAGGAAGCAGTAAGGTAAAAGTGTCATGATTTCGTGACATGTCGCATTTTCATGACCTGTCTCATTTTCATGATAGAAGCAACAACAAAGGCCCGATACAGTTCAGTCCACATTTTTCCTTCAGAATTGCATAGGAGAACGTGAGGAGAAGATAAGGATCAAATAAAAGCTCTCCAACTGATTTTGAGATCATGGTCAAAGAGGCTCCAAGATTAAATGTTGTTGTTTACCTATGTGCGCAAGATGGAAGAACATGAGGCAGTTTTCGATGCCACCAAAATTAAAGATGCCTCCAGTATTAAAAGCTCTTGTTCGTGATCTCCTAACAACTTCCGGCTTGCCTCGATAATGGTCATTTAATGAAGAAATATGGTCCCTTGTTTCTATTTAATTTTTAGTTTTGATCCATGAAAATAGGGACTGTCATTTCTTCGAGGTAGATTAAGGGGGATTGCCTCTTCAAAATCTGTTTTATGTATTAAATGTTGTAATGCGAAAGAGAGAGGGAAGGCCTCTATAAATACCAATGTAAAATCTCAAGCAAAAGGAGGAGGACCTTTTTGCAAAAATTGAAGCAGAAATCCTAGATGCATTTTGCTCTATTCTTAGTGTCTTCTGGAGTTGGTGATCCAAACTGTTGTTCAAGTTTTGCTTTCTGTCTGAGTCACTTCTGTTAGTCCAGTGTTAATATAAGTTGAATTCTGCTATTCTGGATTTGGCTGTATTTGCATTTGAACGTTTGGAGTATAATTGGAAGCGAACTTACGGCTAATGCTTGATCCAATTTTTGTATATGCATTCTAAGAGTCAGTTGCTGCTTAGCTTCAGGATCTAGTTGAGGTTATTTGTTGTTTGAGGTTGTTCTCCCCATCAACTATCGGCTTCAGCCATATTTCCATCTCTTTCTGTTATTTCCCTTTCTTTCCGCATTTTCCCATTTCTTTCCTGCATCCTTATCTTGAAACCAGTTTAGATTAGTTTGGGAGCCAGCCCTCTCTGGAGATTGGCCCGGGAGACTTCTCTTTCTCTCGGCATTTCAATGTTGGCCGAGTCTAGGGTGCACAAGTGATGAAATCTTGTACTTAGGTAGATTTGTGTCCAACAATTTTTGGCACGCCCGGTGGGACAGACTGTTTTTGTCTCAGAAAGATCCATAATCGGTGGGACTCACAAGTCCCATTTTTTGACACCCGGAGGAATCAAGATTTTGATGAACTGTCTTGACCTCAAAGCGGAGATTGTAAGTTCATCTGGTGACTCTACTGAAGGTGACTGTATAGTACCTAGAAATTTCTAATCGTGAAGCTGGTGAAAATCTTTGCATCTTTGCTTCATGATCACGAGATCAAGTGCCAAAGAATCGAAAGATCCAGTCGAATTCTTCGAGATTGATGTTCAGAACTGGAGGGAGCGCTCAAGATTGGTAAGTCCTATGAACCCATCATTTGTTGTTTCTTCGTAGGCAGTGGGTCAGTTTGTGCCATCTCCGACTCCTCCCAGTACTGCTACGAGCTTGCTACATCTAGATCCAGCAGTCCAAATGGCTGGCCAACATCCTCCACCAAGGAAGTTCTCTGCTTGGAACGATTCGGGAGCGTTGGACCTGCCTTTTCAAAATCTAGTTCCTGCTATAGCAATAAAAGCCTTGCCTACATACGATGGGACTGGAAAGACAATGTACGAGCATGTGTCAGATGTGGCAACCTTGGCTTCAATTCATAATATCACAGACGAAGATGTCATGATCAAATTGCTCGTCCTCTCACTCCGAGGTAAGTTGTTGTGCTGGTATAGATCCTTGTCTCCCAACTCCATAACTTCATGGGATCAATTAGCAGAGATGCTAATCCAAGGGTTCAATGAGCAAGCAGACCCATTTTCTTTAGTGCATCAATTTAATAATATCAAGAGGCATCCTCAAGAGGAGATAGTGGATTTCAATGTTAGGTTTGCCCGAACTTGGCAGAGAGTTCCTGAAGGTCTTCGCCCTACTCATGAACAAGCAACATTGTACTTTCTTAGGGCTTTCCATTCAGATATTGGTATGAACATTAGGATGTCCAATGTTCAAACCTTTCCTGCACTATATGCCCAGGCACAGAAGGCTGAGGCCGATCTGATTGCCATTGGGAAATTGCCTCCGAAAATGACTATGCCTATTTTTCCCGAGCTCCCACAATACCAACATACAGGTGCAGCCCCTACATCTTACACTGCTCCATCCATGTACCCTTCATCTTCATGGAATCCTCCCATACCTTCGGTACCTATGATTCCCATTCCATAGATAACCTCTCCACTTCCAACTCCTGCATTACCTTCTCCACCAGCTTCCATTACCTCTACCTGCACCATCTGTGTCCTCAAGCCCAGATCCTCAATTGGCTATTTTGCAAGAAATTCAATCGGCCATGAGAGCTCTCACTAACAAGGTGACATCTATGGAGCGGAGAGAGGCGGAAAGGAACTATCAACCACGAAGATTTTTTCTGGTGGTAACTAGAGAGCAAGTTGCTCCTAGCAAGGCTATGGAGAAAGTACCTGAGAGGAACTCAGCGATCCTGGTAAGTGAAGAGGTCGGCCCTTCTGAAGTTTCACATGAGCCTTCTTACTGGTGTTCTTCATGCAATGATCCACATGATGAGTCCACTTGCATGGTCCACCAAAATTATTTGCAAGTTCTTGCGGGGAGCCGTGTAAACATGATTCGAGAGGTGGATCTTAATTCCGATGAAGTCTCTTGAGGAACACATAGCAGTCTTGACACGCAGCGACAAGAAACCAATGTTGGTAGATCCGGCTAAGATGGAGCCATTGAAAGTGCCTCCTGCACAAGCAACAAAGCAACAAATACCTGCAAAGACTCATGATCCTCCAGCTCCACAACAACCACCTATTTTGTCGAAGGATCCACTTTCACCACAAGCAAAAGAGAAGGAACAAGCTTCTGTCTCTCAGCCGCAAGCGAAAACAAAGGAACAAGCTAGAGAGACGTTGCGGTATCCATCATTGACTAAACGACAATGAGTGGAGGCCACCCAACAATATAGAAGCAAATTTGAATCTGCCAGTGGAGGGAAAGAGCAGATCTCGATGGAGTACAACATCGTTGAAGAACTCAAACGGATACCAGCTAAGGTAAGTCTGTATGACACCTTGCAGCTGCCTGGACAGGTAAATCTCTTACAAGAATCCCTGAAGACCATACAAAGTAAGGGGAAGGCTCCAGCCCAGGTAGTTATGTCTCAAACATTAACTACTTCAGCCACTGGAAAAAATAGACCACCCCCATTTTATTTGTCACTCAGGATGGAGGGTTGGATAGTGCACAACTGCATGATTGATTCTGGTGTTGCGACAACCGTCATGCCAAAGGCAGTTTGTGAAGTCATGGGTATGGAGTATACAAGAAGTAGCCCTGGTGTCTTGCAGTTGGATGGGACTCCCATGAAAATAGTGGGTGTAATCAAGGATGTTCCTATTGCTCTACATAGTATGCCTCAAATTACAGTAATTCAGGAGGTAGTTGTGGTTGATTTGGAACCATATTTCAGTATGTGTTTGTCGAGAGAATTCACTGCCAAGCTGGGAGGCTACCTTTCTCTGGATTATTCTCACTTGGAGATTCCTTTCAAAGGAAGAAGAGTCCGTATTTACAATAAGAAGCCTTCTACTTTTCATATAGAGAAGATGGAAGAAGAAGAAAAGTCCAAACATTCTGTCAACATGATAACTGAAGAATTGGACAATCCTGATTTGATGGATGAAGTCCTGGATGAGCTTTGCTTAGAGGATGAGTTTTCAATGCTCAATTTTAATGCCATGATGGAAACTAAAATTGGTTGTTACTCCATTACAAATCCTGAAGAGGTTGAAGTAGAGTTGCCTCCTGATCAAGTTGGTCAAGACTTTGTGCCAGATCAGCTCTATTTCGATGGAGCACGATACAGAAATGGCGCTGGCACTGGGACTGTTCTAGTATTACCTTCTGGAATTCAATGATCCTATTCATATCATTTGACCTGGAGCTGCACAAATAATACAGCAGAATATGAGGCTTTATGCCTAGGTCTCAAGACGGCTGAGAAACTTGGAGCGCGATAGTTGCAAATCTTTGGTGACTCCGAGCTGATTATCAATCAGGAGACCAATAAGTGTGTGTTCAAGGTCTGGGATCCAGGAGATCATAGAGCCATGTTTGGGTATGTGTCTCTCCCGAGAGTTCACAACTAAATTCGGGGGTTACCTTGTACATAGAAAAAAAAATAAGAAAAAGAAGAAAAGAAAAAAAAATTTAACTTCGGCTCCTTTTGCACGCGAGCCCGCAGGTATGTTTATTTCTCTTTCTTTTTCTTTTCCTTCCCAGTAGTTAGTGGCTTCCATCTACTTCTTTCTTCCACTTCCTTACTTCATTCCCTTCCTCTCCTACTCCTTCTTCTATAAATAATCAAGCCACTACTGTTGTTTCTACTCCCCTCTCTGATGTTCCCTTTCCTTCACTTCCCCTTTCTTCTAATTCTTTGTCTTTTGAGCACTTCTCCACAGTTCCTACCACCTCCTCCATTCCATCCACTTCCATTTCATTATCTATTTTCATCAAAACCCAGCAGCTGGTAGCACAGTAGCACCCTCTTCAGTTGTTGTATCTACCGCTTCTACTCCTCCATCTTCCACCATTCCATCATTCCCCATTCCCGTTCCATGGCCTGCACATCTGCTGGTCATCACTCCATTCATTTCCATTTTTGCAACTCAGGTGCTTTTCACTACTGCCATGGAGATCCTTTCACAACACCTGGTGATTACCCAGCTCAACCGAGCTAGGCAAAATGTAGTCGTTCAAGAAATAAGGGAAGTTCTGCTATTCTATAAATTTCTGTTGAAGGTCCTATTTTGAGTGCCGAGTGCCAGCAAGAGCTTGTTGCAGCAGCCCGTAGAGACGTCCAACATCAACCAGCACTCACTTCTTCTGCTCCTCCAGCTTCTTGACTCTGTTGCCCAATGGATAAAGGCCTGAGGTTCGTGCATACAGCAGAACTGTATACCCCGTGAGCCACCAAGAATGTTGGCATTTTTGCCACATTGTTTTTGTTGTTACTGTTCATGCAAGAGAATGCACAAGTTGTAGAGATACTAACTCCTCTGTTTGTCCCTCCAAGCACTTTGAAAGGGAAAATACAAAAATCTCTACAAGTTTTTGTGTTAGAGCAAAGTAAATGAAAGATGTCACGATATCGCGACATGTCACGATATCGCGACCTATTGCAGTTTCGTGGCATCAAATGCAGAAATCAGCTAAGTATAGAAAATGTCACGATATCGCGACATGTCGCATTTTCATGACCTATCGCATTTTCATGGCTAAAAATAGCCAAAGGAAGCAAGGGAGTAAAACTGTCGCGATATCGCGACATGTTGGATTTTCACGACTTGCAATGGCCAAGAGATGATAGAAAATGTCACGATATCCGAAAAAAAAGGAGAAAGGAAACGCGACATTGCAAGAAGGAAAGTAAACACAAGGGAAAAGATGTCAACAAGAAAGAAGAAGAAATTGTCACGATTTCGTGACATTGAGGAGAAGGGCAAAGAAGAAAATGTCGACGATTTCATGACATGTCATGTTTTCACGAGGAGGAAGTACAGTGTACGAAATGTCACGATTTCGTGACATGACAAATTTTCACGGCCAAACAAAAGTAAAGTAGAAGAAGATAGAAACATGTCACGATTTCATGACTTGTTGAAGATGAAAGGACAAAATGGAGAAAACGTCGTGATATCGTGACATGTCGCATTTTCACGACCTGTCACATTTTCATGAATGAAGTAGTAAAAGTACAAGGAGAGGAAATTTGTCTGATTTCGTGACATGTCACATTTTTGCGGTGATAAAGCAGACAAGACAAATAGTGAAAGATGTCGCGATTTCATGACATGTTTCATTTTTGCGATAAGGAGTAGCAAAGAAGCCAAACAGAGGAGAATGTCACGATTTCATGACATGTCATGGAGACAAAGTGCTAACGAAGAGAAGATGTCATGATTTCGTGACATGTCGCATTTTCATGATTGGTGGCAGAGAGAGAAGGCAGTAAGGTAAAAGTGTCACGATTTCGTGACATGTCGCATTTTCGTGACAAAGCAACAACAAAGGCCCGATACAATTTAGTCCGCATTTTTCCTTCAGAATTGCATAGGAGAACGTGAGGAGAAGATAAGGATCAAGTAAAAGCTCTCCAACTGATTTTGAGATCGTGGTCAAAGAGGCTCCAAGATTAAATGTTGTTGTTTACCTATGTGCGCAAGATGGAAGAACATGAGGCAGTTTTTGACGCCACCAAAATTAAAGATGCCTCCAGTATTAAAAGCTCTTGTTCGTGATCTCCTAACAACTTCCGGCTTGCCCCGATAATGGTCATTTAATGAAGAAATATGGTCCCTTGTTTTTGTTTAATTTTTAGTTTTGATCCATGAAAACAGGGACTGTCATTTCTCCGAGGCAGATTAAGGGGGATTGTTTCTTCAAAATCTGTTTTATGTATTAAATGTTGTAATGCGAAAGAAAGAGGGAAGGCCTCTATAAATACCAATGTAAAATCTCAAGCAAAAGGAGGAGGACCTTTTTGCAGAAATTGAAGCAGAAATCCTAGATGCATTTTGCTCTATTCTTAGTGTCTTCTGGAGTTGGTGATCCAAATTGTTGTTCATGTTTTGCTTTATGTCTGAGTCACTTCTGTTAGTCCAGTGTTAATATAAGTTGAATTTTGTTGTTCTGGATTTGGCTGTATTTGCATTTGAACGTTTGGAGTATAATTGGAAGCGAACTTACGGCTAATGCTTGATCCAATTTCTGTATATGCATTCTAAGAATCAGTTGTTGCTTAGCTTCAGGATCTAGTTGAGGTTATTTGTTGTTTGAGGTTGTTCTCCCCATCAACTATCGGCTTCGGCCATATTTCCATCTCTTTCTGTTATTTCCCTTCCTTTCGCATTTTCCCATTTCTTTCCTGCATCCTTATCTTGAAACCAGTTTAGATTAGTTTGGGAGCCAGCCCTCTCTGGAGATTGGCCCGGGAGACTTCTCTTTCTCTCGGCCTTTCAATGTTGGCCGAGTCTAGGGCGCACAAGTGATGAAATCTTGTACTTAGGCAGATTTGTGTCCAACAAAAAATAAGTCTTGGTTCTAAAAAGGTTCAAAATAAATGGGAAGAGGAGTCAACTTCAAGTTTTGAAGAAGAAGAAACTTCAGATAGAAATGCTTCAGAAGAAGACAGTGTAAAAGGAAGTGAGACGTCAGAGGATGGTTTGGAAAATAAAGGGTTCAACAAATATAGGAATAATGCACAAGGAAGATACAAATGGGACAACAATCAGAATAGGATATCAATGAGGTCAAGACAAGGAAGCTTCAATGGAAGATATTTTTCATGTCACATGTTTGGGCACATGGCTTCACAGTGCAGGACACATGAAAGACAGGAATATGGGAATAGACAGCTTTTCCATGGGTATTGCTACTCATGTAATTAGTTTGGTCATAAGGCAATGAATTACAAGGTTCATGACATAAGACGATATGGCTTAACTAGGAGAAATCCTAAGACATCTGCACCTCTAAAGAATAATAACATTAAGTGTTATAGGTGCAATAATGATGGTCACACAATAAAATGGTGTAGATCAGACATTCCAAATACATGTATGAATGGGAATAGGAATAGGAATAGGAACAGGAACATGTATGAGAATAGGAACAGGAATAGGAATAGTAACTTGGATGTGAACAGGAACAAGAATAGAAAGAGGAATGATGACAAGAACAGGAATGATGACACAAAGAGAAATAGTCATAAGAATCAAAAAATTTAGAATATAAGGGAAAAGGATAAAGGCAAAGAACAATGCCTTTTGATAGTAGAAATACTTCCACCCTGACATTAACCACCTCAAAAGGAGGTGGGGGAGGGGCTAAGCTAAGAGGCTCATTCTTAGCCCCAATCCCCAAAATGTGACCCTTTGCCATTGATGTCAAAGGGGGAGAGATTTTTTTAATGGGGAGATATTTTATATTTGAGAGAGCATTGAGCTAGGGGGAGCAATGTCCTAGGGGGAGTAGAATAAAAAGAAAGGTCAAGTTTTGGTAAGAAGAGTATGGGTTGCCATCAATGACAAAGGGGGAGATTGTTGAACATTTTGAGTCCCTAAGTCAGATTTGTCGTTGATGTCACCAGATGAAGTCATCATTAATATCAAGCGATTCAACAGGAAACAAAGGGGTCAAAATGGCTATTTGATATCCAGGAAGAAGGCCAAAGATCAAGAGAATCGGTGCAAAAAATAGAAGTTAAAAAGTAGTTATAATATTTATTTCATAAATTATTTAAATTCAACGAGATTTTTTTTTTATAAATAAATATTATTTATGACATGGAATGCAGTGAGAAGGAAGCAATTTATCCAAGGCATCAAAAATATATAATATTATAATAATGGTTATTATAATATTAAAGTGATATGGTGAAAACCCAAAATAAAATATTTATAATTCTCATTATAATAAAGTGGGTTTTATAAAGTTTAAATATATTTCATAAACCCTAAGGTTGGGTTTGGAGGAGAAGGCATTGGAAGCGCTTTTTAAAACCATCATCGATGTCATGGAAGAAAATAGAGGAAGCGCCGACGTCTCCCAAGGAAATGGAGGTAATATAATTACATTGCCCAAAGTTTAAAAACTTTATCCTTGCTCGAATATTGATTGGCATGCAAAAGATAATAAGAGCTCATGAGAATTGTGAATTTCATGGACAACAAAGTGTTTAAGATAGGAAGCACTTAATTTCAAAGGCACATAGGACAGTGTGGACTAGTGGTGAGTTGGGAAGCACAAAGATGTTTGCAAGTGTGAGCGTCTGCATTCAAAACGTGACGGTTGCATTAGAGGTCATGTTGGTTAAGGTTTCCAAGGTGCATGTTGTTTTTTCCAAGCACAAAGGGGAGCAAGTCTTGAAGCACGTGGTGCTTCATTGATTTCAAACGAGTGTGTAGCTCGTACAGAAATTGAGGTCACGGCTAAGGCGCACGTTGTGGGTAAGGTTGAGGCTTCAACTCCCTTCGAAGACGAGGTAAATATTTTTGCATTAAAATTTTTTATTTGCCTAAGTTGGGAGGTATAAGGTTGTTTAGTGGATTTTTTTAGCAAGTTTTCTTAGTAGATAAGTGGTCGTAGTTGAGAATTATCATTTTGAGCTATAATAAGATTTATGGTTTTATTTTTTTAATAGTCTTAAATTGCTATATTGGTTTATTAAAGGATTACGACTTTGTGGGTATTGTGTTAATTTGGATAAAGGGTTTTTATAATTATTGTGAGGGTGTTGATTATTAATTAATTTAGAGTGATAAGGTGTAATTCTGATATTGTTTTTGTGTTATGGATTTTTGAGAAAATTATCTTCTAACCCTTATTGAGATTGGCAAAGAAGTAATTGTGAATGTGGCAGATTCATGAGATTAATTCCTTGTCAAACAAAAAGGTATGGGCAAATTCTTCTTTGGTTGAGTTGGTTTATTGGCATTCTTGAAAATAATGTTTGGAGTGAAAAGGATTTTATTAGGGTTTCCCTTTTTAAAGTGTTTGAGTTAATGCTTTAAGGTTTTCTAAAATTAAGAGTTGTGGTTAAAACCTTGTTTGATAAGCATGGTCGTTGAAGTGAGTTGTTATGCAAAGAACTTGAACTAGGGTTTGGAAAGATCATGTGTATCATTGTTATGTGATATTTGTTTTTGAGCATTGTTGAAAACATTTTGAGTTGGTGCTTACATACTTGGACTAGTGTTTGTGAGAAAGGGTTGGTTCTTGAGTGATTGGTTGAGTAGAGTTGATTGAAGCCTAGTCAAGTGGATGTATGAAGTGATTGTTCAAGTTCCATAAAATAAACTATTCTATATTCTGATTTGATTTGTGAAAGAGATTGAGTTTTGAGTATAGAACATATTGAGTCTCTAACAATTCTCTTTATGCTTATATGAGATTTGAGTTGTGAAAGAGATTGAGTTTTGAGTATAGAACATATTTAGTCTCTAACAATTCTCTTTATGCTTCTATGAGATTGATTTGAGTTGAGAAATTGATTGAGCTTTGAGTATAGAACATATTGAGTCTCTAACAATTATCTTTATGTTTCTATGAGATTGGACAAGTTCTGTGTGGACTTGTTAAGCATATTTAAGGCAAGTCTTTGAGAAGACTTGTGGATTGATTTTGTGTGAGCTTTTGTGGAAGCTTACAATATAGATTTGGTTAAGTCCTATAGAGGACTTATTGAGCATATTTGAGTAGGTTTTGAGTGGACCTATTGAGCATATTTGAGTAGGTTCTGAGTGGACCTTTTGAGCATATTTGAGCAAGTTATGAATGGTCCTATTGAGAAGATTTGAGCAGGTTCTGAGTGGACCTATTGAGAAGATTTGAGAATGTGTTTAGTGAACCTATTGAGCAGATTTAAGTAGGTTTTGAGTGGACCTATTGAGAAGATATGTACTAGATCGAATGGACTATTTTTAGTGTAGATTTTTGTGAGCTTGTTGAGCATACTTGTGCTAGACCTATTGGAATGTGTTTAGTACATATTTGAATAGATTTGTGCAAGACCGAATGGACTGTGTTTAGTGTATATTTGAGTGGACTTGTTGAGTAGACTTGTGATAGATTAATTAGACTATTTTTAGTACAAGAGTTGAGCAGAACTATGCTAGATCAACTGGACTGTGTTTAGCATAGAATTGAGATAGAGCTTTAGAGGTGACAGAGCAGAGAGAACAATAGTCTCTAGTGGATAGAGATCCATCAGTAAGGATAGTGATGATAGGTTTTCTAAGTGGAGACAAGATTCTTCAATAGAGAGAGATCCACAAGAAAGTGTAGTGGAGGCAATAGTCTCCTAGAGGATCACCAACCAGAGTAGAGGAGAAGGAGTTCTCCTGTGGATAGAAATCCACAAACCAGATTTAGGGGATCAGCATCTCCTTTGGAAAAGGGTCCATAAACATTATAATTGGGAAGGATTCCCAAGAGATTGATTGAAAAAATTTTAGTGAAATATTTTCTCCGTGGAGGTAGCCATATTTGGGTGAACCTTGTTATTCCCTTTTTCCAAGTTTTTTTGTTCTTGTATGTTTCTACCTTGTGTTGGTTTTGGATCAACCTGATGTAGGGCTACTTATACCTCTCTAGTCAGAGTTTGTTCCAAAGGAGTCAAAGATAGTTAAGAATAAGTTTCCATAATTTTAGGTGTTATCCCTAATCTATTTGTAATTAGCTAATGAGAAGGTGGATGAGCATTTATTTTCTAACCCTAGCTATTAGTCATTTTTCTTGTTTATGTAGATTTCTAGAAATAGTCATGACCTACCTAGTGTTCTAATGTTCTCTACGGGAATTTTAATTATATTGAGTTTAAGGTACCCCAAATCTTAGTATACTTTAACATTTTATTTTCCCAAGCTAAGGTGTACCTTAGACAACCTCCAAAATGAGGTTCTTTTAAATAATGAAATTCAAAGTATGTTCCTACTAAACCCCCAAGCCAATCATGAAAAGAATATGATTCATCCTTGTCACTGGATTTGGTTGTGTCTTTCAAGGTAGACTTTCAAATGGTCTTGAGATCAACTCCTTGTCAAACAAAAAGGTATGGAAAAATTCTTCTTTAGTTGAGTTGGTTGATTGGTATTCTTGAAAATAAAATTTGGAGTGAAAAGGATTTTATTAGGGTTTCCTTTGCGAAAGTGTTTGAGTTAATGCTTCAAGTTTTTCTGTAATTAAGAGTTGTGGTTAAAACCATGGTTGATAAGCATGGTTTTTGAAGTTATTTTTTATACAAAGAACTTGAACTAGGGTTTAGAAAGATCATGAATATCGTTGTTATGTGAGATTTATTATTGAGCATTGTTGGAAATATTTTGAGTTGGTGCTTACATACTTGGACTAGGGTTTGTGAGAAAGGGTTGGTTCTTGAGTGATTGGTTGAGTAGATTTGATTGAAGCCTAGTTAAGTGGACGTATGAAGTGATTGTTCAAGTTCCATAAAACAAACTATTCTATATTTTGATTTGAAAGAGATTGAGCTTTTATTATAGAACATATTGAGTCTCTAACAATTCTCTTTATGCTTCTATAAGATTTGAGTTGTGAAAGAGATTGAGTATTGAGTATAGAACATATTGAGTCTCTAACAATTCTCTTTATGCTTCTATGATATTGATTTGAGTTGAGAAAGTGATTGAGCTTTGAGTATAGAACATATTGAGTCTCTAACAATTCTCTTTATGCTTCTATGAGATTGATTTGAGTTGAGAAAGTGATTGAGCTTTGATAATAGAACATATTGAGTCTCTAACAATTATCTTTATGTTTCTATGATATTGGACAAAATTTGTGTGGAATTGTTAAGTAGATTTGAGGTAAGTCTTTGAGAAGACTTGTGGACTGATTTTGTATGAGATTTTGTGGAATCTTACAATACATATTTTGTTACTTCCTAGAGAGGACTTATTGATCAGATTTGAGTAGGTTTTGAGTGGACTTATTAAGCAGGTTTTGAGTGGACCTGTTGAGCAGATTTGAGCAGGTTTTGAGTGGACCTTTTGAGTAGATTTGAGAATGTTCTAAGTGGACCTATTGAGAATATTTGAGTAGGTTTCGAGTGGACCTATTGAGCATATTATAGCAGATTATGAGTGGACATGTTGAGAATATTTGAGCAGGTTTTGAGTGGATCTATTGAGTAGATTTGTGCTAGACCGAATGGACTATGTTTAGTTCAAATTTTAGTGAGCTTATTGAGCAAACTTATGCTAGACTAACTAGATTGTGTTAAGTATAGAGTTGAGCATATTTGTGCTAGACTGAATGGATCGTGTTTAGTGCATATTTGAGTGGACTTGTTGGGTAGACTTATGCTAGACCGACTAGATTGTGTTTAGTACAAGAGTTGAGCATAATTGTGCTAGACCAACTGGACTATGTTTAGTAAAGAATTGAGATAGAGCTTTGGATGTGACAAATCAAAGAGGACAATAGTCTCCAATGGATAGAGATCCATCAGCCAAGGCAATGAGGATAGGTCATCTGAGTGGAAACAAGAGTCTTCAATGGAGAGAGATCCACAAGCTAGTGTAGTGGAGGTAGTACTCTTCTAGAGGATCACCAGCAAGAGAAGAGGAGAAGGAGTTCTCCTATGGATAAATATCCACAAACTAGATTTAGGGGATCAGCATCTCCTTTGGATAGAGGTCCATAAACATTGTAATTGGGAAGGATTCCCAAGCGATTGATTTAGAAAATTTTAGTGAAATATTTTCTCCGTGGAGGTAGCCATATTTGGGTGAACCACGCTAAATTGGTTTCTCTATTGTGTGTGGTGATTTATGCATTGCTTTGATTATTGTTATTGATATTGCTATCTATACATTGCATAATATTGATTTGGAAAGAAAAGTAAAAAGTGCTCTTATACTATTCACCCCCTCTCAGTATAAGGTTATGTTCTATAATTGGTATCAGAGTAGGTACCTTCAAAATATTTTAATAGCTTGAAGGAAAATCTAACAAGAACACAATGGATCCTAAGGATGTGTCCTCAAATAATTCAACACCAATATTTGATGGGAGTGACTACATGTATTGGAGTATGATGATGAGGTTCTACTTGATGGCACTTGGCAATGAAGTTTGGGATGCAGTGGAACTTGGATATGATCCAAAATTCAATCCTCCTACAGATAAGGAAGGTAAGATTCTATAACACTATAATTAAAAAGCAATTAATGCACTTGTGAGAGGCTTGCGTAGAACAAAATCTCTGAAAGTTATGCATTGTAGAACTACAAAATAAATGTGGGATAAATTGCAAGGTATATATTAGGGAGATAAAAGTGTTAAGAAAGCAAAGATACGAAATCTCAAAAGACAATTTGAAGCATTGAGAATGAATGATGATGAAAATATCAGTGCTTATCTAACTCAAATTGATGATGTTGGAAGGGCTTGGAATGAAGATTGATGAATCGGATGTTTGTGAGAAAGTATTAATATCTCTTCCAAATAGATTTAGTGAATAGATTTCTGCTATAGAAGTATCATTAGATGGTGATACTTTGAAAATATATAAGTTACATGGTATGCTAATAACTTTTGAGATAAGAACAAAAGATCATATTTCCTAGAAAGAAGCAGCATTCAAAGTAATCAAGGAAAAAAAGGGTAAGAAGTCAAAATAAAGCAATGAGTCATCTAGTGATGAAGAAGCTAATTATGGTAGAAGATATAAACATTCCAGAATACCCGTAGATCTAAGATCTGTTATGTGTTTCAATTGTGGAAAGTATGGACATTTTGCAATAGACTGTAGAGAACCAAAGAACAAAAATGGTGACAAAAAACAAGATCACAGGTACAGGGAATCAAAAAGATACAAGTACTAGAAGAAAAGAAAGGATGGACAAAACATACAAGGAAATAAGTTCTTCCAAAGAAAAAAATGGAGCTACTATGTAGATAATGCAAGTAAGTACTCAAATGATAGTGATGCTATCTTTTCAGACAATGATAGAGATGAAGTCCTATTTATGATTGAAGAAAAAGAACCAGTTAAGAAAAAGACTCTAGTTATTCTCAAGTGTTGTAGATGTGGTAACTTTGGATATCTTGAAGATGATTACACAAATGATGGTTATAGTTTTAATGATGATAAATATGAAGATACACATGAAGGACCAGATGAAAATATTCTAATGACATTATAAGAAGAAGTGAGTGATCCTATAGAAGACAATCCAAAAGAAGGTAATGTTGTGGACAAAGGCAAACAAATAGAGGATTATTCATCAAAGAATGGTTATGATCTCAAGGGAGAACTTATATATGCACTTGACATGGTAAATAAGGTAAGTAAGCAACACTCTAAACTTGAAATTCAGTTTCAAGAATGTGATGAAGAAAGAAGATTGCTCATAGAGGATTTAGAAAAATCAAAGGCTAAGGCAAGGAAGTTCAAAGATAAGTTAGAAGCAAATATATTGGAATGTAAGAAGTTAGCACTACTAAAGGAATATTTAGAAGACTCCAAGAATAAGCTATACAAGTACATAAACAGTGCAAAGAGTGTGGATAAAATAGTCAAGGTACAAAGAAGAGGAACAAACAAAATAAGTCTTGGTTATAAATAGGTTCAAAATAAATGGGAAGAGGAGTCAACTTCACGTTTTGAAGAAGAAGAAACTTTAGATAGAAATACTTCAGAAGAAGACAGTGTAAAAGGAAGTGAAACATCAGAGGATGGGCTGGACAATAAAGGGTTCAAAAAAGACAGGAACAATGCACAAAGAAGATACAGATGGAACAACAATTAGAATAGGATATCAATGAGGTCAAGACAAGGAAGCTTCAATGGAATATATTTTCATGTCACAGGTTTGGGCACATGGCTTCATAGTGTAGGACACATGAAAAACAAGAATGTGGGAATAGACAGCTTTTCCATGGGTATTGCTACTCATGTAATCAATTTGGTCATAAGGCAATGAATTGCAAGGTTCATGACATAAGAGGATATGGCTTAACTAGGAGAAATCCTAAGACATCTGCACCTCTAAATAATAATAACATTAAGTGTTATAGGTGCAATAATGATGGTCACACAATAAAATGGTGTAGATCAGACATTCCAAATACATGTATGAACAGGATCAGGAATAGGAATAAGAATAGGAACATGGATGAGAATAGGAATAGGAATAGGAACAGTAACTTGGATGTGAACAGGAACAAGAATAGAAAGAGGAATGATGACAAGAACAGGAATGATGACACAAATAGAAATAGTCATAAGAATAAAAAAAAATAAAAAAGAAGGAAAGAGGATAAAGACAAAGAACAATGCCTTTTGAGAGTAGAAATACTTCCACCTCGGCATTAACCACCTCAAAAGGAGGTGGGGGAGGGGCTAAGCTAAGAGGCTCATTATTAGCCCCAAGCCCCAAAAGGTGACCCTTTGCCATTGATGTCAAATGGGGAGAGATTTGTGTAATGGGAAGAGATTTGATATTTGAGAGAGCATTGAGCTAGGGGGAGCAATGTCCCAGGGCGAGAAGAATAAAAAAAAATGTCACGTTTTGGTAAGAAGAGTATGGGTTGCCATAAATTACAAAGGGGGAGATTGTTGAACATTTTGAGTCCCTAAGTCAAAGTTGCCATTGATGTCACCAGATGAAGTCATCATTAATATCAAGGAATTCAACAGGAAATAAAGGGGTCAAAAATGGCTATTTGATATCCAGGAAGAAGGCCAAAAATCAAGAGAATCAGTGCAAAAAATAGAAGTTAAAAAGGAGTTATAATATTTATTTTATAAATTATTTAAATTCAACGAGATTTTTTTTTATAAATATTATTTACGACATGGAATGTGGTGAGAAGGAAGCAATTTATCCAAGGCATCAAAAATATATAATATTATAATAATCGTTATTATAATATTAAAGTGATATGGTGAAAACCCAAAATAAAATATTTATAATTCTCCTTATAATAAAGTGGGTTTTATAAAGTTTAAATATATTTCATAAACCCTAAGGTTGGGTTTGGAGGAGAAGGCATTGGAAGCACTTTTTAAAACGATCACTGACATCGTGGAAGAAAATAGAGGAAGTGTCAACGTCTCCCAAGGAAATGGAGGCAATATAAATACATTGCCCAAAGTTTAAAAACTTTATCCTTGCTCGAATATTGATTGACATGCAAAAGATAATAAGAGCTCGTGAGAATTGTGAATTTCATGGACAACAAAGTGTTTAAGATAGGAAGCATTTAATTTCAAAGCCACATAGGATAGTTTGGACAATTGGTGAGTTGGGAAGCACAAATATGTTTGCAAGTGTGAGCACCTGTGTTTGAAACACGACGGTTGCATTGGAGGTCATGTTGGTTAAGGTTCCCAAGGTGCATGTTGTTTTTGCCAAGCACAAAGGGGAGCAAGTCTTGAAGCATGTGGTGCTTCATTGATTTCAAATGAGCGTGTAGCTCATGCAAAAATTGAGGTCATGGCTAAGGCACACGTTGTGAGTAAGGTTGAGGGTTCGACTCCCTTCGAAGATGAGGTAAATATTTTTGCATTAAAATTTGTTATTTACCTAAGTTGGGAGGTATAAGGTTGTTTAGTGGATTTGTTTAGCAAGTTTTCTTAGTAGATAAGTGGTGGTAGTTGAGAATTATCATTTGAAGCTATAAGAAGATTATGGTTTTAATTTTCTAATAGTGTTAAATTGTTGTATTGGTTTATTAAAGGATTACGACTTTGTGGGTATTGTGTTAATTTGGATAAAGGTTTTTTATGATTATTGTGAGGGTGTTGATTATTAATTAATTTGGAGTGATAAGGTGTAATTCTGATATTGTTTTTGTGTTATGTTTTTTTGAGAAAATTATCTTCTAACCCTTATTGAGATTGGCAAAGAAGTAATTGTGAATGTGGCAGATTCATGAGATTAATTCCTTGTCAAACAAAAAGGTATGGGCAAATTCTTCTTTGGTTGAGTTGGTTGATTGGTATTCTTGAAAATAAAGTTTGGAGTGAAAAGGATTTTATTAGGGTTTCCTTTTTGAAAGTGTTTGAGTTAATGCTTCAAGGTTTTATGAAATTAAGAGTTGTGGTTAAAACCTTGTTTGATAAGCATGGTTGTTGAAGTGAGTTGTTATGCAAAGAACTTGAACTAGGGTTTGGAAAGATCATGAGTATCATTGTTATGTGATATTTGTTGTTGAGCATTGTTGAAAACATTTTGATTTGGTGCTTACATACTTGGACTAGTGTTTGTGAGAAAGGGTTTGTTCTTGAGTGATTGGTTGAGTAGAGTTGATTGAAGCCTAGTCAAGTCGATGTATGAAGTGATTGTTCAAGTTACATAAAATAAACTATTCTCTATTCTGATTTGAGTTGTGAAAGAGATTGAGTTTTGAGTATAGAACATATTGAGTCTCTAACAATTCTCTTTATGCTTATATGAGATTTGAGTTGTGAAAGAGATTGAGTTTTGAGTATAGAACATATTTAGTATCTAACAATTCTCTTTATGCTTCTATGAGATTGATTTGAGTTGAGAAATTGATTGAGCTTTGAGTATAGAACATATTGAGTCTCTAACAATTATCTTTATGTTTATATGAGATTGGACAAGTTCTGTGTGGACTTGTTAAACATATTTAAGGCAAGTATTTGAGAAGACTTGTGGATTCATTTTGTGTGAGATTTTGTGGAAGCTTACAATATAGATTTGGTTAAGTCCTATAGAGGATTTATTTAGCAGATTTGAGTAGGTTTTGAGTGGACCTATTGAGCATATTTGAGCAGGTTCTGAGTGGACCTTTTGAGGATATTTGAGAAAGTTTTGAATGGTCCTATTGAGAATATTTGAGTAGGTTCTGAGTGGACTTATTGAGCAGATTTGAGCAGGTTTTGAGTGAACCTATTGAGCAGATTTAAGTAGGTTTTGAGTGGACCTATTGAGAAGATTTGTACTAGATCGAATAGACTATGTTTAATGTAGATTTGAGTGAGCTTGTTGAGCATACTTGTGCTAGACCTATTGGACTGTGTTTAGTATAGATTTGAGCAAATTTGTGTAATACCGAATGGACTGTTATTAGTGTAGATTTGAGTGGACTTGTTGAGTAGACTTGTGCTAGATTAATTAGACTGTGTTTAGTACAAGAGTTGAGCAGAACTGTGCTAGACCGACTAGACTATGTTTAGTATAGAATTGAGATAGAGCTTTAGAGGTGACAGAGCAGAGAGGACAATAGTCTCTAGTGGATAGAGATCCATCAACAAGGATAGTGAGGACAGGTTTTCTAAGTGGAGACAAGATTCTTCAATAGAGAGAGATCCACAAGCTAGTGTAGTGGAGGCAATAGTCTTCTAGAGGATCACCAACCAGAGTAGAGGAGAAGGAGTTCTCCTGTGGATAGAGATCCATAAACTAGATTTAGGGGATCAGCATCTCATTTGGACAAGGGTCCATAAACATTATAATTGGAAAGGATTCCCAACAGATTGATTGAGAAAATTTTAGTGAAATATTTTCTCCGTGGAGGTAGCCATATTTGGGTGAACCATGTTCTTCCATTTTTCCAAGTTTTTTTGTTCTTGTATGTTTCTACCTTGCGTTGGTTTTGGATCAACCTGATGCAGGGCTACTTGTACCTCTCTAGTCAGAGTTTGTTCCAACGGAGTCAAAGATAGTCAAGAGTAAGTTTCCATAAGGTCAGGTGTTATCTCTAATCTATTTGTAATTAGCTAATCTATGTGTTAAGCAGATTTGAGGTAAGTCTTTGAGAAGACTTGTGGACTGATTTTGTGTGATATTTTGTGGAAGCTTACAATACAGATTTTGTTAAGTCCTAGAGAGAACTTATTGAACAGATTTGAGTAGGTTTTGAGTGGACTTATTGAGCAGGTTTGAGAAGGTTTTGAGTGGACCTGTTGAGCAGATTTTAGCAGGTTCTAAGTGGATATTTTAAGTACATTTGAGAAGGTTCTAAGTGGACCTATTGAGAATATTTGTGTAGGTTCTGAGTGGACCTATTGAGTAGATTAGAGCAGGTTATGAGTGGACCTATTGAGCATACTTGAGTAGGTTCTGAGTGGACCTATTGAGTATATTTGTGCTAGACCGAATGGACTATGTTTAGTGCAGATTTTAGTGAGCTTATTGAGTAGACTTATGCTAGACTGACTGGACTATGTTTAATACAGAGTTGAGCAGATTTGTGCTAGACCGAATGGATTGAGTTTAGTGCATATTTGAGTGGACTTGTTGAGTATACTTGTGCTAGATCGACTGGACTATGTTTAGTACAAGAGTTGAGCAGAACTGTGCTAGACCGGCTGGACTATGTTTAGTAAAGAATTGAGATAGAGCTTTGGAGGTGACAAAATAAAGAGAATAGTAGTCTCCAATGGATAGAGATCCATCAGCCAGGGCAGTGAGGATAGGTCTTCTGAGTGGGAACTAGATTCTTCAATGTTGAGAAATCCACAAGCTAGTGTAGTGGAGGTAGTAGTCTTCTAGAGAATCACCAGCAAGAGCAGAGGAGGAGTTCTCCTATGAATAGATATCCATAAACTAGATTTAGGGGATCAGTGTCTCCTTTGGATAGAGGTCTATAAACATTGTAATTACGAAGGATTCCTAAGAGATTGATTGAGAAAATTTTAGTGAAATATTTTCTCCATGAAGGTAGCCATATTTGGGTGAACCATGCTAAATTGGTGTCTCTATTGGTGTGGTGATTTATGCATTACTTTGATTATTTTTATTGATATTGCTATCTATACATTGCATAATATTGATTTGGAAATAAAATTAAAAAGTGTTATTATACTGTTCACCCCCCCTCTCAGTATAAGCTTTTGTTCTTCAATTGGTATCATAGTAGGTACCTTCAGAAGATTTTAATAGCTTGAAGGAAAAGATAACAATATTACAATGGATCCTAAGGATATGTCCTCAAATAATTCAACACCAATATTTGATGGGAGTGACTACATGTATTGGAGTATGATGATGAGGTTCTACTTGATGGAACTTGGCAATGAAGTTTGGGATGCAGTGGAATTTGGATATGATCCAAAATCCAATCCTCCTATAGATAAGGAAGGTAAGATTCTATAAAAATATAATTCAAAAGCAATGAATGCACTTGTGAGAGGCTTGCGTAGAACAAAATATATGAAATTTATGCATTGTAGAACTACAAAAGAAATGTGGGATAAATTGCAAGGTATATATGAAGGAGATAAAGTGTTAAGAAAGCAAAGATACGAAATCTCAAAAGACAATTTGAAGCATTGAGAATGAATGATGATGAAAATATTAGTGCTTATCTAACTCGGATTGATGAGGTTGTTAATGATATGGTAAGGCTTCGAATAAAGATTGACGAATCAGATGTTTGTGATAAAGTATTAATATCTCATCAAAATAGATTTAGTGAACATGTTTCTACTATAGAAGTATCATTGGATGGTGATACTTTGACGATATATAAGTTGATTGGTATACTAACAAATTTTGAGATAAGAAAAAAAGATCATATTTCCTAGAAAGAAGCAACATTCAAAGTAATCAAGGAAACAAATGGTAAGAAGTCAGAATCAAGCAATGAGTCATCTAGTGATGAAGAATGTAATTATGGTAGAAGAGATAAAGGTTCCAGAAGACCCATAGATATAAGATCTATTAAGTGTTTCAATTGTAGAAAGTTTGGACATCAACAGATTTTAGAGAAACAAATAACAACAATGGTGACAAAAAACAAGATCACAGGTACAGGGAATCAAAAAGATACAAGTACTAGAAGAAAAGCAAGGATGGACAAAACATATAATGAAAGAATTTTTTCCAAATAAAAAAAAAGGATCTACTATGCGGATAATGCAAGTAAGTACTCAAATGATAGTGATGCTAACTTTTCATACAATGATATAGATGAAGTCCTATTTATGATTGAAGAAAAAGATCCGGTTAAGAAAAAAACTCTAGTTATTCTCAAGTGTTTTAGATATGGTAACTTTGGATATCTTGAATATGATTACACAAGGAATGGTTATAGTTTTAATGATGATAAATATGAAAATACACATGAAGGACCAGATGAAAATCTTCTAATGACATTATAAGAATAAGTGAGTGATCCTATAGAAGACAAGCCAAGAGAAAGTAATTATGTAAACAAAGGCAAAAAAATAGAGGATTATTCAATGGAGAATGGTTATGATCTCAAGGGAGAACTTATCTATGCCCTTGACATGGTAAATAAGGTAAGTAAGCAACACTCTAAACTTGAAATTCAGTTTCAAGAATGTGATGAAGAAAGAAGATTGCTCATAGAGGATTTAGAAAAATCAAAGGCTAAGGCAAGGAAGTTCAAATATAATTTAGAAGCAAAGATCTTGGAATGTAAGAAGTTAGCACAAGAAGTGGCACTACTAAAGGAATATTTAGAAGTCTCCAATAATAAGCTATAAAAGTATGTAAACAGTGCAAAGAGTGTGGATAAAATAGTCAAGGTACAAAGAAGAGCAACAAACAAAATAAGTCTTGGTTCTAAATAGGTTCAAAATAAATGGGAAGAGGAGTCAACTTCAATTTTTGAAGAAGAAGAAACTTCAGATAGAAATACTTCAGAAGAAGACAGTGTAAAAAGAAGTGAGACGTCAGAGGATAGGTTGGACAATAAAGGGTTCAACAAAGACAATAACAATGCACAAATAAGATATAGATGTAACAACAATCAAAATACGATATCAATGAGGTCAATACAAGGAAGCTTTAATGAAAGATTTTTTTCATGTCACAAGTTTGGGCACATGGCTTCACATTGTAGGACACATGAAAGAGAGGAATATGGGAATAAATAGCTTTTCCATGGGTATTGCTACTCATGTAATCAGTTTGGTCACAAGGCAATGAATTACAGGGTTCATGACATAAGAGGATATGGCTTAACTAGGAGAAATCCTAAGATATCTACACCTCTAAAAAATAATAACATTAATTGCTATAGGTGCAATAATTATGGTCACACAATAAAATGGTGTAGATCAGACATTCCAGAAATAGGTATGAATAGGAACAGGAACAGGAACAGGAATAGGAATAGGAACATGGATGAGAACAGGAATAGGAATAGGAACATGGATGAGAACAGGAATAGGAATAGGAACAAGAACTTGGATGTGAACAAGAACAAGAATAGAAACAGGAATGATGACAGGAACAGGAATTATGACACAAATAGAAACAGTCATAAGAATAAAAAAATGTAGAAAAGAAGGGAAGAGGATAAATGCAAAGAACAATGCCTTTTGGGAGTAGAAATACTTCCACCCCATAATTAACCACCTCAAAGGAGGTGGGGGAGGGGCTAAGCTAAGAGGCTCATTCTTAGCCCCAAGCCCCCAAAGGTGAACCTTTTCCATTGATGTCAAATGGGGATAAATTTGTGTAATGGGGAGAGATTTGATATTTGAGAGAGCATTGAGCTAGGGGGAGCAATGTCCCAGGGAGAGAAAAATAAAAAGAAAGGTTAGGTTTTGGTAAGAAGAGTATGGGTTTTCATCAATGACAAAGGGGGAGATTGTTGAACATTTTGAGTCCCTAAGTCAAAGTTGTCATTGATGTCACCAGATGAATTCATAATTAATATCAAGGAATTCTACAAGAAAAAAAGGGGTTAAAAATGGTTATTTGATATCCAGGAAGAAGGCCAAAGATCAAGAGAATCAGTGCAAAAAATAGAATTTAAAAAGGAGTTATAATATTTATTTTATAAATTATTTAAATTCAATGAGAATTTTTTTTATATAAATAAATATTATTTACATGGAATGCAGTGAGAAGGAAGCAATTTATCCAAGGCATCAAAAATATATAATATTATAACAATGGTTATTATAATATTAAAGTGATATGGTGAAAACCCAAAATAAAATTTTTATAATTCTCATTATAATAAAGTGGGTTTTATAAAGTTTAAATATATTTCATAAAACCTAAGGTTGGGTTTGGAGGAGAAGGCATTGGAAGCACTTTTTAAAACCATCACCGACATCGTGGAAGAAAATAGAGGAAGCGCCGACGCCTCCCAAGGAAATGAAGGTAATATAATTACATTGCCCAAAGTTTAAAAAATTTATCCTTGCTCGAATATTGATTTCCATGCAAAAGATAATAAGCTCTCATGAGAATTACAAATTTTATGGAAAACGAAGTGTTTAAGATAGGAAGCATTTAATTTTGAAGGCACATATCACAATGTGAACTAGTGGTGAGTTGGGAAGTGCAAAAATGTTTGCAAGTGTGAGCCCCTACATTCGAAACTCGACGGTTGCATTGGAGGTCATGTGGGTTAAGGTTCCCAAGGTGCATGTTGTTTTTTCCAAGCACAAAGGGGAGCAAGTCTTGAAGCACGTGGTGCTTCATTGATTTCAAACAAGCATGTAGCTCATGCGGAAATTGAGGTCACAGCTAAGGTGCACATTGTGGGTAAGGTTGAGGGTTCGACTCCCTTCGAAGACGAGGTAAATATTTTTTCATTAAAATTTGTTATTTGCCTAAGTTGGGAGGTATAAGGTTGTTTAGTGAATTTGTTTAGCAAGTTTGCTTAGTATATAAGTGGTGGTAGTTGAGAATTATCATTTGGAGCTATAAGAATATTTATGGTTTTAATTTTTTAATAAAGTCTTAAATTGCTATATTGGTTTATTAAAGGATTATGACTTTGTGGGTATTGTGTTAATTTGGATAAAGGGTTTTTATGATTATTGTGAGGGTGTTTATTATTAATTAAGTTAGAGTGATAAGGTGTAATTCTGATATTATTTTTGTGTTATGTTTTTCTAAGAAAATTATCTTCTAACCCTTATTGAGATTGGCAAAGAAGTAATTGTGAGTGTGGCAAATTTGTGAGATTAATTCCTTGTCAAACAAAAAGGTATGGGAAAATTATTCTTTGGTTGAGTTGGTTGATTGGCATTCTTGAAAATAAAGTTTGGAGTGAAAAGGAATTTATTAGAGTTTCCTTTTTGAAAGTGTTTAAGTTAATGCTTTAATTTTTTTTGAAATTAAGAGTTGTGATTAAAACCTTGTTTGATAAGCATGGTTGTTGAAGTGATTTGTTATGCAAAGAACTTGAACTAGGGTTTGGAAATATCATGAGTATCATTATTATGTGAGATTTATTGTTGAGCATTGTTGGAAATATTTTGAGTTGGTGCTTACATACTTGGACTAGGGTTTGTGAGAAAGGGTTGGTTCTTGAGTAATTTGTTGAGTAGAGTTGATTGAAGCCTAGTGAAGTGGATGTATGAAGTGATTGTTCAAGTTCCATAAAACAAACTATTCTATATTCTGATTTGAGTTGTGAACGAGATTGATTTTTGAGTATATAACATACTGAGTCTCTAACAATTCTCTTTATGCTTCTATGAGATTTGAGTTGTGAAAGAGATTGAGTTTTGAGTATAGATCATATTGAGTCTTTAACAATTCTCTTTATGCTTCTATGAGATTGATTTGAGTTGAGAAAGTGATTGAGCTTTGATTATAGAACATATTGATTCTCTAACAATTATCTTTATGTTTCTATGAGATTGGACAAGTTATGTGTGGACTTGTTAAGCATATTTAAGGCAAGTCTTTGAGAATACTTGTGGATTGATTTTGTGTGAGCTTTTGTGGAAAATTACAATATAGATTTGGTTAAGTCCTATAGAGGAGTTATTTAGCATATTTGAGCAAGTTTTGAGTGGACCTATTGAGCATATTTAAGCAGGTTTTGAGTGGACCTTTTGAGCATATTTGAGCAAGTTCTGAATGGTCCTATTAAGAATATTTGAGCAAGTTTTGAGTGGGCCTATTGAGCATATTTGAGTAGGTTTTGAGTGGACCTATTTAGCATATTTAAGTAGGTTTTGAGTGGACCTATTGAGTATATTTGTACTAGACTGAATGGACTATGTTTAGTGCAGATTTGAGTGAGCTTGTTGAGAAGACTTGTGCTAGACCTACTGGACTATGTTTAGTACAGAGTTGAGCAGATTTGTGCTAGACTAAATGGACTGTGTTTAGTGCAGATTTGAGTGGACTTGTTGAGTAGACTTGTGCTAGACCAACTCGAATGTGTTTAGTATAAAAGTTGAGCAAAATTGTGCTAGACCGATTGGACTGTGTTTAGTATAGAATTGAGATAGAGCTTTAGAGGTGATATAGCAGAGAGGATTATAGTATGTAGTGGATAGATATCCATCAGCCAAGATAGTGAGGACAGGTTTTCTGAGTGGGGAAGAGTCTTCAACAGAGAGAGATCCACAAGCCAGTGCACTGTAGGTAGTAGTCTTCTAGAGGATCACCAACCAGAGTAGAGGAGAAGGAGTTCTCCTATGGATAGAGATATACAAACCAGATTTAGGGGATCAACATCTCCTTTGGACAAGGGTCCATAAACATTATAATTGGGAAGGATTCCAAAGAGATTGATTAAGAAAATTTTAGTGAAATATTTTCTCCGTGGAGGTAGCCATCTTTGGGTGAACCATGTTAAATTTGTGTCTCTATTGTGTGTGGTGATTTGTGCATTTATTTTATTACTATTGTTGATATTGCTATCTATACATTACATAATATTTATTTGGAAAGAAAAATAAAAAGTGCTCTTATACTATTCACCCCCCTCTTAGTATAAGCTTTTGTTCTTCACTAAGGTCCTCCTTTGAAATCGGATAATGTCACTTTGGACTAGTAAGGGTCCTTCCTATTTTATCTTCTCCTCAAATCCTTGTTTGAGTGGGATGGGTGTTACCCAAGTGTCATTCTTCCATTTTTTCCAAGTTTTTTTTTGTTCTTGTATGTTTCTACCTTGCATTGATTTTGGATCTACTTGATGGAGGGCTACTTGTACCTCTCTAGGCAGAGTTTGTTCCAAAGGAGTCAAAGATAGTTAAGAGCAAGTTTCCATAAGGTCAGGTGTTATCCCTTATCTATTTGTAATTAGCTAATGAGAAGGTGGATGAGCATTCATTTTCTAACCCTAGCTATTAGTTATTTTTCTTGTTGATGGAGCTTTCTAGAAATAGTCATGACCTACCTAGTGTTCTAATGTTCTCTATGGGAATTTTAATTATATTGAGTTTAAGGTTCCCCAAATCTTAGTATACTTTAATGTTTTATTTTTCCAAGCTGAGGTGTACCTTAGACAACCTCCCAAATGAGGCTCTTTTGAATAATGAAATTCGAAGGATGTTCCTACTGAACCCCCAAGCCAATCATGAAAAGAAGATGATTCATCCTTGTCACTAGAGTTGGTCGTGTCTTTCAAGGCAGACTTTCAAATGGTCTTGAGACTTCATCCATGCATGGAATTTTTCATACTACTTTATCACTAGCCTATCTAGAATATCAATGATTTCGATATTTTAAATGACATGCAAGGGGATTTCTACCTTTGTGTGAAGAAATATCTAGTTTTAGATTTTCTAAGTCTCATTTTCAGCTCTAAGTGCAATGTCAATATTCCTATTTTTTGTGGTCAGAGCAAACTATGGGGAGCTTGAGAATTGAGAAAAGGGTTGAATGTACTTTTTTATCTTTGGATAGGGAAGTCTTAGACATATTTACAAGGGGGGTTGTTGAATTTCCTCCAAAAGTTTTCTAGCATGGACAAGAAGTTGTCTATGGATATTGTGTACTCTTTGATTGAGGGTAGAGCGAGGGCAAGGGGGATTGAATTCATTGTAAGTGTGGCTTCCATTGTGAAGGTGTCTAGTATTCCAGCTTTTGGGGAATGCATTGCTAGGGAGAAACACTCCCTTTCCAAGGAGTTAAGACTCTTTCACAATAATCAAGAGAAACTGGATAAATACCAGAATGGGATGATGAGGGAGACCTTCGTAAAACCTTTGGATAAGGTCATCCTTGCTATAATGTAGTATCTAACTCTGGACATCTAGCATTCAATGGTTAGAAGTTTCCATGTGGTCATCCTCAACCACATAAGAAAGAAAAAGTAGATAAACATCTTAGATTTTCTCTCAAAAAGATGCTTTTCCTCCACACTACAGTGAAAGAAGGTCAAAATAATTTAGTGAATCTATGTTTAAATTATGATATCTCCTCAGACTCAAAGAAATATCATCTATAGGAGGAGGATCAAAAAGAGGACTCAATACAAGATTCTAAGAAGAGAAAGAAGGATAGTTCTGAGTTTATCCAGTCAAGTAGTCAAGGGCAACGTTCAAAAGGTAATAAAAAATTGGATAAAATACCAACACCAAAATGGTTTCTACTCATGGTTTTGAGGGTGTGGGTAGATCTAAGAAGAAATCCCAACCTTTTCAAATATCCAAGAGAATAAAGGTTAAGACTGAGAAAGGGGATGGATCCCCCATACATATCAGTTCCAATAAGAACTTAGAAAAATCTTGGGAGAAGGAACCAATATTACCTCTTAATATTGGAATAATGGACCTTAAAAAAATGTGGATGTTCTAGACCCCCACTCTAGCTTAAATACCTATCTTGAATGTCTAAAGGATTTCACCACCTTAGTAAGTAGGCTAAGAAAACTGCTGAAAACTTATGCTGACAAAGTGGCTCACATCCTGATCAACATAAAGAATAACCTAAATGATGGTAGGGCCATATTGGAGAGGGATGTCTAGACTGGGATGACTAGAAAGAATGATAGTTAGTTGGATAATGTTGTAGCCTTGTTTCCCTTTAGGACTTTTTTGGTTGTTTATCTACTATGTAGTTGTCTTCTCTTTTATATCTCTATATTTCTTCATCCAGGATCGCTTTCTAAGGTGGAACTTAGATGGTTCTTATATTTGCTCTGCTTTGGGCTTCTATTGTCTTTCTTCATGGTTGTGATGTAAAAGGTTTGGGGAGCCTTTCAAAACCCCTTCTTCCAACTAATAAAAAAAGAGTTGGTAATGTGAGAATATTTTACTTTAAATAACCTATTAGTATTAAATTTTCATACATATCATTACATGATCATAATCAAACATGGCTTGGATACATTTCCATTATATATAACCAAAACTTAATTAAATTATAATTAATATTAACATGGCAAAATATCATCAATCCCTTTCTTGCAAAATTATTAATGTTTATTTTAAGTATTCCTTAGACATGGTTGAGTTTTTTATGCCTCCTAATGGTTTAAATAAATTATAAGCTTATATAAGATTTTAAAAATAAATAAAAATTATCCATGGGCTTTAGAGGAAGTGGTTGGAAGTGAAGAGTTTCACACCATAAGCCAAATTTTAAATCCCATTGGTGAACCTTAACATAGCCCATGACATTTAGAGCAATTGGTTGGGATAGAAGAGTTACACACCCTAAACCAAGGTATAAATTTCATGGGTGAATATTAACATTTAAGCACAAAGGAGGAGCAAGTGCAAGCCAAGAGTGAGCTCTACCTTTTCTTGTTTTAGAAAATAAGTGTTGCAAGTGCGAGCAATAAGCTAGCATCAACGTTTTTGTTCTAAATTATTAGGAAAAAAATAAAAAATAAAGGATTCTTATGAGGAACATCTAGGTAGTATGGCTAGAAAGTTATTTTTGTAAGTCCTAACTAAAAGTAAGAATACACCACCTAGAAGCAAGGATCCCTTAGTTGGGGATAAGAGAAAGGTAAAACCTATAGCAAACCCTATCTAGGTATGTTACACCAAAATTGATTATCAAGGATGAGATGATCAAGCATGACAATAGTTTCAAGAAATCCTCTCCTTATAATAAAAAATAAAGTAGTATAAAGTGTATCTCTTACATTTTAGGGTTTCAAGAGGAGCATAAAAAAAATACTATGGAGGATGCCCAGGGAACTTTAGCATTTACAAGGTAGTATACAAAAACAATTATTATGGAGGATCATATTTACACATTAGGGTGTCCAAGATACCATTTAGGGTTTTCAAAGCAACATAAGAAAGTAATTACTATGGAGGATCATCCTTACACTTTACGATTTCTAGGGTAACATAAAAAATAAATTATTTGTGAGGATATACCTTGCACTTGATATTCTCTAGGGCAACATGAACCTTTAGAAGATAATTCTTGTTATGAACACATATGTAAAAAGATATGAAATTGATGAAGATAAAAGTGTTGGTAGAAATGGAAAAGGAGAGGAAGGCCCTTAAAGCAAGAACAAAGAGAAAAGAAAAGTCAAAGGTTTATGATTTGAAAAACTAACTACAAATTACCATAGGTGTTAATAAAAAGTGTGGATAAGCCCATAAATTAAACTTTTATTTTAAAAAAGTGATGAGAAAAATGGTATTGTGGAATATTAGGGATATGAATAAGACCCCAAAAGAGTTATTAAGGAAATAATAGGTTGATATAGTATTGAGTTTTTTAATACGAGAAACAAAATTTAGTGAGGAATTAAAGGATGCATTTTAAAATATTTAGGAGATGAGGGATTATCTAGTAGTTTCTTCTATAGGAGTTTTTGTTAAAGGTATTTCAATAATATGGGACAAACACAAATGGGGTGGACAATTGCTAGAAGCAAAAAACTAATTGGGTTGCTAGCCTATTTTGAAGCAAAGAGGAAGACATCAAAGTTGAGATTATAAATGCATATAGATGAAGTAGGATGCATATGTATATGTACAACATATTTGAACATAGATGAAGTGTTTTTTGGAGGGTTTTTTGTAATTTTATTTTATGTTTATTTTTATTGGAATTCACAATGCTTTCTAGAAACAAACAAAAGCAAATCCTTCACTCAAATATTATACAAAAATCTTAAAAGGATGAAAGAAAGGAAAATAGACATATAGATTTGAGGGAACCCCTAAGCACCATAAGTAATCACCATATTACCCATAGATAAGATTCACAACACTCTCATAATCAAATGAGGAGTGGAAGGAGGTATTGATACCAACATCAATATCCTAATTACATAATAATGTTTAACCTAAGCTGACATAAAAAGGGGGCTTTAGGTTAATTACAAGATATAAAAAGGGTTTAACTATAACAAGGATAACTTGGTCCCATAGGGCATACATAATAAAATATGACAAATAATTAATATTGTAGACACCTAAAATTAGCCAATTTTGTAACCACATGAAGCCATTTTGTCTAACTTTGAAAATAAACCCAAATCCCTTTCAAATCCCCATCAATTTATAAAAATATCCAACCCTTGCAAATTTCTCAAATTCCTTCCAAATTCATCTAAATTCCTCCAAAATCCTAATTTCCTATCTAAACTATCTAATTTCCTCTAAAATTCCCCTATTCTACCTCTAATTCTTTCAATTTCTCTAAATTCTCCAAATTCCTCTAAGTTCTTCTAATTCCTTGTTGAATTCTTTAATTTATTCTAATTTCCCTCCAAATATATTTAATCCTTTTTTTATATAATTTGTATTGTATTTACATTACGGGTTTTGAAAGGAACCCAAAACCTTATTATAGTAGAGGTTGGATAGCCATACACAAAAATAAAAATTTCAAAGAGGTGCTAGGGACATGAGAATTCTAGATAAAAGATCAAAACAAAAATTCTCTCGGACCCGAAAGGAAAAAGCAACTAGAACAGAAATTAGAATGGGCAAGCCCTAACCAAACATATGCACCAGACCAAAAACTACCTACTTTGGCTTCGAATGCCCCAGCTGAAAACAAACGGATAAAAAGATACATGCTAACCCAGGTAGACCATGCAAAAATAAAGGCATCCTTGCATGCTAGAGGGCCCAGATGGAGGGATCCATGCCATTCATTTCTTATTGTCATCCTTCTTCCTTGGAGTAGATCCTGTAGCACTCTAAGTGTAGCGGGATAGAATCTTAGAAGCCTCCTCTAGAGACTTTATGGCTGCATTTATGGTCGTGATCACAAGCTCCAACAACATTTGGGAGCAAGGGTCATCTTTATCACTCTCAAATTCAAAAATGACATGAGTTGAGGAAGATGAGTGCTCCACCTTTGGCTTTTTGAGTCTAGCAGAGGATTCGGGTACCGAGAGGGATGTTCAAAGCAGTCGTGCACTTCCTTTGATCACTTTGCCTAGCACTTCTAAGAGGAGAAGGCTTTGAATGACCCCCAACTGAACCAGGGTCAACAGGGGAGTCATCAGGAATGGGGCCCTGAATGGGAGATGGGAGGGGTTCATCGGGAGGATTGACAGATACGGGCTTAACATTGTGGATAGGAGGGTGGGTGGCTATGGCATGCTTGAAAATGATAGGTAGGAGGCCTTGGTGAAGGGGCTTGCCATTGGACTTCTAACATTTCTTGATGGTCAAAGTGAGGGAGTAAAGGAGGTAGTCAGGGACACAGATAGCCTTGCCATCTCGAAGGTGATTGACAAAGGCAAGGTGGAAGCTTCTCAGGGGCTTCTCAGGGTCATCATAGGTGACATACTACATTATGGGAACTATAGCAATGTTCCAAGGAGCCAAGAGGGAAGAGCAATGGAGGGTAGATGTATCCCAACCTAGGATTTTACCTTTGTCGAGGAATTGATCAATTTCTTCCTCCTAGTTGTGCTTGTCACAGTGAATGAAGCAACTTGTTAGCAAAAGACCAATGATCTCTACTAACATCTTGATAGTCACTTTGAAGTGAACACCCTAAATTGCAACCTCACCTTGGTTCCAAGAAGCAATGAAATCCTTGGTAATCTCATCCTCGACCCCAAAAAACTTCTATAGGAAGGGGGTAAAACCTTTGGCATCCATGAAAATTTGGGTAGTGGGGTTCAGGTTAAGCTGAGCTGGTTCAACGTAAGCCATGCTTTTAGCTAGGGATCGGGGGCTAAGGCAAAGAAGAAGGATAGAGTGGAATATGAGGCCAGAGTTCAATAAAGTCAAGCTAGGGTTGAAAACAGAGGGGGTGCAAGCTAGGGGGTTAGAGCCTTTGCAGGTTAAAAAGGAATGGAGCAAGTGGAAAAGGCTGAAAATAATGAAATCGGGCTGAACAAAATTACATTGGAACAAGGCACGGGTTGGGGATTGGGAGTGCTCGGGAAGGAACAGGACATCGCCCTAATGCTTGAAAAGATCATCATCGAAATGCTTAAGATTTGCATGATTGGAGCACGAGCGAATAGTTTGGGATGAGGCTGTAAAAACATTGCATGGAATATCGAGGGTGTTGGGAAGCACAATCGACAACTTGGGTAGGCATATGATGGTAGATATTCTCAGCATGATTAGCGAGACGAAGATAGATATGCCTTTCTAGATTTTTGTGCTTGGACACGTAGCAAAAAGCAAAGTGATGCTGGGCTCTAATTACGTGGAACAAGGTAGCTTTTTTGGTGCACGTGCCATTGGCCTTGTGGTCAAGACACCACCATAATTCGAATATGTGGTGAGAATTAGGAGCTTCCCATGCCTTGCCACCCATGAGCTTAAACTTGATGAGAGTGTAATTTTGCGTTGTCTTGGTCCACCCATGAAAGTGACCCACATTCAAGGAGGAAAAACTAAGAACTCTAGCATTGTTAAGGAGAGGCCCTATGATGAGCTTAGCTTCAAACTTCCTTTCATTGGGACTTGCCACTCTGATGATTAGGATTTTTATGGATTGCAACATTGGTTATGTCTTGAGGGAAGTTATCTCTCCACACTTTGAGGCTATTGGAGGAGGTTGCCATGTTGGCCATATGATCAACAACATGATTGGCTTTCCTGTAATTGTGGTGGATGGTCATCTATGGATGATTCTGAATAAGCTTTATGGATTCTTGGATGGTGTTGAAGACTTTCCAAGATGGAATCTTACCATTCTTCATATAGTTGATTATATTCAAAGAGTCACCCTCTATGATTGCTTTCTTGGGATCCTCTTTGAGTAGAACAAGCCCTCTCCACAAAGCCTTGGATTCCACAAAGTTGTTGGTTTGAGGCCCAAGGTGCTCAACAAATATGAGGATCAGGTTGCCTTTGTGATCTCTAATGACCCCTCCTACCCCAGCAGTACCAGGGTTTCCTTTGGAAGCCCCATCAAAATTGAGCTTGATCCAGCCCTTCGGGGGTCTTCCATTTAATATTAGCTCTAGGATTGGGCCTTGGATGAGCTCAAGAATCCTCCTCAATAATGGAAAGATATTTGAAAAGGGAGCATTCAAGAGCCAGGGTTGGGGCCAAGGAGCAAGGGATAAGCCAAATATTTTTGATAGCATAGGCAATAGATTTGGAAGCCATAGATAGGGGATCCTTGGATGAGGTGGAAAAGGCCTTGTTGTTGCACTCAAGCTAGATTTACCAAATGAAGTGATGGAGGCAGAAGGACCAGAGGGAGAGGAGCCTAGCTCTTGGGATTGCTAAAGGGATTTGGCCAATGGGAGAAGAGGTCAATGATTGATTTGGGCCGAACCCACTAGATGTGGAAGGAATTGAGTAGGTGGCCAAGGACAGTGGAGGAGAAAGCATAGTTGATGAAAATGTGGTTCGAAGATTCCCAGTCAGATAGGCAAAGGTAGTAGTGGTTGGGGATCATGAACCCTCTTTTGGCCAAATTTTTGATAGTGAGGATCTTATTTTGGATAGAAATCCAAGAGAAGAAGCTTATTTTAGGTATGAGTTTCTTCTTCCAAACCAGGTTGAAAAGAATAGTTGGAGCCTGGGCATTCTCTTGGAGGATGTAGGATGATTTTACAAAGAAGGATCCTTCATCAGTTCCTCCCCATATGGGCCTATCTTCAACTTCTCCAGTGGGAATGGTGACTGCATTGAGCAGACTGGATAGGGCAACAACTTGATTGGGGAAGTTGGCAACATTGATGGTTTTCCATCCAGGGTTTCCATTGTGATTGGTGATGAAGTCAGTAACCTTGCTCCCTATGAGGGTGTTAGTGGAAGGTTTGAGGACCGCTAGGGCTCTATTTTCACTCAAAGGTTCATCTTGAAGCCACCTATCATGCCAAAATTTGATGTTGTTCCCATTTCAAAGAATCCATCTACTACCTTTTTGGATGAGGTTTTTTGTTTGAGTGATGGATTTCCAGAAAGTTGATCCAGTTTGGGGCACTTGTTCATTCAAGAACTGGTGATTCTACATATACTTCTTCTTGACTATCTCGACCCATTATGCATTATTGTTGGTGGAGATCTTCCATGCATGCTTGGCTAGGAGAGCAAGATTCATTTTGGTGACTTTTATGAGCCTAATGCCCCCTTGGTTTCTACTACAATAGACCAAATTCCAAGCCACCAGGGGAATTCTCTTTCTATCTTCACTTCCAGACCAGAGGAATATTTTTATATTTGATCGATCTTAGAGCTCACTAAGGCTGGGACCTTAAAGATAGATAGGAATTAAATTGGGATGCTCTGGAGATAAGCCAAAGTAAGGGTAGCTTTGGCTTCCTGGGAGAGAAGGTGACCTTTCCAAGAGGCCAACTTTTTCTAAATTCTCTCAATAATATTGTTCCACATTGAAGTCATGGGGTTTCCTGAGAACAGGGGGAGCCCAAGGTAAGTGGTAGGGAGAGCCTTTGAGGGGCACCCAAGGATCCATGCTATTTTGATTTTTGGATGTGGGGTGTGTTAATGAAGAAGATTTTGCTTTTGAGGAGGTTGATCTTCTGACCTACAACACTCTCATACAGGTGAAGGATGTGTTTAATGGCCTTGGCTTGAGAAACTGAGGTGGAAGTGGATAGGATAGTATCATCAACAAATTGTTGGTGGGTAACGGGGTTAAGACCAGTAGCAGCTTTGATCCTAGAAATTAGACCTCTCCTGCTAGCACTTACAATGGATCTCCCTAACGCCTCAGCCAGGATGATGAATATGATTAAGGATAGAGGATCTCCTTGCTTCAGTCCTCTAGATCTAGGGAAGAAACCAATAGGGGACCCATTGACTAAGATAGAGAACCAAGGAGAGGATATGTAGCTTTTAATGAGGTCAACCCAAGCTGGGTGGAAGCCAAATTTGAGGAGGACATCGATAAGAAAGTCCCACCTAACTCTATCAAAGACCTTATTCATGTCCAACTTCAGGAGGAAGGCTGGTTTCTTGGCCAGGATGGCAGAGTGTAGGGCCTCATGAATGGTGATCACTTCATCGGTTATGGTCCTCCCTTTAATAGAGCTGACCTAGAAAGGATCAATGATAAGGGGGAGGATCTCCTTAAGCCTGTTAGCCAATGCTTTGGTTAATATCTTGTAGAGGACATTGCAGAGGTTGATGGGATGAAAAGACAAATATTTGCAAGATGAAACATTGGGAACCAGGGCAATGAAGGTGGAGTTGATCCCTCGGGGTATGGCCTTGGAGGATTGGAGGTCTCTAACTTTTGCACAAACTTCAGGGCCAATCAGATCCCAGAAGCATGGAGAAAAGCCATCCGATCTGGGAGCCTTGTTAGGCTGCATAGAGAACAATGCTCCTTTGATCTCTTCATGGGTGAGAGGGTTAATGAGCATTGCATTGGTGGACGAGGATATGGAATGGGGAATATTTCCCAAGAGGGCTTCTTTGGCCTAGGGGGAAAAAGTAGGAGAGGAGGTGCCCAAAAGGGACTGGAAGAAATTAACAAATTCATTCCTAATTTCAGAGATTTCCCCTATGAGCCTTCCATCACTACAGGTGAGCTCTGATATTTTGTTGGAGCTCCTATTTCTCAAGGTTGACGCATGGAAGAATTTGGTATTTGAGTCACCATCCTAGAGCCAAAGGACCCTCGATTTCTATCTCCAATACATTTCTTCCTTGGCCAGGATGTTGTGAAACTTAGATAGGAGCTTGCCCTCTTTGACTCTGATGTTGCTGTCCTAGTTACCTGCTTGAATTTGCTGCTCTATGATTTCTACTTTCTCTTTGACTATTTGCTTGCTTTCAAAGATGTTTCCAAATATTTCTCTATTCCAGGTCCTAAGATTTTCTTTGATGAATCTGAGTTTTTGATAGATTTGGGAAGAGGGGGACCCTTTGAAGGACTACTGCCACCATTGAGATATTTGTTTCTTGAAGTCTGGGTGATGGAACCACATCACCTCGAAGCAGAAGGGGATCTTGAAGGAAGGAGATTTGATGGCTTCAAGCAGAAGGGGACTGTGGTCAGAGCCAATTTTGGGAAGGGATTTGAGGGTGGCATCTCCAAAAATGGGAATAGCCTCTCTTGAGAGAAGAAACCTATCCAATTTAACCTGGATGAGACTGGATCCAACCCTTCTGTTGCTCCAGGTGAATTTTACTCCTTTCAGTTGGACATCCATGAGTTCGTTTGCGTCTATGAACTCCCCAAATTCCTCCATGCTTTTGGTAAGTGAAATGTTACCTCTTTTTTTATCAAAATGGAAGAGAGGGCTATTGAAATCTCCTGTGAGGATCCAAGGGATGGTATTGAAAGAGTTTCTCATTTGACTTATAGAAATCCATAGTAAGGCTCTTTCAAGGGGGTTATTAGGAGCATAGACATTGGTAAGGATCTAGGTGTTGTTACTATTTTGTAGTGAAAAAGCATGTTTATGATCCTGTTTGAGGAGGAGATCATTCTTCCTTCAACTTTAGTTGGATCCCACATGCACATCAGCCCTCCAGAGGTTCCTTGGGTAGGAGTGAAGACAAATTCACTTTTATTCCATATTACTTTGGCAACTTTAGGGGAAGAGATCTCATCTACTTTTGTTTCTTGCATAATGAGAAGTGTAGGGTTGTACTCCTTTCTTAAATTTGTAGCCAAGCATTGCTTGGGGGTTCCATTAAGGCCTCTCACATTCCAAGTGAGAATATTCATTTATAACTTTTTGAGGGATTTTTTGCCTCCCTTTGATTGTTGTGGGGGAGGTTTGGATCTTTTGGGTTCATCTCTTATCAGGTTCAAAGAGTCAGATAGAAAAGTGGATTGGAATTTGTTTGCTATATCCTCTTCAATCTCTTTTCTTCTTTGCTCAACAACGGATGACCTTCCTCTCTTTTTATCACTTCCATAGTCGATGAGGGATTTTTTGCTTTGAGTCTGTTTGGGACTGAAGTTCTCCAGGATGGACTAGGATGGAATAGGGCTTCCTTCATATTCATCTTCAGAATGGATGGATATTGGTCCAAAAGGTTCGAGAGGGGGTGGGAGGGACCAGATTTTTATGGAGATTCGGTGGACTCATTCTCGATCGGATTAGCTTGGGGAGGAGCAAACTGGATTAGGGGTGGGGGATCCGCCACTGGGAAGCCCATTTTACCCTCAAAGAAAATAGAATTAGTTTCAAGCGAAAGACTTACTTGGTCTTGCTCTAGGGCCAGAGGAGAATCAAAAATTTTTTTCTCTTTGTCATCAAAGGAACCATCCCTTCTTTGATAGTTCATGACCTGGTTTGCATGTGAAGATGAGTTGTTCTTTTTGGGAAAAGTTTGAATATTCTTGAGATGATGGTTCCTTGATGGTTGGGAAGGAAACTGATTCTGGGATCTGGTGGGGGGAGACCTCGATATGAACTTATCAAAATCCTTAGGTTCCTTTGAAGGTTTAACCTTGAGAACAAAGCACTGGTTCCTAAGGTGGCCTTGTGTGTGACAATGAACGCAAAATGTTGGTTTGTTTTCATATTATAGAGGTTGACACCATCTGAAGAAGCCTGAGATTAGGTTTATGAACGTGGGCAGCTCAAAGTCAAGATTTGCATTCACATAAATGTGAGCATGGACCATTCTTAAGTGTGCTTTGGTTGCATAATCGATTGCCACCAGGTCTTATACGGTTTTGGTAATGGCTCCCAAGATGTCCTCATGCCACAAGTGGAAGGGTAGATATGGGATGCAGACCCAAATGGGTGTGAATTTAATTCTCTGGGTGTTGGGATTGAAATCCGTAGCCCACCTCCTAAGGAACAAGCTCCTTCTACCCAGGAACCATGGTCCCCTTGTTAGGATTTGACTTGCATCATCATGGTTGCATAGCCTTATGAAAAAAACCCTCTGGAAAGGGCTACGATCTCCATGCTCCATAAGGTTTTCCATTTGGAGAAGGCCCAATGCCTTATTGTCTCCATATCAGGCTATCCCCCAATGAACTTTTTGATCAAAGAGTATGATTCCATTGAAATGTAGTTAGAGAAAACCTCCTCTAGGATGATGATATCCGCTTCGATAGGAGTTAGGTGGTTTTTTAAGGTTTTTGAAATGTTTAGGCCATTGGAGATGACCTGGGCGTATGAAGGCCCACTCGAGCTTCCAGGATTTGGGCCCTTATTGGGGATGGGGCCCTCAATAGGCCTTTTTTTGGGAGGTTCCTTATCCCGAGGGCCCTCAGGGGGCTTCCCTGGAAAAACTGCTCCACCAACAGATACGGCTTCATTACCTGGTCTAGATCCTTTGTTCGTCGCTCCAGAGGGTCGGTTCCCACCATCACCATCATTAGTTTTTTCCTCTTCCATATGCTCTCCTCCCTTCAATCCCACTTCGATAAGTCAACCGATAATCATATTTAATCCTTTTTAACTCTTTTAATTCTCCTCTAATTTCTTTTATTCCTTCTAATTTCTCCCTAAACTCTCTAGTTCATGTTTAATTTCTTCTAATTTCTTAAATTCCTCCTAATTTTCCCCAATATTTCTAATTTCCCTCTACTCCTATTTAATTCCTCTAATCCCCTCTTAACCTCCCTAAATATTCTAATTTCCTCCCAACCCCTCATTTATTTCCCCAAATCTCCTTCAAAAATCCCATAATATTGTTTATCCCCCAAATCCTCTAATCAATTCCCTAACCATACCCTAATCACACCCCTTAATCCTTAGCCAAATCCCAAGGAGATTGCATCATAAATTCAAAAATCCTAAGCAAATCCCTAGGAATCCTAATCCCTTCCCAAATCCCCACCAAAATCCCCTAGAAATTTCCCACATTCAATATGTCATGTCCTCCCCACTTTTCCCTCCATTTTGGATGAATTTTAAATTGCCCCAAAATTTCCAAGTCAACCCCCTCATGATAATGTCATTAACTCCCCAATCCTCCCCACATATTTCCATGTAATTTTATTTGAATTTAAAATTCCCCACTAAAGTCCAAGTCACCCCATTAAATATTCATAATAAATTTTTGAGTCCTCATCCTCCATTGCACTTTTTATGAATTTTAAATTTGGTCACATCACCCAATGTTCCCATGTCCCCATGCCCATTCACTTCTCCCTAGGCTAATTTATGGTATTTGGGTGGGTGAGGACTCACCTCACCCAAGGCCAATAAATATGAGAAGGTGCACACTCCTCCATGTGGAATTCCTATATGTTTCATGGTTTCTCCACATCCTACTTGGCTGCCATGTCACCTCCACATCATCTCCACTTCACCACCCCTCCCCTTGCCAAAAATCTATAAATACCCCATATTTTCCTCCATTTGCAAGAACATATAAGAGTCCTACCAAAAATTTGGTTTGAGTGTGCTTAAGTCTTAGTATGATTACTCCCCCTTGGATGCACCAAAACCAACATGCCAATGGAGTTTCTTTGAAAGACCTATCAACATTCTCTTTGTAGTTGTTCACAAACCAGATGGTCAACATGCATAAAATATTCACAAGGAGCTCAAGACACCTTCAAGAGATCCCATACCAAACCTTGAAGCCCCATAAATAGCAAAAAACTAGTTGATTCTTGTCATTACATAGAGCCAATCGCTCCCTACGATTTCACTTTCAAAGGAAAACAAAGACATTCAACCGAAAGAAAGGTTAGTAAGGTAAGGCAAGTCCTTTTGCATGGTTTTGTAACCTTTTGCATACCTTTTGTAACTTTTGTCAAGGTTTTTGTAAGTTTTGTAATAGCACTTTCATGAATTTGGGCCTTATCTAGAAAGACCCAATAGATGCTACTAATAATTTCTTATGGGCTTGTGTGCAGGCATTTGGAGTAGCATAAGGCCTAGGGTGGTCAAGCAACAAGGCTCAAGAAAAACCCACCCAATCATTTGAGGTTGATATAGGAAAATTTTGTAGCACCATAAGATTCATTGTGAAAAGAAAACCCTCCCCTTTGGGAGATTTTATTGTAATCAAAAGGTTGTTTTGTAACTGTAGACACCTAAAACACGTCATGTTTATGAGGCTACTCATATGGACACTTTTGTAGGCCATATGATTGATCTTGGACCTTGCCATATGATTGAGCTTGGGGTAGCTTTAGAATGTTCCACAGGAGCTTGGAACATATGCTACTACTTATATTTTCTATTTTTTTAATTCCCAAGCCACCATTCTCTTTAGCTTTGGTGATCACATCCCAATTTACTAAATGGAATTTCTTCCTTTTTTTTTGCCTTCCTCCCTACCATAGGAAGTTTATGATTATACCATCAATCATATGAAAAATGCTTTTGGGATCATGATAAACAAGAGGTTGATATATTGGGAGAGTGGATAGAATGGATTTAATCCACACTATTCTGCCCACCAAACTCAACTAGCCATTGTTGTAGTTCTGAATTCTCTTAATCAACTTTTCTAGAATTGGACTCCAACTATCCTTAGGCTTCATGTGAAACCCATTAGGACTCCAAGATACATAAATTGTTGTTATTTTCCTTGTTTGAATCCAAGGATTAAACTTAAGCTTATGTTTTCAGTTTCTAAGGTGTTTTGGGTGAAAATTTGGATTTTTTGTGTTAATTAATGCTCCAGTGGCTTGTGTAAATCCATATAAGCATTATTTGATCCACATCACATTTTTCCTTGATACTTCTTCCATAATAATGATGTTGTTAGCAAAATGAGCATGAGTAACTTGTTTGTATCATGCAACTACCTTAATACTTGTGATATTTTGGTCCCTACTTAGCTTGTTGAGAGATCTCCCTAGAGTCTTTTCTAGGAAGATGTAAAGATATGGGGATAAAGGGAAGCCCTATCTAATGCCTCTAGAAGCCTTGAAAAAGGTTGAAGGTTCCCCATTGATCAGTGGGGAGATCCAAGGGACAGTGATGCATGGTTCAATCCATCTCATAAGTTGAAGAGGAAGTCCAAACTAACTAACACATGTTCAATAAATTGAATATCTACCTTGTCAAAGGCACTAGCCATATCAAGCATAATGACTATATGCTTCTTTTTGGATTTCCTATTGGTGTGGAGAGCTTCATGCACAATTATAATGTTGTCATATATTTGTTTCTTGGGGATGAATCCTCCTTGCTCTTCAACAATTTAATTTTCCAATTTTATTTTTTATCCTATTGGCTATGATTTTGGAGATAATTTTATAAGAAGAATTGCACAATGATATTGGTCTAAATCTAGAAAAATTACAATATTTTTATCTTTAGGGATTAAGACCAAAAAAGTGGAGTTGATAGCACCCAAGAGCTTACCATTTAGTATGATATCTTCAATCATCTTCAATAGATCTTCACGAATAAGATGAAAAAATTATTGGTAGAAGTTATTGTTGAACCCATCAGGACATAGAGCTTTATCCTTCAAAAGAGAGTTGACAACTTCTTCTAACTCATCCATTGTGAGTGGTTTTCTCATTTCCTATTTGTCGTCCTCATTGAGAACTGCTAGAATATTTTGTAGAAGCAACTCTTGAGCTTGAAGATTCCTATGTTCTTTGAAGATATATTTCATCCCTTCTAACTCAATTTCTCTAATTGTGTTCCTCTGATAGTTTTGCATTATCTTGAGATGGAAATAATTGGTGTTCTTGTCACCTTTTTTAAGCCAAGCTATTTTTGAGCAAAGCCTCCACTATGCTTCTTCTTTTGCATATATCTTATAGATATTTTGTTGTAGCTCTCTCCTTACATCCTCTTGATGTGGCAGAGGAGGAGAGTCTCCAATTTTTACTTCCAATTGTTTAGCCTGTTGAAGCAATATGGTTTTTTTATCTTGAATTTGGTTTTATCTAATAGCCATTTATGTATAGTTGTTTTGAGGTAATGAATTTTCCTTTTCCATATCTCTTTGGGATTGGTTGTCAAGACTTGCTACTACCAAGTATTTTCAAACAAAGTGATGAATACTTTTTGAGCTATCTAATCCAAATTATATTTGAAAGGGATTCTCCTTGGTTCCAAAAGGTTTTGTCCACTATCCAATATGATGGGTTTATGAACTAATATAGAACTTTGGACTATGTGGCTTGAGAGGAGTGGAAAATTAACCAATAGATCTCTTTTCACTAGGAACCTATCAAGCCTTTTAGCTATGAAATGTGTTCTAGACCTATTGGTCCAAGTGTATTTTCCTTTTTTTTGGGATAACATCTTAGAGATATTCATCAACAATAATTCTTTCTACTAATTCCTTATTCAGAACTTTTGATCTAGCTCATACAAACTTTTCCCAATGTCTGAGTGTCATATTCAAGTCTCCACCACTAATTAAGTTTCTAGGCTTTTCAATGGTTAACCATTGAGCAATATGTTGCCATGTCTCTTTCTTCTATTCTATATGTTTTGGCCCATAAAAGTTGACAACTATTATGGGGTATCCATCTGTAATTTCAAATTTAGCTTCTATCCAATTATTGTATTTGTGTCTGTTGGTGCAAGTTAAGATTTTAGGGTCCCATGCTAGAATCAGACCCCATCAAGCTCCTACTGCATCTACTGTGATTGTTTTTGACTGCTTCCATATTTTATTATATTTTGCTATAACTATTTTTCTATCATTTTTTATTCTTGAATATAGATTGCATGTGGATGATGCTTCTAAATTAGTGAATTTAAGTAGTTTTTCAAGCGACTACCTAACCCCTCCCATTCCATGAGAGTAACTTCATTTTTTAGACTACTTCTTGTTCTTGGAGAAGCTCTCTAATATGTTGGCTTGTGTTTTAACCTGCAATTTCTTTTGGGTCTATTTATTTCTTAACTGCTGATTTGTTTTCCTCTCCTTGGCAACATATCATGTTTTTAAGGGTCCTCATGGAATGACTACTTCTTCAGCTTGTGTTTCTTTAAACTCCTCTTTTGTTTCTTCTTCTAGAGGATATTTTTATTTTGTCTGAGTTTCTCCTAGGATATCCTCTATATTTCTTCTATTGGAGTCTATGGAGTGTCTTCCCCTTTATCTTGGAAAGATGTGCCTTGATCTAGTTTTGATATTGTAGTTGGATTCTCCTCCTCTTTTGAAATGAGAACAAATAACTTGCTTGTGTTTTTATGAGTAGGCTTTTGATGTGGTTTTATTTTTTGCTCCTAGATCTTCTTGATTTTCTTCTAATTTCTTGGAAGACTTGTGTCTCATCCTTTTTCTCTTCTCGTGCCACTCTATTTGGATAGTTTTTAGAGAAATGGGCTCATGATAGGTAATACATTTGAATGGGATGTGTTCATAATCAAGGAGCTAATTATGTGCCCAGTTGAACACCTTGATTCTAATGTACTTTGGTAATCCTTTTTTGTTAGATTTTGATACAACATGCAATGGGAGATAGCATTCACAAGATGCAGAATAATAAGAAAGAAAGTAAATCTATGAGATGATTGAAATATTCTATAAATAGAAATTATGAAAAAGAATACAATAGTAGCTATGGAGAAAATGAACACTCCATGATACAAGCTATTGCTCAATGAATGAGCTCTAAGCTTATAGCTCACACACCCTACACTACTGTCTATCCTACACTACTGATGCTTCACTACTATTGCTCTTACATATACTATGGCCTTTATATAGAAAGATAAGTTCCCTGGCCAACACTCTATCTAGATGTACAAGGGACACCTTGCACATATACAACTTGCACATTGATACTTGTGCATTTATTACATTGCATGAAGTAACTAGATAACTTCCCCCTAAAGTAATCTAATATCCTAAGTATGTACCAAGGAAGGTACATTTACATGACCCAAATAATGTAATATATTATATTTCTAACACCCCTTGTATTACAATATTTGGGTATTGAAGACTTTAGTCTTCAATGTGGATCTTCCTCTTGACTTTGGAATTTTTATTCTTCTTCTCTAATTTCTATAACCTGTTCAAGCAAGTTGTTAGTATCTTCAAAATCTATCATTCTTTTTGGAAGAGCTTTGATTTCATAATCATCTATCGATTCTCCTAGTTCTTCAATTTCTTCTATCGTCTGAGCTAGATGTCCTTTTATTTCCTTTTCGATACTCCAATTGGGGATAATTGGTTGGACACTAAAATTGCTACTGACGAGGATTTTGATATTATCATGGATAAAATTGGTTCCCATTATTCATCTGATTTCCTTGATTTTGATTTTTGGGATTGAACCTATAATAGCTGGTACTATGACCTTTTCTCTTGCATATCTAACAATACCTGTTGTACCATGGTTTTCATCCTTTTAATGAAGAAGCAATGTTTCCCTATGGATTATCTTTAGACACCAATGCAGTGTTAGACATCTCATATTTAACTGTATTTTCCACTTCATATTCCTATAGAATATTGACTAAGTTATCAAAAGAAGTATCTTTACTTAGAACTTGTAAATATGTTACCAAATGTTTATAGCTATCTGGAAGTGCTCTCATGGTTACTTGAGTAAGAAGTTCATCCTTAACTGTTTCTCCTAAGGTAAATAAATTTCCTTTGATATATGCTACTTTCCTTAGGAACTTCTATGCTTTCTCCATTGTTCATATTTAATGAATGAAGTTGACTTTGAAGATGGAGAATAGTTGCCTTATTCTTTCCTTTAAAAAAATTCTCTAGGCTTGTCCATGCATCTGAAGATGATTTTGCTGAAGTGATATAGGGTTGTATCTCATCAATGATAGCAAAGGTTATTATCATTAGAGCCTTTGAATCATTTTCTACAAACTTTAGGATTTCAATATCATCTATAGTAGGTATTTGAGTTTTCCCTTTTACAATATCCAAAAATTTTTCATATACCAAAATAGCTTTCACTTTATTCTTCCAGGAGAAATAATTAGGACCCTTGAGTAGTTGAGATTCTGCTAGGAAGAATTTATTTGAAGCCATTTAAATTCCCTAATATAAATTCTTAGGTTTTGTAGAATGCCTTATGACTCCCTAGTATGTTTTGGATAAGATATAAAGTGCTTTTGTAAATTATAGTTCAATTTTGGTTGATTTTGTAAAGTTTTGTAAATACCAAAATCAACTTCTATTATCCTTATTGCTCCTATTGAACTAAGCACTTTTCCCAAATTTAAAGAGGTTTTAATGTTGGATATTTGTCTCTTTATGAGCATATTTGAGACAATAATATTATAAATTTCCAACCTTTGAAATGCTTTGATAAAAATATCTTTAAATATCCCTTTAGGATTTAATTCAAGTGTATCTAATTTTTAAATTAATTAGATTGATGTAGTAACCCTTATAACTCCCTAATTTTAAAAAAAATAGATTACAATAATATTTGCAAGTATTTAAGATTAATTTTTAGTAGAGAACCTTATTACTCCTAAGTTTAATATTGCAAATATTATATTTTCTTGATAAATGATTTCCTTTGAGATATAGATTTCAATATAATTATATTCCTCTAAATTCAACCATATAACTCCCTAGAGATGAAAGCATATAAATATAGGAATAAACCTTACCTCATACCAAGCAATAATATGTACTGATTTCAGACGTGTAATGGTTGCATTGTTGATTGTATCTGCTTTGATTGTATTCGAACCAGAGCATTGAATGCTCTACTCCTTGCTTCCATGTTGTTATGGCTCCCATGTCTTGGACGTAAATGCATTGAATACAACACTAAATTTTTGCACTAAAATACTCATTGAAATTCCTTCGTTGAGAATGCTACATCCTTCATGTTCCAAGGAGCCTTTAATAGGTAGTCAACATAGTGACAAGTGTCACCTCAGTTACAATTCAATGTTTTCTTGGACATTCATTGCAAGTGTAACGTCTAAAACACTTTCTTCCTTCTTGTGATGTTCGAATGATAACGCCTATGGAGAAATGTAACTCCTCTTCCACATGGTCTATGGGTGCCAAAATATTGTTGTAATGCTTCTTCACATGAGCAAAATTCCAACATACCTTGAGAGCATTTAGGGTTTCCTTTGGAGGATGACAAATGTCACTTGCATGCCCTTATGCTTATAACACCTTCTTGCAAGCTTTTCTATGTACTTTTCCACCTTCTTCTTAGTTGTATTTCAACACCGCTGAGATGGTTCCAACCAAGCAAGGCTAGTGGTGGCACTTTGGTGGATAGATGGAGGAGCTTTGGTGGAGCTTGAACGATAGTGCTATGGTGGAGACTTCTTGATGCTCCAATGGTAGTATTGAATGCTCCTTCCTTTAGACATACATTTTCTGTTTTTCTTGTTTTGATTTCCTTTGCTTCTGTGCTGCTGAATATGTATCCTTTTAGTGAGCAACATGCCTCCTTTCTTGTGCTTTACAGGTCACCTGTTATGGTTATCCAACCTGTGCATGACATAGGCCCTTTTGAGAGGCTTATTGATGCTCGTATTCGGCTATGCTCTTATGGAGAAAGTTATGCCTTTATAGTACCTTAAAATCTGCCCTCTTTCCAGCATAGAATGTATTAGAGAAATACAATATAATGTACCAATATTTGTGAAATAGAATACCTTTATTGCACTTCTTTTGTAGGTCTGAAATTCTGGTTTTATGGTAGAATTTTGAATGTAATAAAGGGGTTTTGAGATTCTCTTTTTGTTTAGACACCTTCCCCTTTTTTCTTGGATACTTTTATGATAAATCCAAGCTTAGATATAAGCTCTTTATTTGATGCAATTTCTTACACTTTTATTTTTCTTACATCAATCCCTGTAATGCTTTGGATAAGAGACTCACCAGGTCTCAATCTTTGAAGCTTCAATTTCTGATTTAGATTAGTTTTTTTTTCTCCAAATTTTGGAGGATTCTAACCTTTTTGGTGGCTTCTCTTGGCCACTATGAGTTACAGATTTTTGTGCACCAATAGTGTCTTTAGACACTTTGAAAAATTCTAAGTTTATACCTTTCTCAATGGGGGTGGGGAGTTAACAACAATAACATCTGTTGTTGTTAACTACCCACCCCCATTCCCTCAAAGAACACAAACACAAAGCTTTTTTAGAGTAATACAATAGTGTAAATGAACCCATTAATATTTCATTTTTAATGCACTAACTATTACACCTTATCACTCCAAATAACTCTCAAAAACTTATAAGTGCACTTAATCAATTTACTACAACTTAATCAAGAATAATATGAAATGAATCTTCAAGAATTATTCTACAAATTTCTTATAAGCAAGATATTAGGAGATAGTCTTTTTTTGTTTCCAAAATAGATGATAGGTAGTTGATAGATAGTTGAAATTCTAAAATCTAATCAACTCCTAATGTGCAAATGAACTTTAAAAACAACCTTTATTTTTGTACATTTGAAGACTGTAATACAAATCTCCTTTTTGCAACTTTAATCTGGATTAAGGTGCTTTAACAAATCTGAAAGTAATCCAATTAATGAATCTACTTGCACCAATAGTTGCTTACCTTTTTTTGAAATATTTTGTAGATTCTTTGCCACTTCTGTAGAGGATGTAGATCTTGGTGTCTAAGATCACCAAGTTGCTGCCTTGAGTAAGATCTTGCAACTCTTTGTAGACTGTTATGAACAACTCCTTCTTCACCAAATGATGGTCTCAAACTTTCTTTCATGAGCCTAAGATTTGGTGACATTGTTCTCCTCTTATGGTCTCTTTTTTCTATAGATTTGGAGAAGTTTGTATCTCTGAAGTGGTGTCCTCTTGCTACAAGAGGTAATATTCAAATATCCTGGATTTGATGAGCTTCTTTTATCTTCAAGTCTTCTTGTCGAATTCTAACTTCAAGCAGGATCTTCTTCTCAAGATTTTGAATGTCTTGAGTTCTTCACTAGATTCTTCTTCTGCTCAGATTTGGCACTCCTTGCCAAATTATCCTCCTCTTGGGCTTGTTTTTAGATCGCGATAATCATCCCAAGTCCTTCACTATCAGGGGCTTCTCCTTGGTAGTGGATTTCTCCCGTGAGTTCTCCTTTGATGATTTCTTTAGTAAGACTCTCCTAGACTTTTACTAGATGCTCATTGAGACCTCACCAAGGTCTTTGATCTTGCAACTTCTTCTGGTCTTCTTTGAGACCTTATATTCAACCTTCTACTTCTAAAATATGTTGGTGGTGAGACCTTCTCCTGGATCTCCGATTTTGCTACTTCTAGATTCGAGCAAGAATCTCCTAGTCCTTCTTCTTATTCCTAGTCTAGAAGTTCTTCAATGAGATCTCCTTCTAGTCTATTTTTCTTCAAGTGTTGGATTAATTTTGAAGAAGATACTCTTCCCAACTTTCTTGTAGGAAGCTTTCCCAACTTACTAGATCTCCTTTTCCTGCAATAAAATTATTAGTATTGAAATATGCTTCTGAATTAGATACTCTCTTTTGGAGTCTTCTTCAGGATAAAGGCTTATGTGGCCTATTTTAGTATCAAGGCTTTTGTGGTCTTTTCAAGGATTTTGTGGCCTTTTTCAATATCAAGGCTTATGTGGCCTTTTCTTCAATATTAAGGCTTCTATGGTCTTTTCTTCAATATCAAGGCTTCTATGGCCTTTTCTAGGATTTTGTGGCCTTTTCTTCTGGATTAAGGCTTCTATGGCCTTTTCTTCTGGATCAAGGCTTCTATGGCCTTTTCTTCTGAATCAGGGCTTCTATGGTTTTTTTATTTTTGTGAAGTTCTTCAATCTAGCAATGGAGATCTCCTATCTCCTGACTTCACCATGATTCTTTTCCAAAAGTTTCTTTTGAAGTATTCTCCTCTCTATAACAACTAATCTCTGCACTATGAAGGCACTTTGACCTTCGGGCAATGAAGTTGAGGTCTCCTACCTTTATGTTGTAGGAGGTGTCCCAATAATTTGAGAATTAATTCCCTACAATAAAAAAACTTTAGGTAAATATTTCTAGATTTCTTAGATGAGCTTTACTAGTTGATTCATCAAACTAGTGGATCAAATGATGAGTCCTAGTCTTCACGAGTTTTCTTGCAACTCTGTGGAAAGACTCTAGCCATATACAATCTTAATATTTCTGAAACTGATATTTATTTTAATCCTCACTTGTGGCTCTCCCTAATTCTATCACCTAGACTCTTCTAAGAAATTTTGACAGTGATTGGTCCAATGGTGCATCAGGTTGACAAAAAAATTAGGATCAATGATAATGGTGTTTTTCCTATTTGATCTATTGTAGCTTGATCGATTGTAGTTCTGATACCACTATTAGCTTTTGATACAATATGCAATGGGAGATAACATTCACAAGATGTAAAATAATAAGAAAGAAAGTAAATTTGTGAGATGACTAAAATATGCTATAAATAGAAATGATAAAAATGAATACAATAGTAGCTATGGAGGAAATGAACACTCCATGATATAAGCTATTGCTCAATGAATGAGATCTGAGCTTATAGCTCACACACCCTACACTATTGTCTATCCTACACTACTGATGCTTCACTACTGTTGCTCTTACATCTACTATCTATGACCCTTTTAATAGGAAGATAAGTTCCTTGGCCAACACTCTATCTAGTTGTACAAGGGACACCTTGCACATATACAACTTGCACATTAACACTTGTGCATTTATTACATTGCATGAAGTAAGTAGATAACTTCCCCCTAAAGTAATCTAATGTCCTAAGTATGTACCAAGTGTTGAGTGGTATTTTCACCCAATTGTGAAAGTACACTCTCCCTTAGGATTTGGATTCCAAATCCCCTCTTGCAAAGAAGTTAAACAAACAACTTCTCCAAGGTCTCCGTTATATTAGCATTTGCATATGTGCATTAGTAATCTCAAATAAAGATATTCAATTTAAATGCTTGGAACACCTTAGTGATTGCAAGTAATTGTAAACAAGGGGCAATGTTGGTTTATTTTACCATGAAACTTTAGTGATTGTTCATTGAACCAAAATAAATCAAATGTGAGTTGGCCCTCATATGACCACGATGTAGTGCTTTAATTCCTTTTATCTTGATGGTTTTAAAATGGATTTTATCTTGCATTAAATCCTCAATGATGAATAGAATCTTCAAAATGTCACTTTAACTTATCCCTCTTAAATGAAATCAAATTTTCATCAAGATGAACAATTAAGTGCTTTAAGGCAAAGACCTTCAATATAATACTCAAATTATCCCCCTTTCGTAAAATTGGAATTTTTATGAAGAAAGGATAATTTTAGGCCCGAAATGGAAATTTGTGAAAATGTCGTAAAACATAACTCCTTCAATGAAATTGGAATTTTCATGAAGGGAATGTCATCATAGGCTCATGAATGCAAAAAAAACTGGAAAAATGAAATTTGACCTTAAAATGGAAAATTTCTATTTTCGGATTTTTAAAATCGTGACAAAACGACAACTGGTGAATTTTTAAAAATACTAAACAACTCCGAAAATGAAATTTCAAAGTGCGTAATGGAATCTGAATTATAATCTACGCAATGGTGGAATTATTTTTGGATTTTGAAATTTTTTGATGTTTATTTTAATGCCGAAAATAGGAAAAAATTCTAAAATTAAAATTTCTGAAAACAGAAAATTCAAATTTTGCATCAAAATAATTTTCTCCTTCATTTTGATGCTCAAATTACCCCTCTTTCGTAAAATTGGAGTTTTTATGAAGAAAGGGTAATTTTAGGCCAAAAATGGAAATTTATGTAAATGCCATAAAACATCACTCCTTCAATGAAATTGGAATTTCCATGAAGGGAATGTCATCATAGGCTCATGAATGCAAAACAAAACTGGAAAAATGAAATTTGACCTTAAAATGGAAAATTTCTATTTTCGGATTTTAAAATCTGTGACAAAACAGCAACTTCGGTGAATTTTAAAAAATACTAAACAACTCCGAAAATGAAATTTCAAAGTGCGTAATGGAAGTCTGAATTATAATCTACGCAATGGTGAAATTATTTTTGGATTTTGAAATTTTTTAATGTTTATTTTAATGCCCGAAAATAGGAAAAAATTCTGAAAATTAAAAATTTTCAGAACAGAAAATTAAAATTTTGCATCAAGATAATTGCTGGAAATGCAGCAATGCAAAAGCTCCTTCAGTTTGATAGCACCCCGTCCTGCAAAACCGAATACGTGAGAGTTTCATACATGCAACCTAGCCTATTTGATCTGTACTACACACAATCAAAGTAAACTAAGTGCTTGACTTCTAGGGTTTAAAATAATTTCCAAATTGCAAACATTCACATGAAATAACCCATCCCATGGCGTAAATTTCACATACAAATCTGAAATTTGGAAGGGGAAAGATAAAACAATTAAAATAGAGCATGCAGAAAATTTCTCATTCTTTCTTGCTAACAAGGCCAGAAATTTCTGAAAAGAAGCTTTCCCATTCAAATTATATTCCTCTTTTACACATCAAATTTTGCCGCATTTGGCCATGCCAAAAGTTCCTCCCCTGTGCATGCATTTCAATGGGTATTTAAAGATTTTCCTCCATGGCTTTTCGTTTTCTCCTCCATGACTTTTCGTTTCTCCTCCATGGCTTTTCGTTTCTCTCTTCCTTTCTTCCATATGCAATACCTTGCAAAAAAAACAAAAAACTAAACTTTACTTAAACCAACATGAAAAAATTAAAAACTAACAAAAAACAAAAAAGCTAAAAATAATCCTATTTTATTTTTATTATTATTTTTTTTTTTTTGTTTTTATTTTATGTTCATTTGTTTATATATATATATATATATATATATATATATATATATAATTTTTACTTATTCCCTTTTTCTTTTTTCTTTCTTTTGTTCTATTAATTTATTTATTATTATTTTTTTTTATTCCTTTTTTTTTTAGTTTATTTATTTTTTTAAACATGAATTAACCCAAAAGTTAATGTTTGAATTACAAACACATTAATAGACAAAAAAACCACACCAAAAATTTATCAAAAAAATGTGGGTCCCCAAGCTTAGGGGCTAGTTGTGAAATAGTCACAACAAATGGCGACTACTTTGAAATGCTCCGAGCATTTCGATGAGAACAAAAAGAACACCGAAAACACACTTCAAAAATTTAACACAAGCATCAACAAATATCCAAAGAATGCCAATAGATCAAAAATACATGAAACATCAGAATCGCTAAGCATTAGCTCAGTGTGTGCAATGAATTTCTTTCCTCATCGTTTGAAATTGATCAACATTCCATTGTCAGTTTTGCATGAATGCATATGCGAGATTGTGAATGATTTGTGTACCCTAATGAATATGCCATGAGATTTTGCTTTTATAAAATGCATAGTCACTCTTCTAGTATTATGTACAAACATTCAAGATGCCAAACCCTCTTAGGATCCACTAGTGAATGGTTCATTATATCCCAAAGTTGGTTGTGAGTCCCTACTATCTTGAACCCATGTGCGAGTGGATGTGAAATCGAACTTTGGGGAATCGGACTCCCAACCAACCGAGATGAGAGTTTAACCCTATCCTTACTATTCGATTTAGAATTCTTTACCTCACTTTGAGCAAAATAATTAAACCAATTATGGAAGAAATGGTCATGCTAGTCTAACCCTCTAAACAATCAGTGGTCTTGTTTTTAGGCAAGACATGATGCCATGCATGGGCATATCTAACCCCACAATCCAAAACTTATCTTCATTTCTTTGGACCTTGGGGATGACTATCCATCCTTTGAGAGGACAAGTAGTACGATCCTTACAATCCGATATAAATATGAGATGGAAAAAATTTATTTTTACTTCTTGGACCTTGGGGATGACTACCCATCCTGGTTAGGGACAAATAGTACGATCCTTACAATCCAAGATTTAAATGTAAATGGAAAATATTAATTTTGTTACTTAGACCTTGGGGATGACTACCCATCCTTTGTAGAGGACAAATAGTACGATCCTTACAATCCAAGACTTATTATGAAATGAGACATAAGAGCTTTGGGGAATCAGATTCTCAACCAACCGAGATGAGAATTTATACCCTATCCTTACTACTCTATGTGGGTCAAATCAAAGCTTTGGGGAATTGGATCCTCAACCTAAGTTTGATGAGGATTTAATCCTATCCTTACTACTTTGATTTTAGGCTTTAAGCTCTATGGAAGTGGTGACAACCAATGTTTTAAGGATCATGTTGCATAATAGGATAGACAAAAACTTCTTTCGCCCAACCTTTTCCTCCAAGTTAGGTTTTGATCATTTTGCTCAAGATCCTTTTTAATGTATGAGACGTGCTTGGTTCTAGACATTTCAAGACTCAGTTTCCAACCTTAGGATTTACTTAGATTTATGTTATAACATAACCCTAAGAGGATTTGACATACTTAAATAATTTGCACCTAAGATGCATATGCCACTAAGATGAAATGTATGAAAAGTGAGATGGAAAATGAATGTATTACTTCTTGAATTGCAAATGAAATGATTTGTCATGCAAAACTGACTCTTTCATGCATCACAAGTTTCAAATGATATAAATTAATTGTTTGTATTACATGTGGAGCTTTTACAACACAATTCCAATGTTTCATATTCTCCTGATCTTAGGCATAAGTTGACATCTCAAATTTATCGAAACACGTTCAATAAAATCAAACACACGACTTAAATCCTAATCCAAATAGCAATCCCAAAATGAAACTTGAAAACACAAACTCAAACCAAAATCAAAATTTATATACAATATAGTACAAGATGATGCAAAGCTTGGATTATCACTTTCCTGGATCCCAAACATGATTAGAACATTTCAAAAGGCATATGTCACAATACACATGCCAAATGTTGTAGGAATCCAACAACAATAAGATCATACCAAGCAATGCAACAAACTTCAACTTCCCTCTCTCACCCCACCAATTAAATTTAGTTTCATTAGTATTCATATAGGTGAGATTCAAAATTTTAAATTGATCAGACAATGATTGATTTTCAATTTTATCATGTCTATTCTTTAAAGTGCAAATTTCATCATTCCATTCATAATTTAGAAGTAGGCTTTCCTTTTCAAATGTGAGATATTGCAAACAAGAGCCTATTTCTAAAAGTCTTGCATTCAAATTCTTCAAGAATTTAAAGCCATCAAAATCCATCAAAACATCACCAAGATTTGACATTTCATCATTAATGACATTAGCATCCAAAGGGACATCATGTAATCTATCACTTGAAATTTTTATAGCTACTACCAAAGGTAAAGATTTCACCTTGTCATCCATACTCAACCCATCATGGTTAGAATTTACCACAACTTGATGAGTGTTAGTAGCTTTTTCTTCTTCCTCATTGTCTTCTTCATCATCCAACACCTGTTCAAAAACACCAAAGTTAGGCACCCAATCAAACATGCATCCATCCTTTTCAAAACAAGAGCCTAATTTTTCAAGATATGTGTCACGTGACACCTTTCCATGATCAATGGCTTGAGTTGCCTCAAAATTCATATTTTCATTAGGATCATCAACATTATCAAACCCACACCACTTAGGTTTTGTAATTTCATGATTTTGAGATGGCATGGACATTGTAGAAACAATAGGTGGATCAAGATTTTCTATTTCTTGCCCCTCAAGGGGAACAAAAACAATTGATTCTCCTTCTTGATCCATGGTAGTAACAACATTATCCTTCTCAAACCTTTGATGAGATTCCAATCCTTCTTCCAAAACATTTTCAGATTGCACAAGACTTGTAATATCCTCATGTGAAAGGGCAATTGTATCATCCTGCATATCAATAGGCATACAAATTTCATTAGCAATTTTGGAGTGAGCATACTCTTCCCAAGAATCATAATGATCATCTTTCAAAATTAAATTGTGATGCTCAACTATTTCTTCTTCATCTTTTAATTCATCAACATGTTTCTCATCAAATTTATCTTCACCTTCCTTAGATGGTTCAATTACTTCCAAAATTGGGTTATTGCTTGTATTCAAATTGATAAGGCTATCATAATCCAAATTTGTAACCCATGATTCAATTTTATCACAATTTGGAAGGTGTGAATTTTCTTGGCCATCATTTTCAACAATGTCATCCGAAACAAATTCATCCTCATAGAATTCATCTTTTGGTGAGTCAAGGGTTTCCAATTTGTCACATGTTTCAATACTAGTTGGATCTAGCACTCCTCCCTTGCTTAAAATCATCTTCTTATGAAAATCATTAAAATCGATTTTAGAACCATCTTTTGAATCAAGATGAGTACTTTGAAGTTGATTCATACTTAAGAAAGATGGTTGATCTTGCATAGTAAGTTGAGGATTTTGAAATTGATTGAAGCTTGGGAATGATTGTTGATTCTGAAATTGATTCACATTCGAATTTGGTTGAGGTGGATAAATCATTGGGTGGGTAAAGGAAGTATTAAATGATTGAAGATTACATGATCCAAAACCCACACCATAATTTTGACAACTCAATTGTTGCTCAATTGCCATTGCTTGAGCATAGGCTTGAGACAAAGAAGTGATTAAGGGCATCCCTCGCAAATATGTGGAAATAAGTGGGTCAAGAGCATTGACATATATTTGGAGAGCCACTTCTTCTTGCAAAACATAACATGTCACTAATTGAGCATATAATCCAAAGAACCTTTCAGAAAATGACTTCACATTTTCACTTGGTCCTTACGATGGTGAAAAATTGCTCATATATGCGGATTGGGTCAACTTGCTTTTTGTTGAATTGATTAAGAAATCTGCCTCTAGTTGAGCCCAAGAAGTGATAGACCCTAAAGGTAGACTTGTAAACCAATCAAATGCCACTTTGTCCAAGGTGTAAGGGAACATTTTACAAACAACATCATCATGCCAAATTATTAATTGATTCACAACAAATTTGAATGCTCGAATGTGTTCTCCTGAGTAATTGTCCCATTAGACCAAAATCGAGGAAGACAACTCTCCCAACCGACGGGCAAATAATGTTGAACTCCTGGTGTGTTCAATGGGCTACCTGTCATCCATGGTGAAAACATAGCCATTAGTGAATCTTAAAGAATATAACTTTAATACCCAAAAATTTTTTTTTTATTTTTTATTTTTTTTTTTAACATCAAATCAAATCCCATTATTCCTGTATGAACAATCAAAGCGTTAGAACAATGCATAGCAATTCATGTCCTCCTTTTAACAGTACCAATTTGTAATATTAAAAGAGGGCTACAGATAATAATCAATAGGGCATGAAATATTCAAAATTTAAATCCCTATAGCATTTAAATCATACTAAAATAAACCAATTCAAGCCCTCCTTCTAGCGCCAAAATGTTGAGTGGTATTTTCACCCAATTGTGAAAGTACACTCTCCCTTAGGATTTGGATTCCAAATCCCCTCTTGCAAAGAAGTTAAACAAACAACTTCTCCAAGGTCTCCGTTATATTAGCATTTGCATATGTGCATTAGTAATCTCAAATAAAGATATTCAATTTAAATGCTTGGAACACCTTAGTGATTGCAAGTAAATGTAAACAAGGGGCAATGTTGGTTTATTTTACCATGAAACTTTAGTGATTGTTCATTGAACCAAAATAAATCAAATGTGAGTTGGCCCTCATATGACCACGATGTAGTGCTTTAATTCCTTTTATCTTGATGGTTTTAAAATGGATTTTATCTTGCATTAAATCCTCAATGATGAATAGAATCTTCAAAATGTCACTTTAACTTATCCCTCTTAAATGAAATCAAATTTTCATCAAGATGAACAATTAAGTGCTTTAAGGCAAAGACCTTCAATATAATACTCAAATTATCCCCCTTTCGTAAAATTGGAATTTTTATGAAGAAAGGATAATTTTAGGCCCGAAATGGAAATTTGCGAAAATGCCGTAAAACATAACTCCTTCAATGAAATTGGAATTTTCATGAAGGGAATGTCATCATAGGCTCATGAATGCAAAACAAAACTGGAAAAATGAAATTTGACCTTAAAATGGAAAATTTCTATTTTCGGATTTTTAAAATCTGTGACAAAGCAGCAACTTCGGTGAATTTTTAAAAATACTAAACAACTCCGAAAATGAAATTTCAAAGTGCGTAATGGAATTCTGGATTATAATCTACGCAATGGTGAAATTATTTTTGGATTTTGAAATTTTTTTGATGTTTATTTTAATGCCTGAAAATAGGAAAAAATTCTGAAATTAAAATTTCTGAAAACAGAAAATTCAAATTTTGCATCAAAATAATTTCGGAAATGCAGCAATGCAAAAGCTCCTTGCATTTTGATGCTCAAATTACCCCTCTTTCGTAAAATTGGAGTTTTTATGAAGAAAGGGTAATTTTAGGCCAAAAATGGAAATTTATGTAAATGCCATAAAACATCACTCCTTCAATGAAATTGGAATTTCCATGAAGGGAATGTCATCATAGGCTCATGAATGCAAAACAAAACTGGAAAAATGAAATTTGACCTTAAAATGGAAAATTTCTATTTTCGGATTTTGAAATCGTGACAAAACAACAACCGGTGAATTTTAAAAAATACTAAACAACTCCGAAAATGAAATTTCAAAGTGCGTAATGGAAGTCTGAATTATAATCTACGCAATGGTGAAATTATTTTTGGATTTTGAAATTTTTTAATGTTTATTTTAATGCCCGAAAATAGGAAAAAATTCTGAAAATTAAAATTTTCAGAACAGAAAATTAAAATTTTGCATCAAGATAATTGCTGGAAATGCAGCAATGCAAAAGCTCCTTCAGTTTGATAGCACCCCGTCCTGCAAAACCGAATACGTGAGAGTTTCATACATGCAACCTAGCCTATTTGATCTGTACTACACACAATCAAAGTAAACTAAGTGCTTGACTTCTAGGGTTTAAAATAATTTCCAAATTGCAAACATTCACATGAAATAACCCATCCCATGGCGTAAATTTCACATACAAATCTGAAATTTGGAAGGGGAAAGATAAAACAATTAAAATAGAGCATGCAGAAAATTTCTCATTCTTTCTTGCTAACAAGGCCTGAAATTTCTGAAAAGAAGCTTTCCCATTCAAATTATATTCCTCTTTTACACATCAAATTTTGCCGCATTTGGCCATGCCAAAAGTTCCTCCCTGTGCATGCATTTCAATGGGTATTTAAAGATTTTCCTCCATGGCTTTTCGTTTTCTCCTCCATGACTTTTCGTTTCTCCTCCATGGCTTTTCGTTTCTCTCTTCCTTTCTTCCATATGCAATACCTTGCAAAAAAAACAAAAAACTAAACTTTACTTAAACCAACATGAAAAAATTAAAAACTAACAAAAAACAAAAAAGCTAAAAATAATCCTATTTTATTTTTATTATTATTTTTTTGTTTTTTTTGTTTTTATTTTATGTTCATTTGTATATATATATATATATATATATATATATATATATATATATATATATATATATATATATATTATTTTTACTTATTCCCTTTTTCTTTTTTCTTTCTTTTGTTCTATTAATTTATTTATTATTATTATTTTTTTATTCCTTTTTTTTTTTTAGTTTATTTATTTTTTTAAACATGAATTAACCCAAAAGTTAATGTTTGAATTACAAACACATTAATAGACAAAAAAAACCACACCAAAAATTTATCAAAAAAATGTGGGTCCCCAAGCTTAGGGGCTAGTTGTGAAATAGTCACAACACCAAGGAAGGTACATTTACATGACCCAAATAATGTAATATAATCTATTTCTAACATTTTTAGGATAACCTACACACATATCTTTGAGGTGGTTAATTTTGGGGTGGGAGTATCTCTACTCCCAACATACACTGCTCTTTACCTTTTTCCACCTTCTTTTTCCATACCTTTGAAATCATACCTTTTTGAACCTTTTGAGAATCCTCTTTCTTGTCTATCCTTGGAGGTTCTGAAAATTTTGTTCTACACCACCTTGTTGTATGCCCAATATTATTGCACTTATAAAACTTAATATTGTTATTCCTTAAAGGTTCAAATATCTTGTAGTTCCTCCTGGTGAAGCCATATTCTTTCCTATCATGAACCCTGTAATTTTTTGCTTTATGACCAAACTGATTACAAGAGTAGCAATACCCTTGAAAGAGATGCATGTTTCTAAAATTTCCATAACCCTATATTTCATGTGTCATGCACTATGTAGCCTTGTGCCCAAACCTATGACATGAGAAGCAACATCCATTGAAGAAACCTTGCCTTGACCCCATTGGTCTCTTAGTCTCTTCTACCTTGTGTTGTTTCTTATTCCATCCGTTCCTTATTTGTGCATTATTTATTTTCTTGTTGAAATTTCTATTGTCCAACTTATCCTCAAAAGTCTCACTCTCTCTTTCATTCTCTTCTTCTGAAGCTTCTTCTTCTCTGGTGCTTAAGCTTGACTCTCCTTTTTCTTCTTCCTATTTCCCTTGTTCTTTTTTAAAACTAAGTCCTATTTTGGTGACTGATGATCTTTGTGCATTGATAATCTTGTCCAAGGTCTTTGAATTTTTCTCAAACTTGTGTAGTTTTTCCTTAGAGTATTTCACTTCCATCCTTAGTGAAACTATCTCATATTCTAATCATTCACACTTTAGATCTTTTGTCTTTAATTTTTCAATCATACCTTCTTCAATTTTCCTTGCCTCTTCAACCTTAATTTTGAAGTTGGTGAGCTCTTGTAGAAACTTTGCTTTTACTTTCTCATCTTCTTGAGCTTGAATCCTTAATCCTGAGTTCTTCCTTTTTAGTTCTTCAAGATCAACAATAAGTCTTTCACATTCTAGCTCTTTTACCTTTTACTATTCAACCATACATTTTTCGACTCTCTTTGCCTTTTCAACCTTATATTTCAAGTTAGAGAGATCTTGTAGAAGCTTTGTATTACATTTCTCATCCTCTTGTATTTGAGCCTTTAATTCTAAGTTCTCCCTTTTCAACTCAACCAGTTCCTTAAGAGTGGCTTCCTCCTTTTATTTTTTTAAATTTTTCTCTTTTCTTTGGTCTTCAATAGGAGCATCTCCTTTTTCTTATATTGTCAAAAGTAGAGTTTCTTCTTCATACCTATTTTGACTGTCCCTGTTATCTTTTTCATATTCACTGCTACTAAACCCATTACAATAACCTACATCATGACCGATTTGACCACAAACAAAACATTCTTCACCATATTGTGGACAATAAGTTGTATGGTGACCTATCTTCCTACATATGGTACAAAATTTTATCAATTTAGCCTCTTCTCCATTGCTTGATTCATATCTTGAATCTATTTCCACTTCTCCTCTTAGAACAACAAAATCAAATTCATCTTCCTTTTCTTTCATGACCATGTGTGACCTTTTAATTTTTGGTCTCATGGTTCTGCTTTTACCTTTATTTGCCATGTGTGTTCTTGTAAGATATTCCTTCAAGTTGTTAGACCTTTTTCAAAGGAACCAACTTTGATACCAATTGAATAACATAAGCTTATATTGAGAGGGGGGTGAACAAGTATAAGACCACTTTTTAATTTTCATATCTCAAACAATATTATCCAATATATCAATGGCAATATCAATGATAGTAATCAAAGCAATGCATAAATCACCACACACAATAGAGACACCAATTTAACGTGGTTCACCTAATGTGGGCTACTCCACAAATAAAATATTTTACTAAAATTTTCTCAACAAATATCTTGGGAATCCTTCCCTATTACAATGTTTATGGACCTCTATCCAAAGGAGACACCAATCCCCTAATCAAGTTTGTGGATACATATCCACAAGAGACACCAATCCCCTTTTGCTGGTTCATGGACACCAACCCATAGGAGAAACCAATCCCCTCTACTGGTTCATAGATCTCTATCCATAGGAGAACTCTTTCTCCTCTGCTCTAGCTGGTGATCCTCTAGAAGACTACTACCTCCACTGCATTGGCTTGTGGATCTCTCTCCAATGAAGAACTATATCCTAACTCAGAATACCTCTATCCTCACTACCCTAGCTAATGGATATCTATCCACTGGATACTATTATCCTTTGCTTTGTCACCTCCAAAGCTTACTCTCAACTCTGCTCAAATTTGTACTAAATATAATCCTTCGGTCTAGCACAAATCTTCTCAAACTCTGTCTCAAATATGCACTAAACACTATCCTTCGATCTAGCATAAATTTGCTCAATATTTATCCTCAAGTTTGCACTAAATATTGTCCTTCGATCTAGCATAAATATGCTCAATATCTATCCTCAATCCTTAACACAAAGCTTGATCCAATCACTAATCAACTCTACTAGATCTACCCCAAATATTAACTCAAGGTTTGAACAATTCGATCAATCAACTTTGCTCTCAAGTCTTCTCAAAGACTTGTCTCAAATATTCTCAACAAGTCCTCTCTAGAACTTGTTCAATTTTATCAACAAGTCTTCACCAAGACTTACCTCAAATCTGCTAAACAATTCCTCACTAGAACTTGTCCAATATGCTCAACAAGTCTTCACCAAGACTTGCCTCAACTTTGCTTGTAAGCTTCCACAAAATCTCACACAAATCTATCCTTAAGCTTTCACAAAAGCTTACTCAATTTTGTCCTTAAGTCCCCTCTAGGACTTACTCAAATTTGCTCACAAGCTTTCACAAAATATTTCTTAACTCTGTCCTTAAGTCCCCTCTAGGACTTACTCAAATATGTCCACTAGCTTTCACAAAATATTATTCAAATCAATTATAAAACTTACATTCAAAACTCAACTTAATCTCTTTCAAAAAACCTCTTCAATACCACAAACAAGTTTCACTTAGAATCTTGTTTAACCATATAAACATATATAGAATAGTTGGAGACTCAATATGTTTTACACTCACAAAGCACTCAATCACTTTCAATATTTCTCTCAAATCAGTTTAGAATAAAGAACAATTTTTTTCACAGAACTTGAACTATCACTCCAACACTTTCAACCAACTATGTTCAATCAACTCCACTCAACCAATCACTCAATGAAACACAACTTGCTTACAAACCCTAAATAAGTGTTTCATAATGCTTTCAACAATTCACACTATGGAACTTGAACTTTGACTTAAGATGATTCTAATTCACATAACAATGATACTCATGTTCTTTCACAAAACCTAGTTCAAGATAGTTCTCAATCTCACATAACAATAATACTCATGTTCTTTCACAAATCCTAGTTCAAGATAGTTCTCAATCTCACATAACAATGATACTCATGTTCTTTCACAAATCCTAGTTCAAGATAGTTTTCAATCTCACATAACAATGATACTCATGTTCTTTCACAAATCCTAGTTCAAGATAGTTTTCAATCTCACACTCAATTGTCCTCACAATCATTCACCAATCATGCATATGAAAAAGTCACTCAAACATTTCCAACAATCCTTTTCACTCCAACTTGCACTTCACAACATTCAACAAAACAATATTTCACTCACAAGGATGATATGCCCATACCTTTTGTTTTGAAGAAGATTTGACCTCAAAACCTGTCTCAATCACAATCAACCTCTTTTCCAATCTCAATGGTTAGATATCAAAAATCTACACTCAATTATTTCCTTCAAAATTATTTCACCATACCAAAGTATTAAATCTCAACTATACCTTATAATCTCCAAACTCTAAAAATATAAGCAAATTTATTATATCAAATAGACACAATAATTTCCTTTGTTAACTCCTCATAAACTCCAAGCTTCACAAAGTAACATATAAAAATTAACTTTTGTGTTAACACCTTATAACTCTTGTTATATTCTTTCCCAAAATAAAATATGTTATAGACACCTTATGACTCCAAGATTGCACCTTAATTACCACTCAAAACATAAAATAAACAATTAATTTATCAAACTTACCCTTATGTCTCTAAATATAAAAAAAATTGTTACCTTTTTAACAGTGCCTGCAAGATCTTTACAACATCGTCAATCTAGCACTCGAAAAGACTTTATCTTCAAAATATGTAACATCGCTTACACAAACTGCTCTATCATGCTGCCCATGTGATTTGAACCGCGAACCACTACTACAACAATGTTGTCACAGGTGCTCTAGCCAACCGTGCTACCGGGCCGATTGGAACAAATAGTGTTCCTCTCAATAATGTACCCATCATGGATTTTGATTAAAAAAACTTATTCAGTCACCATCGGGTTTTGATCCCAGAACCTCTGCCTTGCAAATACTTCACAAAATATCGCCAATAGACTATGCTACATAGTGGTTGAGTATCAACATGATGCGATATGGGTTTTATTCTTATTTTCTACCATTGAAAACTCCAATGATCCTCCTCTATATTCTAGCATCTGAAACCCCTCTACAAATTGATTCTCCTATTTTCATTCATAACCACCTTGCTCGAACACACAGTGTCATTCCAAAATGCCTTTAGAGCTCCTATCAAATCCTCACGGTCTTCCACATCCGATAGGCAGTAAATATTTCCAATGGATGACTGATGATAAATCTCACAGTTCTCCTTAGCACATATGCATCAATCAAAGCTCGCACTCCAAAAACCTTGAATTTCTTCTCCCTATCATTTGTATTAGCCTTGCATAGATCATTCGTAGAAGGCTTCGATCGAAACCCATAATTGCAATGTTTTCATCCAAAAAATCCTTGGTTAAAAACGTGTTGATTATAAATTCTCTTCATCCATTGGATCTGCTCTTCCAACGAGTCATGTTTTTCACACCATTAAAAAAATGATGGCAAACCCATTTATATATAACCTATGGTTTTAATACATGACGTTGATGAAAGCAACTTTTAATACATGATGTCGGAGCATTGTATTTGTCCCTTTCCTCCATGTGCTCATCGGTACATTGTATTAATTTATTAAGAACTTGCCTTCAAAACAAAATCGTGGCCCATGATAATTAAAAGTATTTATATATTTAATTTTAAATTATTTAAATATAAATAATTTAAATATTAAATAATTTAAATAAAATAACTTTTTGGCCATGGTTTCAAATCTGGCCCACTAAACCTTTGAATAATGCTTTTATAGCATATTAACTTTTGACATCAATATATTTTTGCCTTGCACCTTTGACATCAATGACAACTCAATAAACTCAAATTTCCAACATAGGATTGGCTCCCCCCACACAAGGTGTAGGGCACTAGATGCATCCGTTCAAAGAGACAAAGAGAAAAACATAATTGTGGGGGGTCACAATGCTCAGGAGGCATTGGGATCGATTTTGGTCCCCAACAAGAACCAAGGTTGTCTATCGTTTTCTTGAGCTCATCTCTTTTTGTATTAGTTCTAACTTAATAATAACACTATGATACTTCTATCTCTAGTACTATTGTTAAAATATAAAGAAAATAAAAAATAGGTAATCAACTAACATTAGTTTCCTACCAACAAATCTATTATAATATTTCCAATTATTTGCCCCTAATGTCACTTTAGTTGCAAATTGAAAACTCAAACACGAATCTTCCCAAACTTTCTAAAACAAAACTTGCTTTGCTTTTCGACATAAAAAGTAAATATATCAGGACTATAAACTTCCCAAGATCTCAAATCTTCAACTTTATCCCTCCTCAATCTATAAAATATATAAATTAGGACCGAGAAATGGTGTCGAGAGGAAGAGTGTTGCGAGGATCGAGAGGGCGAGGGTTTCAGGCATCTGAACGCACTGGTCGGGGGTCGTGTGTATATTCTAATGGAGTTTTTGATTCAGGTGGAGCTTTGGTGATGGACAATATTGAGGACAAAGGTGTCGGGAAAGTTTTTGAATATTTATTGCAGGGTTTCGAGGGTTCGCAAGGCATCCAAGGTGTTGCTTTAAACCTTCCTTTGAGCATCGAAGGTGTGCGAAAGGATGTTCAGGCCATCATGAATAATCATTTGCTATTTGGGATGAAGGATGATCGAGTGTGTAAGGAGCCTCTGCTCGAGTTTGTTAAAGGTATCGATTTAGGGAAGAAGATGCAGATCAATGAATTATTTGAGCCTAATTTGACTAACAATAAAGGTTATAATGCAGAATCATTGGCAAATGCTATGTGAAAGGAAAAAAATATGACTGCTAGTGTCGTTGGGAGCCCTACGCTTTTTCATGAAGCCTCTGATTTGAAATATCATGCTGCCTTTCTGGAGTTTTTGGGTAAGTCTTCGAAGGGTTGTGGGTTTGAAGGCTTGCCTAATGGAAATAAAGCTTGCATGTCTGGTATGAGTATTGGTAGTACGAGGGGTATTGGTGAAGGCCTTAAAGGGGTTGAAAAAATATTTTTTGAGGCTGCTAAGAGTAGAGGTTTTAGAAAAGGGATGTTAGTAGACGGGGAAGTTTTTGGTTACCCCAATGATGATTGTTTTGAAGATGAAGTTGTATGACTTGATAGAATGGACTCGTTACTAGCAGATATGGGTGATGATGAGTTCACATTCGTTGCATAGGAGCATGAGGAATATCTGGTAGTTAGGAATAATTTATTAAAGAATGGGGTTATTCTATTTTTTTTTAGGAAAATGCCTTTCGAAGCGGATTTCCATAAGTGGGTCAAGTTGAATTGGGAAGCCAAAGGAGTGCATGCCCAATCGTATTGGGGGTTAGGAGGTAGATATATCTCAATACTTTTTGATAGTTCAGATGCTTCCCGATATGTGCTACTGTTTGGAACTTGGTTTATTGTTGGATCTATGGATTTTGTGCAATTGTGGTGTCCAAACTTTGATCCCAAAGATGTGTCCCAGGCTAGGTATCCTCTTTGGATTGAGTTTATGGCTATGAAATCAGAGTTTTGGGTTATGTTGCGATCTATGGCTCAGAGGTTTGGAAGAATTTTTATTGAACCTGAAACAAGCACGTCTTTCAGATTTAGTCCCAGGGTATGTGTTGAAGTAGATTTACAAAGAAAATTGCCTAAGTCTTTGAAGATTGTTACCCAGGAAGGGGTAATTTCTCATGATCTTGCGTTTTTTTCAATCTCAAGAATACCTCATTTGGGATTGCCCTCAAAAAAAACAACAAGTGAAGGTAGAGGAGGCCAAGAATATTTCAAGAACCTCTATTATTAGTGGGAATGATCAGAAAAGTAGGGACACAAATGAGGAGCCACAAGAGATGGAGACTGATTTAGGCAAACAATTAGTGGTTAGTAAGGGGGATTTAGATTGGAGGATTTTTTTTAGAAACGTAGGGAGGATAAGGACTTGTCGGATAGGTCTTCTAAGCTAAAAAAAAGCTCATTTTCTTCCCAGGGAAAATCCAACAAAGGAACTTTTACTTCCAAGGACAACAACCATCTTAATCAGTCGACAGAGATCAGTAGAAATCTAAGTAAATATTTGGATGCCCTTGAAGGTAGGAGGAAAAGTAAAAGTTCAGCTATAGATAGGAGTAGGTCTCCCAAAGGAAGGTCTACTCAACTTAGCAATCGGTTTGAGGCTTTAAATGATGTTGTTTCACAATGAAAGTTGAATTTAGTTTGTGGAATGTTTGAGGAATGTCAATTCTCCCAAAATATGTTTTGCGAGTAGGTTTTTACATAGTGTCAATGTTGATATTGTGTGTTTACAGGAGGTCAAGGTTGATGGTTTTGCTCTCCATAGTTGTCTGAGTAAAAGTCATAATGGGATTTGGTGGTCTTCTATGCATGATAGAGGGTCAAGTGGGGTGGTCCTTGTTGTTAAACCTTGGATGGCTGCCTCGATGGTGGAATAGGGGGAGGATTCTTAGGGTAGAATATATGGGGCTATGTTTGTTGTAGCTAGTCAGGTGATTGGCATTTTTTCTATGTATGCTCCTAACACCTTTGGTGAGTAGATGATCTTGTGGGATTGGATGCAACACAATTTACCTGATGTGCATTGGATTATTGGAGGTGACTTTAATATGGTTGAATGGGATGGGGACAAAGAAGGTGGTCAGGGAGGTTGTATTTCTAGTTCTAAAAAGGAATCCTAGAGCAGTTTGAAGGCTTCGCTTCAAATTTTTTATGCTAATTTTAGACAAAAATATTTGGAAATAGGGGGATGGTTTACCCGGTCTAATAAGAGGAGAGGTGGTGATAGAATTATGACCCGATTGGATAGGCTTTATGTGGACAACAATGTCTTTACATGTGTTGGTAGAGGAAGAAGGGATGTTTTTGTTGACTTATCTACCATTGGATCTGATCATTATCCAATTAGCTCTTCAATATTTTTGGGAGTTGTTGTAGTGATTGATAAGAAGCTTCCCTTTAAACTTAATGTTTCTCATTTAGATTCTAAGTCTTGTAGAGATCTTATCATTTGTGTTTGGAATTTGGAGCCTTGTCCAGTTGATACTGGGTGGATTGGTTGGTGGGAGGCAGCTATTAAACATACTATGAAATTTTTGTGTGGTTGGGAAAATTTGGTTTCTAGGAGAAGAAAAGGAAGATTAAAGCAGCTTAGGAAAGATTTGGATAATGCTAGAAGAGCTCTTGAGGTGGATCCTTTTAATGTTTAGCTTCAAGAAAGAGCTACTGGTTGGGAGCATGAGATTCATTGTTATGAGGATTATATTAATAGAGGGGCACAAATTAGGAGCAGAATTCATTGGTTGCAGCAGGAGGATGCTCCCTCTCAATTATTTTTCAGTCATATTAAGAAGAAAATTGCTTTTGAAATAATTACTACTATTCACACTTTCGATGATAGGTTGGTGGAGAAAGATGATGGTATTAGGGCTGCTATTGAGGAGCATTTCTAGAATATTTTCTCTGCTTATCCTATGTCTCTGGAGGTTCTTGCTGCTAGGGAGGAAATTAAGAGGAGTGTTCCAAAAAAGTGTTCAATTTTGAGAGTGATCGTGTTACGGTTGCCTTTTCCAAGGAGGAACTATTTGAAGCCCTTTTAAAAATGAAATATGGTAAGTCTTTGGGTCCAGATGGTATCTTAGTGGAATTTTACAAAAATTATGGGATGTTGTTGGTGATGATTATACTCAAATGGTTCAAGAAATTTTTGATAGAGTTTCTCTTTCACCTGTTCTTAATCATGGGCTGATTAAGATTATTTCGAAGGGTAATATGAAGGATACTATGGGGGGTTGGAGGCCCATCACCCTATTGAATGTTTCATATAATATTGTTGCCAAGGCTTTGGCTCTTCATTTCAAGGATATTGTTGCTCGGATTGTGAGACGTGAACAAACTGGTTTTGTGAAGGGGAGATTCATTTTAGACACAATTCTCATGGCTTGGGAGACTTTGGAGTGGGCTCAAGAAAGCGGGAAAAAGGCAATTATGCTCAAGATTGATTTTGATAAAGCATATGATCGAGTGGATTGGTCCTTTATCTTCAGTATGTTGGAATGGCTTGGTTTTACCAGACAAGTTATTGATAAAATTTAGGTTCTTTTCACTTTTGCTTCTGCTAAAGTTGTTAATGGTAAGCTCACTAATAATATTAGCCTCTTCAAGTCCTTCAAACAAGGTTGCCCCCTTGCTCCACTTCTTTTTGTAATTTTAGCAGATGCCTTGGGTTATATGTTGGAGGAGATAAGTTGAGCTGGTTTGATTAAGAGAATTGATACTCCTGGAGGTTCTATTATGAATAATCATTTTGTGGATGATTCTCTATTTTCCTTTCAGCTGGATGCTTTGTCCCTTACTAATGTTAAAATATGTTTGGATCAATTTTTTAAAGCTTCAGGAGCTACCATTAGTGAGGAAAATTCTGATTAATGGTTGATTGGTAGTGACTCTCTTCCTGCTGATTTTACCCATGGTTGGCGATGGGTGAAGGATGGTGAGATTGTTAGGTACCTAGGAATCCCTTTTGGTAAGGCTCTTTCTTTGAAAACATGTGGGATTGGTGTCTTGCTAGATTTAAAAAAAGATTCAGCTATGGTAAAAAAAATTACTTCTTTTGTTGGAAAAGTGGTAATTGTTGGGAAGGTTATTCAAGCTTGTCACCTCTACTATTCCTCATATTGGCTGCCTAATGCTTCACAATTTGGGAAGCTTGAAAGAATTATTCATGGGTTTTATGGTCTAATTTTGATGGATCAAATATAATGCACTCTATTTCCTAGAATTTTTGCATTGTTCCTATGGATGAAGGAGGTTTGGGTTTGTTGGATATCCAGACGTAGGGTAAGGTTTTGGTTGTGAAATGGGTGGTTAGGGATCTGGAAGGGAATGATGCTTGGCAATGTATTTTGTGGTTCAGAATTTAGAATGTTTAGCATGTTGAAGGTTTAAAAGGGGCTTTTCATATCGAGGACATTGTGGGCCATCCCAACAAGTTTAAAATTAGAGGTTGTATTCTTGTTAAGAGGATTTGGGAGGCTTGGAAGACTGTTGTTTCAACTATTTACTAGGATTATATGGAAGAACGTAGGGGTTGGGTTCTTCCATATAGATCTATTTGGGTTTAGAAGAATAATGGGGTATATGCTTTAGAACTCCCTCGCCTTAGATGTAAGAGGCTGATTAAAAAAGGGATTGTGAAATGGTTGGAACTTTGGGATTCAGGGGTTGGAGTTTGGGTCAAGTGGACTGATTTATACAGTAAGTTTAAGCTGAAATATTCAAACATAGATGCTATTATGCAAACTCATTCTCTTCTTTCATCCGAGTGCATTTTAAATTAAATGGTGGGTTGTCGGGTCCCATATGGCACGATTGGAATTGGAGTTTTCATGTTATTATTACTTCTTATAAATCTGGTAAGATTTATAGAGCTCTTCTGCCTAAGGTTTCCTTGCATATTGTGTTGAATAGGTGTTGGGGGATTGTTTGCCTTGAAAAGAAATGGAAAATGAGACTTGCCCAAATATGGAAGTTCAGGATAGTTCCTCAACTCAAAGTCTTCTTATGGTTGTTAATTTTTTAGGGTATTCATTGTAAGGCTAGATTGGCAAAATGGATGGGTATTTTAGATCAACACAGTAGCTGCATAAGGAAGGAAACTATCAAACATATCTTTTGGGACTGCAAAAATTCAAAGAAAATTTGGAAGAACCTCGAGTGGACATATTTCCCTATTCTCGGGGATAGGTTTAGTTGGAAAATAGTTTTTTTGGTGATGATTTTGGCTATCCTCAACATCTATTGGGTATGTGGGCTACCATTAGAGCAACAACTATGTATGCTATATGGAGGGCCAGGTGCAGTTTGGTCTTCAAGGATGAAGCACTCAGTGCTTTGGTGATTGCTTCTAGGGTTGTTATTGATATCAAGAATCAATGTAGAGCATTTAAGAGGTTGATGATGAAAGATATTAAGGATTGTTCTACTCAGGACAAATCTGATTGTTGGATGTCCTTGAGTAGGTTTTTGTAATCTTTGTATCTGTGATGTATTATGAATTCTTTTTAGTAATATAAATAGTATTTATTCAAATATATATATATATATATATAAAACGCAACAAATTCATAATTAAATTTAAATTGAATCAGTTTCGTCTGTTTTAAAGGTTAAGCGCAGGTACACTGGGCATTGGACATTGGACTTAGTGGAAGCCCCATCATTAATGGCCCTTCTAAGTTTAGTACTTGTTGACTAAAATCAGAGTTTGGAAAGGTTGGTATGACCGCACAAGTCACATCCTAACATGTCGCGCCTGGATTGGCCACGTTTGAAGAGATAACATTAACGTGGATAAAAGCACGGTCTGGATAAGGCGGGTAGAGCCTAACCCCTATTCAAGGGTTCCCCTTCATTCAAACTCCCGCGACATAGCTATAGCCTACGTGGCTCAATCGAACAATGTGAACAATGTGATTGGGCTGCGCGTCCTATCTGGAATTTGAATGCACAGTAATCACCCAGATTCGACCCCAACCAGCCGTCCATGAAAAGAAAACTCCGCCTTATTTGTCGATGTAAAATCCGGGGCTTAGTCCCCGGGTGGGACCCGCCATTAAGGCAGGGCGGCGTGCTGGAATGATGACGGGGTCAAGCGGTAAAACGTGTCCACCTCAGCTTCCGGGAGCGCCATATAAAACCGAGAAATTCTGCCAGGCGAGACGTTCACGTAGCCCGGTTGTTCACGGGAATCGCGAGTCGATTCCTGAAGTGAAGTGGGCACGATGATTATGGTGACGTAGCCACCGACCGGCTGTCGCAGGGACAGAGCATGACCGCGCATTGAATTAAACGCCCGTTGGGCTCGCCGAATTAACATTTAAGGCTAAGCAGAGTTAGAGTCGTGGAGCAGAGTTGGCATGTATTTACCTAGCCGTACCGTGGGATGTCAAATTTTAAAAATCGTATTTCATAATTAAAGTACGGTAACGTTGGAAGAGGCTCCCATTTCGAAGTTTGCTTCATAATGAAGTTAATTCAGCGCAAGGAGGGAGGAAGGGAAAGGCAGAGAGTGGGAAGGACAGCGAGAAGGGCAAAGGCAGGGAGGGTAGAGATTTTTTTGGAATTTTGTTTTTATTTTTTTAGCATGGCGCCATGTTTTTTTTTTTTCAAAGTTTTTCAGTTTTTAATAATGGTTTTTATGTTTTTTAAAATGTTTGCTTCTTTCGATTATTTGGTTTGTATTAAATTTCACAGAGGATTTAGGGAGGGCTTGTTTTTTATTTTAATTATTTTAAATTTTATAGAGTTTTTTTTTAAAAGGGTTGATATAGTATTAGAACAGAAAAATGCAAAGTCAAAGCCAAACAAAAATAGGTAAACTTCTTTGATATTTTATATGATTAAATTTTTTTTATAAAATTTTGTTTATATATATTTATTGTTAGGTTTGTAAAATTTTATGCATTATTAGTCATATTTTAGATATTTTTTTATATATTATTAATAAGTAATATAATAATTTTTTTTTTCTATTTTATATTAAAATAAAAATAATTAATAGTTTTTAGGTATATTATGAAACTTAAATGTTAATTATATAAGATTTTCAGATTTGTTTTATTTGATTGGTTAGATATTTTAGTTGTAAAATTTTATTTACTAGTGTTTTAAGATTTATAATTGCTTTTATTTGTATATATTTACTTTTAAAATTTTATAGAAAATATATAATTTTAGATTTTCGTTTTATATATAATGTGTTTATGCATCTATATCTATTTTAGGTGTTTGATATTTTAGATTTTGTTATATTCTAATAGGTATATCAAAATTTCTTTATTATTTTATAGTATTTAAATTTATTTATTTTAATAACTTTTATTTAATAATTTTATTTTATTTTGTATAATTTTTAGTATATAAAATTTCATTTATTACTTTTTAAATATATTTATGTTTTGCTTTTAATTTTTAAATATTGATAAACTTATTTCGCTTTTTAATAATTTTTATGCTTTTTAGTTTTATTATTTTTCTACAGTTTTGATGGTTTAAATATTTTATAACTTTAATTTTGAATTGTTAATTGTAATAAAATTATTAATATTTTTAAATAATTATTTTTTAAGTATTTTTTTCACATATCAATAAAAGCATCAGGATTTTATTTTATTGAATTCAACTTCCATTGGCAAAATGAAAACAAAGAAACCCATATGCTGCACAAGTCAATTACTGGGATACCTTATATGAACTAATGCTGAAATCAACTTCCATTGGCCAAAATGAAAACAAAGAAACCCATATGCTGCACAAGTCAATTACTGGGATACCTTATATGAACTAATGCTGAAATCAACTTCCATTGGCCAAAATGAAAACAAAGAAATCCATATGCTGCACAAGTCAATTACTGGGATACCTTATATGAACTAATGCCGAGTGACAATGTCTTCTTTCTTTCTTTGAAAAGTTCGTTCTCCATTAATAACCAAAACATATGCTGCACAAGTCAATTACTGGGATACCTTATATGAACTAATGCCGAGTGACAGTGTCTTCTTACTTTCTTTGAAAAGTTCTTTCTCCATTAATAACGAAAGCTAAAACAATGCTTGGGAACAGGACTTTATAAATACTACCTTACTAGTCTAGTGCTGATGATATGCTAGAATCTAAACTCTACTCAATAATTACTGATGAGAAGGCAATGAGGACAGAGGTTCCTCAACAAAGCCTGAAATGTACACTGAAAATTTGAGAACAAATATTCTCCAAAAAAAAAAAAGATAGAGACCTTAATGGCATGCCCATCTTCCAAATCCTCGCAACCAACTCAGATGCATCTTCTTCCAAAATACCTGAATGAGATGTGCATTTTCTATATAAGCCTCCTTACCCAGAGTATACTTGCAGCAAATGACACCAGTAAACAATGAGAAGGTATAACATTTCATGTTAATAGGCGACATATAGAGGAATTTAAGCGATGAGCATAGATATTGAAAGGCTGATGGGGAGCCACTGTATGTGCTATTGAAGGAACTAGTCGGTCCAAAACTAGTGTGGATGCCGCCTGTCGGGGTTGTGATGCCACCGCCTATTGGAGTTGTTTTGTAATACCACCTGGAGTGCTTGAATTGTAGAGTTGTGGAGTAGTCGGTGTTGTTGGAGTCATAGGAGTGGTAGGGGTCGTTACAGGAGTTGTAGGAGTATGTGAAGCCCTCGCATAAACACCTTCATTTTCAGACCCCTCCTGATACAAACATTGAGAACACTTATCTACTAGCTATTCAGGTAACTCTTAGATAAGGAAGGCTTCAAATTTGACTGGGATATGCTTGGGGATTTTTGGTATTTCTATTTTCCTAACCCTCATAAGTGATTGCCGTTTGCATGCTACATTCCAATTTTTAATGGGTGTTTTTCTTCAAAATTATTCTGTGTTGTGTATCCCAATCTGAAGATCGGAGTTTATAATTATTATGTGGCTGTTTTCTGAATATCGATGCATCAGTTTCAATTTTCCACAAGAGTTCAATTTTGTGTTTTGCCTTTTGCTGCATGATCTTCGTTCTTTCATATTGATTTTCGCCTTTCAAATTGTCGTCAACATTAGCCATATAAAGCATGTTCATGCGGAGATGACATTCATACAGTGTATTTCAATATTTCTTAGATGTTTCAGGTTTCTTTTTTTCCTTTAGCAATTAGTAGCATGATACTATGAAAGTAGCTGAAAATGATTGTTTCCCAATATTTTTATTCGTATTTTGTCACGAATAATTTCATAAGTGTAGTGCTAATCCGCATTGATTGGATGTGTTTAAAAGTGCAGATAAATTTTTATGAACAAAAGTTTAAAATGGACTTGGCTTTTAAGATTTTTACAATGCATCGATGTTACAAGCTGTCGCTGGATTCGTTTTAGTTATTTTGCAGAAAAGATACAAACCCAATTTCGAAAGAAAGAGTTATAATCAGATGTAAATATCATGAGGTAATATTTTTATGTTTTAAATGATCTATCTATTCGTTAATATGGTTAAGCCAATGAATAATGTAAAGAGAAACTAAATATTATAGTTTGCTTACATACTTTAAAACATCAAAATATATATATATATTTTTCAAATGCTATTTTTATTGTCCTTCATGTCGTAAAGAAGCCAAGAAGAAGAAAATAAAGAAGCCAAGAAGAAGAAAATGAAGCAAAGTAAACAAATGTTGTATATTTTTAGTTTAGTTATAGAGGAAAGTTTTTTTTTAAAAACCAAAATTATTATTTTTATGTATATTTATAAGTATACAATGATAATAAAAATTACTTTTTTGAGGAGAGGGGTTAAAGCCCCTTTCCAAGGCCTAAAGGAATAGTCATTGGCCATGACTATTTTCTTGAGGTCTATTGTCTTGTATTTTTTCTTTTTCTTTATATTTTTCTTTTAGGTTTTTTTTTTGGTAATATATTTATTCAAATCTTATTTATAATTTGCATTCAAAGCAAACTTTAACATTTATTATTCAAATGAACAATCATGTGACCTTTTTTTGAAGTTAAAGTTTTCTTAACAAATTAAATTTATTATCATATACATTAACTTGTTTACAATCAACATTTTCATTCATGAATTTATGCACTATTCATATTCTCATGTGTAAACTAATTACAATCATGTTTGTTAATAGACTAACATATACAACACTACAATTAACATGTAAAGTGTATTCACTAACTTTTGTGCAATAAACATTTGTATTTATAGATTTATGTCAAACTCACATGTCTACACTTAATACGTAAAATGTGAACATGCATTCACATATATAAACTATTTACAATTGCATAATTTTTGTAAAATATTTTTTAAATACGACCCTTAAAAAACATGTTTTGTACATTCAGAGAAACACTTATATGACCCATATGTGCTTATATTCATAAGTACAATTACAAAGCTTTGTGAACCTAAACATTGTTGTATTCTAATACACTATCATATACAACATTACAATTAACATGTTATACATATTCATTAAATTTTGTGCAATAAACATTTGTATTTATAGATTTATGCACAAAATCACATATATAAACTCTTTGCAATTGCATAAAATTATTTTTTAAATAATGACACTTAAAAACATGTTTTGTACATAGATAAATACTTATATGACCCATATGTATTTCACATTCATGAGTACAATTACAAAGCATTTTGCAACTAGACATTTTTGTATTCTAATACATTATCATATACAACACTACAATTAACATGTTATGCATATTCACTTACTTTTGTGCAATAAACATTTGTATTTAAATATTTATGCACAAACTCAAATATAAACTCTTTGCAATTGCATAATGTTTGTAAATTATTTTTAAATATGAGATATTAACATGTTTTAAATATTAAATAAACATTTATATGACCCACTATGTATTTCACATTCATGAGTACAATTACAAAGCATTGTGCAACTAATATTTTTGTATTGTAGCATCTATGTATAACCAACATTCAATGTATAAACCACATTTACATATTTTAATATTTATGAATTTATGCCTAATTATCATTCACATGTATTAGCTATATGTTGATTTATTTAATTTTTTATTAATTACACATTTTTTTATAACACAATTAACATATTAGGTAAATGAAGACAAATATGACCCACATTTCACATTTACAAAATTTTTACATCAATAATATCAAGCAATTAACATGTCATTCATATTTAAATAAACACTTGTTTAGATTGTAAATTTTTTAAACAATTCAAGTTCACAATTATATTTATGAATTTTTATGCAACTAATATATGTTTTCTTTTTTTTAATTTGTGGAAAACATCCCAAAAGGGATTCCACTTTTGGGTAAGACCCAAGGAGGTAGGGGTATAAGTTGACTATGGAACTAATATATGTTTTCATGAATGCAATTACACATTCATAAAGTTTCATGTAGGTAATATTCAAACAATTGTACTTATATATCTAAACTCTTCATAGTTGCTCTAAAGTATTTAAACTTTTTGTAGTCGCATTTAAACTTTATAGAATTATTTAATCATATTTGCAAATACTATATAATTATCATATTATAGACAAATCTTCTAACTACAAAATTAACCTTTAAAATTCTAAGCACTTTCACATTTAGGTATTTTATTAGTATAATAATTAATAATAATATTGCAACTAGGATGATGAGTGAGGGAGTAAGGACGAGGTTGGTAGGGTACGATGAGAGAAGATGGGATGGGTAGGGTAGGGGAGGTCAGATAAGCTTCCACCTTCATGTGGTTGGCCTTGTTAGTAGAGAATAAGATATTCTCTTCTTAAAGAGAAGTCATTCTTGAAGCAAAGAGAAGTTTAAACTTTGTAATTAAAAGTGAAATATTGCTTTGAAAATTTAATTTATAATGAAATTTTATTTCAATGTTATAAATAAAGATATCCAATGGAATTTCAATGCCAGTTTTATGAAGTAATCTTACTTTAGAGCATTGATTATTATAATTAATGGTAATTTGTTTTTTTTCTTTAGTGGTTGGATATATAATTTTCTTAAAAGTATATAAATATAAAAATATTTTTGGCTCTTTCATATTTCTTTTTTAATTATAAGTGGAATATATCTAAATAGTTAAGAAAAACAAAAAGATTTATTCTAAACTAATCTTTGAATTTATTTATTTATTTTTAAGTGAAAAACCCCTTGCGGGGCCGCCTTGGTCTAAGAGACCACGAACAGGGGGTTCTACACCATCAAAGTCACCCGGGGGTTGCACTCGACCTGCTTGCACCAAAATTATCAATTGGATTTTGGGTACCCAATTCAGCTTTTTGGTAGCGTGGAGATTCAAACCTGGGACCTCCCTTGAGGAATGCCCTCTCCTCTCCAACTCACCTACAACACCTGGGTAATCTTTGAATTTATTTATCTAAAATATTTATTGATTAATAACTTGTATCAATTAATTATTATTAGAAAAACTTTTGAAAGAAAAAGTGTGATATTTTTATTTTATAAAAGAATTGTTTTTCATTTCTTAAAATTTTCTTAGCATCCTAATTTAAATTAATCATTGTGCATTTTATTTAATGTCTTTACTCACTTTATGCTAATTAAAATAAATTTGTTTTTGAATTATGAAATGATAATTTATAAAAATATTAAATATGTTGTTCATATTAAATATGTAAATTTATTTAATAGTTTTTAGACTTTTTATAAGTACACACTTATTTATACTTTTCATAATTGCATTTGTGTATTTAAAAAATTGTTAGATTGTAAGTTTTTACACATATTTATGAACTTTTATGCAACTAATATATGCACTCATGAATGCAATTACGCATTCATGAGGTTTTATGTAGCTAAAATTCAAACACAATGGCACTTATATATTTAAACTCTTCATAGTTGCTCTAAAGTTTTTAAATTTTTTGTAATTGCATTCATATATTTAAACTTTATAGAATTGTTTAATCATATTTGCAAATACTATATAATTAACATATAATAGACAAATCTTTTAACAATATCACAATGTAAGTATGTAGATCTTAAATAATTTGCATTTAAAATTCTAAGCACTTTCACATCTACATACTTTATTAGTATAAAATAATAAATAATTAATAAGATTTCAATAATTAATCAAAAATAAGATTGCAACTTAGGATGATGATTGAGGATAGTTGACAAGGATGGGGTTGGTAGGGGATGATGAGTGAATATGAGATGGTTAAGGTAGGGGAGGCCAGATAAGGGGGTTGGTAGGGGACGATGAATAAAAAAAGGGATGGGTAGGGTAGAGAAGGCCAGATAAGCTTCCACCTTCATGGTTGGCCTTGTTAGTAGAGAATAAGCTATTCTCTTCTTAAAAATGAGAGAGGTTATTCTTGAAGTAAAGAGAAGCTTAATATTTGTATTTAAAAGTGGAATATTGCTTTAAAATTTTATAATATTATGTTTATAGTGGAATTTTATTTTAATTAGAATTTCAATGTTAGTTTTATAAAGTAATATTACTTTAAAGCATTGATTATTATTATTAATGCTAATTTGTTGTATTATTTGGATATATAATTTTCTTAAAAGTATATAATATAAAATTATTGCTACTTTATTGTTTCTTGATATTTCCTTTTTAATTATACATGGAATATATCTAAATGGTTAAGAAAAATAAAAAGATTTATTCTAATCCAGTCTTTGAATTAAGTTATCTAAAATGTTTATTGATTAATAACTTGTATCAACTAATTATTATTAGATAACTTATGAAAAAGAAAGTAAGATATTTTTATTTTATAAAAAAATTGTTCTTAATTTTTTTTTTGAATTTTAATTTAATCGTTGCGTATTTTATTTTAATTTTATTTATTACTTTATGTTCATTAAAATGAATTTAATTTAGAATTATGAATTGACGATATATAATAATATTAAATATGTAAATTTTTTTAGTAGTTTTTTTAGACTTTTTATAATTACACATTTATGTAGATTTTTCATAACTACATTTATGTATTTGAACCTTTTAGCATTGTTTAATCATATTTAAAAACTTTTTACAATATCACAATGGAAGTATATAGCTCTTATATAATTTGCATTTACAATTCTAAACACTTTAATATTTACAGGATTTATTAATAAAATTATTAAAAACAAATAAGTTTGAATCTTAGGACAATGAGTGAGGGTGATGATAATGAATGATGATAGAATGGCTAGGGGAGGCTAGGTAAGCTTCCACCATCACTAGGTCGTTTCTAAAGAATAATTTATTCTTGAAGAAAAGAGAAGCTCAAGCTTGTAATTTAAAAGAGAAATATTTTTTTGAAAATTTATAATATTTTATTAATAGTGGGAAATATTTTTTAATATTATCAATTAGAATATTTCATGGAATTTCAATGCTAATTTTATTAAGTAATTTTACTTTTAAAGCTTTGATTGTTTTAATTAATGCCAATTTGATATGACATTATCCATTGTATTATTTAGTGTGTGTATAATTTTCTTAAAAGTACACAAATATAAAATGATTGATAGAGTATGGATTTAAATTTTGATCTTTGGTATTTCTCTTTTAATTATACACAGGATATATTTAAATAGTTAGGGAGAGGATCTTGCAAGGAGATGGTCTCCACACGGAACAAGAGATAAACCCAGCAAAAAAATCTCTAAACCATATAAAGCTAGACAACCCAGCTTGTGGGAGCCCAGGAGAAAACTCAAAGGAACAAACCCATCCACCAAAGGAATGAGAGATGAGTCACAAACAAAAAAATTTAAAATAAAAAATCTCACCCAAGATGGTTCAGGAAGATTTGAAACTGGGCAACCCATCCAAAACGTGAAGAACCCAGCTATCCATCAAAGGAATGGGATAAAATTCATGAACAACAAAATTAAATTTAAAAATCCCATCGAAAAAGGCTCAGGTAGATTTGAAATTGGGCATCCCCCCAAAATAGAGAGTTGTTTCCTCCACAACAAAATTGTGAAACAAGAAACCAGATCCAAGAAAATCGCATGAAAACAGCAGGAAAATTACCAAAGGAGAAAAACCCATTTGAAGGGAGCCCGTGAAGTGCATCTAAAGACTACAAATATTTACAATAAACTTCGTAATCTAAACTACAACAAAAAGAAAGCCCATCTAGGTTTCTAATTGGATGGCAAATTTTGAAACCGCTAAGAGCGAAAAAAACTTCTTCAGGCATTGTAGGCAATGGTGAATGGTTTACAGGTGAGGGTGAAGGATTTACAGACAACGAGGATCCAAACAGATCCACCCTTGAAGATGATTATGTTGAAGATCGGTCCCATGAACCCCCTAATAAAGTCAAGGGATGTGGAAATGGATCAAATAAAGCTCCTCTATCCTTCACAAATACAATACGAAATTGTCCTAAGTCATCGAGTTCGTGGCCCCAACCGATGACTATCTCTTTTGTCCCTATTGGATGTGACTTGGTCCTACTCAAGAACATGATGGCCAACTATGTTTTCATGGAATCCCTGTCCCTTGTGGGAAAATTCATTAGCAGAAGACCGTATATAGAATCAATACATAAATGGAATTATCATAAGTGGAAAGCATTGGCAGCATGGAACTAGTTGCCGTTTTTAGAGGGTTCTTTCTCATCAGACTCAACAAACTAAACTTCGCTCGTATTATTTTAGATGGACCATGGTTTTTTGGACAAAGAAGATTATTCCTTAGAAAATGAGTTGAATATTTTAACCCTGAGCATCAATTTGGCTCCCGTTTGGGTTCGTATTCCCAACCTTCCCAATCAATTTTGGCATGAAGAAATTCTAAGAGACATTGCTCATGGTATTAGTGACTTAGTGGCCATCGAACCAACAACCAAAGCCAAGACTTGGATGATCCATGCTCATCTTTGCATTAATAACAATTTGGACTTTGAGCTTCCTATCCACATAAATTTGATCTATGGATATTATAAAATATGTCAGCTCATTGAATATGAGAACAATCTGAATTTTAGCATGGAATATACACCCAAGGGCATCTTAGAGTATAATGCCCTAGGTTAAAACAACCCAAATAATCAAATGAGAATGAAATAACTCAACAAGGGAAACCTCTCAAGGGCATCCAAAAGAATGACCCTCCTTACAAAAAAGTGCTTTTCAAAACTGCTCAAAATAGTACTTAGCATCACCAACCAAATGCTCTGAAAGAACCTTAGTCTGTCATGAGCGGCCAGACCCCGAGGTAGTCCTCAAATAAAATTAAATAACAGATCCCTATCAAAAATCCTCTCATAAAAAGTTATGTTCATTATTTGCTTACCCTAACCGTTTTGGTATCCTTTCTCATTTGAATATTTTTGACCACGGTAATAGAGAGGATGCCCTATTCCCTGAAGCTATTACCGCTTCCCATATTTTTGACCCTCTTGGCTCACCAACCAGATCAGGTCATTCCTTCCCTTCCCCCCTTCCCACCACCCTTAAATCCTCCATATTCAACACCTCTTCACCCAACCCCTTCACCCATCAATCCTCAAACCCTAACCCTATCATTCTTAGTCCTTCCAAAAAAATTTCTCCTCCCAACCCTCATGATTTGCCTTCCCTGAAGGCATAACATTGCCATAGAAAAATAACAAAAATCATTTGGAAGGACTGTGAGTTCATTTCTAGCCCAGCTCAGGGTTCATCATATGGGCTCCTTTTTTTGTGGAACCCTTCCAAAGTTGATGGAAGATTTATTTCATCATCAGAAAGAATCGCCAACGTCTTGTTTTTTAGCAAAGTCACAAACACAAGTTGGATTTTGTCAAATATTAAGTCAGATGAGGACCATATTTGCTAATCACCAATGGATTTTGGTAGGTGACTTCAACTCACCCTCTATCCATCTAACAAAAGCAGAGGAATTGCTATGGATTTAAATTTGAAAGGAGCTCGATTTACATGGGGCAATCACCGCATAGGAAATTAATTGATTCTTTCTAGATTAGATAGGGTTTTTTTGTCTAAGCAAGCTTTACTCTCTGGTTTGCCGAAGATGGGCTCTGACCATAGCCATTTATGGTTAGAATCCTTTAGTCAGGGCATGTTCTTCCTAATATCCTTTCATTTTGAGGCTATGTGGTGTTCACATGCTGATCTAGAACAATAAATCATGGAATGGTAGTCTTCTGAGGTTCTTGGTGCGTGGATGCAACATGTGGCATTCACTTTATAAGTTATAAACATTCACTTTAGACTTATTATCAAATTATTTATGTTTATATCAAGCAATTAACATATCATTCATATTTAAATAAACACTTTTGTAAGTTTTTTAAACAATTCAAGTTCACAATTATATTTATGAACTTTTGTGCAACTAATATATGTTTTCATGAATGCAATTACACATTCATAAAGTTTCATGTAGCTAACATTCAAACAATTGTACTTATATATTTAAACTCCTCATACTTGCACTAAAGTATTTAAACTTTTTGTAATTTCATTTAACCTTTATAGAATTATTTAACCATATTTGCAAACACTATATAATTAACATATTATAGGCAAATCTGTTAACAATATCATAATGTAATTATGTAGCTCTTACAAAATTAACCTTTAATTCTAAGATAGGGTTGGTAGGGGACGATGAGTGAAGATGGGATGGGTAGGGTAGGGGAGGGGAGGCCAGATAATCTTCCACCTTCATGTGGTTGGCCTTGTTAGTAGAGAATAAGTTATTCTCTTCTTAAAAATAAGAGAAGTTTTTCTTGAAGCAAAGAGAAGCTTAAAATTTATATTTAAAAGTGAAATATTGCATTTTATTTAATGTCTTTACTTACTCTATGCTAATTAAAATAAATTTTCTTTTGAATTATAAAATGAAAATATATAAAAATATTAAATATGTTGTTCATATTAAATATGTAAATTTATTTAATAGTTTTTAGACTTTTTATAATTACACACTTATTTAGACTTTTCATAATTGCATTCGGGTATTTAAACATTTGTTTAGATTGTAAGTTTTTACACATATATTTATGAACTTTTATGCAACTAATATATGTACTCATGAATGAAATTACACATTCATGAAGTTTTATGTAGCTAGCATTAAAACAATTGTACTTATATATTTAACCTCTTCATAGTTGCTCTAAAGTTTTTAAACTTCTTGTAGTTGGATTCATATATTTAAACTTTATAGAATTGTTTAATTATATTTGCAAATACTATATAATTAACTTATTTTAGATAAATCTTTTAACAATATCATAATGTAAATATGTAGCTCTTACATAATTTACATTTAAAATTCTAAGCACTTTCACATCTACATACTTTATTAGTATAAAATAATAAATAATAAATAAGATTTCAATAATTAATTATAAATAAGAATGCAAGTTAGGATGATGAGTGAGGATAGTTGAGAGTAAGGATGGGGTTGATAGGGGATGATGAGTGAAGATGAGATGGTTAGGGTAGGGGAGGCCAGATAAGGGGGTTGGTAGGGGATGATGAGTGAAGATGAGATGGGTAGGGTAAGGAGTTCACCCTTCACGTGGCCTTGTTAGTAGAGAATAAGCTATTCTCTTCTTAAAAATAAGAGAATTTATTCTTGAAGCAAAGAGAAGCTTAAAATTTGTATTTAAAAGTGAAATATTGCTTTGAAAATTTATAATATTTTATTTATAGTAGAATTTTATTTTAATATTATAAATTAGGATATCTAATGGAATTTCAATCTTAGTTTTATGAATTATTCTTAATTTAAAGCATTGATTATTATAATTATTGATAATTTGTTGTATTCTTTGGATATATAATTTTCTTAAAAGTATATAAATATAAAATTATTGCTAGAGTATTGTTCCTTGATATTTATTTTTTAATTATACATGAAATATATCTAAATGGTTAAGAAAAATAAAAATATTTATTCTAATTCAGTCTTAAGTTATCTAAAATATTTATTGATTAATAACTTGTATCATCTAATTATTATTAGATAACTTCTGAAAAAGAAAGTATGATATTTTTATTTTATAAAAAAATTATTCTTAGAATTATTTTAGAATTTTAATTTAATCATCATGTATTTTATTTTAATTTTCTTAATTACTTTATGCTCATTAAAATGAATTTTCTTTTGAATTATGAACTAAAGATATATATAAATATTAAGGATGTTCATATTAAATATGTAAATTTATGTTGTTCATATTAAATATGTAAATTTATTTAGTAGTTTTTTTTAGACTTTTTATAATTACACATTTATTTAGACTTTTCATAACTGCATTCATGTATTTGAACTTTATAGCATTGTTTAATCATATTTAAAAACTTTTTACAATATCACAATGAAAGTATGTAGCTCTTACATAATTTACATTTAAAATTTCAAATATTTTATCATTTACACACTTTATTAATAAAAATTATTAAAAACAAATAAGTTTGCATCTTAAAACAATGAGTGAGGGTGATGATAATGAATGAGTATGGGGTAGGGGAGGCCAGGTAAGCTTCCACCATCACTAGGTTGTTTCTAAAGAATAATTTATTCTTAAGTAAAGAGAAGCTTGAGACAATGAGTGAGGGTGATGATAATGAATGAAGATGGGGTGGCTAGGGGAGGCCAAGGTAAGCTTCCACCATCACTAGGTCATTTCTAAAGAATAATTTATTGTTGAAGCAAAGAGAAGCTCCAGCTTGTAATTTAAAAGAGAAATAATTTTTTTGAAAATTTATAATATTTTATTAATAGTGGGAAACATTTTTTAATATTATCAATTAGAATATTTCATGGAATTTCAATGCCAATTTTATTAAGTAATTTTACTTTTAAAACTTTGATTGATTTAATTAATGCCAATTTGATGATATGACATTATTCGTTGTATTATTTAGTGTGTGGATATAATTTTGTTAAAAGTAGATAAATATAAAATGATTGATAGAGTATGGCTTTAAATTTTGAGCTTTGGTATTTCTCTTTTAAGTATACATGAGATATATTTAAATAGTTAATTTTAGAAAGGGTCTCCAAACCTTTTACAAGCGGAGCAGGGAGAGGATCTTGCAAGGAGATGGTCTCCACACAGAACAAGAGATGAACCCACCAGGAAAATATCTAAACCATATAAATATAGAAAACCCAGCTTGTAGAAGCCCAGGATAAAAATCAAAGGAACAAACCCATCCACTAAAGGAATGGGAGATGAGTCACAAAAAAAAAAATTTAAAATAAAAAATCTCGCCCAAGATGGTCCGGAAAGACTTGAAACTAGGCAAAGCATCCAAAATGCGAAGAACCCAGTTTGTGGGAGCCCGACACAAAGCTCAAAAGGACAAATATATCCATCAAAGGAATGGGAGAAAATTCATGAACAACAAAATTAAATTTAAAAATCTTGTCCAAAAAGGCTCGGATAGATTTGAAATTGGGCATCCCCCCAAAATAGAGAGTTGTTTTCTGCACAAAAAAACTATGAAATAAGAAATCAGATCCAAGAAACCTGTCTGAAAAATAATAGGAAAACTACCAAAAGAGAAAAAAACCCATCTAAAGGGAGCCTGGGAAGTGCATATAAAGACAAAAAATGTTTACAGGAAAATCCGCAATCCCAACTACAACTAAAAGAAAACCCGTCTAGGTTTCTAACTGGATGGTGAATTTTGAAACCTCTAAGAGCAAAAAAAATTCTTTGGGCATTGCAGGTAATGGTGAATGGTTTACAGGTGAGGGTGAAGGGTTTCCAGGCAATGGAGATCCAAATAGATCCACCCCTGAAGTTGATTATATTGAAGATCGGTCCAATGAACCCTTGATAAAGTCAAGGGAGGTGGAAATAGCTCGAATAAAGCTCCTTTATTCTTCACAGATACAATGTGAAATGGTCCTAAGTCATCTGATTCATGGCCCCAATTGATGACTATCTCTTTTATCCCTAGTGGATGTGACTTGGTCCTACCCAAGAATATGATGGTCAACTATATATCCATGGAATCCCTGTCCCTTGTGGGTAAATTCATAGGCGAAAGACCAGATATAAAATCAATATATAAGTGGGCTTATATTAAGTGGAAAACATTGGCAACATGGAATTAGTTGCCCTCTCCAGAGGGTTCTTTCTAATCAAACTCATAAATTTGAATGAATTCGATCGTATCCTTTTGAGTGGAACATGGTTTTTTGGAAGAAGAAGCTTATTCCTCAGAAAATGGGTTGAAGATTTTAACCCTGATACCTAGAGCATCAATCTGGATTCCATTTGGGTTCGTCTTCCCGACCTCCCCAATAAATTTTGGCATGAAGAAATCCTAACAGGCATTTCTCATGGTATTGGTGACCTAGTGGCCATCAATCCAACAACTAAAGCCAAGACTTGGATGATCCATGCTCGTCTCTACATTAATACCAATTTGAACTCTAAGCTTTCTACCCACATCAATTTGATCTATGGATATTACAGAAGATATCAGCCCATCGAATATGAGAACAAGCCAACTTTTAGCATGGAATGTCATACCCAAGGGCATATTAGAGTCCAATACCCCAATTTAAAACAATCCAAAGAATCAGATAAGAAGGAAACAACTCAACAGGGGAAACCTCTCAAGGGCATCCAAAAGAATGGCCCTCCTTACAAAAAAGTGCTTTTCAAAACTGCTCAGAATAGTGCTAAGCATCACCAACCAAATGCTCTGAAAGAGCCTTAGCCTTTCAAAAGCGTCCAGACCCCAAGGTAGTCCTCAAAGGAAAGTAAATAACAGATCCTTCTAAAAAATCCTCTCATAAAAAGTTATGTTAATTATTTGCTTACCCTAACCATTTTTGTGTCCTTTCTCATTTGAATATTTTTGACTTGGGTAATAGAGAGGATGCCCTGTTCCTTGAATCTATTACTGCTTCCCAGATTTTTGATCCCCTTGGCTCACCAACAAGATTAGGTCCTTCATTCCATCCCCCCCTCCCCCGCACCCCTAAATTACCTATATTCAAAGCCTCTTCCCCCAACCCCTTCACCCATCAATCCTCAAACCCTAACCCTACCATCCTTAGTCCTTCCAAGCATTTTTCTCCTCCCAACCCTCATTATTTACCTTCCCTTGAAGGCATAACATTGCCATAGAAAAATAACAAAAATAATTTGGAAGGACTGTGAGTTCATTGCTAGCCCAAATCAGGGTTCATCAGGTGGGATCCTTTGTCTGTGGGACCCTTTCAAAGTTAACGAAAGACTTATTTCATCATTAGACAGTTTCACCAATGTCCTGTTATTTAGCAAAGTCACAAATGCATGTTGGATTCTTTCAAATATTAAGTCAAATGAGGACCACATTTGTCGATCACCAATGGATTCTGGTAGGTGACTTCAACTCACCCTCTACCCATCTAAAAAAAGCGGAGGAATTGCTATTTCACCTAGGAACTATGAATATTTTAGCAACTTTGTTGATAGCAATGAACTAATGGACGTTAAACTAAAGGGAACCAGGTATACTTGGATCAATAGGAGAATAGGAGGGCAACACATCCAACTATGGCTTGATCATTTTTTATTATCTAAGGAGGTTTTTCCACTCTTGGGAGATGCTTCTCTCCAAGCTCTCCCTAGAATTGGATCGAACCACAATCCACTTATCTTTGAAGGCCTCAATTCTCCTATCTTCAAAATCCCATTTCAGTTTGAAGCTATGTGGATCCAACATCCAGAATTCAGGGAAAAAATTGCAGAATGGTGGGGCAAGGTTTTTCAAAACCTCCTATGGCTCAAGTTGCAAAGAAACTCTGGCTCATCAAGAATAATCTCAAGGTGTGGAATGCATAAGTTTTTTACAATTTTGAAAATAAACAGGCAATCAAAGAAAGGCTCCAAATAATTGAAAGTCAAATTTAGCAAGGACATTATAATACCTAGACTAGACTCGAAGAACAAATATTATTGTCAGATTTCCATAACATTCTTGCAAAATAAAGTGTTCTGGAGGTAAAAATTGAGAGCACTATGGCTCGAGGTAGAAAATACGAATACCAAGTTCTTCCATGCCTCTACCTTGAAGCACAAAATCTCCAACAGATTCAAAGAGCTCATCAAAAATGACAACTCTATCACTTCTTGCATCCATGAAATTAGGAATGAGGTTGTTGGTCACTTTGAATCCATCCTTGGTACTCAAAGCCCTCAATATGCTCATTCCTCTGAAGCATTGCTTAACCACATTCCTAATCTCTTCAGCCCTAAAATGAACATTCAACTCACTAAAGCTTTCTCCAACGACGAGATCAAACATGATCTCTTCTCCATGCAATCCGACAAAGCCCTTGGCCTCGATGGCTTTTCATCTAGATTCTTTCAAACTTTATAGGACATTATCAGTAATAACGTGTGCAATGCCATCAGTGATGCTCAACAATCCAAATTCATTCCCAGGGATGTGAACTCTACTTTCCTTGCCCTAGTTTCCAAAACTATTATTTGTAGATCAATGCCTAACTTCCAGCCCATCAACCTCTATAACATGCTCTGCAAATCTCTTACCAAAGCCCTTGGTAACAGGTTGAAAGAAATCCTCCCATCAATCATTGATCCTTGCTAAGGTAGTACTTTTCTAGGGAGAGTCATTATTGATGGGGTCATTAGCATTCATGAAACCATGTACTCGACTTATCGAAGCAAAAAAGCTATTTTTTCCTAAAGCTAGACATGAATACAACATTCAACAGGGTGTCTTGGAACTTCATTTTTATTGTCCTCAATAAATTTGGCTTCCATCGGGATTGGATTAATCTCATTAAAGTCTGCATCACTTCTTCCTGGTTCTTTATTCTAGTCAATGGGTCTATTGCTGGTTATTTTTCAAGTGCCAAAGGCCTAAGGTAAGGCGATCCTCTTCCCCCCATGTTGTTCATTATCCTTGTTGAATCTCTAGGATGATCCCTCAAAGTGACCTGTACTCATGGTGCTATTTTTGGAATTCATGCTACCTCCACTCAAAATCCAATCACCCACCAATAGCTCATTGATGACACCATTCTTGCTACCTGTGCATCTATGGCTAAAGCAAAAAACATCAAATACATCCTCAACCTTTATGAAGATGTTGCAGGTCAAAAAATCAACTACATTAAAAGCAAGATTTACTTCTTGAACACTCCTCTACCGTGTCAAGCTAAGATTACTAGTGTCCTTCAGTGCACCATTGTTGATCTCCCTTCCACGTATCTTGGTCTTCCCCTCTTTGTGGGCAACCCCAAAGCTTCCATGTGGAATAATATCCTTGAAAGACTTCAAAAAAGGCTTATCAAATGGAAATATGCTCTCCTCATCCAAGAAGCCAAAGCCACCTTAGTATTAGCCTATCTTCAGAGCACCATAGTTTCATGGATGAAGGAATACCTTGACCCGAATCTACCTTTTAGAACTTTGTCATCCAGTCCAGACATATTATTAACCAAGGATACAAATAGCAACTTGGTGATGGCCAATCTATTGACTTCTAGAAGTACCCTTGGGCCTGTGATCATCCCCTCATCAATGATCTTGTTCTCAGCAACATCAAACATCTAATTGATTGGGTTTCAGAAGCAATGTTGCCAACTTCATCACTTATGCCCATGGCTCCCTTGTCTGGAAATATTTCCCACTTGCGATCACCAATTCCAAGTTTGGCAAAACTAATATTTCCTTGGTCTGAGTGGTCAATAGTTGTATCATTCCTTTCAACCATCCTCTTGATCAAATCATATGGAAAGAGTGTGATAGCAACATTTTTACTGTCAAAACTGCCTACTTATTGCAAGATCCTCCACACCAAATCCCTATCCATATAAATATCATTTGGTGAAATAAACTCATCCCTACAGTAGGATTTTTCTTGGCTTGCATTTCAATACAAAATTCTTACGATCGAAAAACTTTTCAAATGTGGTCTCACCATCCCCAATTGTTGCCACCTCTGTTATATGCTTGGAAGTCAACTAAACACTTGTTCATTGAGTGCAATCTCTCTTCAGGTGTCCTCAATTTCCTTTTAAGAACTTTTAGCTTGTTGTGGGTTTGTCCTATTTCCCTCAATTTTTTCACCCAATGGCCTAACCCCTTTCACAATGGTAGGCTCAAATCCCTGTGGGCCATGTGTCTTCATCATTTTCTATGGTAGGTTTGTCTTGAATGCAATAACATGGCCTTCTCCAGCTTATCCAAAGACATCACTATTGTTGGCATCAAAGTCTTGTGTCTCACCACTAAAAATGCTCAACTCATCCCCTGTGTCAAGGCCCCCAACCCTAGAGTTGAGGCAAAAATAATTGCATCCCTCAACTTGATTCCTCATCTTACTGTTTGTTCTATTAAAATTAACACCAAAGTCAATGCCAGGTGGATCCCTCCTGAAGGTTGGCTCAAGATCAACTTTGACGGGTCTTCTAGAGAAAACCCTAGCAAAGCAAGTGGAGGAGGTGTCTTACATGATCATAGTGGCATATTGATAGTTGCTTACACTGAGAACTTGGGCACACAGACCAACCATGTTACCAAAGCTAAATCCCTCCTTCGAGGTCTAATCATCGTCCAACATTTTTAATGCAACATCATCGTAGAAGGAGATTATCTGAACATGATCAACTATCTAAAAAAGAGCAATTTACTATATGGAAAGTCAGCAACATAATTTTAGAAGCCAAGAGGCTTCTCCATAAGCTCCCTGAATCCAACATTTAGTACATCTATAGAGAGGCCAACAAAGTAGTGGACTTTCTTGCCAACCTAGGGACCAATGTGGAAATTTTAACTATCTAGAACAACAATTTTTTGTAGGCCCTCTCTACTATTGCTGCCCATAAATTCCCCAATGAGAGGTAATTTTTTTAGATCTAGATGGTCCTCCTTTAATTAATCTTGGCTCCCCTTTCCTTCTAAAGAGTTTTAGCTGATTTCATCCCATGGTTATTGCCTTATTCTCTACAAAGATTGGTTCTCAATTCCCCTATTGTTGTATTACTCCTCTTGGGGATTTGGTTCCTTCATATTTGTTGTGATTGGTCCCTATTGCCACTCTAACCTCATTTTTCATTTTCCCCTCACATGCCCAATCACTTCCTCATCCTCATTTAGCCTTGTCATCTCCCACCTCACCCCATCCTACCATGTGCCTTTGATATTTGTTCATCAAGCATGATGTGTTTGGTGTCCAACCCTTCACATGCATTTTCCTTAATAACTTGCCCATTTTCCTTTTCATCTCCCCTTTCCATGACGTCTTTATCCCTAATTTTAGCAGTGACTTTTGTGTTCAATTTTTTTCCCAATTTGTCAGAATTTGTAATGCTAAGAGAGTTGCTTTGATGTTGTTAGATTTTATCCAGCTCACTTTGTGGGGTTTTTTGAATGATGGCTAGTTAGTACCTACTTCATTTACTATTTTTTCCTTTGGTTTATCCTTTTTTCTCATTTTTTAAGCCTTCGAGTTGGTTTGCTACTGTTTTGCAGCACTAATCCTTTTGTAATAATATTTTGGGGCCCATTTCAAAACCCGCGTTCTAATTAATATTAATATCTACCCAAGAAAAAACCCATCTAGGAAGGCTTGAGAAACCCACAAACTGTCCCAGAAATATCTTCTTGCAAAGGGGATAGGTCATAGATGAAGGTAATAAAACCTTAGAAAGTCAATCCACCATGACACTTCATGATTGAAAGGGATCAACACACCTTGAACAGTCAATAAGAGACCAGATTTAGCATTAAACATGCACGCATAGGTCCCTCCCAGGACCAAAAACTACAAAGAGGAACTCCATAAGATAGTCCACTGAGCAAAGACACCAACCAACACCACCAATAGTCCATCCAAAGGATATCTATAAACTCCAACACCCGAGCAACATGAGAAACCCAGGGCCCGACCTAGAGGCCAGAAAGATGCTATAGGGAGAGAAGCCACAAAAATCCTAGGATAGACAAGAACCCCACTTCAAAGGACCCACACCAGCCACAACCAAGAGTTACTCGATTACGCATGAAGAAACCGTGGCCCTTCCCCAAGACCAAGAAAGAGTAGTGAGCAGAACCCAAGCTGAGGTAGCATGGGTAAAAAAAGATGGAACCCATTCCAAATGCTAAACCTAATAAAGGAATAATGAAAACAAATCGATGGAAAGCAATATTAAACAGGTCCCTTCCTAAAGCTAGAAAGATACACTGAGGCAATCTCCAAAGCTCCAACTCCTGATTCGGACCACCCGAAAACCAACCACCACTGAATACCACTATGGAAGGAACTCAGGGATGGTCCAACCCAACACCAATAGACCTGTTAGGATGGGAAAACACAACCTAGAAAGTCAGAGGATCTTGTAAAAGACCTGAAAATGCACCAAGGATAACATAGGGTCATCCCGATTGGGAATCCACAGGGAGGGGAAAGGCAAGAATTCAAGTTGGGTTCCTCCTGCCCAAAGTGGGAGACCTCCCACTTCCTCCCTCATATTTAAATAGTTAATAAAAATAAAAATATTTCTACTTTTTTAGAATTTGAAGTATGTAAAAGATTAAATGACTTAAAGAAAGAAACTAATATTTATTAAAAATCTTATTGATTAATAATTTGCATCAACTAATTATTATTAAATAACTTAAAAAAAGTGACTAATGATATTTTCATTTCATAAAAGAATCATTCTTCATTTTATAGTGTATTGTACATTTTTATTTGAATTTTTTTTTTACTTTCTTTCTTAAATTAATTTTAACTCAATAAAATGGATTTGCACAAAAAAATAAATAGGAACACCTTTATTTAGATTTAGATGAAGTCCATATTCAACAGGGTCTTCAAAATTTAAATAAGTTGATTAGGAGCTTCCACATCTCCCAAATCAACAAGGAGAATTTTTTGTTATGGAAATATTCTCCGAAAGGAAATTTCTCTTTCAAATCAGCCTATGAAGCTCATATTCTCCCTAGAGGAGGAGCTTATCCAGTGAAGAAGGTTTGGTCCCTTGATTTTGTACCAAAGATTGTTTGCTTTCTTTGGTAATGCCTTCAAAATAAGATTTTAACTATAGATAATCTATGCAAAAGATAATTCCAAATGATAAATGTATTTTCTTTATGCCAGAATGATGCTTTCTTTATGGACTCCACACAGAACAAGAGATGAACCCAACAGGAAAATCTCTAAACCATACTAAGCTGGAAAACCCAACTTGTGGGAGCCTAGGAAAAAACTCAAAGGAACAAACCCATCCACCAAAGGAATGGGAGATGAGTCATGAGCAAAAAAATTTAAAATAAAAAATCTCACCCAAGATGGCCCGGGCAGATTTGAAACTGGGCAACCCACCCAAATTGCGAAGAACTCAGCTTGTGGGAGCCCGACACAAAGCTCAAAAGGAAAAATCCACTCATCAAAGGAATGGGATAAAATTCATGGACAACAAAATTAAATTTAAAAATCTCATCCAAAAAGGCCGAGTAGATTTGGACTGGGCATCCCTCCCAAAATGGAGAGTTGTTTCTTGCACAGCGAAACTGTGAAACAGGAAACTAGATCCAAGAAACCCGTCTAGAATCAGCAAGAAAACTACCAAAATAGAAAAACCCATCTGAAGGGAGCCCGAGAAGTGCATCTAAAGATAAAAAATGTTTACAGGAAAGTTCACAATCCCAACTACAAAAAAAAACCGTCTAGGATCTAAGCACTTTCACATCTACATACTTTATTAGTATAAAATAATAATAAATAAGATTGCAACTAGGATGATGAGTGAGGGTAGTTGATGAGTAAGGACAGGGTTGGTAGGGGATGATGAGTGAAGATGATATGGGTAGGGGAGGCTAGATAAGCTTCCACCTTCACGTGGTTGGCCTTGTTAATAGAGAATAAGTTATTCTATTATTAAAAATAAAAGAAGTTATTCTTGAAGCAAAGATAAGCTTAAACTTTGTATTTAAAAGTGAAATATTGCTTTAAAATTTTATAATATTATATTTATAGTGAAATTTTATTTTAATGTTATAAATTAGGATATCTAATGGAATTTCAATGTTAGTTTTATAAAGTAATCTTACTTTAAAGCATTGATTATTATAACTAATGCTAATTTGTTGTATTCTTTGATTATATAATTTTCTTAAAAGTATATAAATATAAAATTATTGCAAAGTATTGTTCCTTGATATATATTTTTTAATTATACATAGAATATATCTAAATGGTTAAGAAAAATAAAAATATTTATTCTAATTTTTTTTCTTTTTCAATGAAAAACCCTTTGCGGGACCGCCTTGGTCTGAGATAGACCATGACTAGGGGGTTCTACACCATCAAAGTCACCCGCACCAACATTATCAATTGGATTTTGGGTACCCAATTCAAATTTTTGGTAGGGTGGAGATTCGAACCTGGGACCTCCCTTGGAGGATTTTCCTCTCCTTTCCAACTCACCTACAACACGTGGGTTTTATTCTAATCTAGTTTTTGAATTAAGTTATCTAAAATGTTTATTGATTAATAATTTGTATCAACTAATTATTATTAGATAACTTTTGAAAAAGAAAGTGTGATATTTTTATTTTATAAAAGAATTGTTCTTCATTTGTTAGAATTTTCTTAGCATTTTAATTTAATCATTGTGCATTTTATTTAATCTCTTTAATTACTTTATGCTTTTGAATATGCTTTTGAATTATGAATTGACGGTATATAAAAATATTAAATATGTTGTTTATATTAAACATGCAAATTTTTATTTATTCTCTTTAATTACTTTATGCTTTTGAATATGCTTTTGAATTATGAATTGGCGATATATAAAAATTATTTTGTTTATATTAAACATGTAAATTTTTATTTATTCTCTTTAATTACTTTATGCTTTTGAATAATGAATTGGCTATATATAAAAATATTAAATATGTTGTTTATATTAAACATGTAAATTTATTTAATAGTTTTTAGTCTTTTTATAATTACACTTATTTAGACTTTTCATAATTGCATTCATGTATTTGAACTTTTTAGGATTGTTTAATCATATTTGAAAACTTTTTATAATATCACAATTGAAGTATGTAGCTCTTACATAATTTGCATTTAAAATTCTAAACACTTTAACATTTACACACTTCATTGATAAAATTATTAAAAACAAATAAGTTTACATCTTAGGACAATGAGTGAGGATGGGGTGGCTAGGGCAGAGGTCAGGTAAGCTTCCACCATCACTAGGTCATTTTTTAGAAAATAAGTTATTCTTGAAGCAAAGAGAAATAGTTTTATAAAAATTTATAATATTTTTAATAGTGGGAAATCTTTTTTAATATTATCAATTAGAATATTTCATGGAATTTTAATGCTAATTTTATTAATTAATTTTACTTTTAAAGCATTGATTGTTATAATTAGTGTCAATTAGATGATATGACATTATCCATTGTATTATTTAGCGTGTGGATATAATTTTCTTAAAAGTACATAAATATAAAATGATTGCTAGAGTATGGTTTTAAATTTTGAGCTTTGGTATTTCTTTTTTTTTTATTTGGTAAACAAAGGGGTTTTGAGGTCCCCAAACCTATTACAATAGGCTTAGATAGGGCATGAGAATACACTAAACTACAACACTAAATAAAAACCAGCCAAGGGGTAGGAATAATAGGCCACCCTCAATAAGGCAGAATAGAGAGGGCCCCATACAAACATCATACCATAAATCCGAGTAACAACAACTAAAGGAACCAGGTCTCTCTCAACAAAATAAAATAGGGAGGGCCCCATACAACCAACATAACCTAATATCAACTGCCAAAAGAACATCGTAGCAAAGCTAGTTTGGGATTGCCATATCCATTTACTTATTAACCACATCCCGAATCTCATTGACAAAGGAGACCACAACCTACTATGTACCCAGAAGAGTAGAGTGTTTTTCCTAAAAAATAGATAAAATAGTAGGCAAACCAGAAGGAATAGGGGCCCCAAAAGGGCCAGCTATCAATACTTTCGCATGGGTACTAGCGCTATTATCGCAAATCTCCTTTGGAGGCTCAGCAAAATGGGCATCAAAATCATCATCAAAATCAGAGTAACAAGAACTCAAACAACTCAGAGACTAGTCACTTTGCCAGAGACATAAAGAGTCATAGGGCCTTGTTGTGAAATCAGTGTGCAAAGGGATTTAAAACAACCAAAGACACATCAAAATCAGAGGATGAGGTCCTAACCACCAAACACACAAGGAGAAGACTAAAGAGCAGAACACATCACCACATCATCACAAGAGAAAAAAACATCACCACATCACCATAAGAGCATACAATGAGGACACCATCGAGATTGAGGCCAAGAAAATTCTGACCAACATCTACACAAAGATGCCTAACCAATGATAGCTAAAAAAGGGTTAGGGGACTTGTGAAGATCACCAATTAAAATGTCCCACACAATCAAGCATAAAATAAAACATCCAACAAAGAGTCCACGGAGTGAACTCCCATACCAAGCCTCACGCACAAGCAACAACTAACCATGATCATAGAAAACAAGATATTCAAGGTCTTGGGGAAAATTCTCCAACCAGACCCTCAGGGCTTGTTGAGAAAGACCCAAGTTGGCCATATAATCTGCCACCTTATTACCTTCCCGATAAATATGCTAAAATTTGAACTCCTCTTTTGATTTTAGAATTCTAAACACCTTTGTTAGAATATTCAAAATGTTCGAGTGAGGTTTGCTAATATAATTGGCAATATTTACTATTTTTAAGGAGTCTCCTTCAATGATTTTTTGATATTTAAGTGTTTCTACCAATAGATCCCTTGAAGGAGACCCCTGGATTCAACAAAGTGAGAGGTTTGGATAGAAATATTTTGTGTATGAAACAATTAGCTCACCCTTAGAATTTTGAATTACCCCACCAACATCTGCAGGGCCCAGATTTCCTTTCGAGGCACCATCAAAATTTAATTTGACCCAACCCTAAGGAGGAGGGCACCATGAAGTGGTTGAGTGCACTGATGCAGTAATCAGTTTAGATAACTTGTAAGAAGCTAGAAAGCTAATTTTAGCCTCCATAAGGCTTTCATCCAAAGAACCCGCTTTGAGATTCGGGAAACAATGAGACACATTCTCCATAGCAACTCCAAGAGCTCTAGAAGAAACTCAGTTTGGATCATACCTTGAATTCTTGAAAGCTCTCTTATTGTGTTCCCACCATATGATCCAAAATAAATACAGGAGCAAGAAAGACCAAATTTTTTTCAATCGAGGGGGCTTGAAAGGAGAAGTCCACTATAGGTGGAATATACACCCCCAATTCTGCCAACTATGTGTGAAATTTTTATTTTTTTTGATAAATCTTAGACTCACGTAAAATGCATATTATAGGTTTGAATTTTATTTCATTATCCATTTGAAATAATTAAGAACCAGATCTATAAGCGATTCGATTTTTTTTTATTTAATGCAGACTAATAACATAATCCAGACATATAGCAAAAATATTTTTTCCACAAATTTTTGTGTATAGCTGAGAACTCTAAAATTAGTCTCTTTACATGCACCTCAGTCAAGGATGAGATGCCTTAATACCACACGTTCAATGTTGGCTCGAAATAATGTAGTAACCACTGAAATCATTGACTCAGGAGCACAACTATTAGTGTATGGGAATGATGTTAGAATCTGGTCGAATGCAGCTTTGTGATAGTCACTCATCACCAGGTATTCAGTCCACGTCCACCTTTAACTCCTTTATGCCTCTTTCCAATTGGTCCGCTTACTTCTGGCCCTTCACAATGATCACTCCTTTCACAATCTGTTAATACTTGGATGACAAGTATAGGATATTTAGCTATGACCTTTCTTACAATATTATCGTCTCTTTTCAAAAGTAAACACTGTCTCCAGCACCCAGTGATAAAATAAGAGAGACCAGTCTTAAGTTTATGCCCCCCCAAAATTGCCTTAGCTATGTTGTATGACCCAGGACAACACGACTATGATAAAAAATTCAAATTCCATTCATAGCTTGTGAAATTTCATAAATATGATTGCCATTGTCAATAAAGTATATTCCTCAAACACCCAAAAAATTTGCAGGTCTAGAAATAAATATATGAATGAATAGCCAGTCCAAAACCCTCAATAAAGTGACTCAAACTGATCTTACCCTTCAATAAAAATTTAGTGAAGCATATTAAGCACCTAGAACTGATTTCTCATAGTTGAAAGTGTGAATCCTGTTGTAGAAATCTCCCATAAAGCCCTAGAACTCTTCCCAAGGAAGCCCTGTAGGTTATCTCCAAAAAAAAGTAATATTTCCCCCCACAAGAATGAGCTCCAACATGCAATATAAGGTAATGTATTTTCCAATTCCAATTCCTGTTCAATTTCTTGGCTAATAAATTTAATGTAATATTTTAGCATCACTTAAGTCACATTAAAATAGTAAGTACCTTATGTCTCCCAATTTAAAATATAACTTTAAGTAATAAAATAAAATGACTTTGTATCTTTATAACTTAAAATTATAAAGTGACTTATAAAATTCCCTTATAACCCCTAGCGACCATACTCCATGGTCAACAACTACAAATGGAGAGAAACGGCTGGATGTAAACAATGTCTCCACCAAAAAGAGTCCTAAACCATCATTGGATAGCCTAGGGGACCCCAGTGTCTAGGCTACCATGTCCCAATGTGTCCTCTAGTGAGAAGGGGACATTACAGTCTCCCCTCCTCGAGATTGCTTGTCCTCAAGCAATCGAAATCTAGGAGTCTGCAACACAAACTCATCCTCCCAAGTAGCATCCTCCTCTGGTAGGTCTCACCATTTGATAAGGTATTCTCTAATTGTTCTCTTCCTAAGGACACATTCTCTATGATCCAGTATGCTCTCTGGAACTAGCATCAACTTGCCCTCTTCATCAAGAGGGGGTAAATCCTCTGAAGGTATAATGTTGTGTTCCAATGCCTTTTTAAGGTGAGAAACATGGAACACATTGTGCAGTTTACTACTCTCTGGTAGCTCCAGCTCATAAGGTACCTCCCCAATGCGTCTTATAACTTTGAAAGGGCCATAAAATCTAGGCTTAAGTTTCTTGGCCCCACTCTTCTTCAAGGATGACTATATGAAAGGCTGGATTCCCAAGTACACCATATCATCAATCTCAAATGATCGCTCAGTCCTCTTCTGATCAGCATACCTTTTCTACTACTCTTGGGTTTTCTTGATGTTCTCCTGTAATGACCTCATAATCTTCTATGTCTCTTTAAGAAGATCTCTAGCTTTCGCCACTTTACTATCACTCAATACTAAATCCATAATATTAGGTGCCTCGTACCCATATAATTCCATGAATGGTGACATATGAATGGACATGTGGTATGAAGAATTATAACAGTACTCACTCATATATAGCCATCTCACCCAAGCTCTCTATTGTCCAAAAATGAAGTTTCTTAGTATCCCTCAACCCATTTGTTGACAACCTCTGTCTTCCCATCGGTCTGAGGGTGATAACTAGTACTAGGTGTAAGCTCTATCCCACACATCCTAAATAAATTCTTCTAGAATAAGCTCATAAACTTACTATCCCTATCACTCACTATAGATCTGGGTAGCGCGTGCAACCTGAAAACCTCTCTAAAAAAGAGCTCTACAACCTGTGCTGTTGTAAAACCTGTAGTGATGGCAAAAAAATGTGTATACTTAGTGAGCCGATCAACTACCACATATAAATAATCCTTCCCTTGTGCCTTGGGGAGCCCTGTAATAAATTCCATGGAAATACACTCCCACTTCCATGAAGGTATGTGAAATGGTTGTAACAACCTAGTAGGAAAGGTGTGTTCATGCTTTTTCTATTGACAAACAGAATACTCTCTGATAAACTGCAGGATATCATCCTTCAATCCTCTCCAAGCAAAATGCTCTCTGATATGCCTGTAGGTTTTGAAGTAGCCAGGGTGTTCTACCATAGGTGCCTCATGAAATAATTTGAAAATATGCTACTTGAATTTAGATTCATCAGGAATCCAAATTCTATCCCTGTAGTATATGATGTTATCCCTGACTATGTACCTATCATCATCTTGCAACCCATCAAATATCATGCGTGTAAACTCATATTTGGCATACTCTACTGCCAAATTAGGCCTCTAGTCCTCTGTAATCTCAGTCAGTGAACATAAATGTGGGCATCGTGAGAGAGCATCTGCAACAACATTTTTCTTCCCTCTGACATACTCAATGTTAAAATCATATGCTTGAATCTGACTGACCCATTTCATCATTTAGGTCCTTCTAATTCATGAAGTACCTAAGGCTATTATGATCAGTCTTCACTATGAATTTCCTGCCCACTAGATATTGTTTGAACTTGGATAGCGTGTGCATAATCGCTAGCATATCACGATCATAGACTAAGTATATAGTCTCTCCACCCTTGAGTTTTCTACTCTCAAAGGTAATTGGATGCTTATTTTGCATCAAAACTGCACCTATGCCCTCACCTGATGCATTGTACTCTACCTCAAAAAGATGGGTAAAATCTGGTATTGCTAGAACCGTGAAACTGCTCATAGTCTGTTTGAACCTGTCAAAATCCTATTGTGCCCTATCAGTCCACTGGAAAACTCCCTTCTTTGTAAGATCTATCAATGGAGCAGCTAGCTAAGAAAATCCCTTTATGAACCTTTGATAGAAACCACATAAACCAAAGAATCCCTTTAGCTATGTCAGATTCATTGGTGGTGGCCAATAAATGATAGCATGAATCTTCTTAGGATCCATCCTCACTCCCTCAGCACTGATAATATGCCCCAAATACAATAGTTCGGTCATGCTGAACTCACACTTAGTCTCTTTTGCATAAAGAGGCTCTACCTCTAAGATACTAAGCACCTCCTCCAAATGCCTCAAGTGCTCCTCCCATGTGCAACTGTAAACCAGGATGTCATCAAAGAAAACCAACACAAATTTTTGCAACTATTTCCTGAACACCCTCTTCATCAAAGACTGGAATGTAGCGGGTGCATTCATAAAACCAAATGACATGACAAGAAACTCAAAGTACCCATAATGGTACCTAAATTCTATCTTCTCCACATATGAATCTCTCATCCGAATTTGGTGGTAGCCCGATCTCAAATCAATCTTAGAAAAGTATCTAGCACCATGTAGCTCATCTATCAACTCATCTATATGAGGGATCGAGTATCTGTTCTTGATAGTTTTCTTGTTTAGTGACCTATAATCAATACACATCTGCATAGAGCCATCCTTCTTATTTACTAGTACCACAGATGAAGCAAAGGGGCTTTTGCTTGGTCTGATGTACCCCATCTTAATAAGTTCCTCAATAGCCTTTTCTATCTCATCCTTGTACCTCTTAGGGTGTTATTAAGGGGTGGTAATAATTGCTAAATCTCCCTCATCGAGCTCTATGATATGCTCAACTCCCCTATCCGGTGGTGTCCCTAGAGGAATGCCAATAAAAACCTTACTAAACCTATCCAACATAGCATGTATATCTGAATGATACACTCTATGATCCTCCTCCTTCTATATCAACATGAGAATACAGTGAGCAGCCCACTCTATCTGATCATGTCGTATAAGCCTCTCCATTCTCTTGAAAGAGACAACATGTGGACCCCTTGTAGTCATACCTCTTAATACTACCTGTCGTCCACTTGATATAAATTTGAGCTCCATATTTTGAAAATTGAAGACCACATCTCCTAAGGTGCATAGCCACTGGATAACCAAAACCACATCAAGGCCCTATGTCCCAATAATAAAGAAGTCCTCACACACCTCATAGTTCTCTAATGCAATCTTCAGTTGAGGTACTTTTTTGTTGCAAGTAATAGAAAACCCATTTGCAATCATCACCCTAAACTCGTCCACCTCAACTGTCTCCAACACATGCCTAGCAACCATACCTTCATCTATAAAATTGTGAGTGGCTCCCGTGTCTATTAGCATCACCACTCGCTGCCCTCTCAACACACTCCTAATCCTCAAATATTGTACCCCTTGGGCACTATGTAAGTGAGCTAAAGTATTGAGGTCTCCTGTAGATGGTTTTGGTGTGTTCCCCTGCTCTCCTAATGTTGGTTCCTCATCACTACCACTATCATCTAATTGTTGATCTGGCTTTTCTGATTCAACTTCATCATCAGTGTAGTACTCAATTAGCTATAATTTACCCTTGAACTCACACTTATGATTTGGTGTCCAAGGTTTTTGACAAGTGAAGCAAAGCCCTTTCTTTCTGAGCTCCTGCAATGTGTTAGGATCAAGTTTTTTGAAGGTTCCTTTTGGCTAATCACTCTCTTTTTTTGTACCTTTTGATCCTTATCCTTTTTAACATATTTGTGCTCTTTGCCCTTGAATTGAATTTTAGTTTTCATTGATGTTATATCCATATCTCTAGCTGTTTTAATTACATCATGTAAGGAAGTTGGGTTGAAGGCCTTAACCCACCCTAGCCTTAACCTCACCATACCCCTACTATATGGGTCTACCTCTAGCCCTGGGTGTCTGTCTATTCTAGGTATCCACATAATATTGGAAGGTCATAAGTTCATGAAACTCTATCCCTAAAGCATCCCACTCCTATCTGTACTGTTGATATTGCTCAACAATCATAGGCTCTAGCCCCTCTATTGGTGGGTGCGTGGTCAAAATCACTAAAGGCTCTAATCGAGGGATGAACCTAGGCATAGTGGGTCTAGAAGTGCTGCCCCTATCTATCTTGGAATATGTAATACCCCTATTTGTAGCTGACTCTCCATTACCTGGTTCTTGTCTAGTGTTCAATGCCTCCAATTGTGGGTTTTGTGCATTATTTACCAATAAGTTTAACCCATGTACCTGCTACTACATCAAACTCACTAATTGTTGAAGATTATGCTCCATCCTATGGTGTGTGGTATGAATATCCTCTGCCATTATTCTCTCTACTTCATCATGGGCATCCCTTCTTACACCCTCATCACGTACACTCCTATCACCCATAGCTACTGATTGCTCTAAAGTAGACTCAAATGATATGCTTAAAATCTTTGTGACCCATTGCCCTAGAGGTGGTTGTATCCAATGTTTCTATTTATGCTACCAATACAAGTAATCTAACTATGATTTATTATTTTCTCTCTCTTATGCCCTTTTTTATCTATCACTCATGAATACTCAAACCACAAGATGACAGGAAAATAAGCTCTGATACCACTGGAATATACACCCCCAATTCTGCCAACTATATGTGAAATGTTTGTCTATTTTGATAAATATTGGAATCACATAAAATGCATATTATAGGTTTGAATTTTATTTCATTATCCATTTTAAATAAGTAAGAACCAGATCTATAAACGATTTAGTTTTTTTTTTTATTTACTAAAGACTAATAACATAATCCAGACATATAACAAAAAGAAAATTTCCACACCTTTTTGTGTATAGCTGAGAACTCTGAAATTAGTATCTTTACATGCACCTTAGTAAAGGATGAGATGCCTTAATAGCACATTTCCAATGTTGGCTCGGAATAATGTAGTAACCACTGAAATCGCTGACTCAGGAGCACAACTGTTAGTGTATGGAAATGATGTTAGAATCGGGTTGAATGCAGCTCTGTGACAGTTGCTCATCACCAGGTATTCAGTCCACGTCCATCTTTAACTCCTTTATACCTCTTTCCCATTGGTCTGCTTACTTTTGGCCCTTCACAATGATTGCTCCTTTCATAATTTGTTAATACTTAGACGACAGTATAGGATATTCAGATGTGACCTTTCTTAAAATGTTACTGTCTCTTTTCACAAGTAAACATTGTCTCCAACACACAACGATAAAATAAGAGAGACCAGTCTTAAGTTTATGCCCCCAAAATTGCCTTAGCTGTGTTGTACGACCCAGGATAGCACGTCTATGATAAAAAATTCAAATTCCATTCATAGCTTGTGAAATTTCACAAATATGATTGCCATTGTCAATAAAGTATATTCCTCAAACACTTAGAAAATTTGTAGGTCTGGAAATAAAGATATGAATGAATAGCCAGTCCAAAACCCTTAATAAAGTGACTCAAACTGATCTTACCTTTCAATAAAAAGTCAATGAAACATATTAAGCACCTAGAACTGATTTCTCGCAGTTGAAAGTGCAAATCATGGTGTAGAAATCTCTCAGCAAGTCCTAGAACTCTTCCCATGGAAGCCCTATAGGTTATCTCCAAAAAACAATATCCCCCCCCCCAAGAATGAGATCCAAAATGCAATATAAGCTAATGTCTTTTCCAATTCTAATTCTCGTTCAATTTCTTGGATAATAAATTTAATGTAATATTTTAACATCACTTAAGTCACATTAAAATAGTAAGTACCATATGTCTCCCAATTTAAAAAAAAATAAAATGACTTTGTATCTTTGTAACTTAAAATTATAAAGTGACTTATAAAATTCCCTTATAACCCCTAGCGACCATACTCCATGGTCAACAATTACAAATGGAGAGAAACGGCTGGATGTAAACAATATATTTGCCAAAAAGAGTCTCGAACCATCATTGGATAGCCTAGGGGACCCCAGTGTCTAGGCTACCATGTCCCAATGTGTCCTCTAGTGAGGAGGGGACATTACAGTAGGCACATATCAGAGATAGTGTTTGGAAAAACCCAACTGACATCCAAAGTGGATAACACCTGAGAAACTACTGAAATCAAGAAGGAGCACTGGAAAAAATATGCTGACAAGTTTACTTTGAAGCTTCACATAGGTAGCATCTATTGATCAGAGCCATCCACCTCTTGCGAAGATTTTCTACTGTTAAACATTTATTTTGAATAGCCAACCAATAAAAAATATTTAACTTTAGAGTTAGGTTTTTAAACAAAAATTTTTCGGGTAAAAACTAGTGGTAAGGATCTCTATCAAAAAGGTAGTAGGCTGATCTAACAAAGTAAGAATATTCACTTTCAAATTTCCAAATGAGAGAGTCATCCATATCCTGACTTGCAAGACTAAAGAGTCTAAGATGATTATAAAAAGTTCCCCAAGCTAACGCTTCCTCCCTGCTTTCAAATACTCTATAAAAAATTTGTTTCTAGCACCTCCTGTTCCCTTCCCACTCAATGAAATCTTTAACTTTGGACCAACCCAGTCTATGTGTAAGAGAAACAACAAGGTCTAGAACTGTATTGAGGATAAGCGGGCTATCAAGAAGCCATGTGTCCTCCCAAAAATTAATGACAAAGCCATTTCCCACCACCCACATTGCACCTAGGAGAAGCTTCCTTCTAAGCTTTCTCAAGCTCTGCCAGAACATAAAAACTTCCTGGGTAACATTCTCAGCCAACAGATTTCCATTATACGGAAGATACTTCTCTTTTATGATCTTGATCCAATCAGACCCTTGATTCCTAAGCAACTTCCAACCCTGTTTGAGAATTAGCGCTTCATTTATTAACCTAATATTTTGCAACCCAAGACCTCCATTATCTTTCATCGCACAAGATTGATCCCAAGAGACCAAATGGAACTTTTTGTGGTCTTGAGGGTCTATCCATAAGAAATTTTTATATTTATTTTTCCAATTTATATAGGAATTTTACGAGCAGTTTGAACAAATACATAAAGTAAACCGGAATACTTTACAACACCGTCTTCACCAGAAAAATTTTCTCATCTTGAATTAAGAGAGTACCTTTCCAGCTGGCCAAGCGACGCTACAATATTTCTACCACCGGGTCCCAAAGATTATTTTTCATATGACCAATGAATAAATGCAGGCCCAAGTAGGAGTTAGAGAGTGAAGCTATCTTGCATCCAAGAATATGAATAATTTTCTTCTGCTGGTTCTCCGAGGTGTTCAAGAAAAATAGAAGGCTCTTTAATAAATTAATTTTCTACCCAACCGCCCTTTCATAAGCAGATAAGATGGCTTTCATCTCTTGAGTTTGCTCCACCGAAGTAGGAAGTGAAAGGAAGGTATTGTCTACAAACTGATGGTGGGACAATGGATCAACCACCAGAGCAGGATTAATGCCTTTGATAACAAGGTTGCGGATAAAAGTTCTTCCCAATGCTTCAGCCATAAGGATAAACAAATATGGGGAGATCAGACCACCCTATCTCAAACCCCTAAGGTTTGAAAAAATGCAGTCAGAGCACCATTAATGAGAATAAAAAAATAATTTGAAATGATGCATGTTTTGATAAGCTCAATCTAGCAGTTGCTAAAATCAATTTTGGTAAGCACTACAAACAAAAAATCCCACGAAACATGATCATAAGCATTATTCATATCTAATTTTAAATACATACCTACTATGTCGCTCTTCTTAGTGGAATACAGTGTTTCATGAACCATGATAACGCCATCCAGGATTTGCCTACCCAGAACAAAACCAGATTGAGATTTATCAATTAACTTTGGTATAAACTTTTTCAGGTGGTTAGTCATTGATTTGGATAGGATTTTATAAAGTGTATTGTAGAGACTGATTGGCCTAAAGTCTTTGAAGCTGATAGCCTTGGCAGACTTTGGGATTAAGGCTAAAAAAGTAGCATTCACTCCATAGAGAAGAGATTTAGAGCGTTGGGTATCTCTGATAGCCTCACAAACGTCACCCCCCACTATGTGCCAAAACCACTGAAAGAACAATGGAGGAAAGTTGTTTGGAGCTGGATATTTTAAAGCACCCATTGCAAATATAAATTCTTTAATTTATGAATCCTGGAAGGGAGCTTCAAGAAAACTATTCATGTTAGGCATCATAATTGAGGAAATTGATTGCAACAGGAAATTTTCTGCCTCCACATTCCTCGCATCTTTCAAACCTAACAAAGAGCTAAAAAAATAAATAGCTTCATTTCAAATCTCCTGGATATCTAACAATTTTGATCCATCCTCCTTGACAATTTTCTAGATATGGTTGGGATTTCTGTGTCTTAAAATAGGAACGTGAAAATTTTTGTGTTTCTGTCACCTTCCTTTAGCCATAAGACCCAGGAATTCTGCTTCCACAAGATTTCTTCTTCGGTTAAAGTGTTATGAAGATAGGACAAAACCAGTTTTTCCTTATTGCTTAGCTCGCTTGAGAAGCCATTTTCTTCAATTTTAGCTTGCATATCCAATAATTGACTTTTAAAATGTTGTTTTCTTTGAAAAATATTTCCAAAAATATGTTTATTCCAAGCTTTAAGCTTTCCTTTTATAAGCTTGAGTTTAAGAGCCACACACTGCATCCCCGCACCAAGAACCTCAGAAGACCACCATTCCATGATTCATTATTCTAGATCAGCATGTGAACACCACATAACCTCAAAACGGAAGGGTCTTGGGAAGAACATGCCCTGATGGGAGGATCCTAACCATAAAGGGCTATGGTCAAAGCCCACCTTCGGTAAACTAGAGTGCAAAGCATCACCAAACAGAGGTAAAGCTTGCTTAGACAAACAAATGCTATCTAATCTAAAAAGAATCAATTGATTTCCTATGCGAAAATTGCTCCATGTAAACCAAGATCCTTTCAGATCAAAATCCATCATCTCACAGTTACTAACAAAATCAAAAAAGTCCTCCATACTCCTTTCACAGGGCTCATTACCACCTTTTTTATCAAATAGGAATAGCAGAGTAATAAAATCGTCTGCCAAAATCCAAGCTTCCTCCTTAAAGCACTCTCTCATCTGAAGGAGGGACGACTAAAGGGCTTTCCTTCTTTGACTAGAATTAGGGGCATATACATTGGTCATTACCCATATTAGATTAGTATTTTTACAAAAGAATAGAAAATTGATAACACGATCAGAGGAAGAAATTACAAATCTATCAATTTTATTTTTATCCCAAAATAGCAAAGACCACCCGAGGCCCTAGTGGTAGAACACGCTGCAAAACCCACCCCATTCCAAATAGACTTATGCACACAGTAAAAATTGCTACTCTCAATTTTAGATTCTTGAATGAAGATGATATCCAGAGATAAATTCTTCTTGAGAGAAGATAAAATCTACCTCTTTGAGGGACCATTCAGTCCTCTTATGTTCTAGCATAAAAACTTCATTTGCGAGATTTGGTATTTTTATTAGCCAACAGTGGCTGAGAAGGGCGAGTGAAACCTCCATTTTTAATTGATTTCCCCCTGATTCTACCCCAAAATCAACCTTGAGATGGAACTAAGATCTGTTAGCAATATCAAACTCAATATCCTTTTTTCTTTGAGAAGAATTTGAGGATTTTCCAACCTTTCTTTCTATTCTCACATCCAATATTTTATCATAGCTCCTTGTTTTAGGGCCATAGGATCCACGCTTGAGAAGATTAGGAGACAAATATTTTTTTGCCAAAGATAACAAAAATCTTGTAAGACTGGTTCATCCAAATTAATATTTTCAAAATAATCGAATAGAAACAAACCATTAGGGCTTACCTCCTCCAGATAAGGGTTCAAACATCTCCTCATAGAAGATAGTGTGGGTGCAAAAACCTCCTTTGGCATAGATGCCTTCATACAGACCCCAACTAAAGGGATTTCATGCAGGACAATCACCATATCACTTGGAGAGGGGAGAGGAGAATTTTGACCCAACTGAAGAGGATCCAAAATAGCAGAGGACTTCACTGGGACACCATTTGAAGCTAGGGGATCATTAGAAATCTGCACTAGGGCCAACGGTGTGTCCATAGTTGGTCGTCCTTGGCCACATTTAGCCTCCCCACTGAGGGACTCAACCTCAGCACCTATATCAGGCCTAAATCCCTCACCTAAAGGAGACATAACACTATGATCTTTACCACTAGCCAGGGCACGAGAGAAATTATCTCTTGGGGTCGAAAGAAGATGATTCTTAACAACCTAAACTTTAATCCCTTATTTTAAGGAGCTTAAATCTCCCTAAGTTTTAGGGCCAAGAGTACCACTACTCCGAGCAACTCCAATGGATTTCTGAGCAGCAAAAGTAGAGTAATTGTTCTTCTTCTGAGTTGTCACCCGATTTTTGAAGGACAACACAAATTTTGCACATGGTCCCTACTCCCACAGCGGTTGCACAAAGGTGGTCTATTCTCATATTCTAGAGGTTATTTCCAGGATCCCAATTCTGAATTAAGCTCTATTGAATCTGGAAGATCTACCTCAATATTGGCCATGACACACATCCTTGCATAGTTCATCCTTGATTTTACCAAAGTTGGCTCATCCATCGATATAAGCTCCCTAATGCCCCGCACAATACCCTTGAGCACATCAAAGCACCAAAAGTGCATAGGGAGACCAGGTAATTTCACCCAAAGGGGAAGTAGATTCACTTTATGAGAAGAAGGGTTGAAATTAGTACCTCATTTTTGAAGAAAAATCCCTCTATGACCAAAAAACCAAGGCCCTCCTTCTAAAATATGCCTTGAATCTTCCTCATAGGTTAATTTTATCAAGAAAAAAGACTTGGGTAGTGCAACAATATCAATGGAGCCTAGGGGTTTCCAAACTAAAATAGCCCATTTGCGAATGGAGGCTAGATCTAGACGGTTGCATTGAAATTTACCAATGAGGTCCTACAAACATTCTTCCCTGTTCCTACAAATGATATCCAAAGGGATCCAGAGCTTGTGATTCTCAGGAAAGAGATCATACTAAATCTGCTTACCTTTGTTAATGAAATACCCTGAGATCACTTTTACGAAAGAGAGGTAAATTTGGATGATCCCTTCTTGGTAGTGACCCCTTAGAATGGGGCCAATACCGAGAAATTACAGATTGCAAACCCGTAGAGAGGTTAGCCTTTTTTTGTCCACTTTAAGACTAGTCATATTTTTCCATCGAGCAAGAGGGTCCTTTGAGTTCAAAAAAACCCCTCTCCTCATCTTATGGTTACCGAATAAATGGGGAAACATCCAAAACCCCTTCAACCATAGAGGGTCTACTACTATAGGGTGAAATTCCTCTTGTACCGCTACCACCTAGATTCAAATTCTCCCCCATTAACAGTCAAACACAAAATTATCTCCTGTTGTTTCTACAATACTTTCAGGTCTCATAATATTAAAGAAAAAAGAGAAACAAAGTTAGTACCCGCACATTTGGGCGAGAGCACTGCCTTTTACCATTGAAGCTTGTTAGCTGCAACAAAAATAGGGACCAGGAGCATTGCCTTCACCAGAAAAATTGCAATTATATTTTCTAAAATTTGCACTATAAAATCGCTTCAACCCACTAAAGCTTCCACCCCTTCACTATCTGTGGCTATGTAGAACAGTTTACAGGAACCAAACTTCTTTCGTAGATGAAACTTCTTTCTCTGTCCATGGTTGTTTGAGGTGAATCAGTGGTATTTCTCTTTTAACTATACATGGGATTAATAAAAATAAAAATAAAAAATATTTCTACTTATTTAGAATTTGAATTATGTAAAATATTAAAAGACTTAAAGAAAGAAACTAATACATTTTTTTTAAAGTTTATTGATTAATAATTTGCATCAACTAATTATTATTAAATAAATTTTGAAAAAAGTGACTAATGATATTTTCATTTTATAAAAGAATCATTCTTCATCATTTCATAGTGTATTGTGTCTTTTTATTTGATTTTTTTTACTTTACATCTTAAATTATTTGTAACTCAATAAAATGGATTTGCTTTAAATTTTGAGCTTTGGTATTTCTCTTTTAATTATAAATGAGATATATCCAAATAGTTAATAAAAATAAAATATTTATACTTTTGTGCAATAAATATCTGAATTCATAGATTTATGCCCAACTCACATATCTACACTTAATACATAAATTGTGCATATGCATTCAAACATATAAATTCTTTGCAATTGCATAATTTTGTAAATATGTTTTTTTGTACATTGAGATAAACACTTAGATGACCCATATGCATTTCACATTCATGAACACAATTATGTAGCTTTGTGCAACTAAACCTTTTTGTATTCTAATACACTATCATATACAACACTACAATTAACATGTTATACGTATTCACTAACTTTTGTGGAATAAACATTTGTATTTATAGATTTATGCACAAACTCACATGCTTATACATAAATTGTGCACATGTATTCATATATATAAACTCTTTGCAATTGCACAATTTTTGTAAACTATTTTTAAATATGAGACACTTAAACATGTTTTAAACAATCAAATAAACATGTATATGGTATACATTTATGAGCACAATTACAAAGCTTTGTGCGACTAACATTTTTGTATTCTAGCATCTATGCATAACTCACATTCAATATATAAACCATATTTACATATTTTATTATTCATGAATTTATGTCCAATTATCATTCACATGTATAAGCCATATGCTGACTTGATTTAATTTCTTATTAATTACATATTTTTATAGAAGGCAATTAACATATTAGGTAAATGAACACAAATATGACCCACATTTATTACATTTATAAATATTTTTACACAAATAATATCTCTAGCCATGAATGTACAAATTATATTTAGCAATCACTTTACACTTATTATATGTTTATATCAAACAATTAACATGTTATGTATATTTAAATGAATACTTATTCACAATTCAAGTTTACAATTATATTTATGAACTTTTACGCAACTAATATATTTATTTTTGGACTTATCATGTTCACCTAATTTTGTCTTTGTCCTATTTTTTTTGAGATAGTGATGTAATTATGTAAAAGGTTTGGGGACCCTTTCAAAACCTCTTCTTTCCATCTTATAAAAAACAAATATATGTATTCATGAATGCAATTACACATTCATAAAGTTTCATGCAACTAACATTCAAATAATTGTACTTATATATTTAAACTTCTCATAATTTCCCTAAAGTATTTAAACTTCTCATAATTACATTCATATATTTAAACTTTTTAGAATTATTTAATGGTATCTCCAAAAATTTATACCATATAATTAACATATTATAGATAAATCTTTTAACAATATCATAATGTAAGTATGTTACTCTTACATAATTTACATTTAAATTTCTAAGTACTTTTACGTCTACATACTTTATTAGTATAAAATAATTAAAAATAAATAAGATTGCACCTTAGAAAATTAAGTGAGGATGGTGGACAGAGTAAGGATGAGATTGGTAGGGGACAATGAGTGAATATGGGATTGGTAGTGGAGGCCGTGGTTGGCCTCATTAGTGGAGAATAAATTATTCTCTTCTTAAAAATAAGATAATACCTTATTATTCAAGCAAAGAGAAGCTTAAAATTTGTATTTAAAAGTGAAATATTACTTTGAAAATTAAAAGATATATATTTTTTGATTGGTTGAAAAATGGGTTTTTGAAAGAATCCCCAAATATTTTACAATAGATTCTTACAAAATGAAATAGGGAGATGATCTTTGGAAGGAGAATATCTCCACAAGAAGACGATCTCAAAAGGACCAACTACAATACATTCAAACTTAAAACAAAGAAGTTTCACACTTAAAATTGAATTGCAAATTAGAACAAAAGGAAGTGCTTCTCGTTCGAAATGAAGTAAGGATCCCCTATGGGAGGAGCCAAAAAAAGCAAAGAAAAAAGAAATCCATCTAGTGGGAGCTCAAGAAATACAAATTTTTAAGTTGAATCCCTTCCAAGAAGAGCCTGGGAAAACGAATTCAAAAAATATAGATTAAACATAGAATCCCACCCAAGAGGAGTCTGGGAAAAACAAAATTCAAACACCGGATCCCACCTAGTGGGAACAAACCTGAAGCATTGTTTCTCACCTAGGAGAAATAAGAAGGTTGGAAAAGTCTCTCTAATAGAGAAACCCATAGAGAAAGTCCTTCCAATGGCCTTGAAAATGGAACAATAGTAGTTGGAGGTCTCCATAGGCCATGAGACCATGGGAATGTGCTGCTTGAAAATTAGATAAAACCAATAAGAATCTTCGAAGTCCATGAAATCAAAAGCTTATTTGAAACAAATCTATAATAGGAAGAAACACAAGGAGCCCACTATCGATCAAAAGAACATAGGATCCCCCAGAACTAAAAGAATCAAAAGGATAGGCTCCAATGAAAACCATCAAAACCAGACACACAAACCTTTTTTTGAAAGCTTGATTTGAAGGTAACCATAGGAGCATATCAATTATAGATAATAAGTATGAAGTCCCCCTTCAAATACCATGAAAAATGTAAAGGATATCCTTCGGATAGTAACAAAATAGATCAAGAAAACAAAGAATCCCCAAAGCCAGGAACCTAGACTATAGATCCAACACTCGAGTGGAACAGAGGAATCCCACCAACGACTCGAGGATATATGTAGGAGCATCTCAACTGTAGATAAAAAATATGTGGTCCCCCTCAAGATAAACAAAGATGTAGATAAAAAACCCTTGAAGAATAACACATGCACACTCAAATAGAAAGAGTTTCACCACTCCTACCAAAACCAAAGGAAACACTAGAATCATCTAGTAAAGAAACAAATATTTGCCAAGGAAACCCAAGGAAGGTCCCATGAGCAACTAGAAACCCTAAAAAATGGAATAGAGAAGGGAGAAAAAAATTAATCGGGGACCCCCACACAGAAGGGAAGTCACCTGGTTCAAAAGCCTTATCACAAGAAGAGAAGGTCCTGAAAGATCACCAAGCGACCCAAGAAGCCACGGGAAAATTATAATGTATTATTCTAAGATATATTATGGAATTTCAATGTTAATTTTATAAAGTAATCTTACTTCATAGCATTGATTATTATAATTAATGCTCATTTGGTGTATTTTTAGTGTTTGGCTATAACTTTCTTAAAAGTATATAAATATAAAATGAGTATTGCTTTAAATTTTGAGCTTTGATATTTCTTTTTTAATTATACATGGAATATATCTAAATAGTTGAAAAAATAAACATATTTATACTAACCTAGTCTTTGAATTAAGTTATCTAAAATGTTAATTGATTAATAATTTGTATGAATAGGGGAAATAAGATGAAGACAATCTACCTTTCTATGCATTTTCGGTGTTCTCGTAGTTCTCGATAGGGGAAAGAAGATGAAGACAATCTACCTAAAAAATGGTTTCACCCATTTGACCCAAAAGTTTCAATAACTTTGTGTTGGACAAACACATAATGAGTAATAAGTCTACTTGGTTCCTAGAGTTACAGTTCTATAGTTTAGGGTTTCTAGTTTTTTATGCTTAATTATGTTGTGTATTCACCCTTTTAGGGGCTTTTTGTTGTACATTAGTTTTGTAAGGGGGTGTTAAATAATTGTAAATTGTTTGCTTGGGTTCCCACTCTATTTTGAATGGGATGGTTTTTTGGCTGATGGTATTAGCCACATGACGTGTTTATCTATCTCTTTTTTTTGTTTGTAAAAATATATTTTTTTTTTTTTTTTTTTATTTACATGGTGGGCGCAATGCCCCCCCCCAACCCGGCGGGGCGCCCGCCCTTTTTGCCCACCACACCACCTCTCCTGGCCCCCCCACCAACCCCCCCCACGACCCCCCGCCCTCCCCCCCCCCCCCCCCCCCCCCCCCACAAAAAAACATTCCACACCCCCCGAACCCACGAAGCACCGGCCGACGGACGCCGGCCGGACCAACGCCCCTCCCCCTCCCCTCCGCGTTTGGATGACAATCCCCCTATTTTGTTATTTATTTAATATAATACTTTTTTACATTAAAAAATAATAATTTGTATCAACTAATTATTATTAGATAACTTTTGAAAAAGAAAGTGTGATATTTTTATTTTATAAAAGAATTGTTCTTCATTTCTTAGGATTTTCTTAGCATTTTAATTTAATCATTGTGCATTTTTATTTATTTATTTTTTGGTTAGATTATGGAAATAGGGGTTTGAAAGGAATCCCTCAACCTTTTACATAAGCTTCACTAGGATTAAACTAGAAAATGTCAGTTTAACCAACAAATATAAACATGCTTACAAAAAAACAACCCAAAAGTGAGGATCCACCATCTCGTAAACCTCATATAGTATCTAAAATCAGCAACCAGTACAAACATCTCATTCACCCTTAGTAGGAGAGATTTTAAATGCATCCAAATTGAGTTGTCTACTGTGACAACTGATACTCAATCTTATTTTTAGATTCAAACTAGAAAGGTCTCCATAGGCTACCTCAAAGACGCAATCATTCTTCTTAGGTTTTCCCTTTTTTTTTATTCTTGTGGCATTACAGGACTTCTGATAACTCTTGGTTTTAGGGCCTAAGGAGCCCTTATCCAGAACAGGGTCAAAGGAGGAAAATGGAGATGCCAATGGGCTAACCTATTTTAGAGGAACCAATAGACTCTTCCTCACTAAATTTCGGAGATATGATGGACTCTTCCCTATAAAATTTGGGGAAATCGAAGGATACTCCACTAGTTTTTGGATTACGAGCTCCTCCATAGCTAGATAGTCAAAAGAATTTTTCAAGGGGAGGGTAGTGGGACATGCCACTCTCTTCCAAGAATGACTAGAATCCAAGACCCCCTACAATCTAATGAGGGGTTCTCGGTTCAACTCCTCATTACTATCGAAAAGAATAGATGGTAGAAGATCATTCTCCCAAAGGTCACTACTAAGCCTAGCTTGTGAAGTAATCTCATCACTCAACAGAGGTATCAGAGTCCATTTTTTTTCCAGATTTATAGGCTTAGGCTTAAGCCTTATAGGGCAAGCACTCTAGATATGGCCACTTTTACAGTAAAACTGATAGGTCCTAGGTCTGTTCTCAAATTCCATAGTTTGTACACAGGAGCCCAAATGTGTAACGAGTTCCACAGAAGATGGTAAAGTCTTATCTGAGTCTACCAACACACACATCCTAACATAAAGCATCTAGGACCCATGCAAGGAGGTGCGGTCCAGGGAGACAAAGTCTCCAATGACACTAGCCACCGCATGAAAATTCACCTTCATCCCACAAATACAGAGGGAAATCTAGAAGCTTGATCCACATAGGGATGGTGTTGATTCATTGGGTAGCTAGATTTAAGTCAGGGTCCACATACAAAGAAATAATCCCCATTTTTTGAAGAACTAGGGACCACCTTCTAGAATCCTTGTGGAATCCTCCGCACAATTCAACTTGATAAGGATTTTTTTCAAAATTGCCATGATATCTAGAGAACCAAGGGGTTTCCATCTGGACAAAGCTCACCTTTTTAGTGCATCAATCTCCAACTAACTACCTTGGAATTTTTCAACCAGAGTCCAAGCCCCTTTATCGATGATATTATTCACAAGGCAATCGAAGATGAAAATCTACTTAGAAACAAGGTTGATCTCGCACCTAAAAGATACGCCCTCGCTAACCCACCTAGACACCACTTTAGAAAAATACAGAGAAGTGGGGCCCTTCCAAGGGGAAGGCTGAGAAGCACCTACAACCTTACCTGGATCCCATAGAGGAGGAACCAGATTTACCGCCAGATCTTCCACTAGACACACACCATCTCCTAGGTCCTGAATTAGTGCTGATTCCAACGTAGCATTCTCGTTTGAGTACCGCATCATTCCATCAAAATTTTTATTTAATTTTTTTTAATATATTTTTTAAATTACTTCAATCCCATTAAAATTAATTTGCTTTGGAATTATGAACTAGCAATATATAAAAATATTAAATATGTTGTTCATATTAAATATGTAAATTTATTTAATAGTTTTTGACTTTTTATAATTACACCGATTTAGACTGTTATTTGCATTTGTGTATTTGAGATTTTTAGGATTGTTTACTCATATTTGATAACTTTTTACAATATCACAATGGAAGTATGTAGCTCTTACATAATTTGCATTTAAAATTCTAAACAATTTAACATTTACACACTTTATTAGTATAAAATTATTAAAAACAATTAAGTTTGCATCTTTGGACAATGAGTGAGGATGGAGTAGGTAGGGGAGGCCTCGTAAGCTTCCACCTTGATATGGTTGATCTCGTTATTAGAGAATAAGTTACTCTTGAAGCAAAGAGAAGCTTAAGCTTTGTATGTAAAAGAGAAATATTGTTTTGAAAATTTATAATATTTTATTAATAGTGGAAAATATTTTATTATTATTATTATCAATTAGAATATTTCATGGGATTTGAATGCCAATAGATTTCTACTAATTTAGCATTTGAATTATGTAAACGATTAAATAAATTAAAGAAATAAACTAATACATTTTTTAAAATATTTATTAATTAATCATTTGCATCAACTAATTATTATTAAATAACTTTGGAAAAAAAATAACTAATGATATTTTCATTTTATAAAAGAATCATTCTTCATTTCATAGTGTATTGTGCCATTTTATTTGAAAAATAATTTTACTTTATTTCTTTATTTACTTTTAGCTCAATAAATGGATATCCGTTTGAATTAATGAACAACCAATATATGCATAGTTTTTTTATTAGGTAGGAAAACACAGGATTTTGAAAGGATCATTAATATTTTAAAATGAGATAAAATATTGGTGAGACAAAAACCTCGAGAACCTAGATTTTTCGGCAATCGTAGCTATCCCATCTAGGTATACCACATGATATCAATCACAAGGGATTATTTTTGGATATCCATAGGGTGGGCATAAGAGGAATGGAGCCTATGTGAGCCTCTACCAACACACAACACATTCACCAACTACACCACATATCCATAGGGTGGACGTAGGGGGAATGGAGCTTGGGTCGGCCTTCATCAACACACATGACATTCACCACTACACAAGCAAATACCAATATATGTATAATTGTCAAAAATATTGTGATACCATTATATGATCAATGATGTAATATGAGTTGGGCATGTTTTAATGGTATATTAATTAATTTAAAAACAAATAAGCATATTATTTAAAAACGAATGCGGGGATTGGATAAAAAATAATATTATTGTTAATGTTCACCTATTTTTGGAGGTAATATCTAGGAAATGTTTTGAATCAATTAATATATTGATTAGATGTAAGATGTAATAAGGACTATAAATACCATTTGGAAAAGAATATTTCCAATTAAATCTCTAGCCTCCATTTATCCCTTATCTTAAATAAATCTATCATTTAAGCCATGTAGTTTAAAATTATCAAAGACGTTCTCCATTCAATCCAATCTCTCCATTTTTATCTAAAACTATTTTTATTTTTATAATAAAAATACTTTATATTTTGAAATAATTTATTTATTCACTTATGCAACAATTAATATGTTATACCTATTGTTCACAAATTTAGTTAAAAGAATAGGTTTGAGATGTTATTTGTTGCATAAGTGAATACACTATATATTCTATAGAATTTGCTTTTGTTTAATTTATTTCATTTCTTTTCCCTCTTCTTGATGCAGTTGAAAGTAGGGGGTTCATTTAAAAATTACCTCCTTTCACAATAAACTTTGCAATTCACTCACATGATAGAGAATAATATACTATGGAGTGTCGTATAAACTTGTACGATAATATATCCCTCATGGGAATGGTACATCAACTTACATTTGAACAACACTTTGGTTCTTTTATCGAATGGCACTTCTTCACCATTTACATGTGAATGAAAAACTTCCCTTTGAATGATAGATTAGATGAATGGTAGTTCAGTTGAACAAAAAATTGACCACTTAAACGATCCTCTTGTTCTCACTTGGACGGTACTTCCACTCGACGACAGTATGCACTTGAACGATAAGGTCCTCTTTAAATGGTGATGCTCACTCGAACGATAGAGCTATATGAATAGATATTTCCATGTGAATGGTAATTTCCTCTTGAATGATTTTATGACGTTCACCTAAATGACATCACTAGTACTTCATTCACTAGAATGATCAATCACTCAGATATAGCTCATTCACATGAACAACTGGCCACTTGAATGATACCATGTTCACTTGAACATTATCTTGCTTGAATGGAGCTTAAGTTCTCCTACTTAAATAATGGAACGCTAGCCAAATATTTACATTATCAACCCTTGAAATGGCGATCGACTATAATCACTAGACTTGAACATCATGCTTTGCGATGCCGTTGCTTGGTTTGTAAACACTCTTCACCTGTAATCTTCCACTCATACTAGCCTAGGAAATCTACCACATGCAATTCAAATCACACAACATATTTATCACTCAAACATATACAAAGTAGATTGAAAGTGTATTATTTATGGTTTTTTCAAAATACCTATTGGATATATATTTTAAAATCAAGCATCTCTCTCTCTCTCATAAACTTTTGTATCATTGCTAACCTATTACTAACCTCTCTTCTTATTATTGGTGTTAAAAATTAGTAAATATGATCATAAATGTAAAATAAATATGGATCATATTTGTGTTTATTTACATAATATGTTAATTGTCTTATATAAAAATATGTATAATCCGCCCCTGGAGGGGTGGGAGAGCAAGAGGGGGTTGAAAACCCCCCCGCAGGGGCCCGGTTCAATCTCCCCCCCCCCCCTTGGTGTTTTATATTTTTAAAAAAACCCACCCAAAAAAAAAAAAATATGTATAAAGAATTGTGCAATTAATAAGAAATTAAATGAGTGAACACAATGTTGTGCATAAATTCATGAATTAAAATGATGGTTATGAATACAATGTTGTGCATAAGGATATGTGAGTTGTGCATAAATCTATGAATACAAATGTTTATTGCATAAAAGTTAGTGAATATGCATAACTTGTTAATTGTAGTGTTGTATTTGTTAATGTATGTTCATACATGAGTGTAATATACATTTGAATATGAGTTACACATAAATTCATGAATTAAAATGTTGATTGTAAACAAGTTAATGTATATGATAATGACTCTAATTTATTAAAAGAATATTAATTTGTAAAAATAGATCACATGATTTTATTTTGAATTTAAATTATACAAAAGTAAATGTAAAAGTCATGATTTTATTTTGAATGTAAATTATACAAAAGTAAATGTAAAAGTTTGCTTTGAATGCAAATTGTAAATAATAATTATAAATGGAAATAAGAATTATGTAAATGTATTAAAAAAATCTAAAAGAAGAAGAAAAAAGACAAGATAATAGACCTCAAGGAAATAGTCATGGTGAATGACTTTTCCTTTACACCTTGGAAAGGGACTTTAATCCCTCTTATTTCTATTATCATTATATGCTTAAAGAATATATACATAAAAAATAACAATGTTCTTTTGAAAAAATCTTTCCTCTATAACTAAATAAAAAATATACAACATTTGTACTACATAAAAATTATAATGGTTTTTTTTTTGAAAATATCCCTTTTCTCTATAACTAAACTTAAAATATACATTTTTTTCTTATTTGCAATAAAAATAACATATGAATATTTTATAAACTTCTTTTGATACTCCAAAGTATGTAGACAAATTAGAATATTTAGTTTCTCTTTACACTATTCATTGCCTTTTGTACAACACATTAACTACATGATATTTGCATATGATTAGAAATCTTCTTTCCTTTTGAAATTGAGTTTGTCTTTTCTCCAAAATAATTAAAGCAAATACAATTAAAAATAAAACATCTAGGACATAGGAGAGCAGCAACGTGCAGAAAGCAAAAATATGTGTAGAAGCTAGGGCACAAGAGTTTTCCATCATATGCATAGGAGGTAGGACACAAGAGATTGAATGGAGAGCATCAATGCATAGAAGCACAAGAGTTTGAATCTATTAAATTAGTTTTTGGTATTTATGTTTTCTATTGTATGCATAGGAGATAGGGCACATGAGTTTGAATGGAGAGCAACAACATGTAGAAGCTAGGGCACAAGAGTTTGAATGGAGAGTAGTAACGCACAAAAGTTTGAATTCCATGGAGGCAAGAAATGTTGCAGGATATTCGGTGGCATTGTAAGGGATGCTGAGAATTTTGGAATTGAAGAAGGGGATACCAGTGAGGATGGGTTAAAGAATACTAATAATGTGGAGCATATTGATGCCTCGGTTGAAGGTGTGGATATCCTAGGTGCAGGGGCCCTTCGCTAGCTCAACCTCAAAATAGCCGTTTTTTTCCTTTGTAGATAAACTCCGCCAAAAAAATCGAGTTCACCATTCCCACCACACAAAACTTGATTTCTCTTACGATGTCTAGCAGGGAAGTTATTATTCTGCCTGAAGTCATGGCTCCCTTAATTTTTTAGGAATCCTTGTCGCTTGTAAGGAAATTAATGGGAGCACGACTTGATATCAAGTCTGTTAAAAAATGGGCCTTTATGAAATGGAGGTCTATAGGAAATATGAAACTGGTTGTCCATCCTAGGGGATTTTTTATGATCAGAGTAAATAATCCCCAAGATACTAGTAAGATTCTCACTAGAGGGCCCTAGATTTTCGATCGAAGAAGCCTCTTATTGCATTTTTTAGGGGAAGACTTCGATCCTGAGACCTAGAGCATCAACATGGCACCAATATGGGTTAGATTACTAGGATTACCAACTCAGTTCTAACATGTAGGAATCCTTAAGGGTATATCCTAGATAATTAGAGAATTGGTTGCCATTGACTCGATGATGAAATCCAGATATCACCTTACATACACTCGCATTTGTGTAACAACTAAGATTGATTATGGGATTCCCAAATATGTAGACCTAATAATAGAAGAATACCACAAACATCAAGTTTTCGAGTACAAAAATAAACCATATTTTTGTATTGAGTGCAAAAAAAGCAAGGGCATCTTAGAAATCAATATCCTATGCTCAAGAAAGAGTTGAAGAAGGACGAGGGTCCAAGGTAGGAATGGGAAAGGGAATAGACAATCGATGCACTATGTCCAAAAGAAGAACCAAGGTGACAAGGACAAGAAATCAAACTCCTCTCAGGAAATGAATCAAGCAGTTCCCACTTAGGTATAGTCACTATTTACAAATTCCTATCCCTTTTTACCTCTAAATAACCTTGATACCAACATAAATGCTGAAGCTATCCATGAAGTTGAGGCATTGTGAAGCAAATACTTCTAGAGTCACTCAAAGAGTAGAGGATGAAATCCATGTTAATCCTATTCAAAAAATGAATGCCACCCCTAATAGAAATTAGTTTCCTACCAGGTCAGGACCATTGAGTCTTCTATTGTCCAGCGAGTCTTTGAAACTCATCAATGATTCCCTCCATTCCACTATTTTTCAATAATTCCTTTGTTCCCAAAAAAAAGTGACAAGGAGCTAAAAGAAATAGGTTGTTAATGTAGACAATGACAAAAAGAAAGGAAGGCCAACTAATCAAGAAATAAGGAGTAAGAAAACTGATAATGATATCACTAATGGTGTCTTGGTAGATGATGGAAAATGATCCAAACCTCCTCCAAACTTTGGTAGGGTGGGGGGAAAAATATTCTTCAAGGAACCATAGATGAATATCCTCTCATGGAATGTGAGAGGTCTCAATGGGTAGTCCAAACAAATATTGGTCAGGTCCATGAGGAAATAAAATAAACCCAATATCATTTTACTATAGGAAATTAAAATCGATATGAATAATAGTGATAAAATTGCTAAGTCTATGTGGAAATATAGTTCTTTCATTTATAGTCTAGCCCATGGCTCGTTCGATGGTCTCATGTGTTTGTGGAATCCAGATATTGTAGAAGGTGGACTCATCTCCAATTCAAAAAGAATAATCAATATTCTATTTTATAACAAATATACCCAAGCTCAATGGATCATGTCAAACATCTACGCTCCCAATGATCCGAGAGGTCATAGGGCCTTATGGAACACTTTAAGCCAAATGAGAAGCAATTTCCAAAACCATCCTTGGATGCTTGTAGGTGATTTCAACATCCCACTCTACCCTTTAGATAAGAAAGGAGGGAACCCCATCACATCTAGGTGCTTTGAATAATTTGTAGAGTTTGTGGAATAGAATGAACTCATGGACATTTAGTTAAAAGGGGTAAAATATACTTGGAGTAACCAAATAATAGGAAACTAGCTCATCCAAATGAGGCTTGATATATTCTTGGTATCCAAGGAAGCAATCCAAATTTTTGGTGATGCCACCCTCCACTCTCTTCCAAAAATTGGATCAGATCATAGTCCTTTAGTCTTGGAAAAAAATAGGCAAGGCTTAGCCTTCAAAACACCCTTTAGATTTGAATCAATGTGGTTACAACATGAGAGGCTTAGGAATAACATTTTCGAATGGTGGAGTAAGTCTTTTTCAGGATCACCCATAGTTCAAACACTTTATTAAAAATAGCCTGAAGGTATAGAACACTGAAGTCTTTGGGAATATTTTCCAAGTCAAAAAAGATTTTGTTGATTAGTTGAATGTCGTAGAAAGAAATATTTAAAATGGGAGTTTGGAATCTGATTTGAGGCAAAGATAAAAAGAACTTCTATCAGAGTATCACAACATCCTTTCTAGGGAAGAGGTTTTATAGAGGTAAAAATTGCATGCCCTATGGATAAAGTAAGGTGATTCCAACACCAAATTCTTTCACGCATCCACACTCAGACACAAAAGCAATAATAAAATAAAAAAATTATCTAGAAGTGATGGGACAATAACCTCCAACATTCATGAGATCAGGGAAGAGGTAGTGTCACACTTTGAAAATATTTTAGGGCCTTGCTCTCCTTGTCAACCTCAAGCTCGAATTGCTCTTCTACAAAACATTCCAACTCTCATATCCCAAGATTTCAATTATAGCCTCCTAAAATCTTTTACCAATGATAAAATCAGAGATGCAATGTTTTCTATGAAACCCGATAAAGCTCCTAGACCTGATGGCTTTCCTCCTAGGTTCTTCTAACACTTATGGGATATAGTGGGTCAATATATTTTTGTAGCTGTTCTAGATTTCCAATGGAAAAAATCATTACCCAAGGATGTTAACTCAAATTTATTTATGCTCATTGCCAAATCCCATAACAAAAAATCCATGTTTGATTTTAGACCAATAAGTCTTTGCAATATCTTTTATAAGCTCATCTCAAAGGTCATTGCTAATAGGCTCAAAGAAGCACTCTCAACCATTATAGATCATTGCCAAGGGAGCTCTGTCCAAGGGAGATATATCATTGATGGTATAATAACAATCCATGAACTCATCCACTTAGTTGCCAAGAGCAAGAAACCTGGTCTTTTCTTGAAACTTGATATGAAAAAATCTTTTGATCGGGTATCTTGGGAATTTCTCTTTGCTATCCTTGCTAAATTTGGAGATAAAGTGGCTAATTTTATTTCTCAAATGTACAACTGCATGCAATGGAAAATTATTCCTACCAATAACCTTAGCAACGGACTTAAAAATATTGCAATAGAAATATTAAAACTGCTAAGGGTTTGTGTCATTCCAAGCATCCAGTCCAGAGATACTCATGTTTGGAAACTTTGTGATGATGGTCAATTCATAGTCAAAACTACATATCACATTCAAGATCCTCTAGTAGAGTCATGGGCTTGCGCAAAGATTATCTGGAATAAACACTTAATTACAAAGATTAGTTTATTTTGTTGGCTTACCTCTTAGAATAAAATTTTAACTATTGATAATCTCATTAAAAGAGGTATGTACATCACCAATTGTTGTGTTCTTTGTAAGTCTAATTGGGATTCAACATTTCATTTGTTATTGGAATGTTCATTCTTTGCTGGTATATTTAACTCCCTCTTTGATATCTTTAGCATTGTGTGGGTTCAACCATCATCCCTTTGTCAATTATTAGAACAATGACCAAATCCCTTTTCCAGTACCCAACTAAAGTTCCTTTGATCCACTTGTTTGCATCATTATCTATGGCAAGTATGGTTGGAGCATAATAATAGAGTGTTTAATAGTTTTAGCAAAAGTCCTTGGTCTATCTTCCACTGTGTCATCACTCTTGGCTCAGAGGATGCCCAACTTGTTTCTACATCCGAAGTCCCTAAATCTGGCCTTGAAACTCACTTATTTAATATGTTCAAGTTTAAGTACAATCCTTCTATGGCCTCCCAAATCCTCATTGATAGATCTATTATTAAGTGGACTCCTTTGATTGGTTGGTTAAAACTAAATTTTTATGATGTGAGAAAAGAGAATCATAGGATGGTCAACACTGGGGGCATTATAAAAAATGATAGGGGTCAAATAATATTTGTATCCAACAACCTTGTAGAAGTGAAAGCCATTTGCCAAGATTTGATCATTATGCAAGAGTTTGATTGTGACCATATCATTATTGAAGCTGATTCCATGCTTGCTCTCAATTGGCTCAAAGGAAATCAAGTCCCTCCATGGAGTGTTCACAATATGATTAATGAATGAAAAATATTACTGGGAAGATACACAACCATCATTATCCAGCACATGTATAGAGAAGGAAACAAAGCAACATATTTACTTGCAAACAAAGGAGTTCTGGAAGAATCCCTTCGCATTTGGTGGTCTGACTTCCCAGTGGGACTCGTGGAGGTAAACCATGGTGATGGAATTTGTTTACTTTAGCAATTATGGTGGTCCAAGTAAGCCTATTGGATCCCAAATAGGACTCCCTTGCCTATGGCCTAGGATTAATCACTTCCCACATGGTATTTGATTCCTCATGAAAATTTTGAGATGCAGTTCAATATCAGATCAAGTGATAGTTATGGTTTCCTATTATGGTTTACATGGTTTTTATTCATGGTTTGCTTGTTTTGATAATTTATCCTATTTATTTTTTGGGTTTGCTGGATTTGTTGGGAACTTCTAGGTTTCCCTTTTTGTCTTTTTGGATGGTTTGGCTAGGTTTTCTTGGATGCTTTTTTGTTTTGTTTGGCTTTCGGTGTTGATCCCAGTTGGGTTCACACCTGTTTCTCTTTGTAAAAGGTTTTGGATCCTTTAAAAACCCCCCTATCAATCAAAAAAAAAAAAAAAAAACATCTATTTTGATATTTGATTTTTCTAATATAAAACAATTTAATATTTTTAATAATAATATCTGGACAAAAAAATCCTACAATGTCTAATGTAAGCAATTCAAATTTTAAAAATAACATTTCAAATATATTTACAAAGTTTCGAGGGAAAAAAGACCATTAAAAAAATGTCATAAAATATTTAGAACATCAAAACTATATTGAAATGATAAAACTAAAAAGCATAAAACTTAAAAAAAAAAAACTAAAAGACTAAAAAATTATTAAATAAATTTACATGTTTAATATGAATAATATATTTATGGCAACTAGGCATATATTGGTTATTCATAATTCAAAAATAAATTCATTTTTTTTATTTAAAAGTAATTAAAGAAATAAAGTAAAAATATTTTTCAAATAAAAAGGCACAATAATTAAATTAAAATGTTAATAAATGAAGAAAGATTTGTTTATAAAATGAAAATAATAAAGAGTTAATACATATTATTAATCAATAAACAATCCTTTCCTGGTGCTTTCAGCGGCGTAAAAGGTTTAAAATGATTGTGACATGGTGGTTATAGGGGCGGACTACGCGAAGATCTGTGTGGTGGCTTCTGGGGTGGACAGCGTAGAATACTGTGGCAGCCATAAAAAGCTGGACAGCCTGCCCAGATTCGTGGCGGCTACCGATTCCACCATGTAAATTCAAAAAAAAATAATCTATAAACATTATAATAAATGTAATAGTTTCTTCAAAATACTAGCCCTTTGTGCACGCGTGTCTCTCTGTAGCTAAAAAATCTCAAAGCTGACTCGGCTTCCCCTGCCAAAATCAGTGAGGTGGGCAAAAAAACTGACTCTTCTCCAACTAAATATAATTATGTGGCAAAAAATCTTGTTCGGATGGAGGTGAATATTGAAGGTGAGGTTGAGACCAAAGGAATTGGTGCTTTAGGACAGATGAATGTTACTAGTTATAAGGGTGCTCTATGCAACATGGTTCTCAGTCACCTAGCCAGCTCTATGACCACCCTCTCTATGGCTGCCAAAACTGTTAAGTCCTAATGGACCGAAATCCAATAGGTGGCGAATGACCTTGGTACTGCCCATGCGCAGCTCAGTATCATCTTCAAGGATGCAAATGAGATCCGCTTAAAATTTAAAGCAATACTCTAGCAATAATTTTATATTTATATACTTTTAAGAAAGTTATATCCAAACATTAAATCATACTACTAGCAATGTCATACAATCAAATTTGCACTAATTATAATAGTAAATTCATTAAAGTAAATTTTTTTAATAATAAAAATAACATTGAAATTCCATGAAATATTCTAATTAATAACAATAAAAAAATTCCCTCTATAAATAAAATATTATAACTTTTCAAAGCAATATTTCGCTTTGAAATACAATTTTTTTTTTGATAAGTAGCGATATATTTACAGCGGGTTTTTTAAAGAAGGATCCCAAAACCTTAGATACATAGAAAGCCGAGGCTGAAATTAAGAATAAAAACTAGGGCTGCGCCCATGGGCAACGATCCGGGGCCCGGGGCCCTGGTGCCTACAAAAATCAGACCATCTAAGAAACTTAACAACAAAACTTGGCCTGTGGCCACCAAACCAAGAAAAAGCCATAAAACGACAAACGCCAAAATTGCAAAACCTACACGCAATTGCACCGAAAGGCCCTGCAGCTGGGCTGACCAAGACAGGGCCCAACCTGTCAGATCAGCTTCACTCCCTATCAGGGCCATCGCCCAGCCTGCATCGAAGTTCGGCCAGGGCATCGATAGCTAAGGAAGCCGCTTGGGCAGACGCGGTCAGGGATCCAATCGTCTTGTCAATAAGGGCTCTGATTGCCAAGTTTTGCAGCCTACTGCTAGTTTTAGAACTGACTTCAGTGGGCTTCGGGGCCTCCACCTTAGCCTTTTTGGTGTTGCAAGCAGCCCTGTTGCTGCTTGGGAACGGGCCTTTACAGGAGTTGGGGCCCCGCCTGGGCCCTGGGTCGGAGTCCTACACTTTTGGGTGGGCCTGCATCGCTTCGGGGTAGGGGAGGCTTCGGGGGAGGGGGTCTCCTTGGATTTAGAAGCTGCAGGGGAGCCACCGGGGGAGTTAGCCACTTTGGGGGGGACAGAGGACAGGGGAGGGATGCAGTGGAGCTGCGGCTGGTTAGCAAGGGCATGCCTATACAGGACGACCATGAGGCCTTGGTGGGAGGGCCAAGAGTGGCTTTGGCAAGCTCAATCGATGGAAAGGTTCAGGGAGTATAGAAGGAACCGAGGGGTGTTGACCAACATGGCTCCCCGGAGGTGGTTGAAGTAGCTAAGGTGGAAACTGAACAACCATTGGTCCAGATCGTCGCATGTGATGTACTGCATCATCGAGACAATGGCCTCGTCAAAGGGGCCGGGAGGTTGGAGCAAAAAAGGTTAGCCTTATCCCACTACTGCTTCGGGAAGCGGGACAACTCCTCCTCCCAATTGTGCTTATCCCGTCTGACGACTCTGCCTTTCTCCTCATGATGCAGGCCTGTAACCTCCGTCAGAAACTCTTTGGTCACTTTGAAGTGGAGACCCTTCACCGTGACCTCACCATCATTCCAGGTATCCAAAAAACTTTGGGTAATATCTTCGTCGACCCTTGCAAATTTGCTGAAGAAAGGGGTATATTTCTTGGCACTGGAAAAAATCCTAGCCGACTCGCTCAATTCGAGCATGGATGGCTTGAGGAAGAAATTGTTGGCAGCCATGAGGAGCGAACTGATAGCCCAGGGACAGGGGAAACAATGGAGTCCTAACCGAAGATGCGGGGACAGGGGGAGGGGGGAGCAGACAAGAATATAAGAGAACTCTATGCGTGATAGGTTTAAAAACTTGCATGGGGAGACAGAAGAGGGGAAGAGCCATCGGCATCGGGAATGAGCGCTAGGAGCCGGGGGCGACACGAGGTGGGAGGGGCTGAGGGGGCACGGCTGATGGCTGCCATGTGGGGCAAGGGAGAAGGGCCAATTCTAGCGCTCTAGATGGCACAATATGAGCGAGGGATCACCTGGAAGGGACCTCACAGGATAGAGCCGCGGCTGAACTGACGTAGCATGGGAATCCGATGGCACAACATCTAAGGAGGGAAGGTCGGACTAGGCCGATGCGCACTCCATCTTGGACTTGCCAAAACTGCCAGTGGAGCTTCACAAATCTAGGTCGGGATGAGTCGATCATCTGACGTGGCCGATGACACTTGGCACCACGAGGGGAATCCAGGATGGCCGGCTCACAAGAAAGGGGAGGACTGGGCCCAGTCGAGGTGGGCTAAGAACCAAGGCCCTCATCATTGCTAGAATAATCTTGCAAAGCTATTTGGACCAGAGCTTCGAGAAAGTTCATGGTCCACATGGTGAAGTCTTTAGCTGAGATGGCTTGGTTTGCCATAAAATTGGTAGCCCTGTTGCCTTCTCTATACACATGCCGAAAGGCATGGTCGGGGAGTCCTTGGAGAATGGTGAGGACTTCCCGGATGGAGTTGTGAATGCACCAAGAGCAATTTTTTGGGCTACGAGCGGCTTTGATAATAACTTGGGAATCACCCTCAATGATGAATTTTGGGGAGGACTCCCTGAGGGCGGTCAGCCCATTGAGGAGAGTTGCTGCTTCGACAAAATTGTTAGTCTGGATGCCAAGCGGTGTAGCATACGCCATGATCAGGGCCCCGTGATAGTCTTTGATGACCCCGCCCACTCCAGAGGGCCCGGGATTTCCTTTAGAAGCATCGTCAAAGTTAAGCTTGACCCATTCGGGGGGGGCAGTCCATCTCATCAAAGATCGATGGGAGGGGGGGGGGGGACCGGGGGAAGCTAAACTCTGAGGGAGGAAAGGAGGGTGGCCTCGCCCGACCATCGGGGTGCCTCAGTTAGGGGGATGGAGCGAGAATTCTCAAGGGCGAAGGACACCACCTTGGTCGCTATCCACTGGGGGAACGGGTCGGGGAGGAGAAGGCTCTACTATTGCGCTCAAGCTAGAGTTTCCAGAGTAGATGAGGAAGGCAAGAGCCCCAGAGGAAGCGGATGAAAGGATGGGCAAAGGGGTTGGGCCATTGAGATAGGAGGTCAGAGATGGAGTTGGGGGCCACCCACTGAATAGAGAATTGGGAAAGGATGAGGCCCAAGAATTTAGAAGAGAAGGGGCAGCTGATAAAGAGGTGATTAGTGGACTCCTGGTTAGCATAGCAAAGGAAGCATCTGTTTAGGATCTGAAAGCCTCTCTTGATCAGGTTCTCGATAGTCAGGATCTTGTTTTGGACAGCTGCCCATACGAAGTGGCTGATTTTGGGGATAAGCTTCTTGGCCCACACCTTCCAGGTTGGAAAATGGGCTTCGCCAGGGACTCTTTGAAGGTTGTAGGTAGATTTGATAGTAAATACACCACTAGGAGTGCCATGCCAAATGCATCTATTTTTTCCTCCAGAGGACGGAATAATAGTCACCTTGAGGAGGCGCTAAATCCTGGTAGCTTGGAGCGGGTGCCTGAGGTCTAAGATGGGATTCCAGGTAACCCATCCCTGGTTTTGGGTAAGATAGGTCGACACTCTAGGCCCTTTATCCACCAACCCTAGTCTGAGGATGAGGAGATATCTATTAGCAATCACGGCCTCATATTGGATCCATCTGTCTTCCCAAAAGTTGATCTTGGCTCCATCCTCGAGGATCCATCTAGTTCCTTTTTGAATAATGTCTTTGGTGGAGATCAAGGAATTCCAGAAGGCTAATCCATCTCGAGGCTGGGATTCATTAAGGAAGGGGTGATGATGGCAGTATTTCCTATGCACGATGTTGACCCACTCATCAGGGGCATTGGTGAACACCTTCCAGGCGTGTTTGGACAAGAGGGCCTTATTCATGAGGGCCACCCGCCTGAGCCCTATCCCTCCCTCGCCTTTGGGGTGACAGACTAAGGGCAAGGAGACTAGGGGAATCCTATTTTTATCTTCACTGCCCGACAAAAGAAAGCATTTCTAAATTTGTTCGATGTGGGTAGCAATGGAGGTCGAGATTCTGAAGACCGACATGAAGTATATTGGTATGCTTTGAAGGACCGCTACCAAGAGGGTGGCTCTATCGGCCTGAGAGAGGAGGTGACCTTTCCAAGGGGCCAGCTTCCTTTGAGTCCGCTCTAACATCTCACACCACAGGGCCTTGGAGGACGCACTTGTAAACAAGGGGAGCCCGAGGTAAGAGGAGGGAAGGGAGCCAGGGGTGCAGCCCATAATCCACCCAATTCTGATTTGCCTAGCCAAGGGAGTATGGATGAAGAAAATATTGTTTTTTCGGAGGTTAATTTTTTGCCCGACCGCCTCCTCGTACAGGGTCAATATTTGCTTGAGGGCCTTGGCTTGAGGGATCGAAGTTGAGGTGGCGAGGATGGTGTCATCCATGAACTGCTGATGGGACACATGGGGTAGGCCCGACGTAGGCCTGATGCCTAAAATGAGTCCGCGGGACATCGTGCTCGAGATGGTATGCCCAAGGCCTCAGCCAAGATAATGAAGAGGATCGGGGATAGGGGGTCACCTTGTCGAAGGCCTTTGGAACTGGGGAAGAACTCGATAGGGGATCCATTAAAGAGGATAGAGAACCAGGGGGAGGACACACAATTGCTGATGAGCCTGACCCAGGAGGGGTGGAACCCGAACTTAAGGAGGACCTTGGAAAGGAAATCCCAGTCGACTCTATCAAAGGCCTTGTTCATATCCAGCTTGAGCAGAAAGGAGGCCTTTTTGGAGAGGAAGGCCAAGTGGATGGCCTCGTGCATGATGATAACTTCGTCTGTGATCAGTCTGCCTTTGATCGAGCTTCCTTGGCAAGGGGTAATGATCAGGGGAAGGATATCCTTGAGGCGGGAGGCCATGGATTTAGTCAAGATTTTGTATAGGACATTCAACAAGCTGATGGGGCGAAAATCTGAGAGGGATCTAGCTTCCTGGGTCTTGGGGATCAAGGTAATGAAGGTGGAGTTAATACCTTTGGGGATGGAGCTGGTAGTCTGGAGGTCCCGGATGGCAGCACACACTTCTTGCCCAATGATGTCCCAAAAGGATTGGAAGAATTGGGGGAAACCCATCCGGGCCCGGGGCCGCCTTAGCCTTCATGGAAAATGTGGCAACATGGATTTCAGAGTCAGACAGGGGCTGCACAAGCATCTCATTTGCCATGGTCGAGACTGAAGTAGGGATATGTTCCAGAAGGGAGTCTGTCACTTTTGAGGACATGGGGGGCTATCGCCAAGGAGCTCCTAGAAGAAGTGGGTGGCTTCAGCCCAAATGTCCTCTTCTTCCTTGATAATTCTACCATCACTGTCCACCAACTCAACAATTCTGTTAGAGCCCCTATTCTTGAGAGTCGATGTGTGGAAGAACTTTGTATTAGCATCGCCATCTTGGAGCCATAGGGCTCTCAACTTCTGCCTCCAAAATGTTTCTTCCATGGCTAGGATGTTATGATACTCGTTGAGGGCAAGGTGTTCCTCTTCCCTATGCCCCGAATCTTGGGATCCTACCTAAAATCTGTGCTCAAGGTCTTCGAGTTTTTCCTTAACTTCCACTTTGTTTTCAAAGATGTTGATCGAACACCTCTCTATTCCATACCTTGAGTTGCTCTTTTAGGCATCTCAGCTTGTGGTAGACTTGTTCAGCAGGGCATCCAGGGACTGGGGGAGCCCACCAGCGGCCTACCTGGGCCCGAAAGTTGGGATGATGTAGCCACATGGAATCAAACCGAAAGGGCCGCTTGGGGGGGGCGATGATCGGATTCGAGGAGGAGGGGGCTGTGGTCTAACTCGATTTTGGGGAGATCCAACAAGGTTGCATCCGAAAACATGGGAAGGGCTTCCTTGGACAAGAACACTCTATCCAACCTGACCTGGATATGGCTTGCTCTCGCTCTTCTGTTTGACCAGGTGAACCTGGCTCCTTTCAGGCTGACGTCCATGAGCTCGTTGAGGATGGTGAAGGCTCCAAAGTCCTCCATGCTTTTGCCCAAAGCCGCTGAGCCCCCACTTTTGTCAGAGAGGAACATGGGACTGTTGAAGTCCCCTACCAAGATCCAGGGGAGGGGGGCAAAGGATTCTCTCATCGAGCTAATTTCCTTCCATAAGGCCGCTTTCTCAACGGGGCTATTAGGGGCGTAGACGTTGGACAAAATCCAAGAGCGCCTTGACTTCACGCAATGGACCAAAATGTTGATTATTCTGGGAGATGATGATATGAGCCTCCCCTCGAAATATCGGGGATCCCACATGCATAGCAAACCCCCGGCTGAGCCAACCGTAGGGGTAGACAGGGACTCACAATTGTGCTAGGTAGCTTGGGCTACTCGTCGGGTAGCAACGTCATCTATTTTGGTCTCCTGGAGAAGGAGGAAGGACAAGCGGTGATCCCTACGGAGTTGGCCGAGGATCCTTTTCTTGGGGGCCCCATTGAGCCCCCTAATATTCTAGGTGATGAGCTTCATTTGGCACCCTTGTGGGGTCACTTGCCCCCATTTCCTGCCTGAGCGGGGGGTTTGGGTCGAAGGGCGTCCGTCTTGGAGAAGCTCATGGTAACGTCTGAGAGAGTTGCCTGAGAGCCATTGGCTATGTCATCTTCGGTGATCCTTGTTCGCTGGTCACCCAGGGTGGGCCGACCTCTTTTGAGTTTGCTACCAAAGTCTATGGCGAAAGTCCTACTTTGGGTCATCTTGGGGCTGACTTCATCGGGACCAGACGGAGAACTACCTTCAACCTCTTTGTATGACCTCTCGGATCCACACTCCAAGGGGGGAAGCCCAACAGAGACCATTGATGGGGGCGAGAGGGGGTCGAGGGGGGATAGCGAGGGTGGGGAGGGGAGGAGGGGACCCTAACAAAGGAATGTTGGAAGGTGGAATCCAACAAGGAAGGGAGCCCGAGCGGCTCGTAGACCTAGGGGGACTGTAAGCAAGGGCCTGCGGGGAGGGGCTCGCATTGAGTGGGGAAGGAGAACCTGGGATCGGGGCCCTAGAAGATGACCCAAGGGAGGGATCAGTGGAAGGGGAAACCTGGGGAAGATCATCCTACAGGACAGGGCCTGCTTGGGAAACCTTTGGGGCAGAAGGGGGGGCCTCCTTGTTGGTCCAGGCCTGGGATCTGTGGCCATCATGAGGGGGCCCTCGGGATGGGGCCCGGCCTGATCGAGAAGGGAGTTTGGGGAGAGGGCCATCAGCCTTTTTGGATACCGGGCATTGGTGGGGGAGATGACCCTGAGTGTAGCAGGTGGGGCAAAAAGCAGGTTTATTTTCATAAATTAGGGATTGGCACCAAAAGAAGGACCCAAAAGAGATGGTCACAGAAGAGGGAAGATCGGATTCGAGATTTGCATTGACACAAAATCTGGCATGAACCATTTGGGATCCTGCCTTGGTAGTAGGGTTGAAGGCCACCAGGTCCCCGACCAATCGAGAAATAAGTCTTAGGACATCTTCGTGCCACAGGTGGAAGGGCAGGTCTTGGAGCCAAACCCAGATTGAGGCAAAGTTGATTCTTTGGGTGCTGGGGTGGAAGTCAGCTCCATAACGCCTGAGGAAGAGGATTTTGCATCCCAAAAACTAGGGCCCGCCCGACAGGATATTTTTGATGTCATCGTTGTTATTAAGTTTGATGATGAAGAAGCCCTTAGTAAGGGAAACCAGCTGAATATGCTCGAAAACCTTCCATTTGGTAGCCGCCCATCTATGAATAGTTTCCATGTCTGGTCGCCCTCCTAGGAATTTCCCAACCAGGGAGGCAGAGGATCCAACGACAAAGGAGGAGTAGACCTCTTCTTGAATAGAAATGTTAGTGCCCTCAAGGGAAATCCCAAGACCCAGGGCCCAAGGATGGGCCTTGGTGCCAACCAAGATATGTTGATAGGAGGGTTTGGACCCACCCGGGACAGAACCCTGCACAGGGTCTGGAGGCTTCTTCCCTAGGCCTGTGCTCGCATCAAGGCTGGGCTGGGGGCCTAGGCCCAATATGCCATCCCCACCCTGCCCATCGATCTGGTTGGACGCTGAGCCCTCCTCTGGGCCCACCGAGGGGCTTACGGGCCCAGGACCAGGCCCTGACATGCCCGATCCCGATATCACTCCCGTACAAAAACCTGCACCATTATCTGAACCTAAACCCAGTCCTGCTCCTGCTTCTGCACCTACTCTTGCTTCCTCTCCCACCATGATCATGACCTTCTGGACCTATATTAGGGTCTTTCTTGAAATACAAATTTTACCTTCTATTTTCTTCAAGAATAACTTATTCTCTACTATCTAGGAACCATGTGAGGGTGGAAGCTTATTTGGCCTCCCCTACCCACACCATCCTCGTTAATCATCACCTACCAACCTCGTGCTTACTCGTCCACCATCATCACTCATTGTCATAAAGTACAATCTTATTTTTGTTTTGATTAATAGTTAGAAGAGGATTAGGGCTCCAACCCTTCACAAAATATCATAGGATACTGTATAAGGAAACTTATAAGCACATAATTAATACATAATATTAACAAAAATAAATTGGTACTCAGTTACATATAGCATGCTAAAACGATAATTAAAGACAGGTTACTTGAAACAAGACAAATCACTCCACATAATAATTTCCAAGTAAGCAAACAGAGACCACATAATTTAGAGCTTATCACCACTACCTAGCTTTAGGTTCGTATTTCCTTCATCTCCATACTTCACCTCCAAGGATGCTACTCCAACCAGTTTACCAGACACCATGCTTATTTAGACTTCAACTTCTATTTAATGCTCACTCCATGGTACTCTAACCTTTTCACTAGCCCATATTTGTTAGTCCAGATGACTGTTAATTATCTCCTCCTGCATTCTCAATATTCCATATTGATCATCATATATTGAAAAAAATAGACATTTTCCATAGGTTTTTTTTGGCCTACCAAATCTATAATCCAATTCAAGAAGTTTTTAAGCAAACATAAGTGTTTTTCTTGAGACACTCCCATATTAGCCATGATGTTCACGATTTTTTTTTCTTTCCTAAAAACATGTTGGACCTGATAATTCTCCAAAGTTATAATTTTTATTCTACAAATTTTAATCATATCTTTAATTGACCAACTAGTCATCTATTCCCATTTTATTGTCTTTATTATATTTAGGGAATCCCCTAAATAATGAGATTCCTACCACTCAACATATCTATCCATTGAATTTTGAAAAGCATCATTTTGTATTTTGTAAAATGATTTGATTAGATGCCCAAGGGTTTATAATAACCTAAAAATACTTGCCCAAAAGCATATCTAAAGACACCGCTCGCTCTAGATTTTTTGGGGTTGTCCTTTGAGGCCCCATAAAAATTTAGCTTCAACCATCCTTCCTAAGGAGGCTCTCATCTCACCTACTACATTAAATTAATTTTTTGGGTTTATAACATAATTAAAAAGGGGTTTCAGTACCCATATTAATGTTGTGATCCTTTCTTTATCCTTCTCCTTGACCCTATTCAGGTTAGCTACTACCAAGTTTTCCACTGCTATTGCCTCAATTCTATTCACTTCTACCATAAGCTCTCTCTTTCTATCATTAAATATGCACTGGTTTCTTTCCTTCCAAATACCCCATAGGTAGTGAGGAAGTAAAAATATTCACAACATGCTCAATATTTTACTTGAAAAGGGAGACTCCCATTGTAGCACAAGGTCCACCATTCAATTAGGAAACACCCATGCTACTTGAAACTTCTCTAGAAGCTCCTGCAAAACACATCTAAAAATGTACATTCCATAAACAAATGGCACACAACTTCATTATCAACCTCACATAAAGCACACCTATTAACAACATAGAAGACACTTTTAAAAATATTGTCAATGGTAAGAATTCTATTTTGAGTGGCTAGCCAAGCAAAGAATGCAATTTTTTGGAATAACTTATTGATCTAAAATTTTTCCACTAATAACCAACCTAAACCTACTTCCTCCAATAATTGGTACCTTATTCTTGTACTTAATCCAAACAAAGGTGTCCATGGTTGTAGAATTAGTTAGAGGGGTAGCAACCAATAAATTCTTCAATTTTTTTAGTGCTTGCTCCTTGACTGGATTCATGCTATATGTCTGCAACTCTTTCCAAGTTACATCTTCAAATAAACTTAGTTAAACTTGGACTTGTTTACCAAGACATTAAATCAGGTCTTGTTCCAAAACTAAAACTTCTTAGTCCTCCTTTAAGGGTATATATTTTAACATCATTAATATTTTTAACTTTCCTAAAACTACGGCCTCTACATTCTTATTTTGAAAAAACTATATCCCATGCAACAAGTGCTAGTATTCTATTTTTTCTACTATGGACCATAGAATTTTTTTTTGAATATATTCAATCTTGCACCTAACACTCTTCAACATACTAAAAACAAACATAAATTAGATAGGAATTCTTTGTAAGGTAGCCTTCACAAGTTGAGATTTCCCAGCATGACTAAGAATACTACCCTTCCACCCTAAGATTTTTTTGGTAAACCTTTCAATAACTGAGCTCAAAAGACTCTTATTATGCCCATTAAGAAGTGGCATCCCTAGGTATGTTTCTAGGAAGTTCTAAGTTTTAGAACCAAAAATTTAGAAAATTCTTTGCTATCGAACAAAGGGACTATTGAGAAAGAAAACCATCCTCTTAGAGAAGTTTACCTTTTGACAAACTACATTCTTATATCTATCTAAGATCAGGTTGATTTCTTTTACCAGTGGCATTGAGGACCTTGAAACAATTATTATGTCATTAACAAATTATTCACAGGAAACACCATACACTATTGAGACTGGCTTAAAACCTTTCAAAGTTCCATTGGCTACTACTATTGATAGTCCTCTCCCTAGGGCTTCAATAAGAATGATGAAGGTAAAGTGAGATAGGATATCTCTACCTCAAGCCATACATGATTTTGAAGTAACCTATTGGAGCTCTATTGACAAGAACTAAAAACATTAGGGTTGAAATGCACTTTTGGATTAAGCTTATTCATTTTTCATGAAAGCTAAATTTCTTGATAACTTTATGAAGGAACTTCAATGAGATGTGATCATAAGCCTTGTTCATGTCAATTTTGAGAAACATTTCAGGCTTCTTACTTTTTTCCATCAAGTGAATGAATTCATGAATTGTAATAATCCCATCAAAAATTTGATGTCTCATCAGTAATCTATCATGATGTATCTCACTAATGAAGGGCACAATAGCCTATAGTATATTTTCCATCATGTTAGTCAAGATTTGATATAATATATTACAAAGATTTATAGGTCTAAACATCTTGAGTTCCCTTACACCAATAGCCTTGGGAATAGAGGCTAGGAAGGTTGAATTTACATATTTGGGGATATAACAGGATTCTTGAGCTTATTTTATGGCTTGAATCACATCCTATCATACGATATGCCAAATATTAAAAAAAAAAGCTATTGAAAATCCATCTGACCCAGGTGCCTTTTCCTCACCTAAGCCAAAGGTAGCTTTTTTAATTTCATCAACTGAGAAGGGCTCCAAAAAATAACCAATCAACTAATATAAGACTAATATAGAGATATTTTGCAAGAGTTTATGGCTTGGTTCAACATCTTCCTCACTAGCAGTTCTAAGAAATCTTCAAAATACTTAATTGCTTCCAATCTGATATCTTCTTGCTTAATAACCATCATCCTATCATTCCTTAAGATTTATTTGATCTTATTGAAACTTATATGATGTAGGGTGGATACATAAAAGAATTTTGTGTTGTGATCAATTTGTTAAGCCAATGGATTCTTCACTTTTGCTTCCAAAAGGTTTCCTCTTGAGCTAAGAGGTTATAAAGATTTGATAATAATTCTTTTTCCTTTGACCTTAATTGATCTCTAAAGGTACCATCCCTAGTGGACTATTCAATTTCCTTTATATGTAGTTTGATACTATTTTTTTATTGAAGATGTGACCAAAAAATGATTTGTTCTAAAGCTTAATTTTTTGTTTGATGTAATGGAGCTTGTAAGCTATCTATGCCATCTTTGGTCTTAGAAATATTTTCTTCCACTATTTCTCAATTTTTTATTCAAGGTCTTCATGTTTTAACCACATCAATTCAAATCAAAAGGGACTTTTGTATTTCTTTCCCCCTTCCTCCCATTTCCACAATAAAGGATTATGATCTAGCCTAGTTTTTGGTTATGTAGTGAGGGTTGAGTCTCCAAAAATAGGTAGGCCTTCCTAGAAAATAAAAAAATTATCCAATATTACTTGAATAAGATTTTATCCTAATCGTATATTGCTCCATGTATAACGCATTCTTCTTAACTCCACATCCATTAATTGATTCTCATATAAAAATCCCTTAAACTCATTTATTCCTTCAAAAAAAATGAGGCTACCTCCTTGTTTATCTAAGGGGTTTAATGGAGAGTTAAAATATCCAACCAACACCCAAGGAATTATTGTAAAGGAGGTTCTTCAGCGCATTATATCATTCCAAAGTTATCAATGCCCATAGACTAAATTATGGGCATAGACATTCGTTATGATCTAATTTTGTTTGGAGTCTACATTATGAAAGAAAATAGCAATATATCAATGTATTTTAACAATTACTCTCCCTTCAATTTTATTCTTGTTCCAAAGACACAACAAACCTCCAACAGACCCTTCCACCTAACTATGGACTAAGTCAACCTCTTTCCAAATCACTCTTCCTACTTTTTTAGCTTTCTCATAGTCTAATTTAGTTTCTTGAAGTGCAATCATATCTAGATTTGGATCTCTTATTAAAGTGTACACTACCCTGTGTTTTGAAGGGGCATTAAGATCCATTATGTTCTAGAAAAGAACTTTCATATTTTAGATTTTATAAGGGACTTATTCCCCCCTAAATTCAAGATATTTTTAGTACCATTTACAATTTCTCTTACAGTTTCCTCTTCCCTAATTTCAAAATTAGAAGTTCTTCCTGGTGGTTTACGCTCTAACCCTACATCTATTCTCCACTTATGTTGGCTTCTAGTTGATATATTCTTGGAGGCCAATAATACAGATAAAGGTATTGATAGATCCATTTCTCCTTTTTGAGGGGTTAAGATTTTCCCTAGGGAAGTTCCTTTGACTATTTTATTTGTTTCTATTTCTATAGATTCTAAAATCATCTCTAGACATGCAAATGGATTGGCATTTATAAAATTATTTATCTCTACCAAAGAAGGATGGTTGTTTTTATTTACCTATCTCATTTGTAGTCAAGACATCTTCTATTTGGGATTGCATTTTAAGATCGTCTTTTTGACCCTGCATAGAAATTACTTCTTCTACTTGTACTTATATCTGGTATTTCTCTTGTTCAATATTTTTGTTTATTTGCTACTTTCAAACCCTCTTCTATTTGGGTAAGGTCTGCTTTTCTTGCATGGGTCAAGTGGAACCCTAGTGCCCAAATTACAAGAGACAACCATGTTCTATTCAAGGGGTTGTTGTCATTGTTGGAGTACTTTACCTTATTTGGTACATGCTAATATACCCCCTGATACCTTCATGGTACAATTATAAATATATTACGAGGATTGAATCATAGTTTAGAGTGTGAATAATATTTTTATTTATGTAAGTGTGAATGTATTTTTATTAGTATAAGGCATAACCACTTTTGAGTTCCTAGTCATTGTAGATGACCCTCAAGTGGACAAGAGTGATCTACTTCCCGTAATAGTTTATTCTTTTGGAAAAAAAATTCCTCTATAACTAAATAAAAAATATGCAATATTTGTACTACATAAAAATGATAATGGTTTTTTGAAAAGACCCCTTTTCTCTATAACTAAACTTAAAATATACATTTTTTTTAAATTCACAATAAAAACAACATATGAATATTTTATAAACTTCTTTTGATACTCTAAATTATGTAGACAAATTAAAATATTTAGTTTTTCTTTACACTATTCATTGCCTTTTGTACAACACATTAACTAGATGATATTTGCATCTGATTAGAACTCTTCTTTCCTTTTGAAATTGGGTTTGTCTTTTCTCCAAAATAATTAAAGCAAATACAATTAAAAAACAAAACATCTATTTTGATATTTGATTTTTCTAATATAAAATAATTTAACATTTTTAATAATAATAGTTGGAAAAAAAAATTCCTAAAATATCTAATGTAAGCAATTCAAAAATTTAAAAATAATATTTCAAATAAATTTTACAAAGTTTAGAGGGAAAAAAAACCATACTAATAGTTAAAAATTTCATAAAATATTTAGAACATCAAAACTATATTGAAATGCAGACTCACTCTCAGTTTACTTTGATGGAAGAGAACCCCCTAGACATGGAATCTAATTCCAAGGTTTCACTCCCCCGTAACGGGCGTGTTTCCAACAACAAAAAAAACTTAACTAAAAAACATAAAACTTACAAAAAAAAATAAAAAATAAAAATAAAAATAAAAATAAATAAAATTAAAAGACTTAAAAAATATTAAATAAATTTACATGTTTAATATGTTTAATCTCATGGGCGTTCCCATGCATAGCCAGTAGTCTGATCCAAATCCTTTGCATGTTGCGTTCGCCTAGTGACGACGGTCCGTTCCCTTGCATTCGCCTAGTGACGACAGTCTGTTCCCTGCATATCCGGTGGTCCCCATATCCTACCGCTTGTTTACCCAGACTGACGATGATGTACGACCTCTATGCATCCAATGGTCCCCATCTCACGTCGAGTTACCATTAAATCGAGACAGATAGGTTTGTTGGATGCAGTCGCTGATGGTTGGAACCTTGCCTTGGCAGTTACTACAAATTGTGATTGTAACCAATTCACCTATGTACCAAAAAAATGAATATCATATTTATGGCAATTAGGCATATATTGGTTGCTCATAATTCAAAAATAAATTCATTTTATTTATTTATTTATGCTTTATTTTGGAATAAAGCAATACTCTAGCAATAATATTATATTTATATACTTTTAAGAAATTTATATCCAAACAATAAATTATACTACTAGCGATGTCATACCATCAAATTTTCACTAATTATAATAATAAATTCATTAAAGTAAATTTTTAATAATAAAAAATAACATTGAAATTCCATGAAATATTCTAATTAATAACATTAAAAAACTTTCCCACTATAAATAAAATATTATAAATTTTCAAAGCAATATTTCACTTTGAAATTCAAAGTTTACCTTCTCTTTGCTTCAAGAATAACTTATTCTCTACTATCTAGGAACCATGTGAAGGTGGAAGCTTATTTGGCCTCCCCTACCCACACCATCCTCATTAATCATCACCTACCAACCTCGTGCTTACTCATCCACCATCATCACTTATCGTCATAAGGTACAATCTTATTTTTGTCTTTATTAATGGTTAGAAGGGGATTAGGGTCCCAACCCTTCACAAAACGTCATAGCATAATGTATAAGGAAACTTATAAGAAAATACTTAATATATAATATTAACAAAACAAATTGGCACTCAGCTACATATAGAACGTTAAAACAATAATTAAATACACTTTACTTGAAACAAGACAAAACACTCCACATAATCATTTCTAAGTAAGCAAACAGGGACCACGTCATTTAGAGCTTACCACCACTACCTAGCTTTAGGTTCATGTTTCCTTCATCTCCATACTTCACCTCCATGGATGCTACTCCAACCATTTTACCAGACACCATGCTTATGTAGACTTCAACTTCTATTTAATGCTCACTCCATGGTACTCTAACCTTGTCACCAACCCATATTTTTTAGTCCAGATAACTATTAATTATCTCCTCCTGCATTCTCTGTCTTCCATATTGATCATCAAATATTGACAAAAATGGATATTTCCCACAGGTTTTTCCTGGCCTACCAAATCTATAATCTGATTCAAGAATTTTTCAAGCCAACATAAGTGCTTTTCTTGAGACACTCCCATATTAGCCATCATGTTCATGATTTTATTTTCTTTCCTAAAAACATGTTGGATCCGATAATTGTCTAGAGTTCTAATTTTCATTTTACAACTTTCAATCATGTCTTCAATCGACCAACTAGCCTTCTGTTCCCATTTTAGAGTCTTTATTATATTTAGGGAATCCCCTTCAATAATGAGATTCCTACCACCCAACATCTCTATCCATTGAATTTAAAAAAACATTGTTTTAGCATTTGCAAAATGATTTTATTGGATGCCCAAGGGTTTAGAATAAGCTAAGAGTACTCACCCTGAAGCATCTCTAAAGACACCACTCGCTCTAGCTTTACCTGGGTTGTCTTTTGAAGCCCCATCAAAATTTAGCTTCAACCATCCTTTCGAAAGGGGCTCTCATCTCACTTGCTACCTTAATTAATTTTTTGGGTTTAGAACATAATTAACAAGGGGTTACAGTACCCATCTTAAGGTTGTGATCCTTTCTTTATCCTTCTCCTTGACCCTATTCAGGTTAGCTACTCTCAGGTTTTCCACTGCTATTGCCTCATTTTGTTCACTTCTGCCACATGCTCTCTCTTTCTATCCTTAAATATTCACCGATTTCTTTCCTTCCAAATACCCCATAGGTAGTGAGGAAGGTAAAATATTCACAACATGCTCAATATTTTACTAGAAAAGGGAGACTCCCATTGCAGCACAAGGTCCACCATACAATTGGGAAACACTCAAGCTACTTGAAACTTCTCTAGAAGTTCCTACAAAATACATCTAAAAATGTACATTCCAGGAACAATTTGCACACAACTTCATTGTCACCCTCACATAAAGCACACATGTTAACAACCTGGAAGTCTCTTTTAAATATTATCAATGGTAAGAATTCTATTTTGAGTGGCTAGCCAAGTGAAGAATGTAATTTTTGGTATCAACTTCTTGATACAAACTTTTTCCACTAGTAACCAACCTAAACCTTCTTCCTCCAATAATTGGTACCTTGTTCTTGTACTTACTCCAAACAAAGGTGTCCATGGTTCTATAATTAGTGATAGGGGTAACAACCATTAAATTCTTCAATTTTTTTAGTGCTTGCTCCATGACTAGATCCATGCTATCTATCTACAACTCTTTCCAACTTCTTCCATCTTCAAAGAAACTTATGTAACCTTGCACTTGTGTACCAAGACGCTGAATTAGGTCTTGTTCCAAAACTAAAACTTCTTAGTCCTCCTTTAAGGGTATATCTTTTATCTAGATATTCTTAAAATTTGATTTTTTTACCATCCCCTATATGCCACCAGATCCCCTTTGCTAGGATATTTCTATACTTAGTAAGATTGTTCCAAAAGGAGGACCCAATAGGTAAATTTTTAGAGTAAAAATGAATTCTCCCCCTACAAATATTTGGCTTTTAGGATCTTTACCCAACTTAAGTGGTCATTTTTGAGAAGTTTCTATCTCATTTTCCCTATGAGTACCTCATTCATATTTTTAACTTTCCTAAAACCAAGGCCTCTAAATTCTCATTTTGAATAGACTATATCCCATGCAACAAGTGCTAGTATTCTATTTTCTTCTACTATGGACCATAGAAAAGTTTTTTGAATAGATTTAATCTTGCACCGGACACTCTTCAACATACAAAAAATAAACATAAAATAGATAGGAATACTTTGTAAGGTAGCCTTCACCAATTGAGCTTTTCCAGCTTGACTAAGAAGACTACCCTTCCACCCTAAGAGTTTTTTGGTAAACCTTTCAATAACTGAGCTCCAAAGACTCTTCTTATGCCCATTAAGAAGTGGCATCCCTAGGTATGTTGCTAGGAAGTTCTTAGTTTTAGAACAAAAAATTTAGAAAATTCTTTGCTATCGAACAAAGGGAGTGTTGAGAAAGAAAATCATACTCTTAGATAAGTTTACCTTCTAATCAACTACATTATTATATCTATCTAATATCAGGTTGATTTCTTTTACCAGTGGCATAGAGGACCTTGAAAAAATTATCGTATCATTAACAAATTTTTGATAGGAAACACCATCCACTATTGAGACTAGCTTAAAACCTTCCAAAGTTCCATTAGCTACTACTATTGATAGTCCTCTCCCTAGGGCTTCAACAAGAATGATGAAGGTAAAGTGAGATAGGATCTCCCTACCTCAAGCCATGCATGCTTTTGAAGTAACCTATCGAAGCTCTATTGACAAGAACTAAAAACATTAGAGTTGAAATGCACTTTTGGATTAAGCTTATCCATTTTTCATGAAAGCCAAATTTCTCCATAACTTTACAAAGGAACTTCCATGAGATGTGATCATAAGCCTTGTTCATGTCAAGTTTGAGCAACATTTCAGGCTTCTTACTTTTTTCTATCAAGTGAATGACTTCATGAATTGTAATGATCCCATCTAAAATTTGATGCCCCCTCACAAATCCATCATGTTGGATCTCAATAATAAAGGGCATAATAGCCTTTAGTATATTTGCCATCGTTTTAGTCAAGATTATATATAATGTATTGCAAAGACTTATAGGTCTAAACATCTTGAGTTTCCTTACACCAATAGCCTCGGGAATCAAGCCTAGGAAGGTTGAATTTACATCTTTGGGGATATAACAAGATTCTTGAGCTTCTTTTATGGCTTGAGTCACATCCTATCCTACCATATGCCAAATGTTTTTGGAAAAATAGCTATTGAAAATCCATCTGACCCAGGTGCCTTTTCCTCACCTAAGCCAAAGGTAGCTTTTTAAATTTCATCAACTGAGAAGGGCTCCAACAAATAACCAATCAACTAATATAAGACTAATCTAGAGATATTTTGCAAGATTTGTTGGCTTGCTTCAACATCTTCCTCACTAGTGGTTCTACGTAAATCTTCAAAATACTTAACTCCTTTCAATATGATACCTTCTTGCTTAATAACCACCATCCCATAATTTCCTTAAGATTTATTTGATCTTATTGAAACTTCTATGATGTAGGGTGGATACATGAAAGAATTTTGTGTCGTGATCAATTCATTAAGCCACTAGATTATTAACTTTTTCTTCCAAAAATTTTCCTCTTGAGCTAGGAGGTTATGAAGCTTTGATAATAATTCTTTTTCCTTTTATCTTAATTGATCTGTAAAGGTACCATTCCTAGTAGACTATTCAATTTCCTTTAGATATTGTTTGATACTATTTTTTGATTGAAGTTGTGACTGAAAAATAATTTGTTCCAAAGCTTAAGTTTTTGTTTGATGTAATGGAGCTTGCAAGCTATCTGCACCATATTTGGTCCTAGAAAGGTTTTCTTCCACCATTCCTCAATTTGGGATTCAAGGTCTTCATGTTTTAACCACATCAATTCAAATCAAAAGGGACTTTTGTATTTCTTTCCCCCTTCCTCCCATTTCCACAACAAAGGATTATGATCTAGCCTAATTTTTGGTTGGGTAGTGAGGGTTGAGAGTCTCCAAAAATAGGTAGACCTTCATGGAAAATAAAAATTTTGTCCAATGTTACTTGAATAAGATTTTCTCCTAACCATCTATTGCTCCATGTATAATTCATTCTCCTTAACTCCACATCCATTAACTGATTCTCATCTAAAAATTCCTTAAACTCATTCATTCCTTAGAACGAAATTAGACTACCTCCTTTTTTATTTGAGGGGTTTATTGGAGAGTTAAAATATCCAACCAACACCCAAGTAATTCTAGTAAAGGAGGTTCTTAAGGGCATTAGATCCTTCCAAAGCTATTGACACCCATAGACTAAATTATGGGCATAGATATTCTTTATGATCCAATTTTGTTTGGAGTCTACATTATGAAATAAAATAGCAATATATCGATGTGTTTTAACAATTACTTCCCATTCAATTTTATTCTTGTTCCAAAGGCACAAGAAACCTCCAAAAAACCCTTTTGCTTGGCTATGGACTAACTCAACTTATTTTCAAATCAATCTTCATACTTTTTTAGCTTTCTCATAGTCTAATTTAGATTCTTGAAGCACAATCATATCTAGATTTGGATCTCTTCTTAAAATGTACACTACCCTGTGTTTTGAAGGGGCATTAAGATCCATTATGTTCTTGGAAAGAACTTTCATATTTTAGATTTTATAAGCAACTTCTCCCCCCATAAATTCAAGATAGTCTGAGTATCATTTACAATTTCTTTTAAAGTTTCTTCTTCCCTAATTTCAAAATTAGAAGGCCTTCCTGGTGGTTTGTGATCTGAACCTACATCTATTCTTCCCTTATGTTGGCTTCTAGTTGATCTATTCCTAGAGGTCAATAATGCAAACAAAGGTATTGATAGATCCATTTCTCCTTTTTGAGGGGTTAATATTTTCCCTAGGGAAGTTCCTTTGACTATTTTATTTTTTTTATTTATAAATATTCTAAAACCACATCTAGACATACAAATGGATTGACATTTATAACATTATTTATCTCTACCAAAGAAGGATTGTTGTTTTTGTTTACCTGTCTCATTCGTAGTCAAGACCTCTTCCATTTGGGATTGTATTTCAAGATTTTAATTTTGACCCTACATAGAAATTCCTTCTTCTACTTATACTTATGTCTGGTCCTTCTCTTGTCCAATATTTCCATCCATTTCTACTTTCGAACCCTCTTCTATTTGGGTAAGGTCTACTTTTTTTGCATGGGTCAATTAGAACCCTAGTGCCCAAATTTCTTACACATATTACAAGAGATAACCATGTTCTATTCAAGTGGTTGTTGTCATTTTTGGAGTATATTACATTATTTGGTACATGCTAATGTACCCCCATGGTACCTTCATGGTACATTTGTAAATAATATATTAGGATTGAGTCAGAGTTTAGAGTGTGAGTAATATTTTTGTTTATGCAAGTGTGAATGTGGAGGATATACACAAGTTTCATGTAAAGTTGTAATACCTCATTCATATAGAGAGAGATATATAGACATATGGTTTGACTTATAAGGATGACCCAATATTTTTATTAGTATAAGGTATAACCATTTTTGAGTTTCTAGTCATTGTAGATGACCCTCAAGTGGAAAAGAGTGATCGAATTCCCGTAATATTTTGGGGTTCACTTTTCTAACCTTACCCATTAGAAAATATGCTATTAGTGGTCCCCCCACCTTCCCTATACACTTTTCCTACATGATACAATTCTATCATAGCATAGGGGTTCTCCCTTTAAGGCACATAATATTTAAAGGCAATGCATTTTTCCCTAGTCCTATGTTCTATTCTCATATATAGGACTATTATGATATTCTTCCTCAGTGATTAGTTAGATTTCCATCTACTCATAGAACTAACTAAGATCAATACCACTCCCAAGTAATGATCATGGCAACTCATATCGATGTTGTAAATAATATTATGAACTATCCTATACCAATCTATTATTGAGAATCATAAGCCTCCCACTAGGATACATCATTCACAACTATTTGTAAGGAACCACCATTATACTACCCTATGAATAATTCGATGGACTATCCCATACCAAGCCACCTCACCTTCCTTCCTAGCCATACCCACCACGATTTATCATTAACAATTAGCTTGATGATTGCCTCTTCCAATACAACCAATATTGCTTACATTATAATTCAAATATTTCTATTTAATATTATCCTTAGATGGATTAACCTTCTTATACAATTTATGGGTCATTAACAACAATTATATCCATTCCACAAGGAAGATAGAGTTTTAGCTATATATACCCATAATGATTTGTTAAAGATTAAAGTATCTCTTTTCAAATAAGATATAACAAAAATCCTAACAGAATTTTATCCATAATTCATTGTTTTAGCTTTTCTTTCCAAATTGGTTGGTGGTTTATTCTTAACTATCATCTTTTAACACTATTCAAATAGAGAGTATAAACATACTTAAATATAGAAATATAACTATCCATAGAGCTAAGGTATTGTATTTACTCCTAAATAAAGAAGAACCAAATCATATTTTAAATTTTACCCAACTCCTAAAAATACACTTTTTCATTTGAAGGCACATTAATCCATTTTAGAACAATAGTATGGATTAATATAAAATATAATAAAATAATACAACCTTTCAACAATATAGTACATGTATTGTATTGAAATTGAAGTATTACGCCTAAAAATATATGAGATATTACATCAAATACTAAATACATGAATAGTCTCCAAGCTTTCCTTTTTTCTCTTTAGGATATTTCTTCACAAAATCTTCCCAAATAAATTTGAGAGACAACTTTAGATATTATGACAACTTGAAGCCAATACTACCAAGCTCAATGCACAATAATGTAATTTATGTAGCAAGCACAACATTCAAGCAAGAAGAATAAGTGGATTATGATTATCTATTCCTTGACTTTTCAAGCCTCCATCAAGAATCATTTCTTCTCATTTTATAATGTGGGTTGATTTTTCTCTAACATTTTCAAGCCATAGTATTACTGGGCGGGTACAAATTTTAAAATAAACAACAATAAATGGATATTTTCTATCTAGTAAAATTAAATTAAAAATAGGTTTTTATCAAGGATCCCAAAACCTGATTACAACAAGTCATAAGACTATAAAAAAGGCCACAGGAAGGCCAAAGGAAAGGACAAAAATCCATAGGAAAGACATAAGGAATGCCTTTCAGGATAGGCTTAAGGACAACCTTACAGGATAGGTTTGAGGATAGCCTTACAAGATAAGCTAAAGGATAACCTTAAAGGACAAAAATTTAATTTATTTTTTTAAATTTTACATTGAAGTCTGGGACAATGCCACCCCACCCAGAATAGCCAAAAAACATGTGCAAAAGGACCACCCAAATAGCACGTGCAAAGAGAATTTGAAAAAGGGTAAACCTGCCCAAAAAGATTTGAAATAGGGCTGACCCACCCATTACAAAAATTTAAAAATTCAAATTTGAAATTAAAGTAGGAAACATAAAAAATTCCCATCGGAGGATGCGTAGGGATGCAATAGAAGTATGCAACAATAGGGAACAACATACTGAATAGGCCTACAAGAGGAACAACAACCAAGGGACTCCAGAGGCCATGAAATCTTGTTGCA